>BMAU01019593.1:1200000-1900445 GCA_019973935.1 Trichonephila clavipes | reverse complement strand
TTGTCTGAGAAGAACGTGTCGGAGCAACAGATTCAACATAATCCTCAGGAGGGTTACCACTATGTATCATTAAGCCATCAACAAATTTCATAGATTTAGCTCTTTGTCCCCTCAGTTTTCCAGATACAACAACTTCACAGCCCTGGGCACCACTTCCATGATGAATCGGAGCACACCATAACAGGCTCTAAAAGATGAAAAATCCACAATAATCACAAAACAAAGATGCAGAATAATGTCAATACAGGACAGGTTATACATGGACTAACTTTTACTATAGTAAAATATCAACAAATATATTAGAATAGCTAAATGCTTTACAATTTACTATTCAAGCAATCGATTTATTCTGATGATTAGCAAAAGTGAAATAATTTAATTAATTTTTGAGAGACAGATAAAACTTTATTAAAATTTCAAGACATGTAAAAAAAAAGTTTTTTCAGTTAAGGAACATAGATTAACTCAGTTACAAGTTGCTAAATGTCAGAAAATAAAGACCTTAAAATTTTAAAATAAATTTTTGTACTATACATCAAGTCTTTAGTTAATACTTAGAGAAATTTACACTTAATTATAGGACAGGAAAAACAAGAAAATAAACAATTTAATTCATTGCAGTAATGCTCTGTTGACATTTTTGAAAAAGTTATACTAGAAAATGAGATAATGTACTTACCTCCTTACAGCAAGTCCTCCAATTAATTTATATCTTAAGGACTCACATTGGGCAATAGCACAAAGTCCCCTTGCTGCAACCTTCTCAGCATACAACTGTAATGTAAAAACATTCATTACATACATTTATTCTGAAAGTATATATAACGAATAAGAAAATTTAAATGAATTTTACTTATACAAAGAAAGACTCTGAATATAAAATAGAAATTACATTTTAATGAGCATTAACATAAAAAATTGCTCAAGATACTTTTTTTATAATTTTAATTATGACTTAATACAAAAATATTTCAAATATTTAATTACTTCAACAGTTCCCTCAGGGAAATTAAACCTCTTTTGTACAACTGATGTTAACTCACGAATCCTACGACCCTTTTCACCAAGAACATGTTGTGTTCGTGTGGCGAGGATAATGATTTCTGTACGGGTGGGAGTAACTCTCACTTCTACACCACTGTATCCATCTTCGGCAAGTTCTCGTCGCAGAAATTCATTCAATTCTGCTTTAAAAACACCATCAGCTACAAACTATATACATATTATATAAAAAAGAGGTTAAAATTAGGACTGTGTGCATCATTTTACAATATTAGTTAGAAACAATTAAAACTATCTAGAAAGTGAAGATAATTTTTTAAAAAAATAGTTGAGAAATTTTTTAAACAATAGTTCTGTTTCATAAGTACAACATTACAAGCAAACACGAGTTTCATTAATTAATATTCATAAACTTGCAATTTCATACAAATGTTGCAGAATCTCTCTATCTAAACAACTATAAATATCTAAACAAAAATTTATACCTAAACAACTATACATAACCCATTGTCATATTCTTTTTTTATGAGAATTTTAAGCAATTCAAGAAAATATAGCATTTGGTTAAAAGTGGACATAAACACTAGTCTGGCATTTTTTAAAAAATTGAAATAAAATACTAATTGCTATAACAGAAAAAGTTTCAGAATTGCTGTTTACTGGGGAAGGATAGTATCTTCAAATATCAGAGTGGATGATGCAGTTAATTTACATCAATTTCTTAAGCCATTAACATAATATAAGAAGCATCGCAGATCAAGTTGAGTGTATTATCAATAAGGGATAACAAGACCCCCCCCAAAAGAGAATATCTAAAAAACCAGATATTGATTTAGTCTGAATTTCTCATAAATTGCCTGAAATTAGGTTGCATGGATGTAAACTTGAAAAAAATTAAAAGAAAAACAGCCTGCCAAGGACAAGAAGCATGTTACATGTAAACCCATACAAACCATTTTAAGTACTGTAAATTTGGCTGTAATTGCACTAACTTTCGGAGTCAATACAATTCAATTACTAGTTGCAAAGAAATTGCAACTAATTTCCAATAAGAGGGAGAGAGAGAGAGAGAGAAAGTACTTAATGAATCAATTTCATTAACATAAGCATATTTATAAACCAATTTACAACAAGAGATTCATAAGATTTCAATTATATGCAAGTAACGACTGCATAAAGCTGCTTTTATAAAACACAGCGAAATTACTTTGATTATATTTACAAAATACATTACACATACAGAGGTTAACGATCATCAAAAACTTGAAGGCTATAAATTTTGTCAGTTCATCTGCCATAAATGAAGAGGGTATCCACGATTATTTGCACATGTAAAAAAAAAAAAAAGTTAGAACACATTCTACCAAGAAATGGAATAAACAGTTTGATATTAGGCAAGCTATTCCTTATAAGGAATAATGAGGCATGCAAATTATTCTTCCTATTTAAAATAAAGTGATACACATTTGCACAAGATGTTGACAGTAAAATATAGGTTGAATGATGGCACTGAGTTCAGATTTATGCTCTATCACTTAGATTAGAGTTGCCTTGATTTGGCATATTTTCCAATCTTAGCTCTGTACTGTGTTAAAGTAAAAGAGCTTATCAAAAAAATTGGTAAAATCCTAGCTGTACTTGGCAACAAAAGTTTTTCCGTCAAATGGCACCAAGGAAAAACTGCTTTTATACGAGTGTCGGAGGCGAAAAACGTTTTTAAAATGGACGGCATGGGAAACATCAAATCTAATGTAAGAAATTAAAATGCAAATTCTTTCTAAATTTTGGACATCCATGCCAAGATTCTATCAATCCTTCATCCATACAAAAAACAATTACTTTTTTGCCTTTTTATTTCGGGGAAAATCCATTTGTCTTGTCTTTACAAAGGGTGTGTGGTTTCCAAAAGGGCTTCTACAAGAAAAACTGAAAAATCGTCACTTCTAAAATGCAACAGTGGGGAATCTGGTGTGATGCTTTAGGCTGATGAAATAATCTCAATTTCTCTCAAACACAAATTTTCATATTTCTGACATCTATATTGAAATATTTTCAATTCTCCACTCATTCAAAAGCAATAATTTCTTTCTTGACTCTTTTATTCCAAAAGATAAAAATATCCTTTTGGTGAGCTTCAAACAAAAAACAAGCGTTGCTTCCAAAATGCAACGGTAAGAAAAACTTATCGTCCAAATTGAGATTTATCAATGCATCTCCCTTTCTTTCTAATAAACATTCTTTCTGCAGTTGTTTCATTCATAAAAGAAAGAAATCACTCATTCCTTCACTTTCGGCTTTCTAGAAAAATCTCTTGCACACATCCATCAAATTTGAGTAAGGTTGCTATTTCCCTAAAATTTGCAGGATTGCCATATTGTAAACTTTATTTGTCATAAAAAGGGTGGCAACATAAATGGGTCCTGCTAGGATTCAACCAAAAACTTAAATTAAAGTTGAAGATCAGTTTCTTTTGAAAAAAAAATTACATTAAAGAGAAAATAAGTGTGAAGAAAATAGACTGTAGAACCACTTATTCATGCAAACTGAACCATAATGTATGAGTTGTTTATTTCCAAAGAAAATAACTTGAATGACGAAGCACATTAAAATATAATGAAGCTTTCTTTACAAAAATTTTTTTGTGCTTAACTCGCGAGATAGCGGAAATTTGTAAATCTTGGGAGGACCCTTTGCTCTGTTTTGTAATAAAAACACGCTAAAGCCTATTGAAGATTTTCAAAAAGAAATCAATATGGCGAAACCTACTTAAGCGCATCGTCATGAGAGATATAAAAATAACGTTTCACAAGATGAAATCGAATAAATACATTAAATTGAATCATTATATAAAGAAAAAAAAACTGAGAAAGCAATTTAATTCATTTTAAAAAAATCATTCTAAAACCAGTGTGTACAACATGATTTACATTTTTAAAAGGACGAAAGGGCGTTTCGCAAATATAAAATCGAAGAAATACATGAAAATCATTTTAAAAGGCACTTACCTTACGCTTGCATTTCGTCATGTTCGTTGGTGGATACACCCTTGCGATGGATGCAAGGAATTCATGAAAATTGTCATCCACCAACTTGTGACCTATTCTTATTAACTTTCAAGTCATTCACCACGAACGCATTCATGCTCTTGCCAAACCAATATCTCGTCAAGCAAGATAATAGTTATAGCAAGTTTGCTTTCGCTAAACCATGTGCCCTTCCTCACACTCCAAACATCGTGGCGATTATCATTCGACTGGTTGCGGCAACGCCATTCGTAGCCGTCAACCGTTCCCTTTTGTTCTTGCAAACGCATATTTTTTTTTACACCTCGGACATTCATAACGAGAAGCAATTAAATTAGCTTTCATACACCATTCTAATGTCTCTTTCTTCCCCTTTGTTGCCAGGAGCACAAAGAAACCTGTCGTAGCCTCACTTTCAATTAATTTCCTTTCACACGCCATTCTTAACAACTGGTGGAGAGCAAACCTTCTCAAACAAAGTCAAATGTCAAAATATGACGTTTTTTCGGAAAAGACGAAAAGCGTACTTTTTTCAGGGTTGCCATTTTTTCGGTGATTCGAAAATCCAAATTTTGGATGAAATGGAAGGGTTACCATATTGTAACCTTTATCGCTCAAAATTTGGCGACCAAAAGTGGGTCCTCCTAGGATTCAACCGATTAGTCTAAATTTTAAAAACTAGGTTTTATCAGATTGAAAAGGAAAATATTAGTACTTGTATAATAAGAGAATATTGGCTTGAATTCTCTTAGGCTGTCTATTTTATGGAACTTAGACACGAGGGTTTATTTGATACCAGAGTTCCAAAAGTCATCAACTTCGTTACAAGCAAAAGATGGGAGTTTCCTTCCATCTCCTTACGAGTAGGATATTGCTCAGTTTCAAAATCTCTTTGATTTTTTTATTAAAGATAATTTTTGTGTTTCATTACCAATCTGTTCCTGATTTATGGCGTGGTTTCATTGAGCAAAATATGTTTATACTTTGTAGCAACTTGCTAAAACTTCAAACATTTTATATTTAAGAGTGTTTATATTTTTTTTTATCTTATATGGCTGTTCTGTTTACTATGTTGTCTATCAAAGGCAAAATGTACTCAAATGTAAGAATGTCATTAAAAGGGAAGTAATATACATTTTAAGAGAGAGAGAATCTTATACCGTATTGACAAATCATTTCTCATGGAAGCTGATATAGCTTGTCTTGTGGAAATTATAGAGTATGTCATGTCACAAATAAGAAATAAAGTAGCAGATGCTTAAAATTGGATTGTTTTTCATTGTCAGTCAACTGTAATAAAAGGCTGGAGAAAAGTCTATACGGTAAAATCCTAGGAGAGCCCACACCCTTGGCGACAAACCGAAAAAAGCGTCTAGTCAGAACAAGATGGTGCCAAGCAAAACCGACAATGGCGGCAAGGAAATATAGTGGGATAAGGTGGATACATAATGAAAATATATGTAAACAATACAGAAATTAAACATTTAAGATAAAAAATATAAAAACAGTACTTACTTTCTTACTGCTGATCTTTTCCGAGTGGAGGGTACAGCATAACAGATTTTAAAAAAGCCTTAAAGGTCTCAATGCTAAGCGAATGATCGTGTCAACGCCGCCATATTTATTCTGCGAGGTAATGGTCGAACATACATTCGGCATGGTTGGTACAATTTCGAAGAAACCATTTTATTGCCAACCATGTTACATCTTGCCGATCATTACATTTAGGATATTCATAACTCGAAGCAATCAATCCTTCCTTCATACACCATTCAATCAATTCTTTCTTACCTTTTGCATTCTATAAAGTAAAAAATTCTAAAGTATATTCCCTCAAACACATAGCCAGCCCGGAGCCCAACAAAATGAAATCCGAAATGCGCGCCCACAAAATATGAAAATGCTAGAAATAGTTAGGGTTGTCGTATGTAGTGTTTAAAAGTAGGGTTACCAAGATGGCGCACAATTATCGCCAACTAAAGTAATTCGCGCCAAGGATGTGGGCTCTCCTACGAATGAACCCTTTTTTAAAATCTGTTGTTACGCTGTTCCCTCCACTCGGAAAAGATCAGCAGTAAGAAAGTAAGTGCTGTTTTTATATATTTTTTTTTATCTTAAATGTTTAATATCTGTATTGTTTACATATATTTTCATTACGCACCCACCTTATCCCACTATATTCCCTTGCTGTCATTTTCGGTTTCGCTTGGCGCCGTCTTGTTCTGGCTTGGCGCTTTTTTTGGTTTGTCGCCAAGGGTGTGGGCTCTCCTAGGATTTTACCGTTGGTTTCAGAAACTTTGAATATATAGAGAATAAAATTACAATATTACTTAGTATACATAACTATGAATGGACCATAAAATACCATTTTAACAATTGAAGGTATAGCATTCTAAAGATAAATATTTATACAAATGCAAAATGGAATGTAGTTTCAAAAAGCTCAACTGTTGTACATATTATTTCTCACAAGATTTTCAAACTGTAATATAAAAGGATATTGCAGAACGAGTTTGACTTTAGAAAAAAAACTGGTTGAATCCTAGGAGGACCCACTTTTGGTCGCCAAATTTTGAGCGATAAAGGTTACAATATGGTAACCTTTCCATTTCATCAAAAATTTGGATTTTCAAATCACCGAAAAAATGGCAACCCTAAAAAAAGTGCAACATTTTACGCCTTTTCCGAAAAACGCATCATTTTGACATTTGACTTCGCTGGAGGTTGTTAAGAATGGCGTGTGAAAGGAAATTACTTTAAAGTGAGGCTACGATAGGTTTCTTTGTGCTCCTGGGCACATAGGGGAAGAAAGAGACGTTAGAATGGTGTATGAAAGCTAATTTAATTGCTTCTCGTTATGAATGTTCGAGGTGTACAAAAAAATATGCGTTTGCAAAAGCGAACGGTTGACGGCTACGAATGGCGTTGCCGCAACCAGTCGAAAGATAATCGCCACGACGGCGTTCGGAGTGTGAGAAAGGGCACTTGGTTTGGCGAAAGTAAACTTGCTATAACTATTATCTTGCGTTTGACGAATATTGGTTTGACAAGAGCATGAATGAGTTCGTGATGAATGACTTGAAAGTTAATAAGAATATGACAAAGTTAATAAGACACATGTGGCGGCGATCTTACGATCACAAGTTGGTGAATGAGAATTTTCATAAATTCCTTGCATCCATCGCAAGGGTGTATCAACCAACAGATCATGACGAAATGCAAGCGTAAGGTAAGTGCTTTTTAACATTTTTTAAAATTGATTTCATGTATTTCTTCGATTTTATCTTTGCGAAACGCCTCTTTCGTCCTTTTTTAAAAATGTAAATCATGTAGTACACACTGGTTTTAGAATACTTTTTTAAAATGAATTTCATTGCTTTCTCCGTTTTTTTCTTTATATTATGATTAATTTAATGTCTTTATTCGATTTCATCTTTGCGAAAAGCCCATTTCATCCCCCCTCCGCTGACGCATGCGCTTTCCAAGAGTTTTTCGTCATTGACGCCTTTTTGAAAACCTTCAATTTGGCGCTTTTGGGCGAAAAATTTTTGGCGCCAAAAACAGCAGTGGGTCCTCCTAGGATTTTACCAAAAAACTAAATTTAGAATATATTGCAAAAAATTTAACTTTTACCAAATACTAATTACAAAATTGGTACTTACGTATTAGCGTCACCACTGCAAAACTCACGTGTGGCGTGTTTTATATATAAAAAAAGTCAGATTTTGATGGAAAAATCAAACAATTTGCGTGGTGCCAATTTAGCTGTACTAACGCTAATACTGAAGTACCAAAATTCTAAGAAATGCTCAAACCTTACCCGTTATAGGTCTACTACAACTTTGCATAAAAGAAAATTTTTAAATTAGAAAATTATTTATATCATAGAACATTACATTTCGATTAAAAAAAATATTCATGCGCAATTCATAAAAATTTCGACCGCAATATAGCTGAAATTTGCAAATGAAAATGAGCAGAATTGGTAAAACCATTTGCGTTTTAACTAAATTACTCACAAATGATACTAATTTCACAAAACAATGGGTCCTCAACAAATTATCACATTTCAAGGCCTTCTATTTAAATCTATAACACCACTTTTGGTATTATAAAGCAAATGCCGAAAGGCTAGTCTAGGTTAATATAGCGGATTAATCATTGTTCAGTTTAAGGATGCAAACAAATTTAGAAATACATCAAACAGCATATAAATACATATTGCTGAGCAGCACGATTCGTAAAATAATTACTTATAACTTAATTTATTGAAGAATACAGAACATATATATGATTGGCATGGCAAATTAGGCTTATCTTTACTGTGAGTAAAACAAATTTCTATAAAAAATATGAAGTTTAAAATACTATATAAAGAAATGTAGCAATTCAATCAATACGAACCTTCTTCCTTTTAGTTATTGGAGCATTCGTCATAATTGTAGGTTTTAATTTTAGAAATTTTAGCCTCTAAAATAAATTAACACCTCAGCCACGATGCACGTAAACGGTACCACTTCTTATAATTTAGTACAGTTTCACTTCACTTGTTGTGGACTAGCTCTCCTTTTTAAAATGTTACTTTCTAAAATAGTGTAAAATTAACAACAAGAAAAAAAGAAAGAAAAATTTTTAGAAGAATTTTAAGCAATACATTATCAATAAAATTTCTTTTAAGTTTCACAAAAATGAATATATTATTTATATCCTATGTATAATAACATTTAGAAATTATTTAAAAATGTGAATCTTTTTCTAGAATCTTTAACGATTCTTAAAATTATATTAATACTTTACATTAGTTGCATAGTAGGAATAACGTTTGCATTTTTTAAATTTTGCGAAATTCTGATTTTGTAGGAAAAGAAACTTTCACTTCTGAAACAGATCATCTCGCATCTGCAGATGATCTCGTAAATATTGACGCAAATGACGAAACTAGAAAAGGAATGTTTCGTATCTAGAAATGGGATATGCCTTCTCTAAGTAGGCTGTAATTTATTTTGATTCTTGATGTTTATTTGCAGGCATTTATAAGCGCCAGGTATACGCTTATTAGTGTAAAATCTCTTGCTTCCATTTCTAAATATTCAGAAATATGCAAATATACTAATTATAAAAAAATGACAGTTTTCAATGCAAACACTTTACACTACTAAAATATTTTCTTTTGCCATTACAAATGTTTTTCAGTAATCATTTTTAATACCTAATACACATTCCGTGATCTTAACTAAACTCTTTCAGATAAATTAAATGAAATTCAGTTCCTTAATTATTAAAATAGCTTGGTCAGGAAAGTTTATGACAGAATTGTTTAAATTCTTCTCAGTAGCATAATACAAATGTCATTTATTATTAGAATAAAACGTGAACGTCAGCTGAAAGAAATTTTTTAAAGTGTTTAAACTACCAACTTGAAAATTTATATGGTAAAGGTTGATGTTAACTCATTGTATTAAGGAACATGATTTTTATGAGTTATGGCTAAATTCTTAGTAACGTAAATAATTACATAATTGTTTCTTTTGGGGATAAAGTGAATAATTTCTTTAACTGACTACAATTATTTTGAGGCTATACAGTTTTAAGTGTGATTCATGTTAGTATATAATTTTAGTATAAATTTCATAAGTTGTACGACTTCAATCCATTTTTTTTTTCATCATTCCTTTTCATTCTGAAAATGAAACTTGGAAGCAATCTGATTTTTCAAAAATTCAGTTTAATTGTATTTGATAAGCAAAATTTCATTAATGGAAATGTAGTGAATTTTAATAATGTCAGTTTCATCTAATTTTAATGCGAACAATCTCACTCTTATGAGTCTCTTGGACTGTTCTACATCAATTGTGCAAGGAAATCCATCCACTGTAGCTAAACATTAAGTATGGTATACATTTATATAAGTACTGAGTTATTTACAGAAGTCTTAATAAATTGTCATTTAAAGATTCCTTTGGTTTCTTTGAGTTAGCTCAGGAAATAGTTTTGAGTTTTTGTATCTGCACTAAAAGTTGATTTAGAAATTTTCAATAAACATTCTGTATCATGTTAAAATTATATGTTTGGTAAATAATCTATGAATAATTGTTTTCGCTCTTAAACATTTCCTCAGTGACATGAGAAACATTAATGCTATTTGCATTTAAATTTAAAATTTGTATTTGATAGTTAAATTATTTTGTAGTATCTATTTTCTTATAATATATTGTACAAAATAAATTATAATGTGAATTATATTTGTATGAAATATAAATTTGTGAAAACTCGTGTTAATTATATATTTTTCAATTTATAATGTAAAAAGTCAGTAATTAGATGTAAATACAATAACAATGATGAGTTGGCAAGAGAATATCATTAGATGTCAATTGATAAGTATTCATTTAATGTAACATATTCCTGAAATTTGTTCTGCTAAGTTTCAAGTTGATTTTCTTTTTAAAATTGGGAGAAATGTTTTTGTTTTTTTAAAAAAAGATATATTATGTAAAAGAAAGCAAGCATATGTAAAGACATGTTGAATATTTTAAAAGTAATGTTTAGAGTGTAATGAAAATAAATTAGTTTCAAACTGAGATATTATTTTTGAAAAGGCTATGAGAATAATAGTGAATTTATAAACTTTAAATTTGATTCTGTTAAAATTAGTTGCAAGGAATAAAAGAATGTTGAATGTCTTCTAGTTTGATGTAGAAGTTCAGTGAGTGGTATTTCAGCACACATTAGCTCTGATCATATTTATTATATAAACCACAATGTGTCTATAGCTAATAACCTTATGTGGCAGTGGTAGTCCAATAGTCATGGTTGTGGTGTAACCTGAAAAATAAATTCTTTGTAAGCTCAATTTAAGTCATCAGTCCTTATTTCAGTTTTTGAGATATTTATTTTATGATGGCACTAACACATTCACAACACAAATAACATTGAATAATTAAAAATTCCATTTTGTCGGTCACACAAAATGGAACATCACCGATTCCAAGTCTCCTCAATCAGCTAAAGTTTCATACAAACTGATTGAATTTATCTTCTAAAAGAGAAGAATCAAGCAAATTTCTCTTAAGGGATTACTGTGGAGCAAGTTGCCACAATGGTCATGAATTTGTACCTGGCATTGTTGAGTTGCAAGTTTGAGTCCTCATGTTGGCATGATGTGGAAGTTTGAAGGATGGGGTCCAGCTCAGATGCCATCCTCATCAATTAACTGCAGTTCAAAATTATAAGGTCCATTGCCAATAGAGCCCTCATGTTGCTTTGAGAGCGCAGTGTTAATAAATATTTACTCACCCACATGTTAATGGTCTTTTTGTTTAGTTCTAAATTAATTCTCTCTCTCTCTCTCTCCTTTTAACTTTCTTTTACTTCAGTTCTCTCTTTTCTTAGTTCAGAAGTATCATCATTTCTTCATAAATCACAACATTGTGATCATCAAGTGATTATTTCTTTCTCAGCATGAATTGATATTTCTGAAGATTTATTGGAACACTTTTTGCTCTTTGAATAATAATTTTATTTTATAAATGAAAATTTCTGCCTGTTTTTAAAAACCAGTCCTTGACTATGTATTCCATTCATTTACAACATACTATAATTTTACAGTTTTCTCATAATATCCCTCTATATTACACTCTTTTTAATAGTGGCTATGAAATCTTAAAATTTATCACTTATTGAAAAGCTTTATTTTAAAGAAACACCTCTTAAACCGACCAAAACTGTAGAATCTTTATTAAAATATTGTTTGAGACAATATGCTTTCTTATAATAATTATGGCTTACAGAAGTGGCATAGTAATCTAGACTTTAATTTGTAATAAATTAATGTTATAGCTAAGTATTTGCTTTGTTTAGAAGTTTAAATGAATGCTAATGTTGAATAGTTAGCTATTGTTAGGATTTTATTAGCTATAAATGAAGCAGATTTGCTCTTATTGATATAGATCAGTGATTCCCAAAGTGGTCTATATGGACTCCCAGGGGTCTATGAGGACTTGCAAAGGGTCCACATCAGTGAAAAAATAATTTAGGGATCCCTGAGGTGTAAATGAGAGTCTATGATAGTGGCTCTCATTAAACCAGATTGTGACCTTAATTTTAAAAGAAAATATAATCAAGCACAGTTATAAGCATATATATATAAGTGACAGCATATATATTGTATTAAAACAAGGACCATCACTGCAGTTTTCCTACCAGAATTAAGCTGAAAGAGTATAATATTAGAAGTCACGAATATTCCCAGTTTCTCATTTTGTCATACACAATTTGCCAGGAAGATGACGTTTTAACCTTTGTTCAACATTTAAGTGCTCTCTCTATTCAGATTTTGAAACCAGGTTTGAGAATGTTTTGACTATATATGGTTATTCCACAGTAGATAAAGAAACCATTTTGTCACAATAAAGAAAATAAATGTCATATTACAAATCGAACGGTTCAGAATAGGCATGAAAGAAGATCTTTAAGTAAAGTTTAGAAAAATATGTCAGTAATTTTGGCTATAAAAAGACATACCTGTTATTTATCCAAAATTATGGAACATCTCAAGCAACTTTTTAACACTACTAATTGAGGAAATTTAGGGTCAAACTCAACAAGATTAATGTCAAATGTTGAAAATTTGTTGAAGCTCCAGATTCATCCCTCCCATTAAAAATATTTTTATTTGTTGCTCATTTATTCTATGTATTGTTAAATTTAAATTAATTAAAATGTGATTCTTAAGTTTTAAGCACTATACTTCACTAGAAAGGAAATTTAAATCTTTGAAAGTAAGTAGCCATATACCAACTTTCAACAAGACATTTAAGTTGGTAAATGTGCAAAAATTTAATATTAGCTATTAGGTTAGCAATGGTCTACCCAAATACGAAAAGCATGGCAAGGGGTCTATGAGACAAAGTTTGGGAACCTCTGATATAGATTATAGAATTTAAGTAACAAGAGATTTTTTTGAATGAAACATTATGTGTTCATACGTTTTGAATGGCATGTTTTCTTTAAAAATTTTAATTTTAAATCTTTCTGAAGTAATTTTTGAGGTTATATTTTTCTCTTTCTCGATAATGACTATTTTATGGAATATTATTATTTTATTTGAAATAAAAACATACTAGTGTATCATTTTTCTTAAAAAAATGGATTTCAAATTTGGAAAATGAAGATGTATTATTTCTTAATCAGACAATGAAATTTGCAAAAAAAGACATATTTTTTGCTTCTAAAATTCTTGAGTTTCTACCATTTTAAAAGGAAAGCTTACTGTTCAAACATATGTTATGGCTATTGTATTCTTTTGCTGCTGAATAATTCTGTAAAATTGTAGTGTAGGTGCTAATTCTGAGTGGGTTTCAAAAGAAAGTTTATCTAATTATGATTCACAGTTGTCAGATATCAAATTGTATTGCTCTAGTATGAAAACAATTTGGTATTTTTTCCCCTAGAATTTTTATACATTTAATAGTAATTAAATTTTAGCTATAGTTACAATTAGATCAGTGTTATCATCAGTGTTTGATAGATCAGTGTTTGATAGATAGCTTGTCATACGCCTGACAATCCTGTAGGTTATTGATTCAGAGAATTTTATATATGAACATAAATCTAAACCAAGAGTCAGCAACCTTATAGCTGTGGTTTGACAAACCAATCTATTGATATGATTCAGTGTGCCACATAATTGGAAATATTTGAAAAATTCAATTGATGGCAATACATGTAGAGTTGGGAAATATAGGAAAATCATTTAAAGATATTTATTGATATAAAAATATACAACATAAAATATAACTATTCCTTTAACATAAATAAAAATTTAAAACTTTATATATAAATATGCATCTTTTAAAAATATTGATTAAAATAACAAGTAAACATAAAATATAGCTATTCTTTAATACAGATAAAAAATTTAAAGTGTGCATATATTATGTAATTTTAAGAATATTTATAAAAATAAAAAATAACAAATAAGTTTTCATGCAATGCAGTTAAATTAAAATTTTAACGGGAACCTTGGGCCTGCAAAGTTGTACTTAATATTGCAATATTAAGAATAAAATTTGTCTTTCTATTTGACACATGTTTAGCTGTTAAATATCTCTTTGTGAACTCAAAATATATTTCATGTGAGAAAAAATTTGATTACATATATATGTTGAACCAAAAACGGAAAGTAGAACACATGTTATTTTCTTTAAAACGCTTAAATCACTCTGGCAATGATATCTAGCAATTTAAAATAGCTGTCAATTTATTGTTAGAGTTATCTTCTAGATTTTTTCCCCTAAATTTTACATTTCATAATTCTGAAGATGTTAGTTCGATAAGTTCTATTTAAGAATTATAAACTTCCTTTCACTCAAAAATTGACATTGAATGGATTTATTAAAAGGTTTATTAAATCATGTTTAACGAGGAAGGAAAATATGGGCATACAAACTTCAAAGTCTTCTCATCTTTTAGAAAACTCCTTGTTAAAAGTGCTTCAATGTAAGTTTGAAGTTCATCTTTGTCTATGGTCGATGTATTTGTGAGTACTTTAACATTTGGGAAGTATTTGTGGATACTAGTATTAATATCACCGGAAAATATACTTAATTTTGTAGCAAAGCATTTCAATTAAAGAACACAAACTACATGAAGCTGATTCAGCAGAATCATTTTGTAGCTGAGAATTGAAAATGGGGAAAAGCCTTTAAGTAAAAATGTGTGAATCATAGAGAGACTGAGCGATTTAACTTTATCTTATAATTTTATAGGGGTGCCACTGGGAATTGCTCTGTATGCCACATCTGGCACTCGTGCCGTAGGTTGCAGACTCCTGATCTAAATTAAGAAACAATAGTTTTGAGGTACACTTAACCACCACAAAGTATAATTTCATCTAATTGAATTAAAAAAATCAAAATGTGTGTGTGTAGTTGTTTGATTAGTTAAAAGTAATATTCATCTATAGTTGATGTTGATCTATTAAAAATATTCTTTTTTACACTAATAATTGATGAAATATTGATATGTATGTACTGTATATATATTTTTTTTATTTAATAGAATTTTAAGTCATGGAGCCTAAAGCTGGAAGATTGGTTAAAGCTATCTATGATTTCCCAACTGATGATTCTTCAGAATTACCTTTACAAATTGAAGATATTGTGCAAGTTAAAGAAAGAATAGATAAGCAATGGTCTCATGGTATATCTAATAATCATGAAGGCAGTTTTCCTATTGGATTCACTGTTGAATTAAAAATTCCTCCTCTTGCTGAGCAAGATTGTCTATTTGCTGTATCTAATGATTTCTCTGCTCAGGAAGATGGAGACCTCACATTAAAAAAAGGTATTAAAAATAATAAATAGTTGAGATAAAGCAGTAATTACTATATTATATACATATCACCCCCCCCCCCCATTTTTTTGATGGATATCATTTGTAACTTCTATTTTTCTATATTTGTTGAAAGAAAAGACTAAGAAGATTCATTAAGAAATCTTTTCTCTTCAGTATTATTTATTAAATGTTAATTGTATTCTTAATTGAAGTATTAAGATAATGAAAATGATTAAAATAAAAGGACACATCAAATTTTATTCAACAATGAAACTGAGTATTTATTCTTAAATGATGAAAACATTATAATCTTTTATTTAAGAAGTGTTGTAGTTTTTTTATTACTTTATAGGGCTAAAAGCAATCAAGTATTTGTTTTAAACTGAAGAATTTCATAAATAAGATTTTGTTTTCAAATTTATTTGTAATTGTTCATAAAACTTACATGTAAGTTACTTTTTTATTCTTAGTATGATGTGAGTGTATATCTAATTTTTTTCAAGTGCAGATAAATTTATTTTAGAAGATAGATATAAAATAATGCCATGAAGTATTATTTTATATGTCTCAAAACTCCTCTTAAACATTAAAAAAACAACAACCAGATTTTGAAAGCCACAGCAAATCAAATTAATGAAATTATTCATTTATAATGAAATGACTGTTAAAGTATTACAAACGAAATGAGATATGGTTGGAAGAATGAAGCAATTAAAAGTGTTTCAAAACAATACTTAATAGGTACAGGCAATGAACTACTATTCTCAAAAGATTATCTTAGACTGGTTTCCTCCTTTGCTTTCTACTCTCATTAAACATAGGAGGAAAAATAAATGACTATCATTTCCTTCTCAGCTGCCACAGTCAAAACAGGTTGCTCTGTAAGATATTTTATTGATTTAGCTCCATACTTTATTATTTTTATCAAAAGGTATTTTTTCAAGGTATTTTAAGAAATATATGTGAAGAACTCTCTCTCTTATATTGGTATATAAAAATAATTTATAGTGTTATGAAGAGGAGGTGTCTTATAAGATTTGTTTTTAAGTATTGGTCTTGTATTGTGTTGAGTAGTACCAGAATGACATATAAAAGTTTTTATGAGTTATGTTTGTATGTGAAGCTTTCAATTCACATTTTTTAAAAGGAATGAAATTACATTTTTCTTTTCTTTCTTTTTTTCTTTTTTGACGGATATTTTTAATGACATGCACTTTTGTTAATATATAGGACATTTTTGGAAGGAATAAATCTATTTAATTATGAATATGATTTTGCTGCAATGATAATTTAAAATCAAATTAAATTGTGAGGGATTATTTCCTTTATTAAACAACTGCATTATTATCATGTACATTTTGAATTTCAGTTTGTTTGATGTATGTAAAGGAAATTTTTCAAAATCCTTTATAATTTATTTAAAATTAGATCTTTAAATTGCTTGTATTTTTTATGTGTGACAAATATTGTTTCAGATCATTTTTACTCTTCTGTACAGTATTGTTTTTATGATTGTATACTAGTAATCTGCTTTAGTTATGATATATTTATGATAGAGATTTTATAATCTTTTTTTTTTCTTTTTCATTGCTATACTCTGGTTTATCTGTTAATTTTTATTGAGAAAGTGACATTTGTGTGTGTGTGCAGTGGCTTTTATGACTTCTCTATTATATTTATTTTTCTTCAGTAGATTTGTATGTTATTAATGACTGCATACATATATAAACAGTAATTCATGAAATTGATATGCTCTTTTTTTTCCTACATGTAATAACTATCTCATATTTTGAGATTCTATTATTTTTTAAATTTTTTCATTGGAGTGACTAGAGAACAATTAATTTTAAAAATTAAGTTATATTAGACCTTTTTATCAATAAAATTTTTGGTAAGTATAAATGTAAATTTATGAGGGAAATGTTTCTTTGAAGTATGAATGCCAAACCTGATGATGTCTACATATTCATGAAAATGATTATGTACTTCAATATAAAATAAAGTTTAAAGAATCCCATACAAATTCAAAAGATCATAAACAAAAAAAATGTATTTTATATATTTTTCTTTACTAGTACTTTATAATTGGATTCTATTTGGAGTTCAGTTGCCTATAAGTAATGTTTTAAAAAAATTATGAATAAATTTTTTAAAAAGATTTATGATTTCTTTTTTAGGTGACTTAGTTGTAGGAAAGCAACCAATTGATTCAAATTGGTGGAGAGGAGAAATTGATGGACAATATGGTATATTTCCATTGACACATGTTTGGGAAATTGATACAAAAATTCTTCCAAAAGGTAGTTCACTCAAAAAAATGTCTCTCAAGGCAAAAGTTAAAATGAATATGAAAGCCCAAATAGAAGAAGAAATGGACCTTTATAAAGATGAAATTGTTACCATTATTGAAGAAGTGGATAAGGGATGGTATAGGTACAGTAATATGTTTTTTTATATTTGCTTTTGTTAAACAGAATTATTTAATTTATTCTTGCATAATTTCCTGCTTAAGGAATTAGGAAATAGTATTAATATGTTAAATTTTTAGTTCTTGTTTTATTCTCAGATTTATACTAAACATATTCCTTTTAATTATTATAATTGCTTGCAATAGATTTTTATAAAAAAATATTATAAGCAAAAATAGAATAAGTCATTTATGACTTTCTATGTACTAGAGTAAATTGAATGTTGGGAAGTTTTGATATTTTCTGCTCTGAAAAAACTCTAGAGCTGCTTTAAATTTGATCTAAGATTCTTAATTAAGAGCTTTTGATAAATACATATGTTGACTATTAAATCTAACGATCTGGAATTAAACATGTTTATTGGCTAGGTCATATGTCGGGAAGAAATAAATGGGTGATTAGTTTGATACTTGAAGATGTGAACTGAGAAAGATGAATCAAATGCTAGATAGGGAATTTAATTTTAAATCTAATTTAATTATCTTTACCTATGTATATTTTGTATGTTTGATGTACAAAAAAATGTTTCTTTTTAAAATTTCTCATTAGCTATGTGAACTTTAACTGCTAGGCAAAAGCATTGAAAAATTTATTGTTGAAGTTATCGATTATCATATATTTGATGAGAAAATTAGCATAATTTTTCCACCCCTTTCCCTTCTCTCTCCCTCAGAATTGGTAGTAATTACCAATAATCCATTTTATTTTATGATTCTGACAATGGGAAGAGAAGGAAAGGGTTTATTCTCATTCTTGTTTGGGAATTTGATTTTGATTCTTACTTATGACTTTGTTTTCATTCTTGCTTGCAATTAACTATTCAAGCACTTAAACAAAATTTATTTTTGTATACATTATCAGTAAAAAATGTCTGAAATTATAAATGAAACACGAAATATTTTTACTGCATTACAAGCCTTTATAATGTATTTTAGATAATCTTAATTTTGTCAATTGTATTTTCGAGATATGATTATTTAATTTAAAATTAATATTGATATGAAATAGGTGAACAAGATTGAACATTTATTATTTTTAATTTTTATTATAAAAATATGCTACTTGTATATTTTTCAAAATTTTAACACAACTATTTTTGTAGATTATATACACATATTAGATTTCTTACTCAGTACTAAAAACAAGATCTATCCATTTAAACCTTTTGTATTTTCTCAGTATTAAAAAAAAAGATGGAAGGTTGATTAATAATTAAAAAAGATTGTAACTCTGCAAATAATTTTCATCTTACTGTATTTATAACTCTGTTAAAGCATCCATCTTGAAATTTTAGAATTTCTTTAATCTTGAATATATATATATATTGTATATAATATTTTATCCTTTTCTCAAGACTTAGAATTGACTTTTAATGTAGGTGGATTATTAAGTTGCCAGAATAAGCTAAAGTAAAAGAATTTTATAAAAAGTACTTGCCTATTTTTTTTTTGAGTTTTATGATGTCAAATGAAGTGTTTCTATTTTTCTTGTGAAGCCATTTGAAAAGAATTTAATGATACATGTTTCATAGAAACTGCCTAATTATGATGAAAGTGTGTGAGAAGTGTTTATATATATAATCAAAGTTATAAATATTTAAAAGTAACTCCAATCTATTTAATTATTCTTTTTTGTATTACACGATGTTAGTTTCAGTATACCTCATAAATGTATACCTTAATAAATAAACTTTTAAAAAAATTAGTATTGTTTTTGTAGTTTTATTGTTTGAAATGATAATTTGTTTTAAATTTCTGATTTTATTATGTGAAGCAAATGCTAATTTTGGTCAATGTTCTTTTTCAGAGGTGAATGTAATGGAAGACAAGGAATTTTCCCTGCATCTTTTGTTACTATGCTATCAGAAGAGGACCACTCTTCAGCATCTACTCTCCAGGCTTCTGTAGATAATGCTGTGAATCTAAGTGTTAATAAAATCGTGCAAGATGATAATCATACAGGTTATGATTGCATTAACAGTGGTATTATGCCATATGGAAGAACAATTCATCCTTTTAAGGCAGAGTATGCTAATGAATTAAGTTTTAATGATGGTGAGATTGTAAATTTGATTCGATATGTGGATGACAATTGGTTAGAAGGTGAAATAGATGGTAAAATAGGAATTTTTCCTGCAAATTTTATTAATATTGTTGTTGACTGTCCAAAATCAAAGGAAAATTCTTGTAATTCAAAAGAAAATGGAAATGGCAATGATGATAACCTTTTTCCAGAAGATACTTATGGTAGAGTGATTTTTGATTTCTATCCTCAACTTGAGGGGGATGTAACTTTAAAAGAAGGAGATACAGTTACTCTTATTCGTAAAATAGATCGTAACTGGTATGAAGTAGTGACTGATAATGGTGAAACAGGAATTTGCCCAGAATCATATATAGAAATTATTGGAAGTGGACCACCATCTTATAATGAAGTTATGAGTACCTTGTATGATTTTCCAGCAAACCAATCATCAAACAATAGCAATGATTTAGGAAGAACAAAGAATTATATGTCAAGTTACGGTGATTCTATTATTTCCAACTCAGACAATCTAAATTCTTTTACTTGTCAAAATGAAAAAAATTTTTCCGATTCTTCAATTTTCGACGTTCATAATCAATCTTCTCAAAACTCAAAAGGCTTTAGTGATTCATTATTAGATACAAGTCAGAACTTATTCAATAATTATGATAATTCATTATCTAATCAAGGATCATTTAATGATAGTGGTATAAATCGGGATTGGAAGGAGACAAAAAATGGTTCTTTTGCATCTCCCAGAGAATCTTACCAAAATATACCAGAAATAAATTTAAGGTATGCATTATATATATAAATATTAATTACAAAAATATTTACATGCATCTTTTATGTGATTTTATATTTTCATGTTTTCATAATACAATTTTTTAAATTTCAGCTTTTTTTTTTTATTGTTCAAGAATTTCTTTAAGTGTAAATATGTGGAAACATATTTTACTGTTGTTAAATATAATTCTATATTTTAGAAATTTAAATAAGCATTTTTTCTCTTTATATTAATATATTTCTTTTTTAAATTTGTTTTTATCTAAATTTAAAATTTGACTGTTTTTTAATATTTTAAATATAAGATTTAATTTTCTGGATTCATATTTTTTTCATATAAAACCAAGGTTTAAAATTTTTTTTGTATACCTGTGTAGTAAAATAGTAAATGTTTGATAACTTATTTATAGTGTACCATTTTCTATTAAATAGATATTTGTTAAAATAACGATGCATATTTCACAAGATTTAGAATTTAGTGATTGAAAAAGAATTTTTTAAAAAAATTTTATAAATTTAATTTTGCTCTTTTTGTTTTTATTACTTTAAATATTCAAAATATTGTTATAAAACAGACATTCTCAGTACTACTTTTTTGATGGTGTAAGTCACATAAGTTTTTTCCTTTGAAATTAAATCAAATCAAATTTAATTTCAGATTTGATTTTGATAAAGTACTGCATTAAAGAAATGCTATTGTAGTCTTACTGTATTTTTGTTGTATCTAGAATGTAAAATTATTTATCAGATGTGTTGCATATTATATTCATTTCTCTACTTTTTCTGTATAGTAATGATGTTCTGTCTAACTGGAATACTGAAGGTAACACAAAAAGAAATTCTCTCGGTATGTATTTTAAAACCTTTTTTTTTTTAAAAAAAATATCTTTAAAGTTGAAGGTTACTATACTAAATGTTTTTATTTTCTTTTAAATTTATATCCTGTAATATTTTGGAGCAGCTATTATTTTTATTGTTACATTATTATTAAAGATTTATTTTGAATGGTTTTCAAATTTAATTATAAAATTAGAGAATTATTTAATTGTGTTAATTTCAGCTTCCACTACAACAACTCCTGTTAGGCCTCCTCCTCCTACAAATGTTCTTAGAAATAAATTGTCTCAAAATAGTTCAGACTCATCTTTGAACAGTGCTAGACTTTCTGTTTTATCAGTATCAAGCCAAAGTAGTGCAGAAGCTTTGCCTGAAAGTAAGTGCAGAATTTGTATTAATAAAGACTTTATGTGATATGTTGATTTCTTAAAACATGGTATATCAATGTAAGGAAAAATTCTCTTTTTGATTGGAAATATTTTTCAAATAATACACATTCAATTTATTTTAGTAAAATAAATTAGATATAAAAATGTTTCACATGTTTAAATATATTTATATTGATGTGATATAATTTATCATTCTTTTCAAAATGTTGTTTGTGTAATATCTGCTGATGCTGAAAAACACTAGAAATTTTTTTAGAATGAAATAGTTGTAAATGTAATTTATTATAAAAGGCAAATGAGATTGTTATGTGCATTTCATATATGTATGTTGTTTCATATGCAAATGGTAATTACAATGATTATAAATGAAATAACTTTCACTAACTTGTTGCTTACATCAAAATTCTTTTTCAGTTTCATATCATTATTTAAGAATGGATTATTTTCTTTGCTTTTTTTTTTCTTTGACTTTCATATTCGGTTGTAAAAAAATCTTGCATTTTACCCTGTGTGGGTTTAATCTACTCACAATTTGTAAAGATTTCTTCTAGGCATTGAAAAAATATTTTCGATGCAATTCATTTTATATATTAGGGATTATTTTATTGCAAGAAGTTTATTTTAATTTTTTTAAATTTCCACTTTTCTTTCTTTCTCATTTTTAAACATCCTTTGATGCATCTTGAATCTTTATAAGATTTTGAAAATATCAAAACAAATGAAATAATTCATAAGTTTTTGTCATAATTTTTTTATTTACACTTTGTAATAACATTAAGGTTGACAATGTTTTCTGTGATAAACAAGATTTACAATAAATATTTACATGTTCTTGTGAGAGAATTGCATGGTATAGTACCCATCTGGTCTGGATTTTTCTATTTTTCTTAGAGTCACAATCTTTATATCTTCCTCATTTAGGAGCTTTGATATCTGAAGCTTCACCATTTTCAGCTAGTAACTTCTTGCTAATTGATACCGAGATGTTCTTTTTTAACCTAAAATTTCTGTGATTCCCTGTAAAATGCTTTCCATGTTCCTTGATAAAAAGATGCCTTTTGAAAAGCTTGTGTTCATTGTAGGATAAATCGATATGCATAAAAACAACAAAAACATCTGTCGCATACAATAAACAGCTAACCACCTGATCTTTTTTTTAAGTGTAAGTGGCAGCTAGTTATATCTACTTCATCTTCGATCTTATTTTAAAACAAAATTATGTTTTCCTTTTTTTATAAAACTTTTCCATCATGATGCTAAGTGAATAAAAAGAATCACTTTTGTTTTATTTTAGTCCTAATTATTTTTGTTTTATTTATTATCCTAATAAAAATCTATTAATATTATTTATTTAAATTGCTTATTAAATATTTTAATTGGAACTTATCATGGAAAGGCTGTTTGCTTATTGTTAATTTTTTTTGTAAAGAATAAACATCATTCAAAGTTGGATAACAAACAAAAGATGAAATTTCTCATTGGGGTTCCAAAATCTGTCTATCCTCAGAAACTTCTCCATTGGATAAGTGATCTGACTATCAGTTTTATTCAATTCATTGTTTCTTATTTCATCTCATTGGTCACTGAGTTCTTGTAAAAGCATACTGATTTCCTCTCCAGTAAGACCAAGTTTATGACTTGCCATGTTATATTGCAAAACATGTCCAGCATGTAGTGCATCTATTAACCCAAGTCGCTCTCAATTTAATTTTTCAGCAGTCAACGCTCAAATCACATGGTTAGTGTAAAATTATTCTGCGGCAATGATTGATCACATATTCCACTGACAGTTGGAGCAGAACAGCAGGTACCAATTGATAAAATTGCCATCATCTCTGTATTTCAGTACATTAATACTATCTATTGACCACTAATTAAAATGAAATCTATTGAAAATACAGAACTCATTTTACATGCATGTTACTAACATGGATTGTTTTGATCCGAACAGGTAATATGTCATTTTTTCCCCTGGCGATTTAAAATATATTTATTACCATGAAAGCATTACATATTAAAGAAATGCATATTTCTTAGGAATACATAATGTTTGTACTATCCAAGTTAAAATCTGTAAAAGATTTTGAAAAGCCTATTTCTGAAATGTTGAATCAACTCATTCAGGGTAGAAGGGTTAGTAGCTTACTATATTAAATAGTTATATGCTATCAAAGTAAAATATTTGATGTACTCCTATTAGGGTATTTCATTATGTTACAGATATTGTAATTCACAATGAATGCGTCAAATGTAAACATAACTCAATATTTGTTAATATTTACAATTACATATACACAGAGAGATAAATTATTATAAACTTTTTTGTGCATTACTTGTATAATAATCAACTCAGGTGTTGCCCTCTCTACTTAATCATTTTGCAAAATTGTATTTGTTGTCAATAGCCCATGTGTTACTTCAAAAATTCTACGATAACAATATATCAATCAATGTATAATTTAATATTTTAAAAATCTTCAGATTGTTAGCTTTTTACTCATTTATTGTTACATTTCATTTACTGTTCTCTTTATTTCTTTTGTTGATGTTTCCATATTAATGTACCATGTAGGGGTAAGGTTAGTCCTCAAATTTTCTTCAACCTGAAATTGCCTTTTGACTTTGTATTCTCCATTTTTATTTTTTATTCATTTGACTTTTTTTAATTTGATTCACATTGCTCTTTTTATTGGTGTAATGTTTTTTTTAAAGAATGCTTTATAATGCTTTATTATTAATTTTTTAATGAATATTTTTTTCTCTCTCTGTAAGAGGAAGGAGACAAACTATACATTCTCTCCCTCATTAAATCTCAGGAACTTTTAGACCCACAAACTTGAAATTTAGTTGGCATATTTCTATTGTTTAGTAGAGTTCCCCTAAATAAGGGATTTCCAGAAATCAACTCTTAAGGAGAACAGGGTACAAGAGCTTTAAAGGTATAAACAATACATATATCTATATATATAAAGGAGAAAAGCGACTCACTCACTCACTGACTCATCATGATATCTCCAGAACTATTAAACCTACAGACTTGAAATTTGGTAGGTAGGTTCCCTTCATAGAGTAGACGTCAGCTAAGAACGGATTTTGCAAAGTTCGAACCCCAAGGGGGGCGTTACGGGGGTTTAAGGGGCGTTATAGATAATTATTTCCATTACTAAACTATTAGATGTACAGTCATGAAACTTGGTACACACATTTCTTTCATAAAGTACAGATTCCCTACATAACGATTTTTACGAAAATTGACCTCCAAGGGGCGTTGAGGGTGCTTAAGGGGCGTTATACATAATTATTTCCATTTTTAACCTATTAGACGTACAGTCTTGAAATTTGGTAAGCGGATTCCTTTCATAGAGTACAGATCCTCTACAGAATGGGTTTTGTGAAATTCGACTCCCAAGTGGCGTTGTAGAGAATTAAGTGGCGTTATAGGAAATTAACTCCTTTTTTAAACTATTAGACGTAAAATCTCGAAATTTAGTAAGCTGATTCCATTCTTTAAGTAGAGATCCACTATAAGATGGGTTTTGTGAAAATCGTTTCCTAAGTGGCGTTGCGGGGGCTTAAGGGGTGTTATAGATAATTATATCCATTTTTAAACTATTAGACGTACATTCTTGAAATTTGGTAAGCAGATTCCTTTCTTAGAGTACAGATCCGCTACAAAATGGGTTTTGTGAAAATCTACCCCAAGTGGCATTGTGGAGAATTAACCCTCTAACTGGATACCTTCCTCCTGAAAAGTTATTCCGAAAACGTTTTACTCTTATATTGCTATTCCCTTCAAAAATGCAACAGACTTCAATTTTTTCCCCTTTTTAAAACTTGGGAGGTCGAAAGGGGACAACTTTATGACTTGGTTCGGCATCTTTAATCAGTAAGAACCAGGATAGCAATCGTTTACAGCTAGCTGTTGTTGCCTTGGGCAATCTTGTATGAAAACCGTAGTTCCACTCTGTCGTTTTCCCCATAGATTCAGTCACAGTAAAATTAAATTAAAATGCAGGGTAAAAAAAACATGAAATAAATGGCGTGTTAAAAGTTGAAAAATAGTTATATTTTCTTCAAACAAAATTTATTTTTCTGTCATTTTTTAAAAATTAAAAAAAAAAATATTTTGGTATTGCGATTTGAACTAGAAAAAAGCATCCTGTATTCACATTTTTGAATATGAGAGTAAGAAAACGCGCTCACTTTCCTGTTTTTAAAAAAGTTATGAGGTAAAAAAGAGTAAAGGCCCTATCTTTTTTTTTTTAAACAATAAGACAATTAATGGTGCATATATTTATGAAATAAAACAGATCTTTCTCTATTCAATTATATTTTTAATTTAGAATAACATAAAAAATGATTTCAATACTTTTAATTTATTTAAATTTAAATCATATAAATGATATTTTTATGTTAACTGAATATTTTTCGGAAAAAATCTAAATTTTCATTCCTAGTGCTCTCCTTTCGAACTCCTTGTATTAAATAAAAATATCTTTTCTACATCGGCATTTGTGATGGACATAACACACATTCAGTCAATAATTTTTAATTTTAATGGGGGATATACTTCTTCAAATGCGCATGACAGTACTTCTAACCATTTTCTACTCAAGTTAAATTTCTTATCTTTCTGTTTCTTTTATTACAAGGAAAAATGTCACACATCGATAACTACATTTTCACACAATTCAGTCATTACAAATTCTATTGTGAGAAAAGTTCTCCCTAATTAATCTTGTCTTTCAAAACAGTACACTTAAAACAATTTTGTTCAGTGAAGTTAACCGACAGTTCCACAATGTATTCATACCAAATTTTAAAAACAAATTTAACACTTGAAATGTATCCTGTATTAAATTTTTCAGTATGCACAAATATTTCCTGCTGTAGGGAAGATATAGTATGAGAGATGTGGTGTGCGGTTGTGAAAGAATGTTTTTCGTACGTGTAGACTATTTTTGAAAATTTAAATATCACTGAAGCTGATCATATAACTACAAATGAGCCTTATTTTAATGTGTGCTGGTATCAAAGTAAAACACTTTACAATATTAAACAGCCTATGGGTTTATACTCAATATCAAACTATTCGCAAAATGGCTTACAACTTCTACTCAAATTGTAAAGAAACTGAAATATAAATATATCTTACTGCAGTCAAAAATATTCATAATATGTAAGTATCCTGTTTCTCCACTTATTTCTGTACATTTCAAAAACTGTAGCTAAATGCAATTTTTTTATATTTATAAACGAGGCATAACAGCTCACACAGTCGTAAAAATGTCCTTATCATTTTTAAATATACTACTATAAAACGTATATGGATTGTAAGATCAGTTGTAAAATCCTAAAAGCTTTTAGAGGAGCTAAAAACATGTAATTTTGGATTGATCAAATTTTTAATATAATACACAAATATACATGTTATTAAGCAAATACATTTGAAAAATCAAACTTCCTTCTGAAATAAACGTAATTGAAAGAAAAATGTTTAATTGCAAATGAGTGGAAATACATGTTTATCTAAGGGTATCCCCAAAGGGAGGTAATCCTCAAACTTAAGACTCAAACTCAGTGGCACAACAATCCATGAGGGCCAGGAACTACTGTGCCCATCATAATACACATGATCATTGGACGCTGAGGTGCATGAACAGATGTCCCGATTTGGTGGTCTGTCTGAACAGAGACCTTCAGTGATTAAGACCCGAAGCAAGCTTGGTACTCATTTATCGACCCAATGTAGCGGGGATGAAAGGCAGAGTCGACCTTGCGCAGCCCGTTAAGAGAACCCCAGACCTGTGGTGTGGAAGCACGATACACTACCACTCGATCTTATTCGGTGAAAAATAAAATTTAATGTTAGAATCTTATATAAATCCCTAATGAATGAGGGAGTCCAAACTTTTTTTTTCATGTAAACTATTTAGACGGAAATGGTTAGTTATGAACATTTCACAAGTTGCATAAATTAAAATTAACCGTTATAGTTTACATAAATTTTTAAGGGTGCAAAAGGTGTATTTTGGCTGCACGAATTAATTTTAAAAGGAATATGGTTACGAAAAAGTAGTACAAATCTATCTAAAGTAGGGTTGGTTACCTTACATATTGTCAAACACAACAATGCATTGGAAGCCAATTCCACAATTCGTTGTTATAAAAATGCATGGAAAATTACAAGATTTATTTTTGCATTTGTAATTTATATATATATAATTTTTCCTGGGAGCTTTAAAAGCTAGAGCGGCATCCATCAAAACCGCGGTTCTCTCTCTGTTTTTCCAGATCGCCCCTGACTAAGCCGGCTCTGCCGTAGTAAGTGAAAATGCCGGATTTTGTTTGTCAAGATCATTTTATAGCAAACTGCATTTTTCATGTATTTTAGATGGTCTTTTTATATTTTCTACATCAATATCTTAATGTCTGAATTTAAAATTACATAAAATTCTTGACATTCGCATCAATGACCATGATAATTTTTATTAGTATATGAATGTGTCATCAAACGATTACATGACTAATATTAACATATTATTTTAACCATTTAATTAATATTAAGTATAACATAATGCAGACAAATTTTCTGAACTTTAAAATAAATATTTCGAAAACTACTTCAGATATACTCAAAATTTTTCATTCCTACGCTTTAGCTTCTCAGTTTTGCTTCTATGTAAGAATTTATTGTAATTGTATATTCATCAAATTTTTAGTATATTTTTTGCTCTTAGCATGCGGTTTTCAACTGAATTGTATGAAATCTTCGAAATATATTAAATGAATGATTGAATATTAACGTCGCACTGTTCAGCTACACGAGGGCTTTTGGCGACGGACCACGTAATTTTGAACCATGGTCAAGTGACGTGGACGACACCTGAGCTGGCACCCCCCTCTCCTAACTACCAAACCACACCAACGGGAGGACGTTTCAGTTTCAGCTCTCGACAGATTTAACGTGCATCGCTGCCCTACATGGCGGGTCTTTAGTGGTACTGGGCTCGAACTCGTGACAAAGCAAGCCACGTTCCGATACCTATACCACTCGGCTACCGCGGCCGAAATATATTAAAAGATACCAAAGAAGCTATATAATAAAATTTGAAATTTTTATTATACTCAAACAATTGCTAAAACTTATGTAAATAATTTTTAACTGCACGATGCATTTTTTTTTCGAAATTTCAAATGGAATTTCTAACATAAAATTTCTAGCTTTATAAGGTCGAGATTTCTAAACATATCCAGATTTTAATTACTTATTCAGTTAGCCTTTAAAAAAGATAAATGTTGAGGTATTTTGTATAAATAGATATTTTTGTACAATATATAATTCGAATGTTTTTCAATAGCTCGAATTTAAAATTGATTTTTATGTTTATTTATATGCATAAATGTCTACTGTAAATGTTTCCGTATATTTTTTATTACCATTTATTCAAACATTCAAGTTATAAAAAAAATGTGTGAAAATCTTCATTCATGTTGTCTTTGATTTAAACTGAAGTTCAAGCACTTAAAATTCAAATATAATTCGGTGTATTTTAACTATATAATCAGGCACTGTACTTAAACTTCCCTGAACACTTAGGCTTTGAAATCTAAAAAAAAAAAAAAAAACTAATAAATCTTAATTAGTTTTTTTTTCGTTATTTTTATCAAAGTGTAAGAAAATGTTTCAAATGATTTGATGAAGTTTAAATTTATTCATTTTTAGTGGTTGGAAAATTGAAAAGGTTCCAAATTTTAAAGAGTTTGGTGTTTTATTAATTTTTTCGGTATCTTATAATAAAATAATCATGTTTCAAAAACTAAAATCTTTGATTAAAATAAGAAAAATGAAGAGAAAGAATATACTTAAAAAAGATAATTTGTCTAACTATATAAAATAGCAGATTGCACTGACACGCCCCAACTTGTTACAGTTTCAAATTAATATGAAACCAAAAGGGAATTGTAACATATTTTACTTATGCGTTGGGACTTTACAAAACTTTAAAAAACGAGGTAACAAATTAACACTTCCTGGGGTCTAAAGAAATTTCCCCTCGATTTTTTACAATTGCCGAAGGGTCAAAACATGGGTTCCCTGCGAGCCATAAAACTTCTGCTGTGTTGCTTCCTCCGTCCCTCATTATCTTTCAAGTTGTTAAACCTTAAAAGGGGGAAAGGATTTCAGAAAAGTGCGGCTAATCCGCTTTTGAAAACGTTACTTGAAGGCAGAAAAATCCGTGCAGTCCATTTTCAAAGCATCTTTACACTGACGGAATTTTTTGTGCTATCCGGTTAGAGGGTTAAGGGGCGTTATAGGCAATTAACTCCTTTTTAATCTATTTGACGTAAAATCTTGAAATTGAGAAAGCTGATTCCATTCATTAAGTAAAGATCTGCTATAAGATGGGTTTTGTGAAAATCGTTTCCTAAGTGGCGTTGCGGAGCTTAAGGGGCATTATAGATAATTATTTCCATTTTTAAACTATTAGACGTACAGTCTTAAAATTTGGTAAGCGAATTCTTTTCATGGTGTAGAGATACGATACAAAATAGTTTTGGGGGAAATTGATCCCCAAGGGTCACTGAGGGGGATTAAGGGGCGTAATAGATAAATATTTCCGCTTTTCAACTGATAGAACCACCTGCTTGAAAAATAGAAGGTATGTTCCGTTCATGGAATAAAGTTCCTTTTACAAAGATTTTTGCGAAAACGGACCCTCAAAGGAGTGGGGTCGTGAGGGATTAAGGCGTGTTATAGAAAAATTGCTGTTTTTGAATTTAACTCATTTACTTGAAATTTGTTTAGCACTTTTCTTTAGTTGAATAGAGTTCCACTAAGAATGGATTTTACGGAGATCGACTCCAGGGGGAAGAGGGGAGAGTTATTGGGGCGTATTGATAGACAGAATTCCCGTTTTTGAACTGCTAAGACTATAATAATAAAATTTGGTTTGCATGCTTCTTTTGTTGAATTGGTATCCGCTAAGAATGCTGTCAACGAGGTATTGATGATAAAAATTCCGTTTTTGCTCTGTTAGATTTAGACTTGAAATTCAGCATGCATGTTTATTTTATGGAGTAGAGATCCACTGAAAGTTGCTTTGGTGGAAATCCACTTGATTATTAGGTTAAGTGACCGAAAAAAATCTTTCTACTTCGATTTTAGACATAAATAGAAATTAGATATTATAATTTATGTTCTTTTTATATCAAGGGGTGAGAGTGTAACAGCAATAAATATATTTTTCAATGCAATCGAATTCTTAATGCTAGATATCAATAATTAATATATATGTAAACAGTATACATATATACAACATCGTGAAATACCCAGTGAAGTGGGTGGGTAACGGCTAGTATATTTATAAAATAAAATAATACAAATTGTAATTCCTTCAAAGCTAAGAATGAATGAAATTGAATTTTAAAAAACATATCAAAACCCGGCAAAATATAAATAGAATAAATGGTGCAAAAGAATATCGTACTAAAATTGGATAAAATAGAAATTTTAAGAATCACAGAGGTGTAGAGCTATTAAAATTGAAAATACTGAAAGAGTCATTGGATGAAAATGGAGACCTATTATGATTTCTAAGCAATACTTTATGGATCCACTTTCTGTGTATAGCAGAAATTTTCTACATAATAGAAAAAACACTACTTTATTGAAAATTAGGCCTATATCTATCTACACAAGGCAAGTAAAATAAAATTAATGTATGAATAGTGAAAATAGAAAGTTTTCTCATATAGAGATGAATATTAAAAGAAAATTTCATAAAAAACTAACCAGAAAAACCATGATTAAAACTTGTGTGTATATATGCTAACCATTAAGATTTTTTTAATTTGAAGCATCTTAGTCAGAACTCGCATGCTGAATGACGTGTTCAAGTTGATGCATAGAAGCAAATAACAAAGGTTCCACCTAGATAAAATTTTTATTACTAAACTAAGCATTAGGTATCTTAATAATAATAAGTTAACATATATATATGGAGGGAAGGGAGGGAGAGAGAAAAACAATTTGTTCACTCATCATAAGATTTGTGGAATTATTCGAGCTACAGATATGAAATGTGGTAGGTATGTTGTTTTGTTGAGTTGTTGTCCACTAAGAATTGGTATTGCAGAAATTGTCTCCCACAGCTGTGTAAAGGATAATATTTATATTGACTTCGATATTAATTATACACGGACTGACCATTGCACTTGGGAAATACTAGGTGATTCAGGTGACTTAGCTCTTTGATTTACTAAATCATTCTTTCCATGGAGTCTGACTTGGAATTCATTTTAAATTATTCAAAGTATTAATTAAATTTTACCCTCATTAAATATTTTTTATATCCTTCTCATTCTTATATTCTTTTAATCACCCATGCAAGGAACAGGCATATTTTCTAATATGTATATTTGTAATTTTCCATTGATGTATAAGTAAAATCTTGTTTTGCTATTTTTTAGGACTCAGTTCTGATGAAATTAAGAATCTCTTAAAACAGAAGGAACAAACTTTAAAGGTATATTTATTCTCTTTACATTAATGATAGTCATAATTTGCATCAATTCATATATTTTTATTCTAATTTTCTGTTTTTTCTTCTGTGTTAATTCCAAAAAAATTTGCAAAAGATCTTTCAAAGTAAAGTATTTTAGATCTACAAAAAAAAAAAAAAAAAAAAAAAAAAATCAGGGTATATATTGTCTAATACATCCCAAAAATGTATACTTTTAAGCTTAAACTATTTAAAGTGTGTTAAAAATCATTGATCTCATGCATTCTACTCATTTTTCTATTGTTTTGATCATGTGTTCTCATCTTCACAATTTAAGGAAATAGAAATATCTGCTAACTTAATTTATATGTATGTATTGATAAATCTTAAAATTCAGACTATATCATTAAATAAGCCTCTAATTGGTTTTTATGATTTGTGCATACACATTCTTTAAAATTACTGGTATGAAGACAATTTTAAATAGTGCATCTTTCTTTTACCAGTTGCATTCAACTTAAATTTCATGTTATTTTAGTAAAAAATAAAATAACTTTTTTATGGAGATTAACTTATATGTATTTATTTTTTCATTGAAGTTTTTCATTTAAATAATAGTAGAAGACACTGCATTTGATGCAAAACAAGGGATGTACATGAAAAATATATTAAATATTTTGTTAGAATTAATGAAAGTATAAAAAATACATAATTCAAGTAAAATTTTAGACACTACTATTCTCTTGAAAAAAAATTAGAATTTTTGATTCAATATAATTATGTAAGATAAGCTGAAGGGGAAAAAATGTCAAAAAAATCTATATGTAACTTTTAGTGTAATGACGAGTTTGAAATTATAGTAAAATTTGTAGCCAAACTCAGCTAATTATTCTTGTCAGTGAGTTTACTCATTTATCAATTATTTTTCAGATACGAATGGCTTGTAAGAACAAATTAGAGGATGAAAAAAGACAAAGTAGTAATAATTTTGTGTCGAATGAAGTAAATATTCAATTAGAGCAGATTGATACTGAAATAAATCAACTTAAGCAGGAAATTGGTAAACATTGCTTTGTTGATATATTTTTTATGGTATTTATATGAAACGTGTGTTATTTTAATATTAGTGTTTGTAATAATTTATATTGAATTTAAACTGTGTAAATTGCGTTTTCTTTCTTTCTTTTTTTTTTGAGAAATTTATTTTGTTGTATTGTTATCTGGAATGGGATCTTCAACAATAAAAGAAAATAATTTGTGTCACTCAGTAACAACAGGAGTGAGGATGACTTCTTTGTGAAAGGGCTATGATATAATAATGTGATATTTTGTTTTATACAAATTCATTTGGGCTGGGAATTATAGAATTCATATTTGCTTTATATCTGTTTTAAATATAATTTACTTGCTAATAATAAAAATATTCAATAAAAAAATAATAATAATTGAAAATATTAAGTATTTTTATAAATGTAAAAATAATAAAAAATGTTATAAGTTCATTCCTATTTTTCTAAAATTTCGTGAAGCAATTGATTTGAAATCACATTTTTTTTTTATTTCCTTAAAACAGAGTTGGCAAGAATGGATCACAATGTCAGAAAAACTTATCTAATATAAATTATTTTACCGTTAAATTTTTTTAAAAAGTACTGAATTTTTCCATTAAAATTGTGAATCAGAATATTAATGATATAAAATCTACAATGTGATTATTCTTTCCTTTTTTGTGCTTTATAACAATTTAATAAAAATTACTTCAGAGTTCTTTGCTTTCATAATCATTAGTTTTGCTTATCTTATTGTTTATTTTTAAATAAATATATTTTCTGCTTACCAAAATCTTTTTAAATGTGAAACAAATAAAAATAATACCTCTGCATTTTACATTTAGCCAACCTGAAATCTCGTGTGTCCGAGAGTAATATTAGTAAAGATAACCCGGAAGAATGTGAAGCAAGAGAACGAGAGGCTGCAAAAAAGAAGGAAGAAGAGTTTAAAAGAAGAGAACAAGAAAGAATGTAATAACCTTTTGAAAATATTATTTTATTTTTAAAATTATTTCTGATTAATGTTGATTGTTTTGGAACTTTCAAATCAAAATTTGTAGTCCATAAAGATTGGAATCTTTTATTTCAAGAGGTAAAATTTTTTTTGATTTTTTTTTAGTGCTTCTATTAAAAACATGAAGATAATATTTTTGTTTGCTGCATTGTATTTTTTTTTACTTGGTTTGATTTTCTTGTAATCTACCTTTAAAAAATTTATTGTCTTACGGAGTTATAACAATCTTTATAATTCTATTCCCTTAAATCCTTTTTTTTATTTATTGATCTTTTGCTTTTAAAGTTAATCTCAATTTATGATGAGGAATATGTTCATGTTGCATTTACTTGGAAGTTATTTTATGTTTGATTGAAATATTTGTTACAAGTTTTTACATATAAGTTTATGAGTGTGCTGTACTTTAGAGTGTTGTTAGGTAATGCTGAATTTGAATTTTTTTAAAAGTTAATTTTGATACATTTTGGGTTTTTTTTTTTTTTTTTTAAAGAAGTCATCATTTTTCAGCAAAAGTGTTACATGCCTATTGCTGATTTTTGAAAGGAAAAATATTTTAAAAGGAGACTATTTTTATTAAAGTATTAACTAAGTAAGTCATTAAGTTAAAGATCACAGTTTACTTAAAGCTTTGGAAAAAGCAAATTAATAAATTCCTTTAGGGAAAATTATTTTATCTATGCATTTTTCTACTGGTTGATGTATTCTAATGTTTTAAATATTTTGTGCATTAACTGTAATTCTTTTTCAGAAAAAAGATGAAAGAACAAAGAGAATGTATAATTACTGAGCTTCTGCAAACAGAAAGAGACTATCTATCAGATTTAAAACTATTGCAAGAAATGTTTTTAACCAACCCCACTGAAGCAAAGGTACTTTATTAAGCACATTTATGTGATAACTTTAAATCATAAATGTATGCTTTTGCATTATTTGTTTGTATTTTATTGTGTTTTTTAAATTAGTTTTGTTTTTCTTTTCATCACTGTTATACTTTTAAGTTATTGCTATTTTTTTTTTACTGGCTTATGTTTTAAAATGTTTTTAAAATTAGTTTTAATAACTTTTTTCTGAATGTATCAATTAATAGATGGAAAGAAATTACATATTAAATTCTTTGTTGGAGAATCAAACATTCAATGTTTCTCAACTTCAGTTCATATGGAATCAAATTTCATTGCATTTGAATCATTCCCAGTGATTTTAAATGTGAAATTTCTTTTTCAGTTACTTCTATTGCAAATGCCAGCTCTTGCATTTTGCAGGAATCTTCCTTCAATAATGTTTCCAATTCCACATCTTTGTACACTTTTGGCCTTTTACTACATACTCTTTATCTTCAACATCAAATTCACCTTCAACTTTTGAAACCAGTCATTACATCTTCTCACTCAAAGCAGCCTCACCATATGCTTCTATATGTAGTTGATACATCTCATTTGTGTCAAAATTTTTTAATTTTAAAGATTTAAATAAAAAGTTTCCACTTATGATGCTTATTTAGCTAAAAGCTTGAGGTTTTCACATAAAAAAAAATTGTGATGTTGAAGCAAATTGCGAATACACTAAGATTAGGGTTCTGTCACATGTCCAATCTTATGATATGGTGTTTATAACTTACTGGTGGAGCCATCTTTTGTCTATTGATGGAGAATTATTTGTACACCTGTTAGTAGTTCATTGTAATATGAATAATTGTTTATTTAAAAAAAAAGGTATTGTGATGAATACTAATAAATTTTAAAATTATATTGATATGAAAAAAATCTGCTTTTATGCATGCATTTGTTTTTCGCAAGAGGCTTATAAATGGACATATTTAAAAACATATTTGAAATAAACACTGCTATGTTGCATTGCATCAATTTTTCTGCAGTCTTAATATAAAAATTAGTTGATTTTAAATTTGCAGAAATTCATTGATATAAATGAACTTCAAATGATATGCATTTTAAAACTTACCAACTTTTGAATTTTTCTTCTTTAGGATAAAGGAATCAATATACCTCTTCTCTTTGGAAATCTTGATGAAGTTATTGATGTTGCTAGCCGACTTTTAAAAAGACTTCAGAAAGTATCAAGAGATACACAGTTAATAGGTTGTCTAAGTGCAATATTTCTAAATTAATTCACTTTTTAAATATGTGATGTTTTTGTCAATTTTTAAATTATTTTAAATTTAGGTGAATGCTTTGTGGGCTTAAGTGATGATATGAAAGAAATTTATGGTCATTACTGCAGAAACCATGATGAAGTAAATTCTGTGATAGATAAGGTATGCTAAAACTTATTTCTTAATTTTGTTTATTTTGATTCCCTTTTAATTTTAAAAGGATTTAAATTTGATGCTAAAAATTTACAAAATCTAATATCAACTGATTGTTTATTGTTAGTTATCAAACAAGCTTTGTAAAACTTCTCATCAAAATAATTCTGCCACCAAACACTGATAAAGATTTATATGAACACTGCCATATAAAACCTAAATATTTATTAAATCATGAAAATGCACAATAAGAACATAGAAAGGCAGTATCTACCTTATCAGTGTTACACTGTGCAGTGACTAGCTAATACTAACTTAATTGTCTATCACAAAGTATAACCTTATTATAAATTTAATTATGGGATTAGATTTAAATCTAGAATGGAGAATTCATAATAATAAAGCATAAAAATATGCAAATTATTATGATGCAATGACAAATATTAAATAGCATACTATACATCAAAATAATTTACAATACAAAAATACTAGTACTTTACATCAGTATAAGAACATAACACATATTATACTAAAAGCATACAAAAAAAATTCTCAGTTGTAAAATAATAAAGTAAGTACCATAAAATTTGGCAAATAACAGGCACCTATACTTTCAAGTTGCACTTTTTTAATTTTTAGATGTATTCGCTGTATAACACGTATCCTCCTTTTTTATGAAGAAATCTAAAATGTATATGTACAATGCTTTTTTGCTTTGAAGTCATTCAAGGAATTATCTCAGGCTTTTGAAAAATAGTACTTTTCTGTAACTATTAATCCTTAAGTTTATAAAATATGTAATTTCTTGTAAATTAATAGCATCTCAATATACGTGGGAGTCTTAATTTTTTTTATGCTCTCCTCATTTTATTTTTGTAACTATCATTTGTATATCCAGTGCCCGCACCCATAAATTTCGATCTTATTTTTTGTGTTAAAAATGTGTGTTATATGCCAGATTTTACAGAAAATAGTATGGATTAATAAAAGTAAAAGTAACAATATACCTGTATATATGTAGTGTGGCAAGTGGACTGTTTTATTATGGCTGTGGTTGTTGTAGTGATGAGAGATCATTTAGTATGAGGAAATATCTTAACTAGCATTCAACATTTATTGAAGATCACATATATAAATATTACTGGACAGCATTTAGTGTTTCGACATCACGTAAAGCAGGCAAGAAGAAAAATGTGTTGCTGCTATTTACACATATTGAAGACAAAGAGAGCTTTTCTAGTATCTTGGGGCTACTTATATGAAGTGGTGGCTACAGGAAGTCTTGGAATCCGTGTGACTTCTGTAGATGGAGGCTATGATTGGTGAAAAGATATCATTTGATAGATTCTGATGAAATCTTACTTTTATAAATGCAAGCTGTTAACTTTCAAGAGATAGGGTTACAATTATCCTGTTATGTGAGTAAGCTAGTTAATTACTGACACGCGAGTCCCGCAAGCCGGGACCATTACAAATTAAAAACTTGCTTAGGGAAATTAAAAGAAATTATTACATTATATATATATAATGATGGTTGCATATATTTCAAGAATGCAGATAAATATAATACCTTAAAAGAGTTATTAAGTTGTCAAAGGGATTTTTTTTTTCTGAAAAGAATATCTACACTTTTAAAATCTGAAGGTAAACAAGCGTATCTATATATGTATGAATCTATGCTTCCCTATTTTCTCACGAACCACACAACACAGAAACTCGCCGAAGGTACCAAAATTTCGGGAATGATCCGAGGAATCTGTTTTGACCATTTATATTCCGATATTCCAATTAGTTAAAAAGATATTAATTAAAAACCTTAAAACACATAATTAGTACCATGTTTCTCCGCCAGGAAACATGTTCAAAAATTCGGAACTTCTTTTTTTTCCAGACGTTTTTAAAACGCGATCTAATTTTTTTCATGAGACTCAGACAAAAAATAATTATACATTCTAAGAGATCATTTATTTCGCCACAATACGGTGTAATTTATTTTACAAAATAATTATATTTTCTATTTTTTACGTTTTTTTTTTAAATGAGTCCAAATCTATACGTTTTTATGAATAAGATTTCTAAATCGTTCCGCTTGCATTTTCTTTCGCGCTAATGAAAAAAATATTTTACACTAAAAAAGTTCATGCTTTTCTCTTTTAGAATCAGTCATTTAAAAAATTAAATGCCAAAAACTGTTTTTTTTTTACGATTTTTCAAAAAATACTCAATTTTATTTAAATACTTAAACTTCTTTATTTATACAAATAATCTCACGAAACTTTTTTTTCCATGTGTAGAACAATATTATATATACATAATCTGTACAAAGATTGATAAAATATCTTAAAAATTACGGTTTTTTTTAAAAAAATGTTTTTTCTTTTCCCCCCCTTTTGCTATAAATATGTAAACGTTACTTTTTTAAACGTTTTTTCTTTAAAAATTACCATTGTTTGCAAACGATATGATATTTGAAAGCATTAATTTAAAAATGAAGCCCGAAATTTTTTTTTTTCTTTAACAAATAACAAAATGGGAAATTGAAAAGATCTTCCTTTATTTTAAAGCTCAATTCAATGCTTTTCCCCGAAGGAACAGACAGCGTAGTTTTTAAACCCGCTGCTTTATAAAACAGTAGTTCCCAGGTTTAAAACTGAAGAAAAATAGAAATTCAATTTCGCATTAGGTTACTTCTTAAAGTTTAAGATTTTTTTTTAGTGGAATGAAAAAAGGTTAAAATTAAAATAAAATATCAAATGTTTTTATCAGATTTGTTTTTTTTAATGTTTCTTTCAGTACATGTGTGTATATATATATATATATATATATATATATATATATATATATATATATATATATAGGCTTTCTCCCATACTATCTTTTTCTAACTTATATATATTTATATGTTAAATCAAACATTCAGAAAAAAGCAATAGTTTCAATAGCTATCTGTAAATTTTTCTTTTATTTATTACTTATAGAAATTTGATTTTAATAATTATATATATGTTTTTTTAAAAGGATTATTTCTATTATTTCATTACTAAATGAATTCTTGGTTAATTAAAAAGTACATTGTCTATTATTTTGGATCAAAATACATTTTAGAGACATTTTTAAGCTAACTATATGCAACTATTGATTGATTCATGAAAATCTGAAATCTATTTTATTATTTTAGACTCTTAGAAACTAACTATTATTAAAAAATGATGAACGTTTATTGTTTTACTCTTAGCATCAGAATAGTTTTGGATTTATTGCTTCACATTAATAATTTTTTAATTCTAACGCAATATTTTTTTTTATAAGTCATACATCGAAATTTGAAGATATATCTTATCTGTGAGAAGGAGGGGAAGATAGAACTATAATTTTACACTAAAAAAACCGTGTTTGGGCTATAGAGAGGGGAAAGAAACCTATCTTAAATAAAAAATAAGTGGAATGGAACAAGTTTTGAAAAAGAGAAATTTTTTGACATAATTTTAGAAATCACTCGCATTGTGCACGTACAAACACACACACAGAAATGCAGGTGTCATGAGGAAAAGAGAAAACCCGAGTAACGCCGGGCTAAGCGTTTTGTGAAGGAAAGGGGAAAATTTATAAAAGTAGAGAAAGGCAGTGCAACACCGAGTCATGCAGCTAGTAGGTATTTATAATTTGTATGGAATTCTGGTTTTTTGTAGCTAATAAATCTGTTTGTTGAAGCTGCTATTTGTAATGAAACACATTATTTTGAAAATGTAGGGTATTGTATCATGATATTAAATTTTGAAAATTCAATTATTAATTATTGAGCATCTTACTTTTAATGTTACATTGTTATTATTAAATATTATTATATACAAATCTCTTTAGGTTCCCCCATTAAAGAGTCACTCTTTTTTTTTTTAAAGAAAATATGTTTTGAAAAATATACAAGTAAATATTGAGGGGAAATTTAATACTAATATATATATATATAAGTTCAGGGGAATTAATTATGTGCTTATATATGTCTTACCATTATTAATATTTATATGCTGTTTTAATTATATATAAATTAAATATAAGTAAGTCATAGAGTAAGCTGTTATATAATAATGACATATTTGTGTGGGTGGTTATAAATTTTCATTTTCTAGGGTTTTTGATACTGCATGCTATTATACTATCTTTAGATTACTGCATTTATAAGAATAATAAAAGAAACTGTAGTTTAAGAAACAATGTTATCTTTATTTGGCAAAATTTATTCCTATCCAAATTTCATTTGCATATTTTTTTAAAAATTAAAGTTGACATATTTTTTTAAAAATTAATAAAAGTAAAATTAAAAATTGGATACATTTAGTACATTAAGTATGTTTAAATTTATTAATCACTGAAAATACTTTTTAGATTGATCCACAATCTGCAGCTGGTCAGTATTTACAACATAAAGTAGAAATATTGAAACGTCAAACTAACTGCTTTGATCTTCCTTCCATGCTAATTAAACCAGTTCAGAGAATTCTGAAATATCCACTTCTTTTAAATGAGCTTTTAAAGGTGAGATTCAATAAATATAGTTTTTATTTCATTTTTTTAAAAGAATTATATGTGTTCATAATCTGAACATTTCAGTTTGAAGAAAGTGAAGTTATTTTTTGCACTGAAACTATAATCATTTCCATTTATGCAATATATTCTGTAGTTATAACTATAAGATCTAATAATAATTCAGAAGCCCCTGAAAATAATTTAAGAGGAAAAAGTCTCATTTATAGTATTTATTGAACCATTTAACAATTTGATTCAGTAAAAATTTTGTATTATGATAGAAAGGAATACATGTGATAAAATTTTGAAGTAAAGCTATCAGTTTTATTTTGGTAAATCATTTTAAACTATGACTTGAATTGTAATTTGTATTTTTTTGTTTTCCATTTTAGTACTTTTTTTTTTATTTTCAATGTAAAATTATGAGTAACTAAGTGTAATTTTGATTGGAATATATAACAACTTCATAATACTAGGATATGCTGTACAAATCATGCAATATATTACTGTAATCATGTAAGAAGTACTTTTAATCTTATTTTAATATTCTTTCTCTAGTAAGTATATATATAATAGTCACTCAAATGAAAAGTTGAATAAAAAGAATACCTTGATTGGAATTTAAAATAAATTGTGCCTTGGGCATTGTAACACAGGTCCCATTGTTCTGACAGTAGGTCTATGACTTCACTGTAGAAAAATTGTGGTTGATTTTTGAGGTCCTGCATAGCTTCCTTCACCTCATTGTCTAAATAGAAATGTAATGCTTTCTTAAGTGGAAAAAGTGTGAAAGGCTTCAGGGACATAAATCTGGACTGTATGGTAGGTGTGTCAATACTTTTCAACAAAATTTTGTTAAGGTTGTCTTGGCTTCATGAAAGATGTTTGGGCTTGCATTGTCATGGAAATATGGTATTGTTTGCCCTCCTTCACCAAAACATTTGCCCCAATTGTGCAAATTAAGCAGTGCTGGTGATAGACTGACCCCATTTCCTTATAATTGCCCACATTCAGCCCACCTTCTGCAATCAGAAACCATACTACCATACATTTCTCCCATATGGATGCATTCATTAATATCACGACATTACTTATGATCTATTTCCTGTACAAAGAACAGGTTTCATCATTTCACATTGTATATTGTGTACACCTTTTACCTCCCTTTTATATCCATGTTCGGTCACGCTGCTATAGCTGCAATCATTTTGACACAATTGCACCTGTCCACTTTTCATTTGAGCAACCTTTATATATATTTTCAATATGAAGAAAGACTTGCATATGTTTTTAAAACTAAAATTTTCATAAAAACACAGACACAGAAAGATAGACAGACTGGTATATTTTTAAGAAATAGATTTTTATTAGAGCACACTACCAGTTTAATTTATTTGCCAAACTCCTCATTTTGATTTGAGTAGATCAAATTATTTCACATGCTCTTATTAGCTGATATAACTTTTGCAGGTAACAGAAGATAGTCATCCTGATAAACAGTGGTTGATTCAGGCTACTAGTCTAATGACAGATGTTGCTAGTGCTGTGAATGAATTCAAGAGAAAAAAAGATTTAGGTTAGACTATAATTCTTGTTAATATGTAATTTTTAAATATCTTGGATGTACATTTCTGTCATATCTAATATTTTTCAATATTCTTTAATTATATCTTTTTTGAATAAGGTAGGGGTTGTAACAAGCTTTAATGAAATTTTTTTAAATATTCATGTGTAATATTTCAAATATTTTTGGACGTGTTTTGTTTATTATTTTAAATGCGTTTCTTTAAATTATGCCAGAACCTTTTTAAAATAAATTTCCTGAATATTCCTTCCTCAATTTGTTGAAAATTTTAGCTATGAAATCTGGTTTATTTAGGATGAAATGTGTTGCTATTTAAAATTCACTCAAAGGAATACATATACAGTTTATATATACATACATATATATATAATTCAATATTTTAGAACTTTATATCAAATGATGGAAATGAATTCTTGTTTATTAAAGCAAGAACCAATTATTTTTTAAGAAATAAATAATTTTTTTTTAATATTTGTAAATTATAATTTTATTTCTAAAATCATTTGGAAGTCTTTATCTTTTATAAGTATTGTCACTTTTCTTGGAGACTTTTTTTTGTGTGTGCTTTCTGTTATTATCAGACTATTGTTATCAGTTACTTCTAGTGTCTGATAACAAAGATCTGAAAATTTTTCCCTCCACAATTCTAAGAAGAAGAGTGACTAATTCAAAGTAGTTCAAGTCACAAATGACCCTCAGACATTTCTGTATATATGCTTGGTATTTTTTATGTGCATAGTGCTGCTGACTTTAAAAATATCACATCTTGAATAATTTTTTTTCTTAATAAAGTTTATATTTTAAGCATGTAAAAAGTGATTAAGGTAATATTCTAATGACTTTTTTCAATTTTCTTTTAAAAATGTTTTTTCCCTTGAAAACTTTAAAAATAAGTTATGCAGCTTGTTTTTTAAAAACTTTGCAAAGTACAATGTTAATTTGTTCATGTACATTAAAAAATATATTGAGAAAAATATTTTTTACTTTGGTTTTATTTTGAATGTTTTTTTATGCATTGTGTATTTTCAAAAATGTTATTTTGTTATTTCATTAAATGATTTGAGTTTTCTTTAAATATATATTGGCATTTATTTTGTGTATTTAAACCAGTTTTGTTTTATTCCCAAGAAATATATTAAAAAGAACACAACTGTTCTTAACATATTTGTTGTGTGTTCCAAGTTCTATCATATCTATATTTAATTTCATTCAAAAAGATCAAATCACATGTATGTTGATTATAATATAGAGAAAGCATTATGTTTGTAGGTGTAGCGCATAATCTTAAAAATAATTAGTCAATTTTAGTATTGCTTTTTGAAATGAAAAAAGATAGTACATTACTTTAAAAAAGTGATAGTCTTTCAAATATAAAACATGTTGTTGTGTGTGGCATGACTTTTTAAAATGAAAGGCACAAAACATTGCTTATAAGTTAACATTTGTTTTCCCTAGTTTTCAAATATCGTAAACAAGCTGATACAAGTCTATCTGGAAGAATATCCAAACTTACCATCCATTCAATGGCTAAAAAAACATCAAGATTTGGAATGCGTCTATCTAGTTCATTTGGATTGAAAACTGTGGTAAGGAAGGATTTTAAATACATAGTTACATATTTTTAGGTTCTAGAATAATTATTTAAGGCATTAAATTTTGTAATTTGTAGTTATCTTTATTAATTTTGAATGTCTTTTAAATAAAGCATTTGTAATGTTTAGTTCAAAAAGTGACATGGCAAATAAGGGATTTTTTTACTATAATACAAAAGTATGTTAGCTTAAATGAGTTAATTTTATATTTTTATTAATTTTATCATATGTTTTAGTTATATTCTGTTCATTTATATTTTTCCTATTAAATTCATTCATTTTCTATCATTTTACCAATAAAACTTTTTAACTCACATTTTTTTTCCATCTGTAATTTTATTTACAATTTAGCTTATATTAGGATTTTGATATTGTATAATTTATTAACATGTTGAATTTTTTTTATTTCACTTGAGGGCTTTTAAAGTATAAAATAGAATTTTGTATGTGCATCCAAATTATTTTTTTGTTTTTCATTACATAATGTGCACATAAATTCTTTCTGATGTACAAAGAAGAAAAATTCATACTGATGTCAATTGTTCTGTTTTTTTCTTCTGTCAATGTATGAAGATTATTTGCCTTCCTTCTGCATTTTCCCCATTGCATGAAATTGAAGTGAGATTGCTTGATGAATAACTCACTAACTGTACTGCAAGTTTTCTTGAGGATTTGCAAGATTTCAAGTTACAAGGATTTTCATCCAGTTAAACTTGAAGTTCATCTTCAAATTTTTTTTCATTGCACCTGGACACATGGATCGCCCTCAATTCAAAAAATTCCATCACAAAATCTTCCAAACTGTTTTTTTTTACTGTTGAAAATGACTTAAAGAAAATTCACCCGAAGTCAAATTAATTCATATTGTGTGAGCAGCATTTTTTTTTCATTTGAAAACAGGATTGAATGCAATGAAGTAAAGAAGTAAATACTGTTTATTGACAACAATTTCTTTAAAAATTGAAATATATAAAATGACAGCTTATAACTAACTGAAACTTGTGTTCCAAAAAAAAAAAAAAAAACAGCAATAAATAACTAAGCTATTTATTTCCAAAATTTCATGTGAATTGGATGCGTTGACATGCATTTTTCAATAAAATCAGCTACACAATATAGTGTTTACTTTCACACCTCTTAGTTAAGAATAATGTAAAATACTTTGAAGGTAATGAAATTAATTGATAATAAATCTAAATCTCTGTGTATATTTTAAAAAAATTTCTATATTAGGTAAGTTATTCATTAAAACAAACACTCAACCTTTACAATCAGATCATTCCTTTAGATATTGCAAGAAATGCAGTAGATATTCATAAGATGCATGCATTGTATGGGGATGTAATTTAATGTGTCAAATTTCTAATTTCAAAAACTCTAAATTAATCTTTTTTTTTCATCATATATTATTTGTTATATTGTTTTATGTATTGTTTATTATTCATCATGTATTTGTATGTAACATATGGTAGTATATTTTGTTTTTAATTTTTACATGTATTTATTAATCTTTTATTAAATGGCTGCTTTTAAATGATTTAGATTAAAGACCAAGAATTTGAAAAAGTAGAAAGAAGATTTACAGCATTGGAAAAATCTCTTAAGATATTTCAGAAAGATGTTTTTGATTATACTAGAAAAAATGAGGTAAAAAACTACCACATGCTTCTTTTATAATTTCCAGTTTTTTCAATTTGTTTTACTTATTTATTTTGTAGGTTTTTTTTTAATTAATATTTTTGATGTTTAAATTTTTTTCTATATAGGAGAATTAAATATTAATGATTTTTATGTTACTGTAGTCTATTTTAAAATTTATTGGAAGTGGAGTTTTTTTATCAATACACTTTTGCAACAAGTATGTTTTAAAAGAAAAAATTATTTTTACTGTTTTAAGTGTGATGCATCTTTTTATATATAGGAGCTTGTCACAACAGCTTTTAATTTAGCTGAAGATATTGCCGAGTTTTATCAAGAACGAAAAACTCAACAAGAAGTGGAACAGTTTCGTAATACTCACAGAATCATTTTAACAGAACATTGGGATACATTTGTAAGTGTGCATTTTTGTAAGATTTTGCTGTAGAATATATTTTGTTGAATGACTTAATAACTTATATGTGCAAATATAAATTGCTTTCTTAGCAATGTAGTATTTAATTAGTTTTGTAAGTTATTTGAAGTTTTAATTTTTATTATTAGTTTAATTACACTATATATATACATATGCAATTAAAATTTCAGAAGCAAACTATTGAAAGGAGTATCAATTCACCTCTCAAGTTGCTATTGCAAAGCTTTCGTGGTCCTACAAATTTAATACAGAAACGATATGATAAACTTTTGGATTATGAATCAGCTTCAAGTAAAATGGAAAAGAACAAAGATGTTACAAAAATTAAAATGGTGAGTTGTATTATAAGGAATAAAGAATTGCCTAAGTTATTGATAGTTGTTTTTTGAAATATATAAAAATATGATATATATATTTATGATGTATGATCTTTATATTTATGCAGAAATAAAAATCCTGAATTAAATATGATCATATTGTATGTTTTAAAGATGAGCATTCACAATTCAGCTTGCATGTTGCATATTATTTTTTAAATAAAATTTGCCAGGTATGATATTTTTTTTATCAATATGCAACACGTTTATAAGTGGTTACGGCTACATTACTTTGCCATCTTTGTAATAACTTTATTTTCGTGAATCTAAAACGTATTTTCCCCTCAGCTTCAAGATAATCAAACTATGGCAAAGAATACTTATGAAGCTTTGAATTCTCAGCTGCTTGATGATCTTCCAAAGTTATGCGATTTATCTGTTGAAATTCTATATGATTGCATTCGTTGTTTTCTGAAGGCTAAGAAAAATTTTGTTGGTAGAACAACAAAATTGCTATTCAATTTGATGGATGTAAGTAGTCTTTTTAAAAATATTAGCAATGATTAGTAATGTAAATTACTTTCATTAAAAATTTTTTAAAGGTGATCAATAATTGTTTTAAGTTTTTATAGCTTTCCAAATAAAAGTATAATTATTTCATTGTTCTTATAAATAAACTTAATTAGTTCTTTAAACTACATTAAAAATTTTCCTTTTATTTTTCCATAAAATAAATTTTTTAATGTTAAAATCACATTTTATTTTTTGTGTTACTATCTTTTTGATTAGATTAACATTCTATAACTACAAAATTTTGTAAATTTAATGAATTACATAAAAATATGAAAATTAATGATAATCAATAATATAATTTAATAATATAAGTATAGTAAGATTTAGCAAATTTTTTTAATCTAGTATATATTGTCTTTCTTAATAGTAAATATAGAAACACAAGAACATTTCATATTTCATAGTCACTTTTTTAAAAATTATACAACAATTTTTTAATGTTTTGCAAAATGGTTTGTTTTTTATAATGCTACTAGCTGTACCCTGTCACGCGTTGCTGTGGCTCAGTCTTGTTTAACAGAAAGGATATATTTCAGTATGTTAAATAATTTGCATTGCACGTATGATCTTTTATAAAAAAAAATGTATAAATATATATATGAAAAACTTTCCTAAACTGATATTTATAATTTGTTAACCAAATGCTTGAAGTTATTACAGCTTATTTTTGTCCTTATGTCATGTTATGAACCTAAATTTATTTACATTGTCTTTAAAGTGGCGACCTCAAGTTTGAAGATAAATTTTAAATGGCTCCTCTCTGGATTCATTGAGGGGATTGGGTTAGTTTTACAATGCTTATGGATATTTTTATTAAATCAGAGGTGTGTTCACAAATGCACATTTATCCAAACAATGTCACTTGGAAACATGAATCGTATTTCCTGATGTCATATAGGAAATGTTTTGATTCTGCAGTATATCTAGCAAGCAAAATTTTTAATGGCTCTGTTCTCTGAGTTGAGGCAGTTTAATTTTTTCAGTGGTACAAAACATTCCTTTGGTTTCTCCCTTTAATTCCAGAACATTGCAATAAGGATACACTTCCATCATTGTGTAAATGAGAACATGCTGCCTGAACCTAGAATCTTCCACTCGGTTGTACCGGAATGCAAGTTGACTGTTATTGTGTGATTGCTCACCACAAAGTCATGTTTGACGCAGATGTGCTGTTTTTGGTTAGCATCTTTCTGATGTTGTAAAATACGAATGATGTGCTCGCAAATGTGCTTCCTCAAGTCTGGCTGCATGTTGCTTTGCTGTGCCCTCAGCCTGTGTTTGTGACATTCTTTGTCTGCTTTTCTCGTTTGCTGATATCCATTGTTTCTCAGTTTGATGTGCAAAAACCCACGTCTTGTGCCCTATGACAATCCTCTCTAAAAATTGACACCTTCTTTATGATATCGATCCAAAAAATCAAGAGCACAATCCATTCTTTTCAGTTTGTGTTCCTCAGTAAGCAGCCTAGGAATCCAACGTGCACACAATTTGCGAAATTTCAACTTTTCGGAAACGACTTTGTGCAAAGTTGTTCTACCCACATTCGGAAATTCCAATGCTAAAGTTGAAATTGTGAATCGCCGGTCTTCACGAATATTTTCATCCACGGCATTGACCAAATCATCTGTGATCACTGATGGTCGACCGGAATGCAGTTCATGAACTTTTTAACGTCCGTCCTTGAAAGCTCTCACCCACTTACACACTTTGGTGCTACTCATCGCATTTGGGCCACACACGTCGCTTATCTGTCTATGAATTTCCGCTGCTGAAACGTTCTTTGCTGTCAAAAACCGAATCACTGACCGCATTTCACAGTCAGCGGGCTGATTGATTGTTTTAAACATTTTGAAGTAGCACTGTACTTACCACACTGCAACAATACCAATGCAAATGGCGTCGTTTGACGAGCAAGGTATGCCGGGAGTTGGTACGCATGCGCATTTCAATGTTTGCGTGACATTCGATTAGCTACGATGATTCGGACCTTAGTTTCCGAATATCCCTCGTACATAATTACTGATGTGTGTTACAGAGCATTAGTCACCAATTGGTGATGTGTGAAAAAATTTGGATGGTATGCAGAAAAATTGGGAAATTATTTATACTTTTATGAAGATTCAGTTTCAAAAAAGATGAACAACAAAACAACATATTACGAAACACGAATTATTCTTTACTAAAAGCTTTTAGTTACTGAAATAACTAAACAAAAAAACATAACTCCTGAGGTTAGCGATTTTTGGTAACCTCAACCATTTTTTGGAAAATTGTTGGCAAAACACTTCAGTTTGTTGATTGTTGCTTTTCATGAAGCTTATTTGGTTCACTCCTAGAAGAGCCCACACCCTTGGCGCTAATTACTTTGGTTGGCGATAATTGCACCATCTTGGTAACCCTACTTTTAAACACTACATACGACAACCCTAACCATTTCTAGCATTTTCATATTTTGTGGGCGCGCATTTCGAATTTCATTTTGTTGTTGGTCTCCAGGCTGGCTGGTTGCGTGTGTGAGGGAATCTACTTTAGAATTTTTTACTTTGTTGAATGCGAAAGGTAAGAAAGAATTGATTGAATGGTGTATGAAGGAAGGATTGATTGCTTCGAGTTATGAATGTCCTAAATGTAATGATCAGCATGATGTAACATGGTCGGCAATAAAATGCTTTCTTTGAAATCATGCCAGCCACGCCGAATGTATGTCTGACCATTACCTCGCAGAATAAATATGGCGGCGTTCACACGATCATTCGCTTAGCGATGAGACCTTTAAGACTTTTTTAAAATCTGTTGTTACGCTGTCCCCTCCACTCGGAAAAGATCAGCAGTAAGAAAGTAAGTGCTGTTTTTATATTTTTTTATCTCAAATGTTTAATTTCTGTATTGCTTACATATATTTTCATTATGCATCCACCTTATCTCGCTATATTTCCTTGCCACCATTGTCGCTTTTGCTTGGCACCATCTTGTTCTGGCTTGGCGCCTTTCTTGGTTTGTCGCCAAGGGTGTGGGCTCTCCTAGGATTTTACCGCTTATTTTCAGGGCATAGAAGATTAAATAAAGACGTAAATATAGCTATAGTGCTCCACCACATAGAGGTCAATCCTATTAGTGAAACGCTAATTATAAAGTTATACATTAAGTGGTTCATGAAGTGTTGAAAAATGGCAACTACTGCTCTAAAGCAGGCACAGCAGACAATTTCTGTATATATACAGACAATGAAGCAACACAAAATGTCTACTCATAAGCATTGTAAAATTAACCCTTTCACCTCAAGAAGAGTCATTTAATTTGTTTTCAAACTTGGCATCTCTTCTATGGAGACAATGCAAATAATTTTAGATTCATACCATGACAAAAAAAACCATAATAACTTGGGAGTATTCTGTTAACAAATTACAAATGAAATCTGTTTAGAAAAGTTTTGTTAATGTATATTTCCACATTTTTTTATAAAAAAAATCATACCTCAAGTGCAAGCAGTTAAAGATATTAGAAATGTGTGCTTTCTCTTTTCTTTCTTTTTAACCAGACTGAGCCACAGGAAAACATGATTGGGTACAGCTAGCTAGCTATAACAAACTTAAATGATAAAAAGCTATCAAAAACCAATTATTAACAACAAATTATCATTTTGATAAAATCACCAAAAAAGTTGCAAACAAAGGTTCTTGGGTACTGTTGCAACTATATCAACCCCAATTTTGTTCGCATCATTGGTGAATTGGCAATTAAGTGCTAATATTGCAAATATGGTTGCGATAATACATAAATATAAAAACAAACACAAAATATACATCAGAAAATCTTAATTTTTCCATTTATATTTCACAGTAACACCAAATAAAATTTTGAAATTACACAAAATAGATATTTCGTGAGTCTAATGTTATTGCCCCAACTATTAAAAACTACAATAACTATTTCATGGAAAAATTCACTACCAAGTGCAAAAAAGTATTATTATTGTGCACAAACAGGCATAGAATGTTCTTCCCTTATTGAATGCATATTGCAGTATTTGGCGATGTCTTTTGATTTTAGGTAAATGGCCGACTAAAGAAAAAATATAAGTACCATGAAAAATTATATATTAATTTAATTTAGATTCATTGGAGAAAGATAAAATATCGTAAAGTCCGGCATATAACGCACACCCATACTTTCAAGCTGCAATTTTTAAATTTTAAGTATATTCGCTATATAATGTGCATCCCTTTTTTATGAAGAAACCTGAAATGTACAAATGCAATGCTGTTATGTTTAGAAGCGATTTATTCAAGGTGTTTATCTAAGCAATTGCAAAAATAGTATACTTTTAGAACTACAACCTTTTAAGTTCAATGAGAATGTCATGTTTTTTAAATAAATTGTATTTCGAAATATTTAGAAGTTTAACTTTTTTATGCTCATTTATTTTTTAATTTTTAAAGCCCTCATTTCTATACCCAGCGTATAACTCACACCTGTAAATTTCGATCTTATTTTTTGTGTTCAAAGTGCGCGTTATAAGCCGGATTTTACAGTAGGTGGAAGATTTTAATCGGTATACTACTCGCTAAACACATACATAGTGTACAGAATTAAATTTAGTATTTTATATATAAAAATTATCCAAAAAATTATCCAAAGTAAATATTCTGTGCTTAAAAATAAATTGAAAAATGATATACAATACTAATAGTAATTGACATAAAAAGAGCTGAACTATCTTTATCAACGCGAAAGTAAAATTTGAAAAAATAATTACAATCTTATGACAACCTGCTTCCTCAACATGTATTTGAGCCCTCTGTCTGTTTTGCTCATTCACTGATGCTTACTCTAATTTGATCAGCATTTATCCCTCGCACTGTGTTTGCTTGGCCAGTATGATGACCTAAGTTCGAGTTTCTGCAATACAATTTTATGTACTCAAGCCGATTGACTGCAGTTAAAGTAAATTTTTAAAGAAAAACATGAAATTACAAAACAGCTCTGAGTGGGCCTTGTATCCGAATTCCTTTGTGGCCCTTTTTCAGATATGAGCACCATGTAAGTGGAATTGTAATAACATTCATTGGGGCTCCTGCATCATTGATACAGCAGTAGCTCTACGTCCCTGACAAAAACAAACCATAATAACTTTCAGTATTTTTTTAACAAATTACTAATGGAATCTGTTTAAGAAGGTTATAATCATATAAAGCAATGAAAAACAAAATAAGGTGCAATATTTTGATGACTCAAAATCAGAAAATCTTAGTTTTAACATTTGTATTTCAATACTAACATCAAATGAAAGGTACTTACGTATTATCGCAACCTATTAGCGATATTGTATAAAATGAAGTACGATTGCCAATTCCACGCGTACAACATCTGCGAAAATGGAATGGCCAACTTTGCGAGTTATCATTAAAGTTGGCGATTGTTGCGATAATACGTAAGAATCAAATGAAGTTTAAGAAGTTGTCTAAGAAAAAAAAAAAAAAAAAACATTCCTATTAAAAACTCCGTCGATTAATTTCGTCACATTAAAATATCTCCAAGTGGGAAAAAAATATTGTTTCCAAACATTGAATGTGTTATATCGCGTCATTTGGCTACGTCTGTTTATTTCAGGTAAATGGTTGACGGAAACTATTTGGTAGAAAAATAAGTAGCGTACAGAAGTCAATTATGTTAGTTTCATTTTTGCTTAATAAAGAGAAATAAATTTAGCTTAAAATTACAGAAAAAACACGATGTAGAATTTAATCAAAGTCGTAAACATCCCGCGATAATGCTATCCAACTGTTGCCAAACCTACAAAACAAAATTTGAGTTCTTGAAAGAATAATTTAAAAAAAAAAGATTTATTCGAAAAATAATCCCAATTACGTATCAAAGGACAATAAATAGATAAATATGACAACGCATAAACATAACCATAGAAGAGTTATACAAGAATTTGGAAAAATCTAAGCGTAAAGTTTAAATTTTCGCATTCAGAGCGAATCGTGACGTCGTATGACGTCATAACACCAAAAAATCACTTAAAAATTAAATTTAAAAAAATTTTGAGAGAATTTCGAAATAAAAAGTACATAAGATCCTGAACGGAGACAAATGCAAGGTTGTGTCAATATTTCAGATTAGTCCATGCAGAACTTTTTGAGTTATGGGAGCATACACAAACCAACACAACATTTTTATATATATAGATTGATCAAAAGTGTGTTAGAACTTGTTGCTTGTTGATTTTTAATTTTATTATTTTGTTCCACCTGTTAGTTTTTTAGTATTTAATAAATCAACCTCTTATGTTACTTTTTTGTTAGTTTATTTTATTATTTTAAATAAGTAATTGTTTGTTTCTCTATATTATGATGTATAAGATGTTTTAGTATTATAAATGTATTCCATTTTGATTTAAATAAAATGTACCATCTCTTCTCAAATTACTTTTTTTAGCTTCCATTACTTTTGGGTAGCCAAGATGCTAGCATTTTAGATACTTTCCAAGTAAAACATACTCTTGTTATGGATGATCTTAGTCGGCTCTCTATTTTGCCAAAAGAATTTCAGTCATGTATTAAATCAGATACTTTAAAAAGGAATTCCACTACAAGAACAAGTTTTTCAGGTGCACAAGTTGTTAAAACTCAGGTTAGTAGGTTAATATTAATGGGTAATGAAAAGGCAATTCATATTTATTTAATAATTTTTTTAAATTTTAGTTAATAGATATGTTGAAGAAATGTGATAGGGAATAATTTTTTTAGAAATTAAAATAAGAGTTTTCTCCCATTAATCTGTTTTTTTAATAAAAGTTCATAAATTGTCAATGATTCTTAAAAAGCATTTCTATTTTCCTTTTTACCTTGTAACATGGTGGTATACGGATAACCATATCCACTATCTTTAAAAATTATGTAAATGCAACAATAATGTATCTGAAGGCTATTTCCAAATCTATATTTTTTATATACAATATATTATATTATTAAAGTAAGAGAGCATATAAATTTTGCACTGAGCAGTTTGTTGATTATTTTACCTGTTTAAATTACTCAAAGAATTTTCTTTAAAAATGCTAAAAAAATCATTAAAAAAATTATACAGAAGGTTGCTTGTATTGAATAAATTCTTTTCTGATATATTTTATAAATCCTAGAAGTCAGTGTTATGTATATAAATTTAAATTTTTCTAAAAAGTGTTCTGGAACAAAATAATTCCAGACATTCCTTAAAGAAAAAATATTTTTAATAACAGATTAAATTCAAATTTTCTTCTAGACTCCCAGTCAAAAGGTCCATGTTAAATCATGCTATCCTCATACAGATCTTTATAGTGCTTGTCAAAATTTTGATGCTGTTGACATCTTAGATATTAGTTTGAAAAAAGGTGATATTGTCGGTGTTATCAAGCAACAAGATCCTATGGGAAAGAAATTAAAGTGGTTTGTAGATAATGGAGGTGAGGAAATTCTCCCTATTGATTGAAGTTGTATTTTTTAGACTTAATGTGTGCATATTTAGTTAGCTCAAATGAATTTTTGAAAATATTGCATAAATGTGTTTTTATATGTGACATTTTAAACATGAAGGAAGACTTTTAATTCAAAATGAGCATTTTATTTTATTCTCTGCCTTTACCTTGTATTTTATTGAAAGAACTGGAGTATACATTGTTATATATACTTAATCTTGCTCTCTATTACACAATTATCTTGTTTTACTGATTAACTACATATTGTGTGTATGTGTGTGCTTGACACATTGATTTATATTTAATTTTAATGCTGTACTCTGTTTTACTTATTTTTTTCTTTTTGTTGAGATACCTGTTTTATTTTTAAAGTTGTATAAAATAGAGAAATAATATCAAAATGAGTATATTAATAGCATTATTTTTATTTCAACAGAAACTAAAGGTTTTGTTCCTGCTAAATGTCTTATAAAGTACCTTCCAAATCTCTCTAGTCAATCACCTCAAGCAACAAACAACTGGAATTCTTCTAGAATTGCTTCATCGCCAAGAACAATCAATCCAATACAAGAAATTTATTCTCGGCCACAAAAACAGCCAGATTTGCATAAAACTCCACAGAGTAGTCCCATTCAGCCATCTCGACCCGCTCCTACTGTGACATCGTCATTGCGAGTTGTTGCACCATCTCGGTATCCACCTGTATCTCAAGCCACATCAAAACCACAAGTTAGCAGTTTAATATCAAATCCTAGTTCTTGCAATTCTTCAAATGTTTCATCAAATCAAAATATTTTTCCAAGTGAACCTACACATAGATATGAAGAAATTAATGACTGCTTTGGAGTTAGTCAACAAAGAACAAGCATTGGTGCGCAGTTAATGACAAACCAAGATGGATCTCAGAAGTCAGATAATATCATTGCTGAGTTTGATCCATATTCCACATCTCAGTCTTCTAAATTATATGATAACGTGTTGGATAATTTCAATGATTTATACAGTACACATAGGTATGAAGATATTCCTGATGAAACTAACTATGATGAAGTGCCATGTGAAGATCAAGGTCAAAGTGAAGTTGAAGTAAGTTTACTTAAAGATTAGTATTCTTTTTTATTCCTCAGATATAATTTTGTTGTATAATTATGAATTTAATGAGCTGTTAAATATTTCATTCAGTGCCATCATGAATATTTATACAATTAAAAGTTTAAATTTTTCATTTTTTTTTTGAAAAAAAAAAACTAATGGTAAAGTTTGTAGCTTTTTTGAAAATTATAATATCTCTTTAAAATAGCTGCTTAATAAATTTTTTATGTAAATAACACATTTACAGACACACACTGTTATTTGTTTTCCAGTTCAATGTTTTAAATATTTTTATCAGTCTTTGAAAAACTATTTTTTTTCAATTCAGTATTAAATTTTTGTAAAGCCATTATTTAGTTCTAGTATGAGCATTTGACACTAAAATGCCGTTTCCCCATTTTGCTGCCTGCTGTTCCAACTTGTACCTATTTTAGAAAGAATAGCGGTATGCAAATTGCACAGAAATTAGTTGTTAGTATGTTCTAAAATATTAAAATTTATACTTTAAGTTCATTCTTTTTAAAGTGATTACTTCTGTAGGCGTGTTTTGCTGGAGAGTGAATTTGAATGAACATCAGGCTCAGGTTTGTAACGCTCATTCGGCTTTTTTCGTCTTAAGTCGAAAATCGTGCTCCTACAAGGTCGTCTGCAACATACACACCCCTAAAAGGAAAGGGGAGGTGCATTTCCCCCCGCCACTCCGAAACGACATAAAATGCGGTAGTTTGTCCCCCACCAATGCGCCATAAAATTAAAGTTCCTAGCTTCGATCTAAGTGGGGTTCCCCACCACCTCTTTGTACAAAAATGAATGCCAGATTCTTTCTAATCCTAGTTGAAGCACGAAAATGAAACATGTAATATTTTTAAAGAATAGGCTCAGAGAGAGAAATCCTACACTATAAAATTAAACATAAATGTAGAAAAAGGACAAATTTTTATAGAACTAAGTAAATAGTGTAATTATCATTAGCAATATTGCTGTGAGTTTAAGAATAAAAATCTGTTTTTGTAAGGGAATCGAATAACCATGAACAAATACTTCTATTAATCTCATAATTACTTAAACATACTTTGAGTCTTAAAAGAAAATTAAAGCAGTTAAACATTTAAAGTAACAAAATTAAGTATACAGGTATTAAGAAAAAGTTACATTAAATAATTTAAACTGAATAGAATAAAATAAAATAAAATTAAAAAAAACAAGACTCTTATCTTACAGCAGCACCAGATATATTTGTACAAAACTGCCTTACAATGACAAAAGAGCTAGTATAAGCTAGAGCAGGGGTGGCGAACCTTTATGGATCAACGTGCCATTTTTTCTTAAAGTGTTTAATGAGATATATACGTGCCGTCAAATAATTTTGACTTGTAATTATTGGGAAAATAATAAAACTGAGTACTAACAACACAAACTGTATTAACTATGAAAAAATACCTTTCACACTGTATAGTTATAAATGTTTTAGTTATGCATGTAATGTACGTAATGTAACACTAGTGTGACTTCTGTTGTTGCAGATTGGATGACAAATAACTTATAATAGGATTGTAAGATGTTACTTTTTGAAGAATACATGCTAAATCGGAGTCATCTACCAAATGGTTTCAAAGCAATTATTTTTGCTGTGGTTTACTTTTTTGACAAGAGGGTTTGTGATTTGTTTCAAAATACCGTTTTACAGACGATGTTCAGCGTACCACTATTCCAGAACATAAAGCACATACTACTTTGTCGGTTTTAATAATAATGCCATGTTTCTCAGTCCACCAAATTTGAAATTCTCTGTTACACTTATTATCTTGCACTTCTTTTGCTGAACTAGCCATGTTAAAAATTGTAAATACAACACAGATAAACTTTAAAATACGGTTGTTATCAATGAAATTGACTATGCTATGCATAGACAGACTTGACGTCATAAGCAATTCTAATCTATGATGTAACTAAGGCAAGACAATAACAAATGAGCTTTCCCTCAACTGCCCCTTAACCAATCACTTGCCTTTGTTTGTAATACTTTATAGTCAACTTTGAAATTTTGAAATAAAATGCAAACAATTTTGATCACTGGCATGCCAAAAATATTGTGTCGCGTGCCACTGGTTTGCCATCCCTGAGCTAGAGATTACGTATATAAATCTTTTGATTAAATACCTTTTTATAGGTTGTGACCTAGATTCCTCTCTTTCTTATCAACTACCTGTTTTACTATCCCTTTGCTTAAATTAATTCATGGATAAAATTGAATATTGTGAAGTTACAACCAAAATTCACAAAGCCGGATCAGGTATTCTGAATAAATTACCTATGATTTTAAGTAGAAATTTTAAAGTAGATTTTTAAAAAGACAAATCAAAACCTTTAGTTGATTTTTTAAAATTAAAATTCAATTTGATTATGTCAAATGACCCAAGTGAATGCATGAGGAAGTACAGAACAACGCTTGGAGTTTTTTTTAGATATTTAAATAAAATTTTGAATCTCTCTTTCTAAAGTATTTATAACCTATGTCAGCTACAATAAACCAATTGTTTCCTTCATAGAATACAATTAATTCATAAATTTGATTGTATATTTTGCACAAAAATATTACTTTGTGAGTACAGTCATGTGAATAAATAATTTTATAGGACAGTACTATTATCCCCTGGGGTTTTTTTTATTCGCAGAACTAATCCCTGAAATAACATTACAAAATTTGAAATTGTCACTTCTATTATGTGGTCATAAGCACACATACTTTTTTTTTCACAAGTATGAGAAAAATATTTTGAAAGACAGTTTAAAAAAATGGAAAAATACTCAGCAGTAGAAAAATACTTCTCACTGGATTTAATAATCTTTTCTGAGATGCTGGTTTTTACAAGTATAGTAAGTTTGGGCCAAGCAGTTTCCATAATCCATTTTCTTGCATATTGTGCAATTCCTAGAAGTGATACCTTTACCAAATTTTACTTTACATTTTGTTTCCATAAGGTTCTTGTTAATGGCTAAATCATGAGAGGTTTTTGTATTGCTACATTTTTGTCAAATATGTAATTTTGTATATTTAAAGAGGCAAGTATTTTAGTGATCAAAGACCTTTTCTATCCAACATACACATTTCTAAAAATGCTATTTCTGCTAAAAATGAAGTTCACAGTCACTTAGTTATAATGGGGGTAAAAATTGAAATGGTATTGCAGTCAAATACCTTAAAAGAATTTTGACCAGTAGGTAGTTCTTTCAGCAGGTGCTTGGAATTGACCATTTTTCTTGACAGCGAGGTAGCAAGAAAGGCAAAAAAATTCTCCCCCAATAATAAAGAAGATAAGGAATTTGAAGGTCATGAAAAGTTTAAAAAGTTAAAGAATGTAACTATGGACTCTATTGACTCCATTAAGTATTCTGATAACATCACTTCATAATTAATTTACAAAATGAGCAAATCATTCAGATTTTTTGCATCAATAGGCATTAAGAGAATAATAAAAATCATGGACTTATTAAAATCAAAATATGTGAGAGGTATATATGCTTCAGTAGCATTTGGAGATGAAAGGGCTTTGATTAGGTATTTTAATGTTAAGATAATGTCGGTTAATAATTATTCGTCCTTAAACTTTGTGAGGCAGATAATTATCATTTTGGTATGAATGTATCAAAAATTGAATAAATAGTTATGATTAATTTAACATTGATCCCAAAGTTTTTAAGTAAAGGTGTTATGAATTAAAATAAATTTAAATTGTTAATATTAGTAGTTCTGATGTTTTATGCATATAGTTTTCTGCACAATTTTTTGTTGGCATACAACATTTTAATTGATAAGAAAGAAAAAAAAGTGCATCATACAAAGGAAAACACTAAATTTTCAGAATTTTTAATTCAAGGTATTGTTAAATTGTTTTAATTTTCCCATGTATTATAAATTGTCTGTATAATTTTTTTTATATAAATTTGTAGGATTTATTTTTATATGAATAAAATGACATTTTGTTTTAGTTTTACTATGGAATGTATGATTTTTCGCCAAATGGTCCCAACCAATTGCATTTGAATAAAGGACAAGCAGTTCGTGTTTTACATAAATGTGATCTAAATCAGAACTCTGAATGGTGGTTTGTTGAAGATAGACATGGTAATCAAGGCTATGTCCCTGCAGCTTATTTGAACAAATATCCTATGGCTATTGCATAGTTTTCACTAACTATTGTTATTGTTTCCTTGTTATGTACAGCTTTACAAATTTTACATATAAATGTTCATATTAGTTTAACTATAGTTTGAAAAGAGGACTATTTTTTAATAATGTTACTTTAAAATAGAATATTTAATTTTGTTTAAATGAAGGAATCTTATATTGTAAATCTAATGCATTCATATGAATAAGTGTTACAGTTTGTCCATTATTTTTTGCAGCAGATAAAGCACATATTTCTTAATATACAATGTAATTAAGTAAAAACTTAGAATATTAATTGTATAGTTTTCATCTTTTTAATAACTAATTATAAATCAAAGTACATATGTAAGTATGTTATATAACATTTTTTTATAAGTATGATGCTATTTTGAAAGTTAAGAAATATTTATTGAATGTGTTATCTACATATTACATTTTTAAATTAGCTTTCATTTTACATTTCATATGGAAAATAGATATTTGAATCTAAACTTGTATTTATCTTCCATATTTCTTATGTAATTTTTTAAATGTGTGTATGCTCTTATAATTTATGGTGGTAAAATCCTAGGAGGACCCACTGCTGTTTTTTGGTGCCAAAAATTTTTCGCCAAAAAGCGCCAAATTGAAGGTTTTCAAAAAGGCGTCAATGACGAAAAACTCTTGGAAAGCGCATGCGTCAGCGGGGGGATGAAATGGGCGTTTTGCAAAGATGAAATCGAATAAATACATTAAATTAATCATTATATAAAGAAAAAAACGGAGAAAGCAATGAAATTCATTTTAAAAAAACATTCTAAAACCAGCGTGTACAACATGATTTACATTTTTAAAAAATGACGAAAGGGGCGTTTCGCAAAGATAAAATCGAAGAAATACATGAAATCAATCATTTTAAAAAATGTTAAAAAGCACTTACCTTACGCTTGCATTTCGTCATGATCTGTTCGTGGATACACTCTTGCGATGGATGCAAGGAATTTATGAAAATTCTCATCCACCAACTCGTGACCGTTAGATCTTCGCCACATGTATTCTGCAAGGTAAGAATCAAACTGGCCCTTGACGTGTGCTTTATGAAGGCCCTTTTTAATCGCAGACCAGGTGCCTTCAATGGAGTTGGTATGCGCACCGGTCTCGGGATCCACAAAAGTCAGACTGTGGTTGACTCTTAAATGAACATACCCCGTCTGAGAGGCAGTCATAAGCCTTCCAACAGTCCGAAATAATAGTGGTTCCCGGAAGGATCCATTCATGAATTACCTTAAGTAATTCCTCTTTTTCTAGACTCAACCACACGGAAGAAACATTTCTTGCTTTCTCTCTGCACTCACCCAAACACCCATTTACCATTCACTCTTCTACCTTTTCCATATTTCATCTTTCCAAACAAACTTTCAACAATTTCACCTACACCACCCAGTTTCTCACTCTCTTTCACACATGCAAGCATACAAACCTCACGACAAAACATATACCAGTCCACGACGGTATTCTTATTAACTTTCAAGTCATTCACCACGAACGCATTCATGCTCTTGCCAAACCAATATCTTGTCAAACGCAAGATAATAGTTATGGCAAGTTTGCTTTCGCTAAACCAAGTGCCCTTTCTCACACTCCGAACGACGTCGTGGCGATTATCTTTCGACTGGTTGCGGCAACGCCATTCGTAGCCGTCAACCGTTCCCTTTCATTCTTGCAAACGCATATTTTTAGGAGCACAAAGAAACCTGTCGTAGCCTCGCTTTCAACTAACTTCCTTTCACACGCCATTCTTAACAACAACCGGTGGAGAGCAAATCTTCTCAAACGAAGTCAAATGTCAAAATGACGTTTTTTCGGAAAAGGCGAAAAGCGTTGTACTTTTTTTAGGGTTGCCATTTTTTCCGTGATTTCAAAATCCAAACTTTTGGATGAAATGGAAGGGTTACCATATTGTAACCTTTATCGCTCAAAATTTGGCGACCAAAAGTGGGTCCTCCTAAGATTCAACCTTTATTAATATTTGAAAACTGCTTGCAAGCTCATTTCTTGCAAGACATGTTAAATTAAACATGTCTCTGAAATCAGAATAATCAAAGTATAATAAGAAAAATACTAACTGTGGTCTCATATTTTCTTTGAAACTTTTATTTTCTTGCATGTACAATCAACTTTATTTCTTGCGTGTTTCAAACTCTGTAATTTAAATGTTTTTTGGGATATGTATATTTTTTAAAAAGATGCAAGAAACACTGTAACAATATGAGAATCAGCTATGACCATGGAATTAGGAAAGAAAAAAGTTTGTAATCTGTTTTTGATAAAGGCTGACAGAACTGAATGCACATAATTATAAAAATTTATCTTATTTACTTTTCAAATTTTTGATGTTTTTATGTTGTCTTTTAATTCAGAATTTAGTATTTTTGAACTTGAATCTCATTTTTAGTTTAATAGGACATGTTTATTTTCTTATTAATGATTTGTAAGTATCTCTGAATGTACTTAAAATATTATATTCATCATAATTTAAAGTAGCAAATATTTTTAATGCTTGGTTTGGATTAAATACTTAAAATTATTTAATTCAGATCAGATTTATATGTATATTAATATCAGGTGTTCTCAAAGTATGGCTACATTGTTAAATTTTAATTACAAATAAACAGACAAAGATGTTTACTTAGTTTTTCATCTTCCATAAAGAGTACCAATTTTTTTTAATTAAGTTTTATTGCATGATTTCAATGTGTGCACCTTTAGTCATGAGCAGCACATCAAGCCTATATGAGTAACATCATCTCAGCTTCTGCTGTGGATGTCAAATTTTAATTTTGACAATACACTACCTGTCATCAGAAATCTTTCATGCCATTTATAAATTGTGTTTCTTGAGAAGAGAGACTTCGTTGATAGGTAGCCTGAAATTTAGTGCTGTGCATGTGTTGCAAATTTAAATTTGATAAGCCATGCTACAACTTGCACTTATTTTTGTGGTATGGCCATTTTGGAATGAGAATGTTGCAAAACGTCAATGTTGCACCGTCTAGTTTGCATTTGATTAAACAGAAACTGTAATCTTTCCTTTATGTAACATAAAAAACTCTTTATGTAAAAAACTTTATGTAACATAAAAATCTTTATTTGTTTGTTTTTAATTCTCATTTTTGAAAATGTAGCCATTATTTGGACCTCTTATAAATTAATTTACCTGCAAGAAGCTATTTTTTTGAGTTACGTTTTTTTTAATGCACAATTTAGAAGCTGTTTGTGTATACTGTTAAAAAGCAAAAGAACAAGTATTATCTCTGGAAATTATTGCATTGAGTGGGAGATATTAAACATGTTAATTATTTTCATGCTGTCTTATTGAAAAGAAAAAACTGAAATGTGTAGACAGTAGAAAAGCAGATATGAAATAAAGTTAATTATATTGATACTCAATATTATTTATAATGAAAGGTATATGCATAAGTTATATATTCTTAAAGAAAATAATAATGGTGAACAAGACGGTAGATACTGATTTCTATCATATTTTCATTAAGTAGTTATTCTTGAAAGCAGCTTGTTACATGCCAGCAGTGGCATAACAGGGAATATTAGGGCCCCCCCTGCAAAGTCAAGCTTCAGGCCCTAAGCTGGATCTTATGTACTTAGCGCCAGTAAGGCTTTGCCCGCCCCCACAATGTGAGGGTGTTTGTTACGTCACTGTATGCCATAGAGAGTAGAGTAGAGTAGAGAAGAGTCAGTAACCTTTTAATCATAAAAATGTTATTTTTTTGTAAGGAATAAGAAAAATTCTTGTTGTGTGTATATATATAGATTAAAATAATTATGAATGTTAAAACTAAATTAATATTTTTGAGATGGCTATATTGATAATATAGCCAAGAAATTTTTTAAATTAAATTAAAACTGACAGCTAATATTGTTTTGTTTAATTTATTTGTTTTGTATGTTGCCAAAGCAGCTTATTTCTTTAAATAATTTTTTTAATGAAAAGTTGCATTTTTAAAATTTTTTTTATTCCAAGCTTTACAATAGAACAAGCATTTATTGCCATTTGCCAAAATCATTGTCATTATTCTCAAAGTCCAAAATTAAGATTTATAAAAGTTATTTAATATTAACATATAAATAAGGTAATAAAAATAATTATAAACTAATGTGTGAGATTAGAAAGATTTCAAAGTATTGACATATAAGAAAAAGGAAATGAAATTTTTTTTTAAAGGCAAATAATGCTAAAACAACCATTTATGTTTTAATTAGGATCAAATAATGCATTGTTACTGACAAAGTGAGCATAATAGGGGAGTAAAAGCCCTTTTTCATTTGATATTCTTTATTGATTTCTAATACTGGAAAATTTCTCACTATATTTCAGAATATTCTTCAATGGAAATTCTCTCAAATTCAAAGATTTACATTCTTTTCTTCTGTATATTTGTATTATCATCCTTGCATCAGTACATATTTAAAATAAAATTTTAAAAATTGACTGAGAACATATTATTAAAAGCATGGAAAATAATGCTAAAATGAACCACTGTTAAGGTGAACTTGTGGAATCTAACAGCAGATGCACAAATAAACAAAAGCACAACTACTTCCAAACTAAGATATTCTGCTATATAATCAAAAGCATGACAAAGCTAAATTCAGAAGAACCAAGTATCAACAGTCTATATGTATGAATTTTGTATACATATAGACTGTTGATACTTGTTCTGATATTGGTATTGATATAAAAAGGAATGGCAAATTATCTATATATAAGTGCCTTATGTATATATCACTTTAATATCTGAAGAAGTTTCCTTATTTTACTTTTAAAGAAAACAGTCATAATTTTTTTTAATGATGCCATATTTTAATGTATAGATTTTTTTAAAAAAAATTAGATATTTAAAAAAAGTATAAAATCTACCCTCTGTTTTAAAATCAAATTTTCTGTGTATTGTTTTCCCCCCTGTCTTTTAGTAGCATCTGAAATTAAAAATGAAAAAAAAATATTTTAATCTACAGAGAGCTATAGAATGAGAAAAATCTGTATAATAATAAAGATTAGTAAGGAAAAAATTTAAATCTCATAGTTTCATCGTATTAAAACATTTTTTATATACGAAATAAATTGCATTGTAATTAATGTTAAATGTTACAAATGTTTCTTATTTTATCATTCTTTAGCATTTGTATTTTTCTTTTGCTAAATTAGTCTGCTTTTCTGTTTGAAAAAAAAACTGTGATAAATACTTTTTATTTTGTAAATACGAGTACATTGCTCAAATTTATATGAATTTGGAAATGTTTACAGGAAGTTGAAAAACTAATGTGCATCGTAATTTGGTAAATTTTTAAATATGTAGAAAGCATATTTTAATAAAAAACATTTGAATGATATGTTTTTATTTTCACAAATTAATATTGCTTTTAATCAAAGTAAAAATGAAATTGCATTTCCTTTTATTGTTATTTAAAATCAGTACATTTTATATATACTGTGTGTGTAAGTAAGAAAAGAAAACAGAATTATATAGAGAGAATTCATGTCATTGCATGTATTTTTATTTTTTGAAGCATTTCATGTATTGCGTAGCAACATTGTATTTACTTAATTTCATAATTGGAATTTATTTACTCAATCTTTGATTTCAACTGTATTATAAAATTAGTATTATATTTTTGTATAATGTATTTTATGTATGTTCACAAGAAAAATCCAAATATGATTACAATCTGTTGCTTGGAATCTAATACATTTCATTTTAAATTTGCAAAATTCTTTTATTAATAATCTATTATATGTGTGTGTATATTAATTATCTGTTTTAACACTTAAGATAATTATGTAATCAATTGTTTTTTGTTTGCTTTATTGTTATATTAATGCCAAATTATTATTTAATATATAAATATATAATTGGATTTTATAATAAAAGAATATGAATTGTGAAATATCAATTATTATGAAACCTCTGATGCTCTAAAATAGTTAACTGATATTTATTCCAAGTAAAAATTTGGCATATGGAAATATTTATTGTTCAAAAATTTGATGTCTGGATATATATGAACAGAAATAATTATCTGGAGAATTATTTTATGTATCAGTTTTTATGAATGTTACAAAGTGTTTATTTTTTTAATTGTTGTATTTTAATTTTTCTTTGGATGTGTATTAAATAATGATTTTTTTTAAAAAGAAAAGGAGTATTTTGTCTAAGTGTTTGTTTTGTTGTTGTTGAAAGTCAAGTGTGTGTCAGGACTAAAAATATTTTAAATAATGAAAAATTAACCTAATTTATTTTTATTTTAGTATGCAGATGCTTTAATATTCATTTAAATTAAATTCATCTATGTTATTGTTTCTTTCTACATATGCTTTTAAATTTTAAATGTTCATATATTTGAAAAAAAGAAATTCTTATTAGCTTTTTTATGCTATTTTTTCTTATTAAAAGATTTAATTAAAATATTTTTTAAAATGTTGTACAAGGCTATATATGTTTGTATTTTTATGTATGAAGGCTTCCAAATCAACAAATGTATTCCTGCTCATCTTCAAAATATTTAGAATATTTCGCTTGCATCTCTTTTTGGAAAATATAATGTATTTCTTCATCTACTTGATATGCTTCGCACTTTTATCAGAATTGTGATGTATTATATATAGCACAAGATCATATCTTTTTGAATTATGAATATGTGGAATTCTGTAATTAGTTTAGTAACTTTTAACATTTGGTCCATTTACATGGTATTGAAAATTAAACGTTCATCTGTGTGAAATTGATGAGTTGAGTGGTGTGACTTCTAGCTTTGTTTCACAAATAAAAGCAATAAAAAAATATATATTGTAGTGAAACACATTTTAAAGACTTTTGCATATGAATTGTATTGTGCATTATCTGATTGTAACCTGATCTTGACATGTAGTGTATTAAAATAAAATTGGGGCCAAAAATTCTATTTTTGTATTTTTCCCCCTTTGAAATATACATTTATTCAGAATTTCCTGTGGGGAGAGGATCTAAATTTTTATTTTTCTTATTTAATTCTGTATGCCATATTTTTGGAGCCTAGATTTTTGGTCACCAAACCCTGGCCTCATATACGGTTAAAGTGTAATATGGGGAGGGGCTTGGCAATGTCAATTTCCTTTGGCGCTCAAAATCGATCCCCAAGTTACTTCACTTAGTGATAGGTATCCGGAAGCCTGAACGAATTCGTTATTTCACCATGATATCTATATAAAAATCGCCAAATCCAAAGGCCCCCTCCCCATACTACATTTGAGCCCTCATATACCACTAATATGTACTCTGTGTGGAAATAAATGCAACACCAAGCAAATGGTTTGATTGTTTGACGTCGAGCTTTGAAGCTAAACTAGGTTATTGACACCATTGTAGTAATTTTGGACCACGGCCCTAGCTGACGATGCTTGAGGGTGGCATTCCATTTTTCAGATTTCCATTCCACTCCAACGCGATGACACCCCGAATCTTGATGCCGCGTCGCACGGTAGCACGTTTCGAAGACGAGGGCGAAATGGACCTGTCACCATCGATCACGATTGTTGACAAACAGAAATGACTCGTCTGAGAACAGGATCCGGTGCTATTTCATCGTCCACATCGCTCTCATCCGGCATCATTGCAGATAGAAATTGGCTTTCATGCCAAGAAAAGTTGTTCAAATTTTTAGGATTCGTTAGAGAAGTAAGCATTTGACCTACGTTGATGTAAGTACGTATTAAGCTCTTTTTAATAATAATAATAAAAATGACTAATACGGAAGAAAACTTTTGATATGATGTTATGGTCTAATTCGATGGCCATCAGAAAATGTGCACTTGCAGCTGAATTCTGAAATGCTGAAATTTGGGGTAAAAAAAGCCCACACCTTCACAGGAAAGATTGATGTTTATAACTTCTGATACAAATAAAACTATATAATTGCGCTAAAAAATACTCAAGTAATCAAATAAAATGTTATTTTGCAAAATTTCAATCGGAGATTGGCAAGAAAACTGTACAATAGATTTATTGAACTGATTACATTTAATTGCACTGTCCATTGGTGACCGTGGTAGAGTCTAGTGGTTATGATCACGGATTCGTAGCCGGCGTGTCTTTAGTTCTAGCCGTAGTGTCACCAAAGACCCACCGCGTAGAAGAGTTGATGTACGTTAAATGTTTTGAGGCTCGAAATAATCCCGTTGACGTGAGGTGGAAATTCAGAGAGAGGTGCCTGCTCTACAAGTTTTGCCGCCCCGGACAAAAGGGAAAATGCCGCCCTTTTCAATGCAAAAAAAAATTATAATTAAAAAGGATTAATTGTCACATATAGATACACACTTATAAAAGTTGAATAATTCTTGCGAACAAAAAGGCAACATAATTTTTATGTATATAAATTATTTTAAGTCTTAAAAAATACAAAATAATTTGGAATTAAGTAGATTATTACCTGTATTATTACTTATATATATTGTTTCAAATGAGTAAGATGTACGAGAATGATTCACCTTTTTCAGCATGCCAATTTCTCCGAAAAAGAGTACTAATAGCGTTTATTAACTTTTTTATAGTAACTACACTCAAAGCTAAAACAAAACATCTCATGTGGCTCTTTATCTACCAAAAACTCTTATTAGCCCTGTCCCCTTTTGGATAGCTGACGTCAGACATCGTATGGGTGAAAGGAATGTCCATTGCGAGCCCGCTCCGGGATGGGAAGGAAGTTACTAATGAAAGATGTGTAAATATATATCAAATTTCATAATTTAACATATACTGCCGCTTCGGATCCTTCAAGTTTCAACACAAAAGAAAACTGACTTTAAACATACAGAGTACAAAATAAGGAAATAAGATACGTTAAATGAAACACCAAATTAACACCCAATAATATTTCAGAAAATATATCAAATTTTTTGAAACAAAATATTTTTTTGAGTTTAAGCTAAATGCCGCTCTTATAAATCTGCCGCCTCAGGCAGGGGGTCCGGTCGTAGAGCTGCCTCTGCAGGTGTCATCTTCGTCACTTGACCGTGGCTCCAAATTACAAGGTCCGTCGCTAATAGCCCTTAAGTCGCTTTTTAGTGCGATGTTAACAAGCACTCATGAGAACATAATTGCACTATTCTTTGCAGAAACAATGAATTTAACAAAATATATTTTTTAGATTAATAATGTTTGAAAAATGAATTGGTGCTAGTTTGATATCGGGGGTAATAGCTTCAAGTTGTTGTTTATGTTCGCCAAGATGGACGATAACATTACAATATGGTTACCTTAATATTTTTATCGACACTCGATGTGGTTGCTATGGGGATAACGTACATTAGAAATAACTTTTATTGGGGTTTTTTTTCCTGCTGTAACCCTATTAATTTCAGACGATTTTAAAAAAAATTCTAATTTCTGTAAAAATTTAACCATTTTCAGTGTAATGTGTCTGCTGTTTGCGTCTTGTGTTTAATTATGTGCTATTTTCGAATATGGATATTTCTAAAATGAGTGAGTACTAGAATATTTTTTTCTCAGAAGAATGTGTTGTACTTTTAATTATCGCTATAAATCGTTTATTTTCGTTTTATTTTACGTTTTAAAAATGTTTTTTTTACGTTCTTTGTTCGATGCAATTCGTTGAAGGAACTTGCAGCGCAAGTTTCATATTGCAAGCTTTCACTACTTAATGCTTCGAATTCTTAATTAATCTTAACAAACGTTATGTAATTATTTTATTCATAATGTAATACGAAAATGCAATTATTACTTTTTTAATAATCCTCTAATTTTCTTTACTTATAATTGTTTCTTTTAACATTTATTTATAAATATTATTACATATTTTCTTATTTATTTATAATTAATATTGTTAATTATTTATGAATTATTATTGTTATTTATTTATAATTATGTTATTTATTTATAGTTTTTTTCGTTTATTTATAGCTATTATGCTATTTATTTATAATTTTGTAATACGAGTACTTTTTTTTTCAATTCGACGCTTATTTTTTGTAATTACTATTAGATTATATTATATGATTATTATTTCTAATAACTGGTATTAAATCGTACTATAAGAGAATTACGGTAAAATAATATTATAAGATTGTTATATGCTACTTATAATACTATTATTACTACATGTTACTTTTTTATTACACATTATTAATATTCATTATTTATTGATTGATCTAAGTTATTCTCAATCTCTTCCTATATCCTTTATTTGAAATACATTTCAATGTATTTCAAAACAATTCTTTGAAATTACGTATCATTAAATTACCGTTAGGCCGCCACATTGGATTCCATTCCCGCTTCAGCAAACACTGCTAGAAGCGATCTTATCGCGCCAAGCAGCGCTTGGCGCAATTATTCCCGATATCAAATTAGTTCCAATGAATTTTCTCTTTTGTTATTACGAAATGTTACTAAGATCATCATCACTTTATAAAATTTTTAAGATTGATCCAATTGCTTTTTTCCTAGCAACTGTTAAAGTTTAGCTTGTAAATGTTTTTAAGAAACAAAACATAAATATCTCGAATTAATTATCTAAACAATACAGAAAAAATGAACAATATGTCATTAGATTATTTTCTTCTAGACGAAAGTAATTTAATAATATTTCTGTCATTCTCTCAAATCAATTAATGATTGCAAGTAGTAAATATAAAAAAAATATTTATTAACTGATACAAAATTCAGTCTTATTTCGTATACATAACTAAAAAAAAATAATTTATATATATTTTTTTTTATAAAAAAGAATGCAGAAAACTTTAATGATTTCAAAAACTTGCTTAAAAAAATTTTGGTCTTTTAAAAAATTCAAGAGTCTTCATGTACTTTAGTATTTTCATTGTCTGTTTTGAAAAGTTTTTTATGATCCAAACCATTTTCTAACGTCAGCATCATTTCAGTTTTTCCCTTCATTTTTATTTTTATGTCATCATTTTCGAAACCAAGGTTGTTTGCTTCATTTGTTTCTTCTGTCTTGGATTCCGGATTGAAAAAGTTATTCTCTATACACAAACAAGGAGATTCTATCAACATGTTACAAAGGAATCCCAAGAATGTAGAAATGACTAGGAAACCGAACCCTTGAACGATCTAAAGGGGGAAAAAAGAAAGATTAACTGATAAATTTTGGCTAATTTACGCACACACACACATTGTTAACGATGTTTATCATGCCTAATTAAATAGAAATGGCATGCAATTCCAAATCATAATGATGGTTCTAAGTAATTTAATTATCCGCCACTCGCGTCGTTCATAAGTCATTGTGCTACATGAAGTCACACCATCAAATGAAATATTGAGCATTTCCTCCCTTTCCATAAGCTATTAAATGTACTGTGCATTAAAATAGGGGTGTAAATTCACATTTTAAAGATAAATTGGATCAATGCGGTACTAGATGAGATATATATATTTAGGCGAATACAAAACACACACATGTAATATACACGCGAAGAAAAAAAAAGACAATGAAGTCTCATTTACTGAAGCTCAGTGGCTTGAGTGGCAGAATATCGCACACCCACGCTAAAAATTCGGGGTTCGAACCCGAGCTGGACAAGGTCAGCTCAGCCCTTAATCTCTTTCAGTGGGTCGGTAAATGAGTTCCAAGCTTGCTTGGGAACTAAACACTAGGGGTTTCATGTCAGATTGACCACCTAGACCGGAACATATGCTCATGCTCCTCAATGCCCCAGGTCATGAAAACAGATGGGTGTAGTAGGCCTTGACCCTCATGGGCTGTTACGCCACTGAGTTTAGTTTGTAGTCTCATTTATTGGTCACAAAACACAAAGGGGAGATCATCGAAATAACATCCCAGTTCGACTTCCATAACCTGAACAAATCAATATTTAATTTAGTCATCCTGGCTTAACTGGTGTATGTTGGACCAATCGCTTGTTAATAGCGTCTTAACATGTTCGAAGGACAACAGATCAGAATAACGGAAGGACATCGAGTGCATTGTAACCTAGTGGATAATGAATAATTGTTGAATGTTGTGTGTCACAGGGGTTTAGTAGTTTCCTAATAAAAGTTTTGAATGTAAAGAAATATAGAAGGCTTGAAAACTTCAGTCGTTTGGAATTGGCGAAGCTAGTCTTGAATGGGTCCTGTGTCAAAATTCCTTGGAGGCATTTTTAGAGGGCTCTTATGTTTTTTTTTTTACTTTTCATGTTTGAGCCCCTGTATCTTAGGGGCCCACGTATCTTTGATACGGCTGATATGGTGGTGGCTACGCCCCTGTTGCTGGGTGTACCAGCAATGCGTATGAAGGAGGATGAGGAAGAAAAGTCCAATGAAACCCCAAGCAACACACATGATAACCAGGTAAGGAACCATTATGGAGATGCATAATTGAAAAACCACGCAATCTGTCACAATGGTTGTTACCAGATTCGTATCCGACCATTGTGCGATTGTGAGAAGAAACATGATTCGTCTGAAAAGACAATGTCATACCGTTTGTTCTTTCAGTGCCCTATTACATACGCATATTCTTGTGATGTATAGTTAAAGATAATCACAATAATGAATGCTTTGCTGAAATTATCTTCTGCTGCAGACGATGTCAGGTGGAAACACAATTTCCGTACTAAAAAAATTTTTTTTTCTGTTCTTGTTATGTAAAGCGTATTTAGATGAAGTTACTATCGAATATAATTTGCATGTGCACTGCTACGCTTATAATTTGTATATTTTATTGAGATCAACGCATAATGCGAATTTCATAAACTTTGAAAATTTTATTCATGGGGTTACATTTAAGATGGACATCAGAGCAGATTAACCTGTTTTTCTCTCTGGGAATGTTTTACTGAAGGAAAAAATACCACCAAAATGAATTAAAACGAAATGTTTTGATTAAATGAAACGCGAAAAAACCCCCAAATATTATTAAATTTTACTTTTTATTGAAAGAATAAAAAGCTTTCTTTCAAATATTGTTTAAAAAATTGCGAATACTTCTTACATGCGCAGATAAAATATAAAACAATAATATTTCTAATTTTATTACACAATTCCTTCCCCACTTGCATTACTCATCCCATTACCCTGAATGAAATGAAGGGAAACATAGGTAAATCTGCTGTATAATGAGGGGTATCTCTATTTAAAAAATGGAGAATTTTATTTAAAAAAGGCTAGCATGTTGATTATATTTATATATATACTCACAAATGCATACAGTCTCCCCTCACACACATACTGGGAATCAAACAACAAAAGTAAGTGTTCATTGAGTAGATAATATTTCATAGCCCATAAAAATGAGAGATTGGATATATGAGAATTGAAAATGTCTAAGTAAATATGAAAAATCTAAGTTGAAAAGGTATAAAGGAGATACGTGTATATGAGGAATACTGTAGCGTCCCGAAAACTCGGCACGCCAGATAATTCGACCATATACTTGCAGGTCGAAGGACGACCCTACCAAATCGATACCGAGCAAGACATTATGTCCGATGCAGAAATTATTAATGCCGTGTGTGTCACAGTTAATGAAAAAATGCCGGAAAATGATGAAGACGTTAGCGTTAAGGTATCCGACTACGTTCGGAAACACGATTTTGCAAAAGCGTATAAATGGATAATATTTATGATATTTTGTGTCACTTGGATTAGAAAATGTATATAAAATTGTTTTAAGAATAGTATTACAATAAAAAATTATTTAAGTACAATATTTTGACAAAAAATGAACATAGAATGACCCATTTTCAAAATATTCTCCTTTTGTGAAAAATACTTCTATTATAGTAATATTTTGCCTGTACATAGCTCAGACCTCTGTACAGAGGCTCAACTAGAATTTTTGAAAAATATAACTTAGAAGTGGGTTTATCCATGTTTTACAACAACAGAGTGGGTAAATTTTAAGAAAAAAACACCGATAACTATTTCAATGGGTTGTAACTCGGAAAAGAATGTGAATTTTTCAAAACTCATAGTTGAGCCTCTGTACAGATGTCTGAGCTACATACAGGCAAAATATGATTGTAATAGAATCATTTTTCACAAAAGAAGAACATTTTGAAAAAAGATTATTCTAAGTTAATTTTTTGCCGAAAATTGTATTTAAATAATTTTTTTTGTCATAATGTCCTTAAAACAATTTTATACATGTATTCTAATCTAAGTGATACTAAATATCATGAAAATGATCCATTTTTTATGCGCTTTTTATAAAATCACGGTTCCGAACGTAGTCGGACACCCTCCTAACTCCTAAAATATCATATAGTAAGGGACTGAAGGCTGTCGAAACCATCTTTTAATATTTTGAACAATCAAGGTGCTTCGCGGTAATGGACTTACTTCTGCTTCGTCGTCTTCAGGATGAAGCAACAAAACGCAGAGGGCAGTACGGAAGACAACAAGACATTTCTTTTTAAAAAAGTAGCCAGTTTTTGCAAAGTCGGCTACGTAATTTTTTTTTATATAGATAACTTCATGCCTTCATAAAGTATTTTCTGAGATGCCTGATTGAGTAAATTACTGCATACTACGTATTCATTAATTTTCATTTTCATGTAGTAAGGGCTCTATGACTTCGTAAAGTGCATGCTTTTCCTATGTTTAAAGAAACACTCGTGCTTATTCTTTTTTAATTCTATTCTCGATAGCTCATCATTTTCATAAACTCGGCCACCCTTCGGTCCACATTAGACCGAGTTTTCGGTACTATTGTATATAAGTATGAAATGTGTACGAGTGTGTAAATTAAATAATGAGACTGATTTTTTTCACTCGTTTATTCCAATAAACTTACAATTCAACATTGTCTCCTTTAAAGTAACTGCCTTCTAAAGCCACACAGCGCTGGAGACGTTCCTTCCACTCCTCATAGCACTGGTGGAACTCGGATATTGGAATAGCCTTCAGCTGGTCGGTTACAGACGTTTGAATGTTTTCCAGTGTCCCAAAATGATGGCCCTTGAGGTGATTCAATTTCGGAAATAGGAAAAAGTCACAAGGACTCAAGTCGGGCAAAAAAGGGGGCTGAGGATCAACAGGAATGTTCTTACTGGCCAAGAAACGGTTCACTGAGAAAGGTTTTTCGGAACTATTTTGGCGCAGATCTTTCTCACTTCAATTCATTGCTCAAAATCTGATGAACGGTGGTGTGATTCAAATTCAACTCTTCCCCAATCATTCTGACTGTCAAGCGACGATCTGAACGCACAAGATCCCGGACTCTAACGACATTTCCAGCTGTTTTTGAAACTGAAGGCCTTCCGCTGCGAGGTTCATCTTCAATTGACTCTCTTCCTTCTGAAAATGCCTTAAACCACCGAAAAACCTGGGCCCTTGACAAAACACTGTCTTCGTAGGCTTGCTGAAGTTTTGCAAATTTTTCCGTTGCGTTGTGTCCAAGTCTGAAGCAAAACTTGATAGCACACCGTTGCCACTTATTTCAGAACACACAAGAAAAACCTGTTTCACTAAACAAATCACTACAGACAATTAACTTGACTCAGCGACTTCAAACTCATACTGATGACGCATCACATGTTTACCTATCTTTTCTCCATGTCCCACTAACCCAGTGTTGCCTGATCAAATACTACGCTACCAGTCTCATTACTTAATTTACATACCTCGCATATCTGTGTATCACTATCTGAAATAACTTTCACTCTGATAATAACAATCTATTTTGCAACTATTGAATCTAAGCTACCTCACACAACTCACAACAATCTCTCATGAACTACTCGGACTCTCTCTCCCACTTTTCTGTCATACGCATCGCTCCTCCGCACACTAGGGCAGTGATTCTTAAATGGTGGTCCGTGGATCCCGGGGGTCCTCAGCCCCTTCCTAGGGAGTCCACAAAAATCTCTCATTTAATGTTATTTCCCTCTTTTACTGACTCTGAAAAGCCTCGAGAAAAAATTGAAAGATGTGCCATATTGAACTACATTACTAAATTGCCCCAGTGCAAAAACTCTACAAGAACATGTATTTTGATCAAGAATATTAATTAATTTTTTATTGTTTTTAACTACATAGCCATGGGGTCGGGGATAGTCTAGTAGTTAGGGCATCGGACTTCATACCGGAAGACCTGGGCTCGATGTCCGATGCCACCAAATACACTCCGAGTACACACGGAGTATGTGCTCGTTAAAACAGTGGGTCCGAAAGTCTTGTGGACGGTCGCAGATGAAACCACGAGTGCAGGGGACTGGAGAATATTTCCCTCCCCTCCAGTTCCCTGCCTTAATTATGGAGGTGGAGATCGGTGGTGTCGCCATCTATCGTATAGAAGTCCAACCTAGCCGACAGGCGCTGGCAACATTCATTCCTTCCCTTCGGGAATTTCACCGAGCTAAATCGTACTGTCACCTGTATGGTGCTCAAGGCTAAGGCCAACAACAGGCGTACATCTAGCCCCATACCTCGATGAATTTCGTGGGCCTCGAACTGACGTCGTAAGACAAATGCATGAGCAACAACAACACATAGTAATAACTACAACGTAATTTTTTAATATTAGATGTTTTCGTAAGTTTTAAAAAGTGTTAAGTATTAAAAAAAGTCGGCATAAGTAGCAGATGCAGTTTTAGGATTATAGAGGAAACTTTAAACCACTCATCCAGATGTTGAGAATCAGGAAGGGGTGTTCAAAATCTTGGGGGTCCGCTATGTCAGGCGATAAAGCGGGACCTCGGTGATCGCAAGTTTAAGGCAGTGTTCCGCAACCCCCGGTCCGTGGATCAAAAACTACCGGTCCGCCGAAGATAAATTATTTCTCTTTTATTTGCAGTATGGTCTTTTATTTGCTGTGGGCTACTTTTTATAAAAATCACTTAATATTTATTTTTGGTGTAGATGTATTTTATTCAGAAGTCACGATAAAAAACAATTAAATTAAAATTCTGAAATCAAAACAGTCTAAAATATAAACAATCAACCTCCTCCCCCTCAGCGGGCCGCGGTAAAATTAATAAACGTTGACCGGGCCGCGGTGATAAAAAAAGTTGCGGAGCACTGGTTTAAGGTATCCGACTACGTTCAGAACCGTGATTTTGCAAAAGCGTATAAATGGATAATATTTATGATATTTAGTGTCATTTAGATTAGAATACATGTATAAAATTGTTTTAAGGACATTGTGACAAAAAAATTATTTAATTACAATATTTCGGCAAAAAATTAACTTAGAATAAGCTTTTTTTCAAAATGTTCTCCTTTTTGTGAAAAATACTTCTATTATAATAATATTTTGCCTGTACATAGCACAGACCTCTGTACAGAGGCTCAACTAGAATTTTTGAAATATATAACTTTGAAGTGGGTTGATCCATGTTTTACGACAACAGAGGGGAGAAATTTTAAGAAAAAGACGCCAATTATTATTTCAAAGACGCCAATTATTATTTCAATGGGTTGTAACTCTGAAAATAATGGGAATTTTTCAAAAATCGTAGTTGAGCCTCTGCACAGAGGTCTGAGCTATATACAGGCAAAATATTATTATAATAGAAGCATTTTTCACAAAAGGAGAACATTTTGAAAAAAGGTCATTAATTAAAGGTCTAAGTTAATTTTTTTTCGAAATATTGTATTTAAATAATTGTTTTTGTCAAGATGTCCTTAAAACAATTTTACACATGCATTCTAATCTAAGTGACACTAAATATCATGAAAATTTATCCATTTCTGAGCTTTTTTAAAATCACGTTTCCGAACGTAGTCGAATGCCTTAAGAACCACTGTTCTAAGGCAGCGGTCTTCAAACTTTTTCAACTCATGGAACCCCTAGAACTAGAAGGAGTTTTTGTGGAACTCCTAGAACTAGAAAATATTTTCGTAGAATATATTCGTGGAATATTTCTATAAGAATAAATCTTAAAATAATATTTAAAGTAGATAAATGGATCAAAATGTGATGGAAACAAAAAAAAACTATTGCATTTTTTATTAAAAATTTTAGTATAATTTACTCATTAATAATATTAGTTTGTGATCCAAGTGTCATCCACCCATGTATTATGTTTAGTAACTGAGATATGTGCTTGCATTTTTCCCACACAAAATGTCGAAGTCTAGAGCTATTGAGAATAACTGCAATCGATTTACATATTCCGAGTTTCATTTGTTTCTATACTTTATTTTGTAGCTACTCACGTTGAGAATTATTTTTCATTTATACAAATTGTTCTGAATGGCATTAAAATGTTTATAGCTGTGTGAGAAATACTGTGTATTTTACATGAATTTGCAACATGAAATTTATTATCTGTTCTTACTTAATTTAGATTTTTAATATCGAATCGGTTGATATGTTGTAAATGTTTTTCCATAAATATAAATGATGCATTTTTCATTAGAAAACTATTTAGTTTTGAAAAATATTGTACTAACGGGTATAAAATTATTTTGTGGAACTCTGGATAGTAAACAATAAAATATTCACAATCTAGTAAGTAATTATATATATATATATATATATATATATATATATATATATATATATATATATATATATATATATATATATATATACATATAAATATAAATATATATGTATATTTATATGTATATGTATATTTATATATATAATATACATATATATGTATATATATATGTATATATTTATATATATGTATATATTTATATGCATGTATATATTTATATGTATATATATATATAATATATATATATATACATATATATATTATATATTTATATGTATGTATATATTTATATATATATATACATATATATATATACATATACATATATATATGTATATTTTATATGTATGTATATATTTATATGTATATATATATAATATATATATACATATACATATATATATATGTATATATTTATATGTATGTATATATTTATATGTATATATATATAATATATATACATATACATATATATATGTATATATTTATATGTATGTATATATTTATATGTATGTATATATTTATATATATGTATATATTTATATATATAAGATAAAACACACACACACGTTTTGATATTCTTTCATTATATTATTATAAAAATTTAAAAAGTAGTGCAAAATAAAATTATTATGTATGAATAAAATTTTCAGTTCAAATTCTTGGGGGTATACAAGCATTTTAGAGAACTTAAATCCATTTTGCATACACATTGATAGATATCTTTTCGATTTTTTTATTGTGTCTTGTGGAACCCCTGGGTATGCCTCGCGGAGCTCCAGGGCTCCGTGGAACACAGTTTGAATACCACTGCTCTCAATTGCACAACACCGCTGTTGAAACAGCGCCATCCATTTCTTACACAGTGTGTGTGGTAATACATGAGGAATATTAAATAAAGTATAAAGAGATTAAAAATACTCTAATATTTTGAAAGAAAATTGATTTGATACCAGAAATTCGTTATTTGACGAAATTTCTAATTTGAGAGAAGAAGCCTGATATACTTACAAACTGCAAATGTGTGAACTCCTGAATTGCTCTGAAACTAGCTATGTAATTTAATTGGATAATTGGTTGGATAAGATACGTAACAAACACAAGCTTGCTTAGTGGCACCCAAGCTTTCCATGATAAAACTGTATTAATAAATCCTAAGATATAAAGAAAAAAAATATTTGTACTTTTAATACAAAAAATTATTGCATTCTTTTTAAAATATATTTTTAATGAGTTTTTGATAATTAGTGACGAAATATAAAAAATATATATGGTTCCTTTTCACTTATTTATGCAGGAAACAGTCAAATACTGTACAAAAAAACATACAGACAAATAATTAATTTATACTGTATTTACAATATTTACTGGAAAAATGAAACTTAAATAATTTTATAGTCATAATTAGGAACTAAAATTTGAGAATCCTGTCATAGATATACAATATATATATATATATATATATATATATATATATATATATATATGTCATATATATATGTAATATATATATATATATATATATATGTATATATATATATATATATATATGTATATATATATATATATATATATATATATATATATATATATATATATATATATATATATATATATATATGTGGGAAATTTCCACATGAACATTGAATAGAGGGCGCTGTCAAGGCAGCCACCGGGAGTTAACGAAGGAGGCAGGATTCAGCCAGCGGACTCTAGACGCGCAGGTCGATGATCCGGGGCTGAAGGAAGTGACGAGAACGGTGTCCGAGTAGGGACCCACCAACCCGTTGTCCAGGAGAGAGAGACGCGCAGGTCACTCTCAGCGTGAGGGCTTAATTGAATTGTAAATACTGTATTATATGTGTAAACATCTGTCTTAGTGAGTAGAACTGTGTAATTAAACGTTAGATTAGAAACAAACGAGAGTGTGATTATTGAATACCCCTAGAACTGCACAATAATTCCACAAAATATGGGGGCACGGCCGCGATATGAACTGTGAGGACTGTTGTTAATATTTCAACAAACGCGATATGAACTGTGAGGACTGTTGTTAATATTTGAATAAACGCGATATGGACTGTAAGGACTGTGAATACTGCAACTAACGCGATCTGGACTGTGAACATTTGTGTGTGCATTTCATTGGATACCTATTTACCTGTGCATGTAGAAGGGAGTTCCACGAAAAAAAAAAAAGGTAAGATACCTTTTAATATCCTTCTATTTTAATAAGTATAATTGTATATAATATGTCGTTCCACAAAAATACAAGAAAGGAGGACTTAATAAATGTTCTCAAGGAAATTGGAGAACAAGCGACGTCTAAAGAAACAATAATTGAATTGAAAATCAAATTGGAAAAATCCGCAGCTTTTAAAGACGATCCCGATTTTGTGATAAATCTTCTAAATTTGTCCGTCGAGGACAGGCAGGCGAAAGCCGAACGGCAGCTGCAAGAGACCAACTCACAACTAGAGTTAGAAAAAATTAAACTACAGCAAATTGAACGAGAAATTGTACTTCAGAAAGCTTTGGCAGAAGGACAAGCAACACAACAAAGTTCAAAAGGAGATACAATTAATTTAGAAAATTTAATTAAGAGTGTAAAAACGTTGACTATACAAATCCCAACGAAAACTGAAAATTTTGGTCTTTTTTTCCAATCCCTAGAACGGTCATTTAGAGTAAAAAATGTCCCTGAAAACTTGAAAGCGGAAATCCTTATTAATATTCTTGGTGAGAGAGCACACAATGTTTTGCTGTACATTAAAGATGACGAAATAAAAGAGTACGATTTAGTTAAATCATTAATTTTAAAAGAGTTCCAGCCCACTGCGCAGGAGTGTTTACTTAATTTTAGAAAAGCCAAAAGGCAAGCAGATGAAACCCATGTGCGATTCGCCACACGTTTAAGTGCGATGTTTAAATACTACTTGAAAATTAGGAACGTTGTTGATTTTAAATCCTTAGTTGATTTAATGATAAGTGATAAATTTTTAGATACTTTAGAGCCAGAAACTGCTTCACATATTAAAATTATGCAGGCGGATCAGTGTATGACGCCAGATGAATTAGGAAAAGCGTGCGATATATTTTTTATTTCGAAAAACAGATCTCTGCATGACTCTCGGAACCCAAATACTTTTAAGAGTAAAAACGAGGATGCTTGTAGTAAGAACCGCGCGAGCATGGGTTATACAAATCAATTCCAAAGACAGTTTCCAAAACATAACCAAAGTGTTAGATCAGACAAAACAGTATCGTGTTATATTTGTGGAGGCCCGCATTTCGCAAGGAATTGCACGAAGAAAACGATGAACTCAGAAAAGAGAAATACGGATACAGGTCATGCCGTAAATCAAATTGAAACTTCTATTTCTAATCAAAATGACTTTTTATTTAATGAATTGCAGTACATAGATGTAATTGTTGATGAAATCCCACTAAGGGCAACATTGGATTCAGGTGCGAATTCAGTAATTATCAATTCAAAGTACGTTTCGGAAGGGAAAAGAATTCATTCTCAAATCGTGTTGACGAGTTGTTTTGGAGAAAAGAGAAGTGCGAATGTTTCAGAATTTACGATCTCATTGAGGGGTGGGGAAAAGAAAAAAATACTAGCGGCAGTGTGCAGGATCGAGGCAGCAATATTGTTACCCTCGAAGGTTTTTGAATTCTTAAAGAGTGGCTCAGTAGAAGCGGGGTCAACGAACGCGTCGTGCACGCCGGTGTGTTTACAAAATGAAACAGGGGGAGAAAATGACGTGGACCTGACAGGGGGTGTAACTAACTCGGGGAAGAACACTGATGGGTCTAATTTGTTTTTACTTAAGGTATCGGAGACGTTTGATGAATGTTTATATGATGTATCTCACATTTCGAACAGTGGAATAAGGGATAAAGTCCAGACGTTGATAGAAAATTACTGTCCGAATAAAACAGAGACAACTGCTCTGAAAATGAAAATAATTCTATCGGATGAAAAACCCATTGCTCAGAGGTCGCGTAGGCTATCTTTGCCTGAAAAGAGAGAGGTCGAAAAGCAAATAGATGAGTGGTTAGAGCAGGGAATAATTAGAGAGAGTTGTTCCGATTTTTCATCTCCGGTTGTGGTATGTAAAAAGAAAGATGGAACGATGCGATTGTGTATAGATTACAGAAAATTAAACAAGAAAATAGTTAAGGATAGATATCCACTTCCTATAATTGAAGAGGTTTTAGATAAGTTAGGGAATGGGAAAATATTCACAACGCTTGACTTAAAGAATGCATTTTTTCATGTAGATGTTGATGAAGCCAGTAGAAAATATACCGCATTTGTAACGGAAACTGGCCAATATGAATTTTTAAAAGTGCCATTTGGGTTGTCTATTAGCAGTAACTATTTCCAAAGATACATTAATTACGTGCTTAGAGAGTGGCTAAGAGACGGTACATTAATTATTTATTTAGATGATATAATAATTCCGGCTACTGATGAAAAAGAGGCTTGTAAAAAATTAGCTCGTGTGTTAGAAACCGCGTCCAGATACGGCATTGAACTAAATCTAAAAAATGTCAGTTTTTGCAGGGGAAGATTAATTTTTTAGGGCATGTGATCCAGAACGGTATAATTCAACCTTCGGCGGAAAAGACAGTGGCAGTTTGTAACTTTCCGGAGCCTAAAAGCGTGAAAGATGTGCAAAGTTTCCTTGGGCTAACAGGGTATTTTAGAAAGTATATTCCTTCATACGCCATGATAGCTAGGCCCCTTAGTGACTTGTTAAGAGGAACAAATCCTTTTGAATTTGGGCATGCGCAAAAAGTAGCTTTTCAAAATCTAAAAAACGCTTTATCCAGTGAACCCGTATTACATCTTTTTAAGGAAGGAGCTAAATTAGAATTGCATACGGATGCATGCAAACTAGGGCTAGGTGCTGTACTTTTACAACAAAGTGAAGATGGACGTTTCTATCCTATCCATTACATGAGCAAAAAAACTTCCATTCAAGAAGAGAAACTGTGTAGTTATGAACTAGAGGTACTGGCGGTTATAGAGGCTCTGCAAAAATTTCGAAATTACCTACTGGGAAGGAAATTCCGAATTCAAACGGATTGTGCAGCATTTGCGAAAACCCTCGACAAGAAGGAATTAACACCAAAGATGGCTAGGTGGTCGATTTTTCTAACGGATTTTGATTACGAGGTAGTCCATCGTCCTGCAAAACAAATGCAACATGTAGATGCGTTGAGCAGACATCCTGTTATGCTAGTGACTAGTGATGAACTAACATACAAGATCGTGAACGCTCAAGAATCTGATGAATATATTAGGACTATTAAGAAGCTGTTGCAAGAAGGTAAAACTTCTGAATTCATCGTTAGTAATAAAATCCTGTACAAGATAAGTGAGGATCAGGAGTTGCTAGTCGTTCCAGAGATGATGCAAGTAGATGTGATTAAGAAAGCTCACTCATTTGGACATTTTGCAGCGACAAAAACTGAGGAGTTGGTGAAAAGAGATTATTATTTTCCGAACATGAGAAGGTGTATCGAAAACGTTATTAAGAACTGTGTTGAGTGCATATTAGTCAATAAGAAGAGGGAAAGGGAGAAGACTTTTTAAACCCTATTCCTAAAGAAGATCTACCGCTGTCGACATATCACGTGGACTTTATTGGACCATTACCAACGACCAATAAAATTATAATCACATATTCACTGTTATTGATGCATTTACAAAGTTTACGTGGTTGTATCCAACCAAAAGCACTACAGCTCAAGAAGCCATTGAAAGACTGAAGTTGCAACAGAAAACTTTTGGGAATCCTTCACGAGTGATTAGTGACAAAGGAGGAGCGTTCAGATCTAAAGAATTCGAAGACTACTGTGCTGATGAGCAAATTAGCAATGTGCAAATAACAACGGGAGTACCAAGAGGGAATGGACAAGTTGAGCGAATCCATGGAGTACTAATTCCAGTATTGACCAAGATGTCCATCGAAGACCCGACTAAGTGGTTTAAGCATGTAGATTCACTACAACGTGTACTGAACAGTGTGCCTTCACGCAGTACAAAGTATTCATTATTTGAATTGCTCATAGGAGTTAAAATGAAGAATCCTGAAGATGTCATGATAAGAAATCTGCTTGAAGAAGAGATTCAAGAGCAACTCTTCCAACATCGAGATAACCTGACAAGAGAGGCAAAGCAGAACATTTTGAAGATTCAAGAAGAAAACCGAAGGACTTACAACCGAAAACGGAAGGAAGCGCATCTGTATAAGAAAGGTGACTTGGTGGCAATCATGAGGACTCAGTTTGGAAACAAATTGAAACTGCGAATAAAATATTTTGGACCATACCAGGTGACCAAAGTGAAACCCCATGACCGATATGATGTGGCTAAGATTGGAGACCATGAGGGGCCCAATGTTACGTCAGCATCAGCAGACCAGATGAAGCCATGGACTTGGCATTGATGAGAAAGGAGGAATGAACTTGTTTCAAATGTTTGTGTGACTGTATATTAACCTTTGTTCTTTTTTTTGTTTTTTTTTAGTTTGTTTATTTCAGATCCTTAGCGCGTGAGCAGTGAGGACACTGCTTGTGTGGATGGCCGAGAGTTGTGGGAAATTTCCACATGAACATTGAATAGAGGGCGCTGTCAAGGCAGCCACCGGGAGTTAACGAAGGAGGCAGGATTCAGCCAGCGGACTCTAGACGCGCAGGTCGATGATCCGGGGCTGAAGGAAGTGACGAGAACGGTGTCCGAGTAGGGACCCACCAACCCGTTGTCCAGGAGAGAGAGACGCGCAGGTCACTCTCAGCGTGAGGGCTTAATTGAATTGTAAATACTGTATTATATGTGTAAACATCTGTCTTAGTGAGTAGAACTGTGTAATTAAACGTTAGATTAGAAACAAACGAGAGTGTGATTATTGAATACCCCTAGAACTGCACAATAATTCCACATATATATATATATATATATATATATATATATATATATATATATATATATATATATATATTGTATAGGCAAATATAGAATGGATAAGGCCTAAGACTATGTTTTACTTAACGAACTTGGGTCTTAAAGCTAAGTGCTATTATACTACTTTGGCTATCTTGTTTTGACCTTTATTATCTTTTTATGTTTCTATTTATTGCTTTAGCTTTATGGTAATTGAGTTTTATGATTAAACGAGGGACGTTCCGTTATATCCCTTTTCTTTTTTCGAAAGATAAGATTGCACTCCTGGTGAGAAACACCACAATCACCAAAAGAAACTGCATTCTTCGATGGCTAAACGACAGAAGTAGCATCACGTAAGAGGAATGAGCATGCGCAAAGCCCCAAATAAGAGAGTAGCTTTGGATTGGCGTACCCGAGGCTATATGAGTACAAATCACGATGGTAGACAGTAATGTACTGATAGCGTGGTCACCAATGGAACTGCATGCTATTGTGTGTTACGAACGGACACGTGAAAGTAGTGTGTCCGTTATCGATGAACTGTATTGTGGGGAGGGAAGTGGGTGATCCTTCGCATTCACAAATGAAAACAACATTGATGGAGTACAGTGGGTGATCGGTTAACGAGCACTTTCAAGAAAGATTTTTTGTGTTTGGACAACGAACACATACTCGGAGGTGATCAGAGATACACTCCTGAAATTATGGATGAAATTTCGAAAACTGCTAGAGATCTGGAATTGGAGGTGAACGAGGATGACATAGAAGAGCTCATAATGGGACATGAAGATGAACTGACGATAGAAGAACTCCAAGAAATTTTGAATGAAGAACACCAAGAAGCACAGCGAAATGTGTCTTCTTTTGAACAAGAGGAAGACGAAAGAGGACCAATGCCGACATCTGCCATTAAAGATCTTTTGAAAAAGTGGGCGGATGTCAGAGCAACGGTTTTAGAATGGCAACCAAACCAAGCTGATGTCAGTAGGGTTGGGGATCTTTACAACAACAATGCTATTATCTATTTCTGGAAAATCCTGGAAAAGAGAGAAAAGCAATCGACATTGCACATGTTCTTCAACGTCCCATAAGCAAAAAATGAAAAGGACTGATTAATATGCAAGACTATATGTATGTATGATTTTTTAAAAAACTTACTAAGAAATTATACATTTTTTAAAATTTAATTTTTAGGGTCTCCACACCGAATTAATCGATTTCACATAGAAGACTATGGTGTGTGTGTGTGTGAATCGATGATCGGTTAACAACAATTCGGATAAAGAACAAGGTCTTGGAACGGATTATGTTCGTTAACCGATCACCCATTGTATATGAGATGGTGTAACCTGTCAGATTGATTGATTGATTGATTTAATATTAACGTCGCACTGTTCAGCTACACGAGGGCTTTTGGCGACGGTCCACGTAATTTTGAACCATGGTCAAGTGACGTGGACGACACCTGAGCTGGCACCCCCCTCTCCTAACTACCACACCACACCAACGGGAGGACGTTTCAGCTCTCGACAGATTTAACATGCATCAATGCCCTACACGGCGGGTCTTTAGTGGTACATAACGTTGTCAGAAGGGCGTCCACATTGGGCATTCATTGATATTTCTCTCTCTCTCTCTTATCACATGATATATGATGTTTTGGATTACCGAAGAGTACGGAAAGAAATGAGTTCCTGTTCAGAGTCCACACAGGCTATGAGACATAGATGCTCCACACTATTATCCCAGAAACCAAGGCTAGGGATGGCGATTCTTTCTGGAAAAGATCGATTTTTAAATCGATTCGAATCGTAACCCGATTAATCGATTCACAAAAAAATCGAGGTCTAAAAGATCGATTTATAAAAAATCGATTTTTTTTCAAGTCTGCATTTACAATGTTAAATATAAATCCATTTTATGAAAAACAAGAAAGATACCATAATAAACGATCTCTTATCAGTAAAATCAGCTAATTTTTTAGTTCAGGGTTTTCGACAATTACAATTATTTTTATTACCCTATGAAAGCATCAGGTATAAAAGAAGACATTTATTTTCTAAATGTATTTGTTACATTAAAAAGTTTAGAAAATAGATAATATAGCTTATAGTTCCCAATGCTTAGTATCTAAGCTTTTTAAAAACAACAGTCTGTCAAGTCTACTGGGATCTAAGCGGTTCCGCTCTTCACTTGCGATGTTGCCGGCAATCAAAAAAAGGCGCTCACAAGGAACCGATGATCAAACGATACTCATCATGGCTATTGAGTAAACGTGATGATAAATAGTTTTCTTTTTTGTTCCTGCCAGTAAATTAATCCTGTAACCACCAACACCGTAATATAATGGGATTTAAAGAAAGTACATACAAATAATTGTAAGCAATTTTATGATTTTTATCAAAACAGAAAAAAAATCGAATGTCGATTTTCTAGGATGAAATATCGATTCAGTGCTACATATCGATTTTTTTGACCGAAGAAATCGATTCTTCGGTTAATCGTTCTCAGATCGGCATCCCTAACCAAGGCCACCTTAATGATGTGGAATCATCCAATGTAACGGCACATAGCACTAGCACTAGGAGCACATAGCACTAGGAGGCTTGACACCTAGCGCCCGATAGACTAGAAAGAGGGCGCTGTTGTGAACTGTTTTGGACTTAAAGCAGGAAGGAGAGAACAGAGGAGTTTGTTCTCGAACGTGATGCCTGTAGTTCCCTATGTGATTTATAATTGTAAATAGGGTTTTAAATACATAGTGATGTGTGTGCTTTGAAGAAATAATAATAAACGGTAAATCCGGTCAATTTGAGTGATGATTAATTCAACAACAAGACGATCTTACACCAAACTCACCAGTGAAGAAAATATTCCTTACAAATCAGTGCTGAGGTTGAACAGGCTGTGTGACAATTTCTTGCATCTCAGGGCAGGAAGTTTTGCCAGAGTGGTTTCATTAAACTGATTGCACGTTACATCAAATAGCTCAATGTCGAGGGTTATTATGTCAAAAAATAAGGCAAGGTTCATAATAGCATGATGTAACTTTTTGCGGCAATCAAATTTTCGTGTGAAAAATAATGGTGAAACTTACTTTTGAATCGTCTCTCGGGATATTAATTCAGAAAAAAAAAGCACATGATATAGATTTATTCATTAATATATTTTTATTATTAGAGCTTTTTGGTTCCGTTTAATTTGATTTAGGCACGCAATTTTTCATTTTATGCACCAAAGAATTATGTATATTTTGCATTAATAATAATTAAAATGTCATATACAAATTAATTACATATAGTTTTTAAAATAATTAAAGCATGTAACTGAAACTACATAAAACTTATAACTATTTATATTGCTTAACTTTTTTAAAAATAATTTTAATAGGGCGAAAAATATTAAACATATATTTATGGGAGGAAAAACAGAATTTAGAGAATCTTGTTATCTTTATAAGTTTTCAAATGATTTTTTTTTCTGAAAAGGGCACTAATTTTTTAAAAGCTTCATAGCGAGGGGTGGGGTTATTTCCAGGTACTTTAAGGTGATAAACTAAAATTTTAATATACAAAAATAATTTTTTATCTCAAAACTTTCGAAGGGACAGGATTGAGAAATGGTTAGATATCTTTGATAATACGAATAGTAAGGGCAGTTGTACCTAAATCTAACTGGACCAGAAAATATTTCTGTGGTGCATAATGGAAGATCGGAGTATAAAGCACAATCTTGTCCAACACTGGAATGAAGTTTAAGAGGGCCCGGCACATGAATTTTTTTTTGAAAAATTATCTATATATTTCCCCCTTTTTTATATTTTCTAAAAGTTCAAATATTTTTGTTTAAAATGATATATGATATGAGGAAATACGATAATTAGAAGTATATTTTATTTATTTTTTAAATGAAACTACTCCTTGACGCACATCATATGAGCTCTACTAGGAACACCTGGGTTTCTCATTACATGAGTTTCTGGTAAGCATGAATCATCAGAAACGTATGTAGGATATTTAAGTAGATTCCGATGTTCAAGCGGAAAAATTAGAGTGTATTGGATTTATCCAAAAGTACTTAAGTACTCGGTAGGGTGTTAATAACACCATATGGTCAGTGAATCCAAGATAAATATTAGTGGACATAAAAACTCTAAAATTAGGCATAAATAGGGCTATTGCACAGTTCAATGTAAAATATGAAGCAAAATTTGTGATCTTAAAATATTGTGACATTGAACCAAGTTATAACTGTGTGTCATGCTTCAAAAAATTAGATGCACGTAGGATTCGTGTAGCCCAACGAAAGCCTCCTGAGATCCTAAAAAAAGGCAAAATTGTTAAAAATAATGAGAAAAAGAAAATTAGAAGAGAGTATTTTGTTGATGCAGAGGGTAAAAAAAAAGCTTTATATGCTTCTAGAAAGTACTAAAAAAGTAAATGCTTAACAAATTACAAGTTTTACTTTAAAAGCCTGCTTTCTCAAAAAGTAATATTTTTCACTTTATGTATCTTTTTCTCAAAAACTAATTATATAATCATCAAATTTTCAGTGAGCATACTTTTAACATGTTTACACATTTTAATGGAATGAAATTAGATATATCTGGCAAACCGTTTTTGAATAAAGCTTTATTAAACTAAATTTTAGAGAAAAAATTGGAAATTTTTAAAAAAAATTCATAATTATTTTAATTTTTAACTAAAAGACAAAACCCTTCGTTAAAATTTTTCTGATAGTACACATAACCTACTGTAAAAATTTTAGCTATGAAAAGTAAGTAGTTTCTGAGAAAAAAGTACATAAACTTACGCAATTTAACACGGGGCTTATATTGACGTGCCGGACCCCTCGGTGTCCATCGATGAAACTCAAAGTATCAAATAGAAATAAGCCAACGATGCAATTATTTGTCTTATGTTGTTGTTGTTAATTAGATGTTTTAGACTTTGTTTAATTAGATGTCTTATTTTCATACTAAATTAATTATAATTACTAGCAGCATTTAATTCGAACATTTCTTCATTTTTTAAAAAAATCATATTTTAGAATTGTAACAACTACACTTAAACCTTGCCTTCCCTTGACTATTAGCGACAGTCAGGGGGCACCACTTGTTCTTTTGAGAAGCGGGAACTAGTTCTTCCCTCTCCTCGGCCCTGGATCACCCCCAGAGAAAGATGGGTACACGTGGAGTCAGGGAATGCCGGTTTCCCTCCTTTTAGTCCTTAAGCTATTTTTTGTAACTATAATTGATGTGTGTTGTTTATTTAAGTGACCCCTTATGTTGTGGAACATAAGAACATTAAATAAGATTTGTTCCTGCTATGCAGCCTTCTTTATTCAGTACAAAGAAGACACGACATGGGGGATTGTCATAGAATGAAATTTGAATTTCTTTGCAAATTGAATTTTAAATAATCAGGAGATTGCTAATTTATTTCGCATACTCATCACATTGCAGTAATAGTATTCGAGGTTGGGATTAATTGTAGAATTAATTGTATTGTAAAAAAATTTCACCTGCATGTCCTGTTGTACAGCAAAATGTCACCCACGCAACTCCTGCTGTGAAAGCGACTTTGTAAAACGCTGAATATATCACACTTTGTAAGGCAGTAGGCTTTTCCACCCCATACCAAACGCCTGTTATAAGCACTGTCAATCCACTGGACAGCACAGCAAGAAACCAACCCATGACTAGCATTTCCTACAAAATATAAAACAAGTATATATGACAATGAATTTAAACTATTTATGAATGCAATACACAGCCGAACCTCTATATTGCGAATTTTTCTGTATAACGAAATTTTTCCTGGAACCTTAAACATTTCACGATTTTCTTCGTAAAATAACCTCTCTATAGCGAAGTGCATTTTCTATATAACGAAATTTTTCTTTTGTGATTCAATTTTCGTTCTACATTTTATAAAGTATTTCTGAAAAAATTTCAAGTTATTCTCTCTTTAACACATTTTGTGGTTTGTCGTAAATCTTGAACTGGCTTTATTAAATCCTAACTCACTTAGAGAAATAGAGTTCTGGACGTTTCATCCAAGAAGAGTAACCATTAACCCCTATTGCCCTGTTCACTAGAAACATCTTCGATATTCTCTTTCACCCTCAGTGGAGTAGTTCCATGTCCCCGTGTTCTAATTATAAAATAATGTATGTTTAATATTACTTGTATGCTTTAAACTATAAATGTCCATAGAATTCATTAATTTTAGTATAAAATTATTGTCTTATATTGAAGCTACAGTGAATTCCTTGACATTTTTTTTTCTTGTTTTCCTTGCAGTTTTTCTTTCTTTATTTCTTTTTTGATGGGTATGATATATAAAATAAACATATATATTAATAAAAAAAATGAGTGAATAATTTTTTCCCAGTGTACAGTGTGTAGTGTATAGTGTTTATGATTTAAAACTTCTTTTATGTGGTTTATAAAGTATATATTAAAAGAGAAAAATCTCTATAAATCGAATTTTCCATATTATGAACTTTTCCCCGGGATTTAGCGATTTTGTTATACAGTAGTCCGACTGTATTTTTGTTTAATCGACTTAAATAGTCGAGTGAATATTCTTAGAGTATACCGTGTTTTCCTCTGTGTGTGTGTGTATTTGAATAACTAACATTTTTATCTAATCAATAAAAACACATTTCATTCAAAAAGTAAACATTGTTTAAAAAGAGTTTTTTTTTTATTCTCTGATGATTCAAAGGAACTTACCTTAGGAATTTTTATATCTGGTTTCGTAACTAAGATATAACCAATAAGAATGCCTACAAAATATGGACCAGCACGAGAAATGGTATTGGCAAAGGAATACGTGAAAAACAGACTTGAATCCCTGAAATAATGAACGATAAATCATTGAAAAAATATTTAAATACATTAAACTAAATTAATATTTACTCAAAAACGTTATTGTTTTCAAATTTCCTTTTTCTAAACTTCTTTTTGAGATAAAAGTATCTGAAAATTGGATCATTAGCATTTCATTTCGCTTTATTTAACAATCAAGTCATAAATGAATTCTATGAATGTAAAAATCTGCTTACTCTTCATCTATATGGACCACTGTCATGGTTGGCTGCAAATCGTAAAAGTAAGTCGCAACTCCAGTGTAGGCAATTGAAGCAAAAATGATAAAAATATTAAGTATTATTCCAATCTTCTTTGACCTACAAGTAATATGACGAAAATTCATTACTTTCTAGTAAAGGAAATTATAAAATAGTAATAAAAATTCAAGCCCGGTGGTTGAGTGGTCAGTGCATCACACTTCCACACCACAGGTCAGAGGTTCAAATCCTGGGCTGGGCAGAGTTGACTCACAGCCTTTCATCTCTTCAGGGCGTCGATAAATGAGTACCAAGCATGCTTGGGAACCTAACACTGGGGGGTTTCGCGTCAGACTGACCACCTGACCGGAACATCTGCTCATGCCCCTCAGGGCCCATGGTCACGTATACTGAATTGGACACAGTAGGCCTTTGCGATAATGAGCTGTCGCGCCACTGAGTTAATAATCCCTTTATGCCTGTCACAATATCCATATTCCTAATTGCTGATCTTTTTAGATATAGAAACAGGCCCTCAAAAATGAATGGACCTTTAAAAATGAAGTGTTTTTTTTAATTTCTTTTTTGATTAAATATGCTGTTACGAGTAATGAAAATTAATACGTATATAAGCGTTTAGCTAAACAGTTATTAAATAAAAACTTTAAGAATCAAAATAGTATTGATAGCTCCAGGCATTGTAAACTCTAATGACCATCCACTACCAAAATTATTCTCGATGACTATCTTTCTTGATCAGAATACTTTATTTGGAAAATACTTTCCCCACCCGAAGTATTTATTCAAAATGATAATCAAATTTTGGCTAGATTTTTTTTTATCTTTGTTTCTTTTCCGCAGCATTTATATTCACATTAAATCAAATTAGTTACCACACAGATAACGGTAAAAAATTATGCATATCCGTTTATTGTTTGAAATTCCTATTTCTTTAGAACATTAATTTTAATAAGAATGTTGTAAATTTATTTAATAAAAATAATTTCTATAAATGTAAACGATCGTTTAAATCTAAGTGAAAATAATTTTTGATAATTTTTTTTAAATATTAATAAAGTAGCTCACATATGCGCACGCACTCAAAATATGAATAAGAAAAAAAAACTTACCTTATTAATAGGAATATAAATATTAATGCTAGAATATACAGCTGGACTACCACAGAGACATACCATGTATGCAGCATACACTACAAAGACAGACATATTCATTGCCAGAAATATTAGAACCCACAAATCAACAATATAATACATAGCAAGTATTTTACAGGTATAAAATATTATAGAATTTAAAAATTTTGCATGCGAATCAAAACATATATTGAGATTTATTTTAATAAAATAATTTTCAAACAATCCAGACACTTTTTTTCAACTTTTTCAAATCTTATATTCCTTAGGCATTGTAAAATATTTCAATATGGAGTGTATTCTTGCGGTTGCTTTGAGATAAACTGTATAATACTTATTCCTGATTTCATTTTGTAACATACATAAGAGGCAAGAAAATATTATTCGAATGAGTCGAAATCGCGTATGCACATACGTTACAACAGAATATACAAATGGTTAACTTTTGTCGGCAAATGACTTAATCACTAGAGTCCCAGCATATCACAACGGAACATCTAGATCAGGCATGCCCAACCCGCGGTCCATTTGGAGAATTTTTGTGGCCCAATTGAAGTTTCTGTCTATATTATTTTAGACATTTGCACTGCAGACGGTTGAATCGAAAATATCATGTTTTGACCCACCCCACCTCTCCCCGTGAATTTATCTTACCAAAATAATTTTTTTCTTTCATTTGACTTCCAAGAAATTGTAATAACAGGTGTTGATGGATGAAGGAAAGCAGATGAGCTTGGGTGTGTTATTCCTCTTTCAACGAGAACTTCGTTGAGAGTGAGTAGTGTATTTAGTTCTATTTGTCAGAGAACTAATTTATGTCTATATTTTTAAGTTCAGATTAGTAGTCTTTTTCTTGTTTTATTTGGCAATGAAAGAATCAGATGATGGATTTAATGAGTTGCCTCAGGACTGTCCGACCAGCTAGTAGAAATGTAAGATAATTACGGAAACAGAATAAAAATGTTTAATATTTTAACCTTCTGAAATTATGTAACTTTTTCATTTTATGATATATATTTAATCACAGTGCAATAATTAATATCATACAATAAGAAACTAAACATTTGGCTATCGGGCAGAAAAAATACTTTTTTTGACAAACAGTGTAATAATTACAAAGCTGTTTTTTACTTAATTGCGGTTTTGCATTTGAAATAAAAATTTTAAAAATCTAAATCAATTTTATGCAAACACTGTAACACAAGTATAAAACATGAAGATGTTACGCACATAGTTGTTATACTACGTAACCTCAGAAGGCAGCATAAATCTACTGTAGATACGAACCTTGTAGGTTAAGAGATATTCTTCCACCAACAAGTGCAATCGGTCGACTTTCAACTTTGTTGTGATTGTGATCTAGTAAAAGGTAAACTTGGTGTTTTTTGATCATATCAATAATTGAATGTTGATCATATCATATTTTGAATGCTGTACGATAGTAAAATATTTTGAATATTTTTTTTTATTTTGATATGTGCGGCCCACCTCAATTTAGTAAATTTTTATGTGGCCCACCAACCAATTTGGGTTGAGCTCCCCTGATCTAGATGGTGTATAAAAAAGAAAACTTTCTAATGCTAAGGTACGACTTCCACGCGAATATGGTGATCTTGAACCCACGGAAGTTGGATATCTTTGGGAACTGGAACGCGGAGCGTTCCTCCACCCCATATCTAGATTTTGTATGTGGCCTGAATATAGAGCGGTTTTGACTGAAGAAAGAATTTCCTGATTGGCGAAGAGGATGGAGTCAAAGAGGCATGGCTATGGGGACTGTATTGGAGGCATCCGAGATGGTAGTCCAAGAAAATTGCCGAGAGCCTCGACTGCTATTGGTCTATGGTAATCTGGGAGATAGCACTCTATTGGCTTCTCTGAAGTTATGGAACTAGAAAAGGGAAGGTATTTAAAACTTGCCTGTGTGGGGTTCCTTAATTGAAGCAGCTTGACAAATTAGAATGAAAAGAGATTTTAAAATTTACAAGGAGAGGGCATGACTAAGGAAATTCATTTGGGGAAGAGACTTTTTGTTATAGTAGTACTCCTTTAGGGTGTTCAACCCTCAATGTAATTCCGCCGAATGGTCAGTCAATTCGGAGAAAATAGCCTTCGAAATTTATGCTTAGCCTTTGTACAATTAAGTTTTAATTACCTCTAATGACGTTGTGGCATATTTGGTAGGACGCTTGCTTTCTATGGGTTCGAGTCACACGAGCGACTTCTTTTTTTCAATTCGTTTAATTATTTTTTAAAATTAAATAGGCTTATTTAAAAAGGACTTATTAAATATTTTATATAATTATAAAACAATTAAATTAATAATATATTAAAAAACATATATTATTTTTATTATATTAATTATAAAATAATTAATTTATTAATAATAATATATTTTATAGACTATTTTATATTATATATACCAAATTTTATTTATAATATATTGTATTTTTCATATTATGAAACTATTTGTAAATAATTTTTATATAAAATATCATTTAATATTTATTATATATAATATATTTTATTATAAATATTATTTATTAATATAAAAATATATTTATGTAAAATATAATATAAATATTTATATATAATTACAGTAAGTTTTTTACTTTATAAAATACAAAATAAATACATAACATATCATTTAGCATTTAATAAACCTTTCATAAATAAATTTATTTAATTTTAAAAAAATAATTAACTGAATTGGGAGAAAAACAGTTGATCTCGCGATTCGAACGCTATCCTTCCGCATAGAAAGCAGGCGTTTTACCAACTATACCACTGATGGTCATTTAAACTTAATTGCTGCATGGGGCTAGAGATACGCCTGTCGTTGGCCTTGAGCACCATACAGGTGACAGTACGATTTAGCTCGGCGAATTTCCCCGAAGGGACGATAGATGGCGACACCACCTCTATCTCCACCTCCCAAATTTCTGCATGGAAACTGAAGGGGAGGGAAATATTCTCCTGTCCCTGCGATCGTGACTAAGCCCACAAGACTATGGTCCCACTGATTTAACGAGCACGTACTCCGTGTGTACTCGGAGGGTATTTGGTGGCATCGGGCATCGAACCCAGACCTTCCGGTCTGGAGTCCGATGCTCTAACCACTAGGCTACCCACGACCCTAACTTAATTGTATAAAAGCTAAGCAAGAATTTCGAAGGCTATTTTCTCCTAATTGACAGGTTATTCGGTGGAATTACATTGAAGGTTGAACACCCTAAAGTAGTACTACTATTACAAAAAATTGTATCAGTGTTTTATAAAGGGATTCGCGAGCTCTGTACGAACAGATGTCTCTTGAGAAAGGATGTGAAAGGAGACTAAGCGAAGCAAGAGAGTCCAAATACAAGATCAAGAGATATTTGAATCGGAACAGCCATTCGACAGGAATGGGTGACCCACGACCGTTCGGAGCGTCAAGAAAACAGCGATCCACCGAGATCGTTAATCAGTGAAGTCCGATTGGCATTTAGAACCACTGATGCGTCCTTATCAAAGATCTGTCGTTCAACAAGACCAATAGTAAAAGTAATGGCAATTAATAGGTGACTCAGTCCATCAAAGGCTGTTTCCCTTCATTACTGGGCTGAAATATCATTTTGAAGAGGAAGAAAATGCATTTGGAGATAATGATAAAATTTTCAAATTAACGTAATTTGTAAAAATGTAGATCCCCATAAGAGAGTATAAGATGTAATGAACTTAATTACGAAATTGTTAAAGAAAAAAAATATCTACTCCTGTTAATATATAAAAAAACAAAATCATTTAAAGCCAAAATAGTACAGAAAATCAATCTATTTACATCACTATAAAGAATGAAACCGAAAGGGAAAAAAACACAGGATAACATTTCAGGAAATACACTGCTGGGCAATTGCTAAGGACGGATAACACTATCATCCATAGCAACCACAAAATGAAAGGAAGCAAAATGTGGAAAATTAGAATAAGTGCGGGATATTAGTAAGAAGAAGTATGAGTATGCAACTTTTTGTTCCACGTCTGTTCATCACGTGATAGCGTTCATAACAGCTTTAAAGGTTTTGACGCGTGTGGACAGTTGTTGTTTCAAGTCAAAGTTTTACAGGAAAGATTTAATAGACGAATTTAAAATTTTTGACATGTCTTCCCGACATCACATAGATGATTTTATGCGTGGCCGAATTATTGGAAAGATCGAAGAAGGGCGAAAAATAACAGATGTTTCCAGGGAGTTCGACATCGCTCACAGCGTTGTTCACGGCTGCGGAAGTCATTTAAAACTACTGGAATGTGTAGTAGACGGCACGGGGGAGGTCGTGTTAGAAGTACGACGCCTGCAGAAGACAGATATATCGTCCTATCAGCAAAAAGGAACAGGCACACCACAGCTCAGTAGGTGGCAAATCAGTTTCTTGCTGCCTCAGGAAAGCAGATCTCCCGAAAAACTGTTGCCAGACGTTTGAGGGGAGGAGGACTATACGCACGCAGACCTGTTGTGTGTGTCCCATTGACCAGACAGCACCGTACTGCCCGTTTGCAATGGTGTCGTGAGCATCACAATTGGACTGAACAATACTGGGCATGCGTACTATTCTCAGATGAGTAGGTTCAGTCTGTCATCGGATTGCAGACGCCAACTGATCTGGCGCGAGTGGTACTGCTTATCGTCCAGAAAATATCCAGGAAAAGGACCGATATCCGACATGCAGTATCATGGTGTGGGCCGGCATCATGATCAATGGCCGCACGCGCCTACATGTGGTTGCGAATGGGACTATGACGGGCCAACGATACATTGATGAAGTTCTACTTCCTCATGTTCGTATTTTCCGTGGTGCTGTCTGTGATAAATTTGTTTTTATGGACGACAACGCAACATGTCATCGAACACTCGCTGTTCAGGATTGTCTAGACAGCGAGGGTATTCAACGTCTCGTATGGCCAGCGCGTTCTCCAGATCTAAACCCCATTGAAAATGTGTGGGATGCTTTGGGGAGGCAAGTTGCTGGTCGAAACTATCCTCCGACAAACAAGAACACCCTCATCCGTGCACTCACAGAGGAATGGGATAAATTGCCTCAACAGCTGCTGGATAATGTTGTGCAAAGTATAGTACGACGTGTGGAATGTTGCATCCCACTCCACGGTGGACATATCCCGTACTGATACCTTTCTTTAAGGTGCCTGCTGACTTTTAGATGCATTGTTCCATTTCTCTCTACGCAGATACAAATGAACATTTTTTTTTCTTTCAGATGTTTCACAGCTTTTGTACTTTTCCAGAACAATAAATATTCTTTATTCTGAACAGTGTGGCAACCATATTTTATCCTACTAGGCCTCATGTCTCGCTTAATGTTATGCTACATAGCAATTTGTGAGCCGTCCTTAGCAATTGTCCAGCAGTGTATTAGCTCATAAACCTATGTTTTGAATCTTATAGTTGACTACAGAGAGGAACATTTCAGGAAATAATTGTCTATAACAGTATTTATTCTTTAAATTATATTGTTGATTTCATCAAAAAATAAAATTCCTGAGCAATTATTTCCTTATACGCAATTTTCCAATTTCTTTGTGTAAGTCCTACGTAGTGAAGTACGTAGAATGTTAGAAATTAAGTTTAGTGTTCTCCTTTTTTTAACATTATTCGAATTATATTTTTTCTACTGTATTTTATTTTAGTCCAGTGATATAGACAAGTAAAAGGGAAGTTTGGTACCTTAAAATTTTAATTTAACACTACGCCCTGAGCCTAAAAGTTTGGTAATGTATTATTGTGGCTATTTTATTCTGTTCTGAATTGTATCGTTATTTTCTTTCTCAATATTTTAAGTTAGACTTTAGTAATTTAGTATAACTTTAAGATGTATCCGACTACATTCAGAACCGTGATTTTGCAAAAGCGTATAAATGGATAATATTTATGATATTTAGTGTCACTTAGATTAGAAAATGTATATAAAATTGTTTTAAGAATATTATTACAATAAAAAATTATTTAAGTACAATATTTTGACAAAAAATTAACATAGAATGACCCATTTTCAAAATATTCTCCTTTTGTGACAAATGCCTCTATTATAATAATATTTTGCCTTTATATAGTTCAGACCTGTCTACAGAGGCTCAACTAGAATTTTCGAAATGTATAATTTAGAAGTGGGTTTATCCATATTTTACGACAACAGAGGGGAGAAAGTTTAATAAAAAAACGCCGATAATTATTTCAATTGGTGGTAACTCTGAAAATAATGTGAATTTTTCAAAAACCCTAGTTCAGACACTCTTGAGAAGCCTTTACTTTATACAAGCGAAGTATTATTAATTTAGAAGCATTTTTTATAAAAAGAGAACATTTTGAAAAAAGATTATTCTAAGTTAATTTTTTGCCAAAATATTGTATTTAAACAATTTTTTTGTCAAAATGTCCTTAAAACAATTTATACATGCATTCTAATCTAAGTGACACTAAATGTCATGAAAATTGTCCATTTATGCGATTTTTTATAATCACGGTTCCGAACGTAGTCGGATACCTTAATGATTATCTCTGGCGTAGCCAATCCTGAGTGAGTCTGGTATCAAAATTCCTTGGGGGCCCTTTCATGTAAAAGAAATAAGACGCTTACTTCAAAGTGTCAGTATATTACTCATTTTGAGGCCCCTGTAATTTGGGGGCCCGATATCATTGATATGGCTGATACGGAGGTGAGTGAGTGAATATTTATGTCGCACTGTTGAGCTACTCGAGGGCTTTTGGCGACGGACCTCGTCATTTTGAACCATGGTGAAGTGACGAGGACTACACCTGAGCCGATATGGTGGTAACTGCGCCCCTTACGATTATGTACATGCACATTCTCTCAAACTGCATGTTAAGTACAGTATTATTTCAATTACAATTTTTTTAAAAAATGATATCTTTTATGAGTTGAACATCTCAGGAAAAAAGAAACGAGCTGGTTAATATACGGAAGTAAGTGTATAGCTGGGTTTCTTGAATAATTTCGGAGAATATTCTAAACTCTAGAACAAAATACAATAAAGACAGGAAAATACTTGTATTTGTTATTTTCAGAATTTTTATTTTACCATGGTTCGATTATTGCTTTTGGAAATGAAACAAACAAACAAACAATATCTTTAAGCTGTTCTATTTTTAAGCTCTTTTCAAAATTGCGAGATCCATCTCAACAGCCCTAGCATTTCTTTAAAGTAAAATGTTGATAAACACTCTCACTCACACTCTCAGCTTTTTCAAGAAAGGTATTTGGATATAAAACCTATCTACTATTACTTTTTCATGAACCATAATAGGCTATTTATCACAACTGACACTTATTGCTCAACATCTTTTGAATATAGGCATTAAAATGATTTAACTTTTTAACTTACACGAAATAGTGTAATGATAAATTTATATGCAGTCGGACCCCGATTTAATGAATCTCTATTTAACAAATTTCGCAATTTAACGAATTTTTCTCTTTCCTTGAGTAAAATGAAGGCAAAACCCCGCTATTTAACGAATAATAAAAGCCGAATTAACGAATTATTTCAACAGATGAAAAAAAAAGAGTTTTTTTATGGGTTTGTATTAGAGAAAAATGGATTTTTTTTCAAATGATATATCCTCTTTGTCGGGAAGAGAAAAAAATTATTTTGTTAAGAGGAAATTTAGTCGGGACAGGATATCGACCATTATTATACTTTACAGGTGCATATGAATCATGGGTATAACCTATCATGTGAGATTTTATCGCGAGAAGAAAATCTTTCTTATTTCATCTTACTCAACACGCAGAGAATACTATAAGATTTTAACGATTATATATTACATTTTATGACGGACTGTCTATTTGTGCAACTGAGCTGTTGATTTCTCGGAGCCAATGAATAGAGATCCTGATGCAGAAATTGATAACGAAATTTCTATCAAAATTGTTACATTTTCTAATGCTTTCCATTGTTTCGAAACTGTGAAAACATACCTTATGCAACAGGGTGTAAATGACGCAGTATTTTGCTCTCTGCATAATATCGAGAAAGAACTCTTTCGAGTCAGGAATCAAAAAGATTAAAATTTCCACTTAATTGGTGCGTAATAATTCCCCAACAGTATTTTAGCTGTTGAACAAAAAGTGCGTAACTTCCAGAAATGGATATTTTCTGTGTAGTTGCTTATTATAGAATTTCCCAAAGCTAAGGGCAAAATATATGTGTGTTTTCTTCGACCGCGATATTACATATAACCTCGAATTAAACGACAAAATGTTCAGCCCCCTGGAATTCGTTAAATCGGGGGCTGACTGTAATTTGTTTTACACTCCCTAACGAGTCAAATATAACTTAAAGTATCCGACTACGTTCGGAACTGTGATTTTAAAAAGGCGTAAAAATGGATAATTTTTATGATATTTAGAGTCACTTAGATTAGAATGCATGTATAAAATTATTTAAAGGATATTTTGACAAAAAAAATTATTTAAATACAATATTTTGGCAAAAAATTAACTTAGAACAACCTTTTTTTCAAAATGATCTCCTTTTGTGAAAAATGCTTCTATTACAATCATATTTTGCCTGCATATAGCTCAGACCTCTGTACAAAGGCTCAACGATGATTTTTGAAAAATTCACATTATTTTCAGAGTTACAGCCATTTGAAATAATTATCGGTGTTTTTTCTTAAAATTTCTCCCCTCTTTTGTCGTAAAACATGGATAAACCCACTTCTAAGTTATATATTTCAAAAATTCTAGTTGACCCTCTGTACAGAGGTCTGAGATATATAAAGGCAAAATATTATTATAATACAAGCATTTTTCACAAAAGGAGAATATTTTGAAAATGGGTCATTCTATGTTCATTTTTTGTCAAAATATTGTACTTAAGTAATTTTTTATTGTAATACTATTCTTAAAACAATTTTATATACATTTTCTAATCTAAGTGACACTAAATATCATAAATATTATCCATTTATACGCTTTTGCAAAATTACGGTTCCGAACGCAGTCGGATACCTTAAAGAGGAAATAGGCGGACCTTTCATTTAACGTACCTAATGTAAAATTTGTTTCGATTAAGTAAAACTCTACCTAGTTCTTGGATCGTAATGTGCATGAAATATTAAAAACAAACACGTAATACATAGTATTTACAATTTTTAGAAAACAAAAATGATGGAGCCATATCTCTTACCATATCGTCCATATGGAAAAAATTATTGATAAAAATCACATTTCTCCAAGAATATTGAAAACAAGGATAAATCAATCTCGCTATTGTGGCATCAAATATCGGACCTGAAGTCATCAGAGGGACTAAAGAAGCCCCCAAAAGAAACACATAATACACTGGTGCAATTCTAAAAAAGAAACTAAAATATTATACAAAAATATAAAACGTGCAAATATTGAATATATTAAGAAATCGAGATGTTTATTAACAAGCTATTTCAACAATATTTTCTGCTCTTAAAATTTGAGGAAAAACGTTTTTCAAATCCAGGGAGAGAAAACTTCTCATCGTTGAATTTAAAATTAGAAAAATGTATTAATTATATTATTTTTAAATGAATGCTTAAGATTTCACTTTAACTTATTTATAAAATTTAAATGGGTTTATTTATGATATCTCAGTTTGTATAAATTTAACTTAATTATTACAAGTCTAACTTTTTAAAATTAATAATTTATTATTCTATATATTCATTTACCATTTTGTTAAATAAATAAGGGCACATATAAGTTCTTTAATAAGTAGGTAAAACATTATTTAATAAACAAAATATGTAGATTGATATACATAAGGGGTGACAATTAAATTCCCAAACTACGCATACCCTTGCCTCTAGGTTTGATGTGGGGTGGGAATGGAATAAAGTTGACCTTGATCTTTTTTTTCGGAGCTGGTGGCACGTTATTCCATCTCTTTATCTAATACAGTTTGTTTTTTATACTTATTTGAGAAAGACGTTGTTGTGTCGAAGTAACGCGATCACGATAAACTTAAAAATCAAGCTGCGCATAAATTTGTAATTCTTCCTAAAGTTTAAAAAAGAAACAACTCTAACTAAATGTTTTAAATTGTTAAAAGATGTGTTTGGAGAAAATTGCACGCCTCATAGTCAAATTTTTGATTGGCGCAAAAGAATTTCGGAAGAACCGGAGGTCGTTGAAGATTACGAACGTTCTGGTCGATCTGTGACTTCAAGAAGCGGTCATGTTCATCGTTTTTGTTCGACATTAATGGCATCATCATGATTGAATGAGTACCTCGAGGCCAAATAGTAAATAAATAGTGCTACATTGAGGTCTTAAGAAAGTTTAGAGAAAAAGTGCGGCAGAAAAGGCAAGACCTGTAGAGCAACAACACGTGGATTTTGCACCAAGACAATGTCTCGGTGCACCTTGCGCTCTCTGCAAAACAGTTTTAGGCAGACAACTGCATTACTGTGCTCGAGGATCCCTTGTACTCACGAGATTTTACACCATATGACTTCTACTTGTTTCTTAAAGTGAAAAATGCATTGTTGGGAACACATTTAGAGTCTGTAGAAGAGTTCAATGTAAAAAACGGCCCACTTACTGTAGATGGCGACACCTAATGAGCCGCAGTACTGCTTTGAACGTTAGAAAACTTATATGCAGCTATGTATTGATAGAGAAGAGGAGTATGTTGAAAGGGATCAAAAAAGGTGTTTGTACATTGTTTTCAATAAAGCTAAATTTTGAGACTATAGTCCAGTTATTTAATTGCCACAATAGTATTTTAGTAGTATCCTTATCAGCGTTGACTCAATGAAGTGAGTTATTCTAGTTGTGATAATGTATGACATTTAATCCTTCGTGTATACCCATATCTCTAAAAGAATTATTTTACGAGATCGACTTTTTTACAATGTATAGCTTAACATCGCAAAAATCCTTGAAAAGAAATCAAAAGTCCTCAAGAGTAATTTTAATCAGTGGAAAAATCAGTTTTTGAAGCAGCGGATCTTTTTAAAGAAGAGGCAATGAATCAAATTAAAATTTTTTTTCTACTGGACGAGTCAATTAAGTTGAATAAAATAAATTTTAGTTTTAAAAATACACAAACAAAAAATAAATTAGAAAACGGAAAATGATCTTTTCTTTTTATTAAAAAAATACGCCTTTTTATCATTTTAGAATATCTCCTGTTTCAATGTCGTCATTTAGAATAAGTTATTTCATTAATATTGTAGGGTTGGATATGTGCAATGGACAACCCCTCCCCCTGTACTTAGGGTGGAGCAGTCCACACTGACGTCACACCCCGTCAGGAAAGGACACTCGGGAAAATATGCAGACGGACGTTAGGGACGCTAAGCTTTAGACGTAGGAGAAAGACGTTCTCCTTTGCTGTTCAGTATATATAATCTAGATATTTCATCTTGTTAAATAAATCATTTATCATCCTTAGGTTGTAGTCATTTTCCCATAATATCATGAATTAAAAACTAAACTGCAGATATGTATTTATAACTCTTGTTATGAACCAACTTATATTTCCATTCTAACGTGAATAAATTTTATTTATTCATTTATTTTTTGTTATTTTGTGAATAATTATTACACATTAGTTTAACGTAAAATGATATAATGTGCTTAAAAATTAACTCAATAGTTAAGAAAAGGAATTTTCCCCACATTTAAGTTCCACACAACCAGTTCTTCCTTCAACAATTAAGAGTTTCAATACATAATGTCTAGATTGAGTTAAAATATTCGAAACTTTTTTTCTTGGAAAAGCCTTAGTAATGACAAACTAATCTTAAATTGAAAATATCGACAGTTTCCCTTTTTTATCATTGATTTTGAAAAAAAAAATGCAGTATAAATGTTTTTGAGAAGATGCATTATTTCGCTAAATATAGAGAAAAAAAAATCATTAATTATAAAATTGTATTATATCAAAAGGGAAATTTAAAAAAAACTGAAAGAGAATAGGAAAAGGAATTTTGAAATAAATTAAATTTAAAACTAATATCCCGAAAAAGTACAAGCGATATGTAAAAAATGCGTATTTAAAAACTAGAAAAATTGAAAAGGATGCTGAAATATGTAAAATAAGTTGAAATATTTAAAGGGGGGGGGGAGAAAGAAAAATATCCAATGAAATAACAAAATAAATGCAAGTATCTTATAAAAATTGAGATGAGTTATAGTCATGGGAAATCTCTAAATTACTATATCAATAGTTTTATAATTTCTATTAACAGTGTCCCGTATATTGCTATTATGGTCGCTTTTAAAACTTATTTTGTTAAAGGAAAAATCAAAACAAAAGGAATACTTTTTTAAGGGAAACGTTTTAAAAAAAATAATGATTTATATTTATATATGTAACTAATACTATTTATAATGTATTTTTATGCATAATAAAATTCTAAACATTTTACTTATCTTTTTTTAATTTTCCTGAAGTAGCCCTTGTTTGAAACTATTATTATGTGTGTGTGGGGGGAATGTATAAAATAATAAGTTTTATTTTAGTATATTGCATAGAATAAGAGCTCTAATCTAAGCTAATTATTATATAATAATAATTAGCTTATACAGATATCGAAGACAATCTTTTGTATTTTTGTGTGAGATTTGAGACAAAATATTAAATTTAGATCAATCGACGGTAAATAATTTTTAAATATTACAATGCATTTAAGAAAAATTCTTTCTGAAATATCGAAATAGTCATTGTAAATGTTTTAAATAACTTATTTATATAAACAGCGAGAAGACTTAACACTTATTTTTTTAAATAACGGAAAGTAAGAATTTTTGTTAAATAATTTGATGATATAAGGGATCACAATGTGATACATCTATAATATTAAATACTATGTAGAAAATAAATAAATAAAATTTATGTATAGCGAGTATCAAGGATTAAAAAAATAAAAATTAATAGAAAATAATAAAATTAATGTTGATCAATCACAAACTTACCTCCACAGTCTATGAAGCAGAAAATGTTTTAATCGAAAATTCTTCTTTTCTATTTTTATTTGTTTTAATATAGAATAACTTGCCAGGAGTCCTCTAAAAAGAAATTTCGATACATAAAGAAAACTGAGCACCGAATTTAAATTTACAACAGCAATTTATATAAATTTTCCTTTCTATATAAAGAACATAATTTAATCCAATTCTATATTCTAATCCGATTCGAATTTTCGATATAGATTAGAATAATTTTCAACAGTTAAATTTATTTATACAAATGGTTCGCATTCTCAGTAATTATGAATTGTGTCTATAATTTTGACAATTACTTTATGTTGAAGAATATCATAGAAAAGGAAAAAAGAATCGAATGCTGAGTCTAACGTGACACGTGTCTGTGAAAAGCTTATGATAAGGAAATGAAACACAAATTATAAAGGGACGAATAATGAACTTCGTGGACTGTTAATTTTCAGTGTTTCTTTAAATTTATTCAGGGATGATTATAAAAATGTATGCATACTATAAGACTGGGTAATATTTTAACGCCCCTAATTTGAAGTCACATTGGCTATAGCTGGAGTTAACATTAAGTCGATCGCGATCGACCGGTGGACCACCGAGACATTTTGGTGCGACCACCTTCACTAAGACCTAAGACGCGCATACTAAAAGAAAGATATTTGTGGAAAACTGATGCCAGCTAGACTGGAAAGTAGGCTTTTCACAATTAATGCGATTGTGTGCAGATGGCACAAGTACCATTATTGGAAGCGAACAATGACGTTTAACACATTTTCTGTCACAAGAGGGGAGACAAGCGACCACAGCAATGCTAGTCGTAGAAATGGGTTTTCCCCACAAGCCGACTATAGAGAAAAATAAAGATTGATCAGAGCTCTTCCCACGATAACACGGTATTAGCTACTGAAACATCACCCCACACTCTGCGCTTCCCCGGGATTGGATTCTTGTTTCGACGTTCCATCCCACGATGGTACGGTACCCGGCAGCAAATACCTTAAGTACAGACGGTTACAGACTCGGTTGGTTCAGTTGTGTTCGCTACATTAAAAACATCCACAGTGTAGCAGTCGTTCATAGTTGTTCAAACATGGAATTTACTGAAAAAAGCAATGCAATGAACTTTTTTTTTCAAACGAAAGAAATATTATAGCAGCAGCTTTTTGGCAAAAATGGGCATGCGATGCAGATGGAAGCAAGCTAGAAATGCCGCTGAAGTGTACTAATATTCATATGATGCTTTAGCTGAAATATTTAATTTACCATTGGGCCGACAAACATCTTAACAAATAATAAATATTGTAAACCTTCTTTTAGCTCACCACACCTACGCCACTGGGCGGACCACAACACCTTGAAAAAATTAGAAGTAGCCCGTACCCTGAAAAAGTCTACTCACCCTTGGGCTATAGGGTTAATTTGTAAGAGTAGGTATTAATAGTTGGCATTAGTATTTCGATGTGTTCAACAATAGTTCAGCGACAGATGCCGCGGATGTTTTAGTAGGGAAAGTAAGACCATGGCTCATGTACGTCTGACGTTCGTGCAGCGAAAAAGCATTTTGAAATGGTATTGGAAGTTCGAGAATATCAGTGAAGGACACGTGAGGCAATAATATGGAACGGAACCACCTACACGCTTAAGCATTGCTCAGGTTTGTGAGTGGTACCTCTCACAGGTTGAAAATGATGCAAATTTTGTTCCCCAAGTGAGATGTAGTCTCTTTAACTTATGGGGTTCCCTCAAGAACGCAAGCAAGAAATCGTGCACACTTAAGGAACTGTGCTATGAAATCGAAATGGCTAGTCACACAATTCTTGTAACTATTCTAAGAGATGTCACCCGGCATCTCGTTCAACAATGTTTGGAGGCGCGTGGGTTACAGTTTGAACACTTATTGTAACTCTTATCGTAATTTTGTCATTTTTATTCACTGATAATATATACGTTTTCTTCATCATGTGGTGTGTATACATTTTTTAAATCATTCCTGTATATATATCACATGGTTCATATGAGGACTATAAAATTTTTAGATCAACTTTAAGAAGTAGTCAACGTAGGAAGATAGCCGTGGAGATTTTACGGAATGTGCAGAAAAGGCGCATGGGACTTTTTTACGAATCATGGTTTTAATGATTTTCATTTATTTTAGCGCACTGCAGATATACATAAAATTTTCAAGAAATGTGCAGAGTAATCGTAAGGTTTTACTTATCAGGCTTTGCATTTGTGGTATATGAGGCATAGTTGCATTATTTTAAAACAATTTGTTATTCATTATAAAATGAAAGCTAACACACACACAAGCGAATTTCAATTATAATTACTAAAAATTCCTAACATAAGTAGCTTTACATGAATATAAAATATTTTTGGTTTCTGCCATACTTAAAGTTCTTTCAATTGATTAGTGCGATGCATATATTACATCTGATAAAATAATTATACGACACTTTGCTGTAATAGTCAACAAAATTAAATTTGAGTTAAGTACTTATCAAAGGAAATATATATATATAAGATAAATATTTAAAAATCATTGACTAAGTTTTTTTTTAAAATTAAGTTTTAAAAGCATATTTAATAATTTGAAGTGTTTCCTGGAAGATTTAAATATTTTTCTTTTGTTTTAATTTTACCTCTATTAACTTTTGGGTAATACGTAGATAATGGAAGTCTAATACATCGTTTATATAAAACAAATATTTTAAATGTATTTATGAATTCCCACATATATAAAATTCCCCCGATTTTTGATGTTCAGTTAAGTGACATTATTGAATTATTTTCTACATACTCTAAGAACAGAAACGTGCTCATGGCTTCAGTGCCATTTACAACCATCTGGGCAACTGGCTCCATAGCAACCTCTGCTGCTCGAAATAATGATCCTTAGAAGAAACAAAACACATTATCATTAATATTAAGGGGAGGATAATGTTCAATAATAATTTACCAATAGTGGTACACATTACACATTCAAAAATAACTAAATTTTTTATACTAATTATTTAAATTATTGGAATAAATTTTCATCATCATATTTAAATGCGTTTTATGCAGTCATCATTCAAAAAATCATTTCATTGCAGTCATCATCAAATAAGTAGTGAAAAGCTATTTTCCAGTGAGACAATGAAAAATTCTTGATTAAGGAAACATTTACGTAAAATTTATCCCTATAATAGTAACTCTACAACGCTCTCTCTCCCTCATACATTCATAATTTGCAAACAAATTTTTGGAAAAAACGTTCAGAAGCAGAAATCATACTCAGTATTAGGTGAAAGGAATTTGGGTACTTTATACAAGGCACAATTGTCAATTTTCTCTTTAAAATAATTAAGTGTATGTGTTCCTTAAGGTATCCGACTGCGTTTGGAACCGTGATTTTGCAAGGCACATAAATGGATAATTTTCATGATACTTAGCGTCACTTAGATTAGAATATATGAATAAAACTGTTTTAAAGACATTCTGACAAAAAAATTATTTAAATATAATATTTTGGCAAAAAATTAACTTAGAATAATATTTTTTCCAAATGTTCTCCTTTTGTGAAAAATGCTTCAATTGTAACAATATTTTGCCTGTACATAGCTCAGACATCTCTACGGAGGTTCAACTAGAATTTTTGAAATATATAACTTAGAAGTGGGTTTATTCATATTTTACGACAACAAAGGGGAGCAATTTTAAGAAAAAAAAACGCCAATAATTATTTCAATTGGTGGTAACTGAAAGTAATGTGAATTTTTCAAAAATTTAGTTGAGCCTCTGTATAGAGGTCTGAGCTATATACAGACAAAATATTATTCTAATAGAACCATTTTTCACAAAAGGAGAACATTTGGAAAAAAGATTATTCTAAGTTAATTTTTGGCCAAAATATTATATTTAAATAAATTTTTTTTTGTCAAAATGTCCTTAAAACAGTTTTATGCATGTATTCTAATTTGAGTGACACTAAATATCATGAAAACGATCCATTTATGCGCTTTTTTAAAATGTTTTCATTAAATGTTTTTTTAAATATTCCAATGTTAAATTTATTTGTCATTTAGGGCTATCTCTTAGGCTTATTGTCTTCCTGTTCTGTTTATTAAATTGTCCAGTTTTGCAACTTAAAATGCCGCATATGGAAGAAAATGTTTTAAACTTGCGGCTCACCATTCGCCATTGTTTCATTCTGAAACATACATTTCTCTGAATTAGTTTTTCTATTTAATCATAAGCGAATAATTATTCATCTTATAAAAATGTGCAATAAAAATAATACACTAAATCAATAAAATTGACTTGTAATATTTTTTCAAAAATGTTTTCCTTATATTTGTGTAACATTAGGATGATGGGTGTTAGTATGAATGGTATGCATTTAGAAGGTATTCATAGAATTAAATCAGAAAAACGCCGATTTAAATTAAATCGAAGAAATAAGAAATTAATATTTTCAAATTTTACTTACTGTAGTATGGTTTAAAAAACCCAGGAAAAAGATAGCTGTGGCATAAAATTACCCATACGAGTGATAAGAAACGAATTCCATGAAGACTGCTTAAATTGCTCTCAGAAGTTTTGGTACTGATGAGTTGTTTAAAATTCGATATAATAGAGAATGATAGAATGATTCTGTGTAATAAACCTTGATAAAAAAAAGTATAAAGTATTTTAATCACAAAAATGATGTTGAACTTGAAAAACTACAAGTTATACATCAATATTTTTCGGAAAAAATAATTGTTGAAATTATGAAAGAGTGTTTATATAATTATAAGCGAAAGTGTGTGTGTGTGTAAGGCTTACTTTCTGAACGAATATTTTCAGAAGATGAACGTATTTCCTTCCAGGTGCCAAGTAGAACCAGAAAACCCAAAAAGCAAATAAAACATCTGAAAAGATAAGCATTCATTATGTGAGATTTGTTTCAAAATAATGTATTTCTTAAGGTTTTCAATTTTTCTTAAAAAAACAACTTATTGTTGATTAATAATGTTAATGCATTATTTAGTACTGCTAAAAACATATTTACCCTGGTGTACAAAATTTAAACAACAGGTGTTTTTTATTTTTTTATTTATTTACTTATTATTATTTTTTTGCCATAACTCCACGAAGAATCATCTGATGGACATGAAATTCAGAAATGAGAAACAGTATTTTGTACTTAAACAATGACGAAACCATAGTTGTGCAAAATTGAATAGGATGCATATAGTATGCAATTAAACAAAGAAAAAACGCTTTATTGAACAAGTAGTATAGTTATACATCATTGTCAGTCCAAGAGAAGCAGATCAACAAGCAGATATTTCTTGGTACGGGATATACCCTCTCCTTACCACAATGGTTGCTTCGCACCGTCTCTCTATACTCAGCACCAGATTGTACGACCGACAGTTCTTGAGGTAAGAGTACCCATTCCTCAATTAACACCTGTTTCAGTTGTTGGTTGTTCCCTGGAGGATGTAAGCGTGCTGCAAGGCATCTCTCCAAAGCATCTTACACATCCACTATGGCCAGTTTTCAAAGGAATGCAGCGTTCAGGACAGTGGGCGAATACACAACCTTTGTGAAAGCGTCTGGCCACAGCACTTGTCCCCCTGTTGCTGTACATAATTGCTGAGCAATGGTGTTTGTTGACTAGTATCAGGCTCTTTTCTCCTGTAAGATGATACATCGGTCCTTCACCACAGTTGTTTTCCTCCACCACCACCCTTTCTAGCAGCTGTACCTATACTTCGGAAGGCTTTCCAAGCGTGCAAAACGACATTTTTGTTGATTCCGAACTCTTCACCTAAGCTGGTCAAAATATGCTCCTCCTCCAGCTTTCCGAGCATTCTTTATGTGGGAAGTAATCTTAATTGGTGAAGTAATCTTAATCTTTAAGAACTTCTGTTTTCTTCTTAAATCTGCACTTTTTTATACATTTGATTGTAAAAAAGTGTATTCGAAAGAGAAAAAAATAGCGATGACTTCTGTGGAATCGCACTTTTTTCTATTTGAATTTTGAAATTTTGTTTTAATTAGAAATAATTTCCGAAGATCTAAAAGCTTGCAAATGAAAAATTAAAATATACAAAAATAATTTCAAAAATTAGAGGAAAAATACAATTACACCAAAATATTGAATAGTTTTTCATTCTTTATTGTATTCAAATAAGTACAATAATATTGATTTTAGAAGGAAAGTAAAGCACATTGTTTGTTAACGTTACACTTTGAATTCATTATTCCTGGCAGGAGGACGACTAAGGTCTAAAATAAAGTGTTTTTATGAGTGATACGTAGGCGGCATAACTAAGATATACTCTAGAAATTATAAAGAGATAATATTTGCTCGGAAAAATTTCGTATTCTCAGGAACAAAATTTTAAATGTATATGTAGGATTATCTTTTTAAATTTGCAAATATATTTATTTCATGAATAAGTTGTTATAAATTCCCACTACCTGATTTGATTACATAATAATAAAAAAATATAATAATTAAAATTTACACTATTAATAATAATATTATTAACAATAACAATAACAAGTTAGAACAATTACACTCATATCCATAAATTAAGGATAATTCAGAATAACTTGGAAATTGAAATCTAGACAAAAAATTTACCTTGTAGAATTATCACACACATCTTCAACACTAATATGCAAATTACAGGAAGCAACCAGATGATACCGATAGTACGTCACAATGACGAGAATGTAAAAGAGGGATACATAAGAAATGGTGGTAAAGACAAAATTTTCGGCAGCATGGAATATAGCGCACTCAGATGGAAGTATCAGAGGAACTTGGAACTATCCAAAGTGTCATCTCTAGGCTTTGGAAACAATTCCAAGATGATGGAAACGTCAGTAGACGTTACAATACAGATCACCCCTGAGTTACAACACCGAATGAAAACCTATATATTTGGCAGTAACTCCAAGAAGCAGACGGAGCACAACATCCAACCTGTCTCGTCAGCTATCTACAGCCATAGGTACGACAGTTTCAAAACAAATCATGAACAGAAATTTGAAACATATTGATCTATATGATCGCAGGCTGCTCAGATGTGTTCCATTCACGGTAACTCACTTTCTTAAGCAGTTAGCCTGCAGTGGGGAACACGAATATAAACATTCTCTCAGTGGGATTGTGTTATGTTTCCCGACGAGTCCAGGTTTAGCTTTTAGGCTGATTCATGTCGAACTTTCATATGGAGATCGCCAGGTACCAGCCAACTCCAACACAACATTGTTGAACTGCACAATTACGGTGGTGTAAGGGTGTTCGTTTTGGGAGAAATTTTACTGGGCTCCAGAATAGATCTGCATGCTCAAATCGGAATCATGACAGGCCAGATTTATAGGGACATCATTGTGAAACAACATTTACGTTTGCTTAGGCGTACCATGAGCACAGAATTTATGAATGACAACGCCCCTCTTTACCAAGCAAACATCGTAAGCAAATGCCTTCAATCTGAGCTTATTACCCCAATGGAATGGCCATAATTCTCACCTGGCTTGAACCCGGCATAGCATGTGTGGCACATGTTTAGCCAACGAGTTTCATCCATTCAACCACGTCTTATATGTGTACTGGAACTTCGGAGAGCATTGCTTGCTGTGTGTGTGAGGGAAGTAATCTTCCCCAAGATCAGCTCGATAATTGGGTACTCAGCATGTCTAGGTGTTGTACGGGTCGTATTTCATAACATTAGAGGCATGCAATGCTTTAATTTTCATACAAACCGTGTAATATTAAGTTTTTGTAGAGGGTACTTTTTGTAATTGCTTCAGAGAGCAAAAATCGTTGTTTTTATGAATGTTATACGTATGCCTTCGTTTTTGTTCTTTATCTTTTATTTAATAACTACGCTTAATGAATAAATATCGTTTGTTTTGTTTCTGAACCTTTACTTCCCGGAGATGGCATTATCCTTAATTTATGGATATGAGTATGGAATAAATTTTGGTTTTGTTTCGTATTTATTTTAATTAAAATTCTATTACATAAAACTACATAAATTAATGTATTTTATAACTGTTGGATTGTGTTTCGGAATTTTACTTATAAACAATTTAAGTATATAAAAACAAATTGAAATAGTAGTTTCTTTATGAGGAAGTGAAACCCAGTAGCTGAATGGTAGAATATCACGCTTCCACGCCTCAGGTTCGGGGCTTAAGCCTCGGGCTAGACAAGGTCGACTCATCCCTTCAGTAGGTCGATAAATATGTACCAAGCTCGCTTGTGAGCTAAACACTTTCGTGTCGGACTGGACACCTAACCGGAGCATCCGCTAATGCACCTCAGTGTTCAAGGTCACGAAAACTGAGATGAGCCCAGTAAGCCTTGGCTCTCTTAGGCTCCCTTCACACCAAACGATTCCGAGTCTGTAGCAATCTTTCCAATTCACAGCGATTCTGAATGAACAGAGATTTGCCTTCACACCGCCACGGGTTAATCATTCTTCCATCAGTTGCTGTCAAACATGGATGCTGTTTTTAATATTTTAAGACGATTAACGTTTCAAGCAATTAATTTCACAACTGTATTTTCATTTATTTTGAAGTTGAAATGCATAAAACAAAAAATACAAAAACGGTTTTATTTATTTATTTATTTTATATTTTGCCTGTTAGTATCAAATGTAATTATAGTCTGAAAAGTAGTAACAAATAATAAATATGTATTGTTACTATATTATAATGCAATTACTTTTACAAATAATATATCTAATGTTTTTAAGAGGCATTTCAAATGTTGTTATATACTATAGCTTTTGTAGCATATAATAACTATTTTTTTGATTATGTATCTAAAAATTGCTAATTAATTAATTAATTAAAAATTTTACATGCCATTTACATTTTGTTTGTTTCATATAGTTTATATAGTAATAAAATGTGTGAAATCTTTTAAAAAAATTAAAATTATCGACAATATCGGTGTTTTATTTTATTTTAGCATTCTTATAAATATTTAAATTTTTTTCTCTCCCAAAATTAAATAAATTCTTATCAAATTGATCTCTGAAGCTATTTCAAACATCCTTCAGAATATTCCCTCCCCTCCCCCCAAAAAAACCAACACATTTTGCTTTAAAGTATTAAAAAGTAAAGAATAAAGTTTTCAAATTTCTAAAATTGAATAAAATAATACATGCAAAATTAATTTTGTTATTTGCGCGAGATTAGCAGGAATAAAATACAGCCTACACACTCGGCGACAAGAACTAGAGTTAGTTTATATAATGAAAAAGAATACTATGAATAAATACCACACAAAAAAATATAAGCGCCATCTATTGACTTAAAAACAAGCTTATGCTAACCCTAACAAGAACATTAAAATCTTTAAATATCTAAAATTAGCTTCTTTAATAGAAACTTTATGTGATATAATCACTAATAATATAAAAACAATAAAAATAAATACTCTATTTGTTTAAATTCACTTTTTCTTTAAGAAATAGCTCCCGGCTGATGGTGAATCACGGAAGAAAATCTGACATGCCGAATCACGCGTAAGTCAGAATGACGGTGGATTGAACCGATTTTGTTTGGTGTGAATGCGGGAAGCGAATTTTGGCTTATTTGAGCGCGAAATTACGAAGCCGAATCCTGGTCAATCAGACAAGTTTGATGGTGAATGAATCGGAGTCGTTTGGTGTGAAGGGAGCCTTAGGCTGTTGCGCCATTGAGTTTAGTTTAAGAGGTTAAGAAAGTAATTTGTGTACCAGAAGAAAAAATTCGAAGAAATAAAAATTGATTCCCTCATGAAAAATTTAATTTTTAAAAAGGATGACTATTATATAGGATGTTTTTTTTAGAGGAAAAGAACTTTAAATTGCAATAAAACAACGATGTATTATTCGATTGACATGAATTTTTTTTATTCGAAAGATAATCTTGTGGCATTACATTTTAAATATGATCAAGCAAGGCGTATATTCGTCGAATGGGCCCTAAACGAGATTGCCGTTGTTTCCGATTTTCATAAGCGAATTTTGTTTAGCGATGAAGCGCACTTCTGGTTGAATGGCTACGTCAACAAACAAAACTGCCGCATTTGGAGTGAAGCTAATCCACAAGTGTATGTCGAAACACCGTTACATCCAGAAAAACTGACTGTTTGGTGCTCTTTATGGGCTGGTGGAATCATTGGTCCTTACTTCTTCAAAAACGATGAAGGCCACAACGTTACAGTCAATGGTGATCGGTATAGAGCCATGATTACTAACTTTTTCATTCCTGAATTGAACAATCATGATGTCCAGGAGCTGTGGTTCCAAGAAGACGGCGCAACATGCACACGGCTCGTGCTACAATCGATTTATTGAAAGACACGTTTGGTGACCGCCTAATTTCACGTTTTGGACCTGTGAATTGGCCTCCAAGATCTTGTGATTTAACACCGCTAGACTATTTTCTGTGGGGCTATGTAAAGTCATTGGTCTATGCGGATAAGCCACAAACGCTTGACCATTTGGAAGACAACATTCGCCGTGTTATTGCCGATATATGGCCACAAATGTTGGAAAAAGTCATCGAAAATTGGACGTCCAGATTGGACTACATCCTAGGCAGCCGTGGCAGTCCTATGCCAGAAATCATATTTAAAATGTAATGCCACAAGATTATCTTTCGAATAAAAAAAAATTCATGTCAATCGAATAATACATCGTTGTTTTATTGCAATTTAAAGTTCTGTACCTCTAAAAAACACCCTTTAAAAGCTAAGCATTTTGATATTTGTAAAACAGTTTTATTTTATTTGACTATTTATTCTATCATTATGACTACAAATATTACCAAAGATTCAATTTGTTTTGATAATAATTATTTTGTTTTATTTTTATTTAAAAGCTCAATATTTTTAAGGTTTCAAAAAAGTGTTTGAAAGCGCTTATTTATAAGGAAATATTAAATTCATGTTTAATTATTCACATGTAAAATTAAATATAATTAAAAAATAATCGTTTCAATATCTTACTAAAATTAAAGATTACATATTTAACAAAGTAAATTCTTTTAATTTGCTAAATTAACACAAATTGATATAATTCTTCACCGTATATATAACAGATTTCTTTATGAAGCTGAAATGAAATCCAATATTTAAAAAAATATTTGAAGATCTACAAGCACGTTATTTAAAAAGTAAAAAAAAAAAAAAAAAAAATCTTAAATCTCACTATTAAAAAGCCACAAATAAAAAAAAATCTCAAAGTTATACTTACATTGAAAATATTTGAATGCCCATGAAAGATTTCTTTTCCTCTTTAATTTTACACGGTGTTGTAGTGACATTAATATTTAATTTATTGGAAACTGGAACAAAATAAAAAAACGAATAAGATTCTTTATACAAATATTTATCTAATAAATGTAAAAAAAGCCATATTTAATGAAACAAGAATAAATTATCACCAAGATCAAAAACTTGAGCTAAATCCTCTTGCGTGCACCCGGATGGAATACAGATCCCTAATCGAAAGGGATAGGAGTACATCAGATGAGCTTTAGTACTGAAATATTCCATGAGTTCCTGAAAGTAATTAAATATTCAAATGAAAAACACAAAAAATTCCTTTATTATATATTCAGATACATAAAAGTTTGCCAACATAATGATATTATAATTGGACTTAATAAAAGTTTAACTTTATAAAAGTAAGACTTAATAAAGTAAGCATATCTATAAAAAATTCTATATATAGAATGAATATTTAACTAAATTTAAGAGTAATAAATATAAAATATGTTAAAAATTTTGAGATTTCAAAAGAAACCTAATTATATGTCAGAGTTCAGTCATTGTTGGTTATGTCACTCCAATAATAAATACGAACCTTAAAAATCTTCGAAAAAATGGTACCAAATCCCATTGTTTGAACTAATAAATAAAACCCTCTTCTAAATCTGATACAGTCTAGGAAACTTTTTAAGTACAATTTTGGCATTTGGGTCCATTATAAACATCTCGAATATTTTGACATCACTGCCAATTTACTGAATTTTGATTCTCTTATAAATAGCTAACATGGGAACTTGTATATATTTGTGTCGTCATACTTTTTAAATTTAAGTAGTATAACAATTGTTGACTACTGTGTTATGATTTAATTCTGGGTGTTCGTCCCATTGTTCTCTATCTCTCAATATATGATGTTCATATATATATACATACATATATATACACACACATATATATATATATATATATAATCTTTCTCTCTATATAATATTGATATATATAATATGAATATGATTCTCTCTCTATATGAATAATATAACCCCTCTATAGCTAAATCTGTTTTTGCAAAACTTTATACAGAGGTTTTTGTATTTTTGAATTATATTTAAACTGAATTTTGAATTAATCAGATCTAAATATTAATTTTATAATTTTTATTGTTTGTTCCTTTCAAAGATTAACTTGATCTAAATTTTAGTTACCTATTCCTCATTCTTTAGTTACCTGTAATATTCTATAATTTTACTGCTTATAAATTACAAAATACTGCAAAGTATTCTCCTATTTAACTTTTTTTTGTCTTTCAGAAAATAGATTATATTTTATTAAAAGTATTATTTTGCAAAAATTGATTTTTTAAAAAAAATCTGAGTAAGTTACAAACTACTTTCATTTCTTTTACATATTACAGATGTGTTTTTGTGTATTCATAGAATTTCACTGAATTACAATATTGCTTATATGTAAGAATTTTTCAGCTTCTGCACTACTGTAAATTTTTACGGTGCCTAAGTAACTTAAATAAAAAAATTTAAACTAATTAAACGTTCTCTTTGTTTGTGAATTAGAATTTAGAATATACTTCTTACCGATCCTGTGTAATTTGATAATTCTTCTAGTTGATCTTTGTAAGTGAATCTTCTCTGTTTAACTGGAAGAGGAGGTCTAATCTCTACCAAACAATACTGACCTTGAAACAATATTTCATCCTTTCTTTTGGGATGAGGAGCAACGGTTTCGAGACACTGCTCAAACTCTCCCAGAGATGTCACTGTACCACTCATCATTCCATCAAATGATTTTCCACTTGAATCCAAAACTGTAATTGTATTGACAAATTGGAATGATATACATTCTTAGATTGAAATTAAATATATATATATATATATAGTCTAATTCTCTACAAACAGATAAACATCCATCAATCACATTCGAAAAACACATAGACAGTAGGAAAATCACACAATGAAGGACACATGAGCAACCGAGATTAAAAATTATAAAATGGATGCAGCAGTATTATAAACATTGCTGACTTAGGACAGCTAATACACAAAATAATTTATATAAAAGTGGGGTTGAACCTGTTTTTTGGCCAGCCAACCTTCCCCCTTTATGTAAATAATACTGAGTAAAAACGTATTGTAAGTAATGGATAGGAATATATCTAAATCCATTACAAGATAGAGGTAACTTACCTAAAAATTCCACTTAAAAATGCAGAGCCCGCGCTAAATCTGGGTGCAATTATTCTGAGTTATTATTATATATGATACAATATATATATATATATATATATATATATATATATGTGTGTGTGTGTGTGTGTGTGTGTGTGTGTGAGGAATCGGTTGTGGAGTCGCCACCCAATTGAATCTCTCAACAAAACTCTAAAGATAAAACAACACGCAGTCTTCGCGCGCAGGCGCAGTTGATGTAATGTTCAACACGAACTTTGTTTTTAGAAGAGAACGAGGAGAGAGAAAAAGAGACTGGGGGTGCGTGAGCAGGCATTCTCGTCGTCACATCAGGGAAATCTATTTGTTAGAAATTTAGCTACCTTTTAAATTAATTTTTGTTACGTTTCAAATAAACCAGAAGAAAGACAATTGTATTGGACCCTTGTTGTCTCTCTCTCTCTCTCTCTCACACACACACACACATTTATATATATGTTACCTTTAAAGTGTAAAATCCGTTAATTCCTAGAATAACTAGATATTTCATGAAAAAACTAGATAATTTAGTTAACGTATATAAAATTATTGAATTCTACGATTTAATTAGGTATTCTATTGAATAACGACTACTTGCTCGTTAAAGTATGAAATGCCGCATTCTCGAAAATTTTTTGAACCAGTTCTAGCTGCTGCAGAAAGGATTTTTCCGATTAGGCACTAGAGATGGCCGAATAAAACTTTAGATCGCAGTTCAGTGTATATCATTGAGAATTAATTTCCATTGAAGAAATTCCAAATATTGATGTAACGCTTCGATCTGTTGCAAAAGCTCAAAGTTGCTGTACTGGACAAGGATTTAAAAAGTGCTCGTATAAAAAAATTGTGAAATGGTAAAAGTGGGCTTGTTTCAAAAATAATAAGCAGTTCAATCCAAAGTGTCATCACAGCAATACTTGATCTAATAAATAATGAAAAGTAAAACAAAAGTATCTCAAAAAATTTAAATTAATATTCTCTTAAATTTTTGTTTAAAAAAGTTTACACAATATTTTTATGAAGCAACTGTTTTTCTTCACAGCATGTATTTTTGTTCGTAATATTTAAATATATTTTATTTATGTAACATATACTTTATTCTCTTTCTGTTTAAATAATGTTCGCAATTTTGAGCAATACTATATTATATCATCTGCTTTCCCTTATTATTTATCAATTATTCATTTGCAAAAGATATAAAATGTATTTTTCGAGAGATTTGGGCTATTTATGATCAACTGATTTATAAAATATCTTTGAAACTGTTTATTCTTCACTTTTAACTTTTTATCCTTAGTTGTTTCACAAAATACCTAGTTATTTCATAGGATAACTAGGTAAAGAATGAAATTTTCACCCACTGTATACTTTAACTGACTTATCTAGTTATTTCCTGAAGTACCTAGTTATTCTATGTAAGTGGCAAGTGGATGTAACTTACGGAGTGCCTGTCCCGGAACGGGACGTACCTCCTCATCAGAATTTTAGAATTAAGGGCCGAGTTAGTGATTTTACTTAAAATTAAATTTAAAAGATATAATAAAAATGGGCAGAACAATTCTGCTGGAACGGCGACAGAGTGAATCTGTCGGCCGAAGAAACAGTCGCACCACTTTCCTGCGATCTGATTGGCCGAGGCCGTTCGCTCGCAGAGAAGTGGGCGTGGAAATGGAATTGGGTCGATCCGAAAATAAACGACCCGAGCAAAGGAGATCTTGAATTGAAATTCAAAAGATCTCATGCAAAAATAGGGGGGAGAAAACAAATTTTGAATAAAAAATTTTAATGAACCAACTTGCACTCTTGCCGGGATAAAGGGGGTGGGGGTAGGACTAAACAAGATAGAAAAATGAACATCGGTTTTAGGAAAAATAATGACGCAATGAAGTCATATATGTGATACAATCATGAAAAATAATTGATAGATGTAGATATGGAATGTCCAGTTCTCAAAAATATAAGCGGTCGTTCGAAGGAACGATTTAATTAATGATTGCTGGACGTGAAACGAATTTTAAGAGAGCTCTAGATAGTACAGAATCGTGCCTCCATCTGGTGGCCGAAAAGGAAAGCTGAAGCGTGAACACCGCACAATTGAATCCAATGAGGTCATCCTCCTGGATTCCGACCGCGGTGATCGCTGCTTCGGAAAAACGTTAATTCCGCAACTCTCGGCGCGGAGCTAGGAATTACTTACTATAATGAGAGTAATTAATCTTTAAGTAGGAAGTTTAAGTTAAATATTAAATTATTTAAAATTTAAGCTAAGTTCCCAACGATCAAAAATTTTAAACCCGAAGCCTTTTGGCTTGGGGGAAATTTATAAAGTCGTGCTCAAGAAGCGCTCTGGGGCGTTTTTGAGACGATGGCACTGCGGGATCGTATGCAGGCTGGTTTCTAATTAACTCATTGGGAACAGAAGGAAGTTTATCGAAGAACCTTTTAGAAAGGTTCTTTATATGAGGTAAAAATGGTTTAATTTTTAAATCACGATAAATGACTTCATTGCGTACGAACCAAGGAGCATTAACGATTTGTCTCAAAAATGAGTTCGTCAGCGTGTGTAGCTTCTTTAAGTGGCACATGCCGGCGGATCCCCAAATTTGTGATCCGTACGACATGACCGGTCGGATTATAGATTTATAGAGCAAAACCTTATGCCGGATCGCAAGTTTACTCCTTCGGGAGATAAGCCGTTTGTCTAGTTATTCTATGAAATAACTGAATTATACACTTTAACGGTAATATAAACATAAGAACACATTTTATGTAAAATCGAAAACTAATCCTTGTTTAAGGTATCCGACTACGTTCGGAACCGTAATAAAAAATTATTTAAGTACAATATTTTGACGAAAAATGAACATAGAATGAACCATTTTCAAAATATTCTCCTTTTGTGAAAAATACTTCTATTATAACAATACTAGCCGTTACCCACCCGCTTCACTGGGTATTTCACGATGTTGTACATATGTATACTGTTTAGATATATATTAATTATTGATATCTAGCATTAAGAATTCGATTGTATTGAAAAATATATTTATATCTATTACACTCTCGCCCCTTGATATAAAAAGAACATAAATTATAATATCTAATTTCTATTTATATCTAAAATAGAAGGAGAAAGATTGTTTTCGCTCACTTAACCTAACAATCAAGTAGATTTCCACCAAAGCAACTTTCAGTGGATCTCTACTCCATAAAATAAGCATGCGTGCTAAATTTCAAGTCTAAATCTAACAGAGCAAAAACGGAATTTTTATCATCAATACCTCGTTGACAGCATTCTTAGCGGATTCCAATTCAACAAAAGAAGCATGCAAACCAAATTTTATTATTGTAGTCTTAGCAGTTCAAAAACGGGAATTTTGTCTATCAATACGACCCAATAACTCTCCCCGCTTCCCTCTGGAGTTGATTTCCGTAAAATCCATTCTTAGTGGAACTCTATTCAACTAAAGAAAAGTGCTCAACAAATTTCAAGTAAATGAGTTAAATTCAAAAACAGGAATTTTTCTATAACACGCCTTAATCCCTCGCAACCCCACTCCTTTGGGGTCCGTTTTCGCAAAAATCTTTGTAAAAGGAACTTTATTCCATGAACGGAACATACATTCTAATTTTCAATCAGGTGGTTCTATTAGTTGAAAAGCGGAAATATTTATCTATTACGCCCCTTGATCTCCCTCAGTGACCCTTGGGGATCAATTTCCCCCAAAACTATTTTGTAGTGGATCTCTACACCATGAAAGGAAATCGCTTATATACCAAATTTTAAGACCGTACGTCTAATAGTTTAAAAATGGAAATAATTATCTATAACGCCCCTTAAGCCCCCGCAACGCCACTTAGGAAACGATTTTCACAAAACCCATCTTATGACAGATCTCTACTCAATGAATGGAATCTGCTTACTCAATTTCAAGATTTTACGTCTGATAGTTTAAAAAAGGAGTTAATTGCCTATAACGCCTCTTAATTCTCCACAACGCCATTTGGGTTCAATTTTCACAAAACCCATTCTGTAGGGGATCTGTACTCTATGAAAGGAATCCGCTCACCAAATTTCAAGACTGTACGTTTAATAGTTTAAAAATGGAAATAATTATCTATAACGCCCTTTAAGCCCCCGCAGCGCCACTTAGGAAACGATTTTCACAAAACCCATCTTATAGAGGATCTCTACTTAATGAATGAAATCAGCTTACTAAATTTCGAGATTTTACGTCTAATAGTTTAAGAAAGGAGTTAATTGCCTATAAGTTAATTTTTGCCAAAATATTGTATTTAAATAATTTTTTTGTCAAAATGTCCTTAAAACAATTTTATACATGCATTCTAATCTAAGTGACACTAAATATCATGAAAATGATCCATTTATGCGCTTTTTTATAATCACGGTTCCGAACGTAGTCGGATACCTTAAAAAGCTGTCCCTAATCTAAGAGTTTTTCACAATAACATCATACTATAAAGCAACACGAGGCTATTGGCAATGAACCTCGTAATTTTCAATCACAGTCAAGTTAAGATGTTGCCATTTCTTTCCCAACTACCACACGATGCGAACAGGAAGACTTTGATCCTCGACAGACTTAACGTGCGTCAGCTCCTCTACTCGGTACTAAGGTTCGAACTCATGATCAGCCTGCCACGCGCGATTTTGAGACCATAATCACAAGACTACCGCTTGCATTCTATAAGTCAAGACAAGCTAGTTTGGTAAAACTATTATACCTATTTCTAATACTGGGTCATTATTAAAATTCAAAGGTTGCCGCCGCTTTCTCTACAGCATTCAGTAATTACAAACCCTGAGTTACTGCCATTAACGACTTCATTGGTATCAAAAGAGTTCTTTTAAGGTATCCGACTACATTCGGAACCGTGATTTAAAAAAACGCATAATTGAATAATTTTCGTGATATTTAGTGTCACTTAGATTAGAACACGTGTATAAAATTGTTTTAAGGATATTTTGACAAAAAAAAAAGATTTAAACATAATATTTTGGCAAAAAACTAACATAGAATAACCTTTTTTCATGTTCTTTTATAAAAAATACTTCTAAAATAATAATATTTTGCTTATATAATCTAAAGACTTCTTTAGAGCGTCTGAACTATTTTTTTAAAAAAAAATTCACATTATTTTCAGAATTACAACCAATTTAAATAATTATGGGTGTTTTTTTCTTAAAATTTCTCCCCTCTGTTGTCGTAAAACATGGATAAATCCACTTCTAAATTTTATATTTAAAAAATTCTAGTTGAGCCTCTGTACAGAGGTCTGAGCTATATATACGGGCAAAATATTATTATAATTGAAGCATTTTTCACAAAAGGAGAATATTTTGCAAATGGGTCGTTCTATGTTAATTTTTGTCAAAATATTGTACTTAAATAATTTTTATTGTAATACTATTCTTAAAACAATTTTACATACATTTTCTAATCTAAGTGACACAAAATATCATAAATATTATCCATTTATACGCTTTTGAAAAATCACGGTTCCGAACGTTGTCGGATACCTTAAGAGTAAAGTGGCGATTTATTATGTTTTGTATGAGAGCCATTTCTGTATTGTTGCCAAAAACCGTACTAGTTACCGGGTAGCCGTATAGTTGTTAGAAGGGAGCTAAATAAGCTATTGGGAAAACCATGCCTTTGTAGACATATTGAACCTCCAAAAGTTATAGTCTGGGCAGCAATTCCTTACGACAGCAGGAGCCCTATTGTTGTTATCCCAAACATTTGACTGCAGACTGGTAACTGAACCAATTGTGTTGCCCTTTTTGAGCAGTATTCAAAGGGGTATTTTTTAACAGGATAATTCTTGTCCTCATATCACTGTTGTTACCAACGTGCTTTACATTGTGCCGACATGCTACCTTGAACTGAATGATCACCCAGTTTTTCTTGAATATGACAAATGGATGACAAATCCAACGCCATCCACTCTTAGCCATAACCAGTACTGACTTGACTGATAAAGGGTAACAGACATGAAATTTCGTTCCACTTAATGACATACTGCCCTTGTACTACAGAATGCATGCACATTTTCTGTCATGTATGCTTTGCCAAATTGCAAAAACAAATGCTTTGCCTACATTTCGTTTTCCTGGATGAATTTCTTATTGATATTGAAGTTTTATTTTCGGTCTGTTTATATTTATCCATTTAAATGAAGTAGGAAATAAAACTACATTAATAGGTATATGTTACTTACGTACTCCACAAATTTAAGAATCAAGGATATTTTCATAAGAAAAAAAATAATTTTTTTACTTATATAATTAGCGCTTTCATCTTTCCCTCTCAATTCCAAGAATATTTCTGAAAAGAGAAAGATTACTTTTGACATATACTTACAACACGGAAAAAAAGAACTATCCCAGAAATGGAACCATAAAGTGGTCAGTAAGGTAAATCATGGAACAATAAGGTTGTAATTTAATACACGAAAAGTAATTTTTGAGTATGCGTTTTCTTTTAAAGAATGATAATTTGAATTTAACTTTTCTTTGTTACAACGTTTCTGCGTTAAAAATAGGTACTTAAGGCTCAATTTGAAAGACTCATGTAGTGCATAATGCTAATAAAAGGTTTCTAGGACAGAAATTAAGGGAAAGAAGATAATTTCTTCGTATTTCTTGGAAATATTTCTCAATACTTGTTAAAATGAAAGGACACACATTTTAAAATTTAATACTTATTTTTTTTCGTTGATCTATTTTAAATTTAATTGCATTACATGTTTGATAATAAGATCACAGTTTGTAAGTATATTACAAAAATTGATTAAAATAGATTCAGACGAATTTTGGAAAATGTATAGTAAGGCAATAATTTTGTTAGTTGTCAGCGTCAAAACATACCCAATTGTATTAAACTTAGTAACGTGTTCCTTAACTTATTTTTTCATTTTAAAATCTTTTTAATGAGATTTAGTTTATTTAATTTAGGTTCATTATATTCTTATTTTTTTCATACCTTTTAGAATAATCCTTATAATAAAGCTCTTAAAAATAGATTGCTCTTATAATTGTATCGTGGCAGGTACACTCATGGACAAAAAATTATCGCACCAATAAGGAATCGTCAAAATGAGACGAAATTTTACATACCTAATGACTACTTTGATATAAGTAAATGATTAGAAAATCAAAGAAAAGGATAATTTATAACAGAGAAAAAGAACGGAGGATTTAATACCCAGTTGAATACCCTCTAGCGCGAATGCATGGCGCGATACGATCGGGCATTGTGGCATACAAGTTCTGAATGATGTCTTGAGACATTTCGTTCCATATTTGCTGTAACCTTGCCTCTCGATCGTTCAAACTCGTGGGATGTCCAACTCACCGTCCCAAATGATCCCAGATATGCTCGATTGGAGACAAATTTGGGGAACGGGCATGCCAAAGAAAGGTCTTGTGGCACCCTTGCCGTGTAAAAACGAGCATTGTCTTGTTGAAAAATGACAAAATGAGTGACAACACATGTGGTTGCAGGATGTCATGGACATACAGCTGAGCTGTCAGGGTGTCACAGATCAATACTAGGGGTGACCGTGTATTGTAGGCCATGACACCCCATACCATCACACCAGCTGTGGGAGCGGTGTGTCACTGTAAAGCAAATGCAGGATTGAGGTGCTCACCACGGGGTCTCCACACACGAACACGATTATCATCACTGCTGAGATTGAATCTGAATTTGTTGCTAAAGACGACCTGGTTCCATTCCGCTGCAGTCCAGTTTCCTCGTGCGAAATATCACTCCAAACGAAGGCGTCGATGGGTGGGCTTGAAGGCAGCACACGTAATGGGTGCCGTTATCCGAAATGTCCTTCAGTCAGTCGCCTTCGTATGGTTCAAGAAGACACAGGGGCCCCTAATGAAGGTGCTACCTTTGCCTGGATGGCGACCAATGAAGCAGTTGGCTGTACGCGGGCATTTCTTACGATGTGGCGGTCTTCTCGACGTCTGGTCTGTTGAGGGCGTCCTGAGCCTAGTCTTCGTGTAAATGACATCTCTCGGATCCACTGGTCCCAACACCTCCTCACAACACAATCATAGCAGCCTAATTGACGAGTTACTCGCCTACCTGACCACCCAGACTCCATCTTACCGATGATTCTCCCCCTCTCAACCTGTGGCAGCTGCTCATATTGTCTTCGAAAACGGCGTAATGTCATGTCTATCTCAGCTGTTTTTTTGTAAACGATTCAGCACCCTTAAGGGAGCTTTGGTTACCTGTTTTATACTCCACGGAGAACGACTATACTACTATTGGCTATACGTAATGTGATTCTAATAATTTGCATATCTCCCCGACATGTACCTTCACGCCAAGTTTCGTTACGATCCCGCAATTATTTCTTAGTGCGCTAATTTTTTTTATCCATGAGTGTAAAATAGTTGTATAAGAGCCATAAAAAGGCTGTCTGCAGTATTTTTGTTTGTATTCATTAAACCAAAATTTCATGGTGATTATTATTTACATTGTGATATTCTTAAATAGATTTAAAGAATACGACATTTGTCATAATTACAAAATTACATGAAATTTATTAAAAAATACATTTTTCTATGACATAGAGCCTTTGTTTTTCATTATTAATATTATATTTTCTGGCATTTTTCTCTGATCTTTCCCACGGAATGATTCTATTCAATGATTCATCACTTGAATAGAAGAAAAAGATTGTTTTTTTTTATTCATCAGTAACTATAGAAAGTTTTTAAATTAAGATTTTTTTTTGCTACGTATTTTTAATATGTAAATAAAAATGCTTGAATTCTTTAAATTATACTTAGTGGTATAACATTGATTTAAAAAAGGTAGAAACCCCTCCAAGCATTATTATGTTCAAAGTATTATTTTTAAACGCGGAATATTTATAACAAGAAAAAATACGATTATGCTGAGAGAACGTTGTATTCGTAAAACATATATAGATAAATTGACCTGTATGAAAGCTATTCTTTCCGTATGCCTGAAATGTTTTCATTCCCTCAGAAGTGTTGCAAATCACCAGTAGATCGAAGTAGTGAAGGAATTGTAAGAGACTACCGTTGAATTTTCATTTGTCACAAAATAACAGAGTAACTTGAGTAATTTTATTGAATTAGATTTGAAGAAAATTAAATAAATTCAAAAATTATACTTGTTAAACAACTTTAGCAACTTGTAACAAACTTAACATTCAATAATCCATATTCTTTGTTTAATGCCTTTGAAATAGATCGGATTTCTGTCCAGAGAAGACATTACACAGATTCCAACGATTCAGCTGCATGCCATCCAAAAGGAGGTGTTTCAGCGTTGCTTGCAATAATAAGAGTGTTTGAGGAAAATGTGGGGATTATACTTCAAAATGAGATTAATTAAAATTGCTACGTCCAAATACAAATCAAAGTCGGAGATATTTTGTTTAACATACTCCAAAGTTGTAACTCAGCTAGCATTCCTTTTCATATTTATTTTTCAATTCCTACTATTAACTCACACTCTCTGTATATTTATTTATTTATTTGTTTGTTTTCTTATTTTTTTCAATCGTTAATAAAATACATTTTAAAGCGATCAATTCAGCTGAAAGCTTATATACATGATTATTTGGGGTGACAATACAATAATTTGATTATAATTAATAAAGATTAATTGATTAAAACTAATTATTTAAAGAATTACAAATACAGAGACTTAGCGACAATTTTGGCGACTTGTGTCAAAACATGAACATGTTTTTTTCTCACGTTTTAAAGAATTCAGTTGAGCTGAAATTTTATAGACTCGATTGTTTTGGATGACAATAAGATACTTTAATGATAATTAATAAAAATTAATTAATACTTAATGTTGTGATTCTGTCATATTTATATAAACATATTTATATTAATTGTAACTATTTAATAAAAAGTAGCTAAAATAAAATTTCTCTTGGTTGATCTAAGTAGGAATTGACTTAAAATTTTTTTATATTACTTGTGTGTGTGTGTGTGTGTGTGTTTCTATAAAAAAAAGTTTAAACGATTAATTTAAATTAATTGAAATAAATCCTTTTTTTATCATTTAATTACCAAAAATTTCAGTAAAAGATTAAAACATTAAGTTAAACTAAGTAATTTTATTCAGTGTAAGTTCTTTTATTCATTGGACAACTTTGTGCTATAACCTAAAGATTATTCTGATTTTATACATCAATAATATGAATTCTGACTAAAGAGGATTCCTATGTGTGAACCCAACAGTTTTTTCTCTCTTTAAAACATTAAAAATCACCATTAGGTGTGACTTTGACTACGAGCACCAATATTAATGTGCTTAAAGTATAACAGAATTAATTTTTTATCTGAATGCATTTCAGTGCATATAGGCATTAAGAAAAAATTGAACTTCATTATAATTTTCAAAAAATTATCATGTATAATGGACTAAATTCATCTGACGTCATAGTCACATGATAAAGGCATTCACGTGTTTCTAGCCAAGCAGTTCAAAAACTGATGTGACGTCATAATCACGATAAATGCAGTAATCAATTTTTAGCTCATCAGATCATACACTTTGTTGTTGCCAAATTACGTTTTTTAAAGAAACTTTTTTTTAAAAAAAGTAATATTTGTCACTTTATTTAAAAATGCATGTATAAAACAAGATTTTTCTTAAGGAGCCGTTATTTTAAAAAGGCGCATAAATGGATCATTTTCATGATATGTAGTGTCACTTAGAATACTAGCATAAAATTGTTTTAAGGACATTTTGATAAAACAATTATTTAAATACAATATTTCGGCAAAAGATAAACTTAGAATAACCTTTTTTCAAAATGTTCTCCTTTTGTGAAAAAAATGCTTCTATTATAATAATATTTTGCCTGTACATAAGCTCAGACCTCCGTACAGAGGCTCAACTATGAAAAAATCACATTATTTTCAGAATTACAACCATTTGAAATAATTATCAGCGTTTTTTTCTTAAAATTTCTCCCCTCTGTTATCGTAAAACATGGATAAACCCACTTCTAAGTTATATATTTCAAAAATTCTAGTTGAGCTTCTGTACAGAGGTCTGAGCTATATACAGGCAAAATATTATCATAATAGAAGCATTTTCACAAAAGGAGAACACTTTTAAAAAGGTTATTCTAAGTTAAATTTTTACCAAAATATTGTACTTAAATAATTTTTTATTGTAAGACTATTCTTAAAACAATTTTAAATACATTTTCTAATCTAAGTGACACTAAATATCATAAATATTATCCATTTATACGCTTTTGTAAAATCATGGTTCCGAACGTAGTCGGATACCTTAAATTAAAAATTTTTGTTGTTAAAATTTCCTTTTATAACAGTTGAACATCTTTACATAATTATAAAACTTGAAATTTTATTTTAAGTTTTACGAATAGAATAAAAAGTAGAAGTTAGTTTAATGTCAAATTTGAATTCAATGTAGAACACGTGTTTGTCTTTATCATGTGACTATCATGAATTAAGTCCATTAAATTATCGAATTTTTCGTATTAACTTTGACAAAACTAATTGGCTGCGGTAGCTGAGTGGTCATGCCCATGATTTCACAGTTGACGTTGTTTCAGTCACATCGTTCACTTGAGTTCAGATACTTCTGAAAATCCACCACGCGCGCGTAGAAAAACTAGTATGCTTAAATGCGACGAGGCTCAAAGTCCTCACGTCGGGGGATATGGAAGTTTGGAAGGTAAGATGCCAGCCCAGATGTCGTTCTCGTCGCTTCGCTGTAATGAAGTCCGTCGCCAAAAGCCGTCGTGTAGCTTCAAAGTATGACGTTAATAATTGAACAATTGAGGAAAGTAAGTTTTTTATTTAATAAAGTTATTCTAATAATACAATACTGTCTTAGACTAACAAATTTCATATTCATGTGATTTTGCAGTTTTATTTTAAATTCAATATACCTTTATAATATAAAGGATCCAAAGTTTTTTATAATAACTTTTGCATTAAGTTCCTTAAATTTTTAAAAATAAGTTTTATAGTAAGTTTCTTAAATTTTGAATAATTACGTTCAAAAAACTACCAATAAAATTATCAATACCTTCATGTCATTATATTTTAATTCTATTTTGTAGAATATTCAAAAACAAAAATCGCATTTTTTAAAAAAAATTCAAAGTAATTAAAAAATTCTTCTTTATTTAAAATAAAAAAACTATTAGAATAGTAAATTAAGCAAAACACTTGTATTTACTTTGGGCAAAAACATTTTATTACTTTTTAAAATGAAAAAACCTTCGTCCTTTATGACAAAAAAAAACTAAATTCATATAGAATTAAACCTATTTACTAAATTTTGCTGACATTTCTCTGATTGTGTACTATTTCGGCAATTAAATATTATTCAAAGGATGTATACTATTTATGTTATAACCTATATATATATATACAGATGGGTGACAAAATAATACGAACACCCGTGAAAAGGCATGACCCATTTCAAAGACGCACAACGCGCATGTCAGTTAGCGTTGCAATCCGCCGCCTAGCGCATTCGAAAGGTAAAGTATCAGTCTCTCAACAGCTGCGATAGGTGTTGCACGCGTCAATTGTAATTTCTGAAAAACGCAATAATGACGGACCTGTCAGAGTTCGAAAAAGGTATGATTGTTGGAATGAGGTGCACTGGTTGCTCGGTGACGGAAACAGCCATTTATTTGGGGCGTGCAAGGAGTACTGTATCTGCCGTTATGACAGTATACAATAAATGCGGGAATGTGACGTCTGGCAAGCACAACAGTGGACGGAAAAGAAAGCTTACCGACAGGGATAAAAGAGTCTTAACCCGCATAGTGGCCCGAAAGCGCAAACAATCGCTATCCCAGATAACGTCTGAGGTGAATAGTCATCTTCGTAACCCTATTTCAGCAAGAACCGTCCAAAGGGAACTTCATGCTTCGAACTTGTATGGAAGAGTTGGAATTCGTAAACCATTGGTAACAGCACGTCATGCTTTACAGCGACGCCAGTGGTGTAGAACACACAGACAGTGGACCCCACAACAGTGGCAACAAGTCATCTGGTCGGATGAATCGACGTTCACCCTATTCCAAACCACCGGACGCGTTTATGTGTGGAGAACGCCCAAAGAAGCATTTGCTCCTGAATGCATCGTGCTGACACGTAAGCATGGGGGTGGGTCCCTTATGGTATGGGGGGCGATATCTTGGCGTGGTCTTGTGCCACTTGTTACTCTGCATGGCAAGGTTAAAGCTGCCCACTATGTCAATATCCTGGGGGATCAGGTGCATCCATTTGTCTAGACTTCATTTCCCGGAGAATGCCCACTTTATCAAGACGACAACGCTCCTATCCACACTGCTAAAATCGTGCAAGAATGGTTTGCAGAGAATGAGGGGGAAGTAGGTCATCTTGATTGGCCCCCTCAGTCACCTGATTTAAATATTATTGAACATTTGTGGGGATATTTGGAGTCAAAACTACGTGCTCGATTCCCTCCACCATCTACGATTTCGGCATTAGAGACCGCTCTCCACGAAGAATGGCTTCATATTCCATTACAAGTTGTTCATGACCTCTATGCGTCCATCCCACGTCGCATACAGTCTGTAATTCAGTCAAAGGGGGGTCCAACTCCCTATTAATAAAGCTTTTCTCTTCTTTCACAGGTGTTCGTATTATTTTGTCATCCACCTGTATACATATATATATGTTTAATCAATAATTGATTGATTAAATACTTTAATTATGATAAACTGTTTACTCTTATTCAATATTTACTTTAGTGATTGTGAAGTTTTGATATTTAATGGCTCAATTGAGCAATATAGTGTGACAATAATGACTAAAATAAATATCAAATTATAAGAAAAGAATTTTAATAAAAAGCTTTGGAACTTAGTTATTGAGAAAATGTCAGTTCTAAAATCATTCAGTTTTTTTAACTTAGATTTTTAGGACCATATTTACAAAGGCATTTAAAATTTGGTTTATTTTCAATCATGCAACTCCTACTATTTGTTCACACTTTCCGTATGTATAGGGTGTTTTTTTAGAGGTATGGAACTTTAAATTGCAATAAAACAACGATGTATTATTCGATTGACATGAATTTTTTTTATTCGAAAGATAATCTTGTGGCATTACATTTTAAATATGATTTCTGGCATAGGACTGCCACGGCTGGCTCGGATGTAGTCCAATCTGGACGTCCAATTTTCGATGACTTTTTCCAACATTTGTGGCCGTATATCGGCAATAACACGGCGAATGTTGTCTTCCAAATGGTCAAGCGTTTGTGGCTTATCCGCATAGACCAATGACTTTATATAGCCCCACAGAAAATAGTCTAACGGTGTTAAATCACAAGATCTTGGAGGCCAATTCACAGGTCCAAAACGTTAAATTAGGCGGTCACCAAACGTGTCTTTCAATAAATCGATTGTAGCACGAGCTGTGTGACATGTTGCGCCGTCTTGTTGGAACCACAGCTCATGGACATCATGATTGTTCAATTCAGGAATGAAAAAGTTAGTAATCATGGCTCTATACCGATCACCATTGACTGTAACGTTGTGGTCTTCATCGTTTCTGAAGAAGTACGGACCAATGATTCCACCAGCCCATAAAGCGCACCAAACGGTCAGTTTTCTGGATGTAACGGTGTTTCGACATACACTTGTGGATTAGCTTCACTCCAAATGCGGCAGTTTTGTTTGTTGACGTAGCCATTCAACCAGAAATGCGCTTCATCGCTAAACAAAATTCGCTTATGAAAATCGGGAACAACGGCAATCTCGTTTTGGGCCCATTCGACGAATCTACGCCTTGCTTGATCATATTTAAAATGTAATGCCGCAAGATTATCTTTCGAATAAAAAAAATTCATGTCAATCGAATAATACATCGTTGTTTTATTGCAATTTAAAGTTCTATACCTCTAAAAAAACACCCTATATATTTATATATCTTGTTCAAATTTTTGATCGTACATAAAATACTTTTTATTCATCCACTAAGGTTGAAATACAGTTTTTAAACTTGTAGTGGATGACACTTGATTTTAATACAGTTTTTTCAAATATATATTGATTCCTTAATTAAATTAAATTAATTAATTATAGTTTAAGAGAGATATATTTCAGTCAATATTATTCCTCTAGATGGGAGCACCATTGCATAAAACAGTTATTATTAAATTTGTGATAAAGATTAAACTTAACCCGAATAATCATATGCTAACTAGACGTCAGCATCCTTTTTACACTGGTTTTAAGATAAAATCTTGCCTATTATATTCAACTATAAAAAATGCAATCATAAATTTAATGTGGTTAAAAAGTTTTTAATGTTAATTTAACCCGTTCAGGACCATGATCACATATAAGGGATCACGTGTTTCTTCCTCCAGAGCCTACGGTATCATATATGTGATTGTCTGAGGCCCATAATCACACCAGTGTGATCTGAATTTGGAACATTTGTATATTAATTTTTACAAGGTACTAGATGGCTGTTAAAGTCCATTTTTTTTTCGAATAATGTTTCACAAAAGAACTTCAATATGTGCATTCGGCTCTGAGTTGTTTTAAAAATTACAACTTCACATGTTTAGGTTTTTCGAGAGAATTGGGCATTTAAAGGTTGGTGATCTATTGCACTCTAGATTTCTGTTTATATGTTGACTAAGTTGTAAAAGATGGAAAGCTTATTAGTTTATTGGGAATCAGACATTCATAATAATAGTTTCAGTATTTATTTTTTTAGTTCACATTTACGACAATAATTTTAATGTTTACAAAAATTTAAAAATAAGATCTTCACCGAACAAATGCGATGACTCATTTTTAACATAAAGAATCATTTGTTCATACTGACTCGTTTTTAGTTTAATATGAACAAACGATTCTTTTTCGCTGCTATCGCAACCAGAGTTGCCTTAACCATAAGAACAGAATGTTATATTTCCTAAATCCTTAATTCCATTGGTCATTTAGACGATTATATGCATTATATTTTTATATTAAGTCCATCCTTTTAGGCATTTTGGTTTATTAGTCGACATAGAAGACACGTATACAGCACAAAGAACATCACATAACTGATTCTACAAGCTAAAAAAAGTATAATTCTTCTCAGATGACTTACAACGCCATCTATTCAATTTACATTTAATTTACAACACAGAAAGCTATAAGCAATATAAGATTAAGTAAAAAAAACGATATATTAGCTGTATCAATAAAAGATTTGTTGCAAGCCACAACAAATTTATGTGAGAGTAAATTTATCTCTCGTTTTGAATTAGCCAAATTTTGCATCTATTTTATTTTAATAATCATGACGAAAGGAGTACTTTTTTTATTTAAATGAAAACATTTTCTTTAAAATTCTTGGTTGTTTTTAAACACAGCAAAAATTATTGTACTGTATATTCAGATATTATCAATGGTGGTAAATTGTAAATTTTAGCGCATTTGATTGTTTGAAGACTTTATACGAATTTTTAAATGAAATTATTCTTATAGCTGGGAAAATCACCTGGTCTCGTGCGTGAGGGCCTGGGGAAACACTTATTTCTCCTATCGGCGGTCCTGAAGGGCTTAAAAGGTGTTTGGCCATTTAATATTTTGATTCCGTCATACGTATATGCATATTTATATTAATTGTAACTATTTAATAAAAAGTTACTGAAATAAAATTTTTCTTAGTTAACCTAAGTAGAAAAATTGAGATTAAATTTTTTTATAACTTGATTTTGTTTTAATGTTGCATTTAATTTTTTAAAAAGTAAAATAATTAAATACAAAATTAAATACTTACAGCTAACAGCCCATTTCTTGAGACTGCGTAATCCAGACACCAATTGAAAACCGTCTTTCATACATTGAGAAGATAGATTTAACTGACTAGAAGATTCCAAAACCGTAGGCATTAAGAATTTTATTAACAGCTGCGTGTTGTCTTTGAGAAATTTATCCAACTCTTTCCATGATTGCATCACATTTGTCCTATTTTCTGGGTTGGGTGGTACTTTCCGGATTTCTGCACTTGTTTCAGTTGTCCAAGCCACGGAAAACATCACAATATAAAACACAAACATGATTGCACTTTTCAAGATTCCTCTTGTCAGTTCTACAAAGATAAAATATAAGCAGTTGCCGTCTCAAGTGTGTTTGAATCTGTAGATCAATTTGGTTGACGATATTCTGAAATATTTTGTTTCTTTTTTCCTACTGATGTAATAATACATAATTTGCTTATGACCTTTAATATGAATTTCTTTAAATTATCCTTTTAAATGCGGCATTGAATTGTAAAGTTTTAACCAATGAATTGTATTGATAAAAAACCCTAATGACACTTAAATGCTAATAATATGAGAAGAATAAGGAAACGATGAGCATACTTAAAATAAAAAATGCTGAGCATTCTTTTTGAATAATTTATATGGATAAATAGTGATATTTGATATTTTAGGAAGATAATTATTTTTTAATGAAGAAATGATGTTTTAAAATAAGGATTATAATGCGGGGATATTTCTAATATATATCTATCTACTTATCTTTTTCTATATATAATTAGGACGTAATCTAACTTTAAACTCGAACAAAATAGTTACAATTTAAAGCGTTCAGTTTTTTTAAAAAAAATAATTAGGTTTTTAAAATTTGTGGAACTCTCCAAGCATATATTCAATTTTTTTCAAATTCGTCAAAAAATTTTTTTATACACTTCCAAATCCAGGACAGTTCCATAAAATGTCTGTTGTATTTCTTGATTACCCCAGATGTTAATTAAAGATCTTATTTCTTCAATGGACCAACATACACAATCAATAACAGCAGCTTTCTTTCATTGTATCAATTTTTATGTATATACTAGCTGCATGACCCGGCGTTGCACGGGCTTTCTCTAAGGATTCCTGCGAAGTGAAAAGTTTCCTTTCGACTTTTATAAATTTCTTCTTACACAATTCTAAGAGTTAAAGTTTTCTTTTTTTGTATCAATTTTATGCGCGCGCACACACACACACACACACACACAAATATATATATATATATATATATATATATATATATATATATATATATATATAATATGAAAGAAATTTATATAAAATATCAAAAAAAGTAGTAAATAATGAACATAACAAGAAATAACATAATAAAATATAAAAGAAAAATATGAAGATCGAATTTATAGAAACATACAAAAAAGGAAATACAAAAAAAAGAACCTAGCAAGACAAAAAGCAAGTTCAGACTTAGGACAGAATAAGTGGGGTTAAACTAGTTTGAAGGTGCCAACTTTCCCCCTTTGCAAGTGGCCGCGGTAGCCGAGTGGTCAGGGTATCGGATCGTGACTGACCTTGTGACGAATTTGAGTCCAGTACTACTAAAGACCCGCTGTGTAGGGGATCGATGCACGTTTAATCTGTTGAGAGCTCAAACGTCCTCCCGATGGTGTGGTGTGGTAGTTAGGAGAGGGGGTGCCAGCTCAGGTGTCGTCCACATCACTTGACCATGGCTCAAAATTACGTGGTCCGTTGCCAAAAGCTCTCGTGTAGCTAAACAGTGCGACGTTAATATTCACTCACTCACTCCCCCTTTGCAATTCGTAGGAAAAACCAAATATAAAATAGAATATATAGGGAAATTCAAAATATATAAAAATTCCCACAAAGTATGAGAAAACCACCGACTATATACTATTCATCAACAAATTCTCCTAAAATCTTAAAACGGAAAATTATTAAAAGATTTAAACTAAGAAAAGGATTCTTTAAAACGAATTTTAGAAAAATTCTACTCACAGAGCTTTTTTCAAGAGAGCCAAGAGTCTTGAAATTAATGGAAAGCTACTATTCCCTGAGATAAAAATCCAGAATATGCATTAACGCCTCTTTTAAACCACCATGCAAAGATAGGTGTCACGAGAGTTGACAATCAAATTTGGTAGGCTTTGGTACTGGTTGGTTGTCAAAAGTGTAGAAATTTGGTAGGCTATAATTTGGTTGATTGCCAAAAATGTAGAAATTTTTAAATGTGCCAGATGTTCAAGATGTGTGTGGAAAAAATGTATAAACTGTCAGAAAACTGTTATGATATAATCTTCACAGAAGACGACTAACATGGTGACTTTGAAATTCTATTGTTGTGTGGTGGTTTTGGAAACAGAAGTAGCAAGACGATTATTGTATTTGTGAGGAATATAAGTTCTTAAGAAGTTAAAAGGGTAGTCATGATCTAAACAGCATTGAAAAATTTCTTGATATTATTGAATTCATCTATTTTGTGGGTAGTTAAGTTATCATTTTTTAGTAAAAAATTCAAAACAATATTTCTATACATTGATAAATGCAAATTACTGTTTCATACAGGAATTTTTATTACATGGAATTTAAAAGAATCTATTTTGTCAAAAATGTTACTGACTATATTATTGTTAATATGATGCAAGTCTAAATCCAAGAATTCAACCATATTAGAGTTGAACTTATTTTTAAGGAGTTTGAGATATAGTCAGGGTAGAAGGTAATATTTGCTTCTATTCACTACTTTTACCAAAAACTATTAATTCATCCATAACGATAAAGCAAGTAAGATTCATCAACAATATGATCGATTTAAAAAAATGTAAGTACAGAGGTTAGCTAAACAATTACTTTCAGGACCACATTGAGGTAGTCATTTGATCTGTTTATAAAGATTCTGATCAAATGCAATGAAATTTTCTTGTAATACAAGGTTAACGAGAATATTAAATTTTTCCTCTTTCATTGAATTATATAGTTCATATTTGTCATAAATTAACTATAGAACCCTAATCATATCACCAAAATCGATAGAATTAAAAAGGTCTTTGAAGTCAAAGACGTGCAGGGAAAAAATTAGCATGTCCTTAGTGACTCTGGCAATCTCTAAGCTGTTTTTAATTATTGCTGTGTGTTGAAAATTATCAATGATATTTTCAAGAAGAGATTGTAAAATCTTCCCAGACTTCGTGATATATGTATTGTACCCATTATAATACTACGGAATTTTATAGGACTTTTGTGAAATTTATGTGTGTGTGTAATAATTCAATCTAGCATACTTTTAATCAACTCTTTTTAATAATATTTAAATTCGTTTTTAATTCTTAGGTTCAAAACTAACACCCTAATCTTAATCGTAATCAACTATTATTATTACATCAGAAATCCCTTTCCCACCCATTTTAACCAAAAAGAGTTCTTCTTACAAAGGAGTCACGTGATCTTCACTGCCCAGTAATAGTCTTTTCTCAAGAGCATTGAAGAACCTGTTCGATTCTTGCAAAATAAGTTTTCCTTTATTGAGAATCTTATCGCTATATTATGTATCAATTCATAGTATCTTCAAAGGAAATAAAAAAAAAACACTCACAGCTTACAATTTTTATCATTCATTCATTCATGTAACTTGATTTATTCAAATTACGATTGATTTACGGCAATATTATCAATTATCCTCATTATTACAATCTTAGAATTTGCTTTCACGTTCTTATTGGAAACATTATTAGAACATACGGAGGCAAAGTAAACAAGGTGCCTATTATAAATAGGATCTGTTAATATTGATGTTAAAACTATTGATGTAAGAGTTTCTAAAGAAGGTGAGAAATTCTCAAATGTAATAAAGTTAAAAAACACATTACAAACAAAATGTCAGTGAAGCGATACACAGAGACAAGTTACATAAGCCATTAAAACATTTTAAAATGACCTTAATGCAAAAGGCAAATTTATAAATACCAGAAAAATTCAATTTAAATATCAACGAACATACAATATAAGTTATTATGATAAATATTCAAAATATGACATCTAAACTTTTCAAAATACAGTAAAATATAAAAAAGCTCTAAAATCCAAATCAGCACCATCATACATTCACAATCATATATACACGCAACATACATATAAAGAGTGTTTTTTTTTCAGGTATAGAAGTTTAAGTTCGCATTACTTTCCAAGATGGCGACCGATTTAACAGCTGTCAAGGGATTTATTCTCAGTTTGGTTTGGCAATTCATCAAAACGATCATCAAGCAAGGCGTAGATTCGTCGAATGGGCCCAAAACGAGATTGCCGTTGTTCCCTATTTTCATAATCGAATTTTGTTTAGCGATGAAGCGCACTTCTGGTTGAATGGCTACGTCAACAAACAAAACTGCCGCATTTGGAGTGAAGCTAATCCACAAGTGTATGTCGAAACACCGTTACATCCAGAAAAACTGACAGTTTGGTGCGCTTTATGGGCTGTTGGAATCCTTCTTCAAAAACGATGAAGGCCACAACGTTACAGTCAATGGTGATCGGTATAGAGCCGTGATTACTGACTTTTTCATTCCTGAATTGAACAATCAGGATGTCCAGGAGCTGTGGTTCCAACAAGATGGCGCAACATGTCACACAGCTCGTGCCACAACCGATTTATTAAAAGACACGTTTGGTGACCGCCTAATTTCACGTTTTGGACCTGTGAATTGGCCTCCAAGATCTTGTGATTTAACACCGCTAGACTATTTTCTGTGGGGCTATGTAAAGTCATTGGTCTATGCGGATAAGCCACAAACGCTTGACCATTTGGAAGACAACATTCACCGTGTTATTGCCGATATACGGCCACAAATGTTGGAAAAAGTCATCAAAAATTGGACGTCCAGATTGGACTACATCCGAGCCAGCCGTGGCAGTCATATGCCAGAAATCATATTTAAAATGTAATGCCACAAGATTATCTTTCGAATAAAAAAAAATTCATGTTAATCGAATAATACATCGTTGTTTTATTGCAATTTAAAGTTCTATACCTCTAAAAACACCCTATATATCATGTAACACCTATACACACAATTCAAGTATTCAACAATTTCAGTATAATTTAACAAATAACCAATTTTTTTTAAAAAAGTGTCCAAAATACTTATTTTTTTACACGGAACATGCATAACTTTTGTAAAAGGGAGAGAGTTTATCAGATAATTATATTCATCGAATTTGCTTATGACGGTATGAGTTACTTGAACTGTTAAAATTATTTTTTTCTAACTAAATCCAAAATAATACACTCCATTCCTTAAAAATTTCTGAGTGAATGGTAATACAAATATAATATGTAAAAAGTTTATTTGTATGCAAGATATCTAGGTATTATATAAATAAAAGTTTTTAAAAATAATTAACTTTTCCATTTGAACGGGGAACAAAGATCAAAAGTGTTATAAGAAAATAATTTTTTACTCTAATTTAAGAAAGGATTTTGAATTTACTCGATGATACTTGAGTTTGCTTCCCCCACCAATATGAGGACTTTGAACCTAGACGGAATTCAGAAGAATCACCTTTTCTACACGACGGGTTAGTGACAGCAAAATTCGAACTTACAAACTTGACAACACTGGACACAAGTTCCCGTCCACGACGACTACGGCACCCATCAGAAAAAAAGGTTGGATAGTGGAAAGGGATGTTAATGTGCATGTCGCAGGGAAACGAAGAAATTAGGGTTTTCGTCAAATCCTTAAAGGAGATGATCAATTCACGCAAGATTTAAAAATAACGTCTCTTTGATGTCTTTTCCCTGTTGTAAGTAATTGAATTAGTTAAATCCCCGAACTGTTTTAGTGAAATGATGAAATGAAAACAATATGCTACTTTTTTGGTACTAGGGGACTGCTATTTTGGGGATCGTAATAACTTTTGTTATGGTTAGGATCTGTTGGGACGCATCCCTCCGGTGCATTCCCACCCCCTCTACAGCTTTTTGGCGAATATCTCGACACCCGAGCCTCACAGTCCATTCGGACCTGACTCATTCGATCCCTCTCTAATTTCTCCTCCAGGTTTTATAATTTCATGCTCATAGGGCTATTCCTTACATAGTTTTTAATTGTTTTAAGCTTTTTAAAATTTTTAAAATTTATTTAAACCCGCAATATCTTTGCTCCTGTTTGAGTCTCGGACTTGAGATTTGAACCAACTGCTCCACTCGTCGAGAACCATCCAGTCATATACTTGACTCCCATTGGGTAGGCATGGGGAGGGCGTAAGCACTAAAATATCACGCTCCCATGTTAATCCTATGGGGTCTGAAAAAATTTCACCCCCTAAGTAGTTCAGCCTGGGACTTGATTTTTAAAGGTCCGCCATATTTTCGTGTATGCGCAAACCTTACGTGGAATTGGCTCCCTCCGGTGCTCCCCCCCTCTACAGGGCTTCCCCATTAATAACTCGAATCCCATGCTACCTTGGTCGACCGCACCAGCTGGATTCGATTGTTCTCCATATGAGCTCTTCGAACACGTAACTTTATCCCTTTAGCCTCATTCCTTCCTCCCATTTCACGTTTTAAAACAATTTTAAAAAGTTTAAAATTTTTTAAATTCCCCATAGCTCCGAGGATTTTTGACCTGTATGGTTCGGAAGGACAAGGACTCGACGTCCCAGGAGTCTCCCCCCCTCCGAACAGCATTTTGCCAATGCAAATCCTGACTAGATCATTTCATCATTTCACTGAAACAGTTCAGAGTTTGATTAAATCACTTACTTTCATCATGGAAATGACATTGAAGAGACGTTATTTTAAAATATTGTCAAAATGCTGTCCGGGGAGACATCTGGGAGGTCGAGTCCTCGTACTTCCGAGCCATACAGGTCAAAAATCATGGAAGCTATGGTGAATTTTAAAAAATTAAAACATTTTTAAAATTGTTTAAAAACATGAAATGGGAGGAAGGAATGGGGCTATTGGGATAAAATTACGTGTTTGAAGAGCTCATAGGAAAAGCAATCGAATCCAGCCGGTGCGGTTGACCAAGGTAGCATAGGATTCGAGTTATTAATGGGGAAGCCCTGTAGGGGGAGCAACGGAGGGAGCCAATACCACGTAAGGTTCACGCATACACGAAAATATGGCGGACCTTTAAAAATTAAGTCCCGAGGTTAACTTCTTAGGATGGGGGGGTGAAATTTTTTCAGATCCCATAGAATTAACATGAGAGCATGATATTTTAGTGCTTAAGCCCTCCCCATGCTTACCCATGGGAGTTAAGTACATGGCAGGATGGGTCTTGATGAGTGGAACAGTTGGTTCAAATCTCAAGTCCGAAACTCAAGCAGGAGCTAAAATATTGCGGATTTAAATAAATTTTAAAAATTTAAAAAAACCTTAAAACAATTAAAAACTATGTAAGGAATAGCCCTATCAGCATGAAATTATAAAACCTAAAAGAGAAGTTAGAGAGGGATCGAATGAGCCAGGTCCGAATGGACTGTGAGGCTCGGGTTTCGAGATATTTGCCAAAAAGCTGTAGAGGGGATGGGAATGCACCGGGGGAGATGCGTCCTAGCAGATCCTAACCATAACAAAAGTTATTACGATCCCCCAAATAGCAGTCCCCTAGTACCAAAAAAGTAGCATATTGTTTTCATTTCATCGTTTCACTAAAACAGTTCGGGGATTTAACTAATTCAATTACTTACAACAGGGAAAAGACATCAAAGAGTCGTTATTTTAACATCTTGCGTGAATGGATTATTTCCTTTAGGGATTTGACGAAAGCCCTAATTTCATCGTTTCCCTGCGACATACAGACCGTGTTCTTTCCTGTAGTTTTCGAAAGGTAACATCTACATACATATACATCTTTTACATTTTGAGGCTTATTTTGCTTCTTTAATATGTTACTTCGAACCTATTCCCAATCAACGAACTGAGGGCTTTTTTCTAATTTTAAGGAAGTTTTCGACGTTTCCTCCACAGTACCTAATTCCGGGGATTCCTCACTCAAAAGATTTGGACCCCAAACCCACACTAAGTAGAAGTAGAAGCCATAATTAATCACAAACGCAAATATACTTCAAAGGTATTTATTGATTAAGTAGCTTAAGGTATCCGACTAGGTTCGGAACCGTCATTTTAAAAAAAACGCATAAATGGATCATTTTCATGATATTTAGTGTCACTTAGATTAGAATACATGTATAAATTGTTTTAAGGACATTTTGACAAAAAAAATTATTTAAATACAATATTTCGGCAAAATATTAATTTAGAAATGTTTTTTTTCAAAATGTTCTCCTTTTGTGAAAAATTGCTCTATTATTATAATATTTTGCCTGTATATAGCTCAGACCTCTCTACAGAGGCTCAACTAGAATTTTTGAAAAATGCACATTATTACTTCAGAGTTACAACCAATTGAAATAATTAACGGCGTTTTTTTCTTAAAACTTCTCCCCTCTATTGTCATAAAACATGGATAAATCCATCTCTAATTTATATATTTAAAAAATTCTAGTTGAGCCTTTGTACAGAGGTCTGGGCATATACAGGCAAAATATTATTATAATAGAAGCATTTTTCACAAAAGGAGAACACTTTGAAAATGGGTCATTCTATGTTCATTTTTTGTCAAAATATTGTACTTAAATAATTTTTTATTGTAAGACTATTCTTAAAACAATTTTATATACATTTTCTAATCTAAGTGACACTAAATACTATAAATATTATCCATTTATACACTTTTGCAAAATCACGGTTCCAAACATAGTCGGATACCTTAAGTTTATGACGGGAAGATCAATCTCGTGATCAGTTACAAAGAATTTAACTCTACTTATCGACATAATAGAAAAGATCTGGGTATTCTATTAAATTCTTATTAAAATGAGCGCTATCTCTGATCAAATCTTGCAGATACATTATTAAAATGACAAAACTGAAAACAATGGAAACCCTTTCGGCAATTTTGTCCACTTGGCGGCAATACGCTCTTAACTATATATTTCACTACTTTACACAATACTACTTCAAATCATTTTATACAACAATTCATATCTGTATATCTTGTAAGAAGGTAATAGGTAAACACTTTCGATAATATCAAAGGAAAAAATCCCAAGCTAGTTTTAAGATGTAAATTTCGCGAGATAGGCAGCTATAAGTTCTTAATAGTTCAAAGCAAACTTCAAGGTGCATGTTAAAAAAAAACTATGTGATAATTGATACTATCCTTGAAAATTTCTTTTTATTTTTGAAATTTAAATAATCATCAGACTTATTTAGAAATCATCGTTTTATCGTTTTAGTCGAAAATGTAAGCGAAATAATTTGATGTCATTTACATGGAAAACGTTGCTAGTTACGAAAATAGACTTCACGAATACGCAGGGTATTTACAAAACAGTAGGACAAAAATAAAGATTTATTGCGTGTAATTTACGGGAAATAAATTTAAGTACATATTGTGTTGTAAAACAGAGAAATAGTCCAAGTTTAACATTATCACAAATGTTCGATATCGCTTCTGTTGTGAAAATATCAGTACTTTGAACGTCTCTGGGGTGGAGTGACGTCACGCTCCCACTCTTATGATGTAATTCCGTTTTTCGGGCACTCCGAACTTAAGCAGGCTGAGAGTGAGGCCATTGCTCTACTGCAGGAATGGCGAACCAGTGACACGCGATACAATATTTTGGACACGCCAGCTATCAAAATGATTTGCATTTTACTTCAAAATAATAAGGTTCACTACCAAGTATTAATAACAAACGCCCCAGGATCACAGTCGTTTGCCATTGTCCTGCCTTAGTTACGTCATGAACTACAGATACTTATGACGCAATATTTGTCTACGCATAACATAGTCAATTTCGTCGAAACTACTGTAGTTGAATTTGTGTTATATTTGCGATTTTTAACTGTTATTTAACATGGCTAATTCAGCAAAAGAACAAAAAGTGTAAGATAGTAAGCGTAATAAAGAATTTCAAACTTTGGGAATCTAGAAATATGGCATATAATTAGCAAAGGCGACGCGATGTGCGTTTAACGTTCTGGAACAGTGGTATGCAGAACATATCGTCTATAAAACGGCATTTTGAAACAAATCAAAAATCCTCTTATCAAAAAAGTGAAACACAGCAAAACTAATTAATTGCTTAGAAACCGTTTGGCAGATGACTCCAATTCAGCATGCACTCTACTAAAAGTAACATCTTACAATCCTAATATATGTCACGTATCATCCAATCTGCAACAACAGAAGTCACACTAATATTACTTTAATTTGAATTGTACGTATAACTAAAACATTTACAAGTATATAGTTCACAAAAGGTATTTTTTCGTATTAAATAAAGAGTTTTGAGTTGTTAGTATTTAGTTTTATTTTTTCCAGTAATCACAAGTCAAAATTATTTGACAGCACGTCTATACCTCATTAACCACTTCTTAAGAAAAAAATGGCACGTTGATTTATAAGGGTTCGCCACCCCTGCTCTACTGCCTCGCAGTGTAAATAAAGCATTTTAACGGACTTCTCTGGAACTTTTTAAGAAAGCCAACAACACCCAGCATCGGGTATATATACATATATATATATATATATATATATATATATATATATATATATATATATATATATATATATATAGATGCAGCCCCCACTCATTAGAATTTAAATTTGATTACATGTTGCCCTCAACCGTAACAGCTTCTTTTCGTTGCACTTCATATGTCTCATCTATAGGTAAATCAGCTCTTGTCACAAATTATAAGCATACGTCCGTCGATCATATGTTCACAAATTATAAGCATATGTTCTTGATTTTAGCTCGGGAATGGACGTAGTAAATGGCGGAGTGTACTCCTGATCCTTCACCAAACCTTATACACTGAAATCTAGCGGCGAAATATCTAGTGATCGTGGGGTGGCTTTTGAATAACACTTCCATCACCAATCCAAACTGGTACCTCAGCACTGAGGTAAAATGTATAGTCTTTGGGGGTAAGGGCGCGGTGAGCCATCTCGTTGAGAAATTTAACATTCTGCCATTTTTTCTTTGCTGATTGGAATAGGGAAAATCGATAGCATATCCAGGTAAATACCATGAAAAAATAGCATCTGTTTTGGAGGAATTTTTCTTGTGTTCTCGAACAAAATTGCGTATCGTACTTATTACCTAGCAGAATTATTTTCATGAATTTCGTTCAATGCATTTCGTTTCTTCAGCTTCGTTGTACGTCTCTATTATCGTAATACAGAACAAAGAATGGTCTCCCCTCGCTAAAAGATAGCGTCAGTTATGGCAACTTAACTTGAGGAATAAACTTAGGATACATTACTACTAGTTTGACTTTGAATGGGTTAATTTCATTTAATATTTCGGAAGTTCTTGAGTTACGAAATTTCCCAACTAATTTGTAGTCACCCTGTAATTTGTGAAACTTCTCATGCTGATGAGCTTGCATAAATAAATCTCTTTTTTTGCTCATATTTGTTAATAAACTGTTTCAGTTATGAGTTTTAACAAATAAAAAATAGTAAACGTAGTAATGAAGATTTAGAGTCCTTGCGTTTGTTTGTAAAGCAAGAACCGAATGATGATTTTTAAAACAATGCACAAAGTCCACACACGCACAACGATAAACAAATGTAAAATGTAAAAAAATAACAAAAAAACTTAAATTCATGGGAATATTTGGACGGAAAATAGTTCTCTTAATTATAGAAATTCTATAATAAAGCGCATAATTTTATCTGTATGTAACGATTATGGTATTTTTAAATAAAAGTTAGCACTGGCTGAGTTATCAAAATTGGTGCTGAGTACTGTTTGAGTGATTAGTTACCAGAATTCAGGCCATGAAATTTAAAATCAATGCAAATAATATAATAAGTCGTTCTTTTATAAAAGAAACCCTCCAATATAATCTTTTTCTAAAAAAAGGCTAATATGGTTTAAACCGAAAAATTTATATATGCTATAATTCTATTATATAGTTCCTATTTACTAACAATTTCGTATTCATAGACTTAATGTGTGTTAAACTAATGAAATATATATTTTTATACTTATTTCCTCAAATCTATACTATTGCATTTATTGGAATTCATAAATGCTCATTAAAAAGAACGAAAAGTAAGGACTGTACTCTATCTGGTAAGACTTTTTCATTTCAATTTCAAAAGCGCCTTTATACTGTTTTCAGCTATATATGTCTTTGGATTTTCAGATCCTTATATACAGTGAAGTACGTTTAACGCTTAATACGAAGTTTCGGTTAACACGAAATAACTACTATTTTTTACATGCATTTTTTATCTTAACATGAAACGGAAATTACTTAACACGGAAAGATTTCGCTTTTGGGAATGAACAAAATACGAAAAACAACAGCCGAAGTTTGAGAAAGTTTCTGTATTATTGGACAGTCTTTCTGTATCTTCGGAAGAATTCATTGCCGTAAATGATAATAATGGATGCACATCCCCATTTGTGGCAGACGAAGACATTTTAAAGTTCATTCAAAGTTAAAAAAATATCATGGATATTGATTCCGATGAAGAACATGAAATGAATAATACAGCTCCTATGTTCCCACGCAAACAGAAATGAGGAACATTAGTAAAAGTATGTGCAATTAATTATACGCACATTCCAATAGGAAAATGAATAACAAAATGGGTGACATCGAACCATTTGATGACAATTTTATGCTAAAAAGAGAATCCAATGCAAAAAAAATCAGATTTTTTCTAAAAGTTCAATAAATATTTTCTTTTTCAAAAAATTTGAAAGATTTGTGTTTAATTTCATTAAATTCTTGTGAATATTTTTTTCATTGATTTTTATTAAATACATTGAAGTGCCACTGAGTTAGGGAAACCTACCTAGTAACGAGTTTGGCCTCCTGTGGCCTTGATAACGGCTGCCGCACGACGAGGCATAGATTCAACAAGTTTCTGAAAACGTTCCACTGAAATGGCTTGCTAAATATTGGCTAAAGCTGTCCATAACTCAGTAAGGTTCGTTGGTGCTGTGTGATGGCCTTTCACGCCTTGTTCCAAAACATCCCAAAGATGTCCAATAGGATTTAAGTCTGGGCTTCTAGGTGGCCAATGTATGACAGAAAAGTCAGAGGAATACTCATCCAATGAGCCAGTAGCCAACCGGGACTTGTGAGAGGTACAGTTGTCTTGCTGGAAAACTCCATTACCATGCGGATAGCATAACTGCATAAATAGTTGGAGGTGATCACCCAGCAACTCCACGTACGGAATTGCATTCAGGGAGGATGGTACACGCACCAAAATTCCAAAACAGTGCCACGAAAAAACACCCCAGACCATGATTGAGCCACCATGCCCTTGTACGGCTCCAATCTAGGATGCAGGATCTATGGCTTCATGTACCTGACGCCATATTCTCGGCCTCCCGTCGGCGTTAAGTTGTCGGAATCGAGATCATCATTTCATGCTATTTGTTTCTAGTCATCTACACTCTAGTCTCTGTGCTCTCTTGCCCAGGCAAGACTTACAGCCCGATGGCGAGCATTGAGCAATGGTACTCTCGTAGGTCAACGGCTCTCGAAGCCCATACGGTGAAGCGAGAGTTGCATAGTTCGTTTACTGACTATACGACTGGCACCGTCATTCAACTGGGTAGTAATTTGAGCTAATGTTTGGTTTCACTGGCTTCGTACAATACGCCTGAGCTGTCTCTCACCAAGCTCTGTCAAGACTAATTGTCCTTTGCAGTTTACTTTATCGCTAGTTTTTTGTCCACCATCCATGTATTTCTGGTATTTTCTTGACACTGCTGACCTTGAAAATCCCAGCTGTCTGACGATTTCGGAAATTGAATGACCCATGCCCCGCGCACTCATGATTTGTCCGCGATCGGAGGCGTCTAAATCAGGCAATTTCAACAACTAATTCAGAACAACCTCAGTACGCGCTATATATGCAGTTACAACTATACCTTCACTTGAGCATAAATGATGCGCAGTGCTACACAATTTGCATAGCTCTTGCTATCCCTAATTCAGTGGCACTTCAATGTACATTCATATATACATATCTATTTAAATAAAATGCACTCTCTCTCTCTAATAAACTTAATTTTGTTGAGCATATAATTCGTTTTTTGCAAATCCTTTAATACGAAATACACTCTTTTGCAAAAAAATCGAAGCACCATGAAGGAAGTGGTTTTTTTAATGAAATTAAATATGTGTACAGCTCATAGACAGATAACAAAATGATAAAATAAATTAAGGATATAGGGCCGATTTATGGTTCCCAACAGCAGCTTGAATGCTCAAATAATTGTTCTTGGAACCGTTTCTGGAGGCGATACATACTTGTATACTCCTCGGTAAAGAGTGATAGAAGCTGCTAATGTCACCCTGTGATACATTCTGCCAAGAATTTGCCAAATGTTGCTCCAGATCTGCAATATTCGAGGTGCTTAAATCTGGCACCCTACCATGTCCCAGACATGCTCTATTGGTTAAAGGTCTGGTGATCTTGCTGGTCAAGTAAGAGAATTAACGGCATGAAGAAAGTTTAGAGATATAAGAGCGGTATGAGGCCTTGCATCATCTTGATGGAAACTGGCCCTCTGATGACGCGCCATTAAGGGTAACACAATTGGCGGCACGATGGTATCAACATATCGTTGAGCTGTTAAAGATGTATGGAAGATTACTAAAGATGACATTCTGTTGTATGAGATAGCACCCCACACCGTCAAAGAGGGGTTACGCCTGTATGAATTTGTAAGACAAAGGTTTATTGAGACCGCTGACCCTGGCTTATCCACACACAAAGACGATGGTCATCTGCTTCAAGAGGAAAGCGGGATTTATCGCTGAACACTTTGCGATGCCAGTCTGATAGCAAACATGAGGGTTGGCTGCGACACCTCTTCAAACGATTTTGCCGATATTCTGGGGTCAAAGGCAGACGTCTTAAAGGCCGCTATGAGCGTATCTTCGCCTCAGCTAAGCGCTTTGATATGGTGGAATGCATCACGGGGAGGGGGTTATTGAAGAGGCTGCAGTACGTTTAATAGTAGAGAATGATACCGTAAGAGGAATTTGAGCCTGCCGAACAAAACATCCGATCTTACCTCGCATTTGTGCATCTTGGCCTTCCAGAGCCTTCATTTCGTTGATAAGTTCCTTGCAGTATCCATTGATGTCAGAACTTTTACACAGCTGTGTCTGTACGCTGCAGCTGACGACCTATTGCTCAGTATGACCATCCAGCTTCACGCACTCTGACAATGCGATCACTTTCGAAGTCATTCAGTTGCCTATAAGGTCTTCGAAAACGTTGTGATGGCATCATTCTCTTTTCCTCTAGGGAATCACAATGACGAACACGAAAAAAATAATAATAATAAATTTTCGCCTCTATTACCGGTTTTATATTTTGTGAGTTGCTAAACAGAAATGCGAACTACGGTAGCAATTCATGTTCATTGGCCTTAAAAATATTTCATAATTATTTGCATATTCAACCAAGATGTCTTTGTCTATAAAATTTCATCGCAATCGGACAACTCTTTGCAAAAGAGTGTATTTTAACACGAAAAAATATTTTAGTCTCCTCTTCATTTTCATGTTGAACAATTTATATTGTATATTAAAACATGTGCTAAAATCAGAAAAAATGCAACTAGTTTTAAAAAGAAACTTCCTTCTTTTTTATATTCTATTGATTTCAGTTTATTGAACACAATTCCTTCTATTTAGTAGTTCGATTTTCAGAAGGCAATTGGAAATTCTATAGGATTAATATTTCGTTCCTTTATTCAAAATTGCTTGTAGCAGGTTGCTTTAAGTACATTGTTTTTAACGAACACTTTCCTCTCGTCTAATAACCATGTAACAAATATAGGGAACGACATACTTTGCTACCATATTTTCTTATTACAAGAAAGATTGGAACACGATCGATTTATGATAAATGGTTTCATAAAGGGAAGAAGGAAAACTACTTCACATTCAATTGAACACAAAAAATACTTCTAGAGAATACTTACATAATTAATCTTATATTTATGAAATTTTTTTTCCTAAAATAGCTTCTGAAAGAAAATTATTTTTAAGATTTTAATCTTAAAATACGTTCAGAGAAGATAATATGTAAATGCAGCTATTTAGAAAAGATTAATACTGATATTAAAAATGTAAATCAGAGTTTAAAAAACAAGTTTTATTCTGTAATGATATATATATATATATATATATATATATATATATATATATATATGATATAAAAGATTAATCTAAAAGTTTTTTTTTTCCCTTAGTTATGTTAATGTTCTGATTTCTTCATAATACATTACTTGATTTTTTTATCTAGCTTTTTTTTAAAAAAATACACTGGCCTCAAAAAGTTAAGGTACAACCGGGTTTTTGTGTCTAATTTGCAAATGAATGAATGTAGAAACAAAACATTTGGAGGATATGTGCATTAAATAGTTTTTTATTGAATGCGTCATAGAAATTTGTATAAGTGTATTGCAAAAACGATTTATAACAAAAAAAAGCAATCTCTGCGGAAAAGTCCATTCTTGGAGAAAACAGCACATCACAGTGTTATGTGGTAAAATGGCATAAAAACAATACAAAAATGGGTTCTAATAAGGAATGTGTTCACCCCTAACTTGAATGCATTGGCGGCATCGATTTCCCATGCTGTTTATTAAGTTGTCGGACAGCGGAATAGGAAGCCAAGACCAGACACAGAGTAAGCCTTGTTTCAGCTCATGTAACGACCTTGGAGGAGGATTTAAAGCAGCAACCTCTCTGCCAAGATAGTCCCAAAGATGTTCTATCGGATTCAGGTCTGGAGATCAAGCTGGCCATTCCATTCGTTCCAAACCGTGATCCTCCAGATACTCCTCAACAATCCGAGCTCGGTGAGGTCGTGCATTATCATCCATCAGAATGAAGTCGTTACCAATAGCAGCAGCATATGGGCGGACATATGGATCAAGGGTCTCATCCCGATATCTAAGACCAGTTACGGTTCCTCCATGGAACTCGTGCAGGTCAGTGTGGCCACCGAGCGAGATCCCTGCCCAAACCAGGATTCCACCACCTCTATAACTGTGTCTTTCAACAGTGTTGGATTGATGGTATCTAGTGCGCTGTTCCCTCCAGATCAGTAGACGCCCTGAATCACTCTCCATTGTAAATCTGGACTCGTCTGTGAACAGCACAGAAGCCCATTGTTGCTGCGTCCAAGAAACATGTTCTCTTGCCCAGCATAAGCGGTTCCTTCGCTGTCGTCCGTTGAGGGTAACGCACACAACTGGTCTTCTTGCATACAGACCTGCATTGTGAAGACGATTTCGCACCGTAGTAGCGGAGATTCTTCTTCCTGATGCTTGAAAGTGGTCTGCAACGAGCTGCGGCACAGTAGTGGTTCTTCTCCTTCGTGCCGAAAGAGCTAGAAAACGGTCTTCTGCAGGTGTTGTAGCTCGTGGTCGGCCTGAAACAGGTCTTCTGGACACAGAATCTTCGGATTGGTATTGATCCCAAAGTCGCTGAGTCGCTACGAGACACATTGAGACGTTTAGCAGCATCAGCCTGCGACAATCCCATTTCCATTCATCCAACTGCCCGCCACCTTAACGAATTGGGTAAACGACGTCTCTGAGACATTTTCTAAACTCTATTGACTATTGTCACCGAAACTGCCAACAACTGTTGAAAATCAACACAACTTACACACAAAAGTATGAAAGCTTGATATTTGCATATTTTTCTCTCACTCATAAATATACGTTCTTTTCTATAAAATAAAAGTTGTAGCAATCGTTTTTGCATTAATGTTTTTAAAGTTCGTTATTATCATTCATGTAAACTATGCATTTTATTGTTACTGCCATTTTTTTTATGGTGAGCTTCGAAAAACATGTTGTACCTTAACTTTTTGAGGCCAGTGTATTATCTTAGTTATTGCAAGAATTGTATAATTTTTGTGATTGCAAGCTGTGTTTTTTGAGAATTTATGGTTTAAATAAAGAGTGTTTTTTTCCAGGTATAAAAGTTTAAGTTGGCATTACTTTTCAAGATGACGGCCGATTTAACAGCTGTCAAGTGATTTATTCTCAGTTTGGTTTGGCAATTCATCAAAACAATCATCAAGCAAGACGTAGATTCGTCCAATGGGCCCAAAACGAGATTGCCGTTGTTCCCGATTTTCATAAGCGAATTTTGTTTAGCGATGAAGCGCACTTCTGGTTGAATGGCTACGTCAACAAACAAAACTGCCGCATTTGGAGTGAAGCTAATCCACAAGTGTATGTCGAAACACCGTTGCATCCAGAAAAACTGACTGTTGGGTGCGCTTTATGGGCTGTTGGAATCCTTCTTCAAAAACGATGAAGGCCACAACGTTACAGTCAATGGTGATCGGTATAGAGCCATGATTACTAACTTTTTCATTCCTGAATTGAACAATCATGATGCCTAGGAGCTGTGGTTCCAACAAAACGGCGCAACATGTCACACAGCTCGTGCCACAATCGATTTATTGAAAGACACGTTTGATGACCGCCTAATTTCACGTTTTGGACCTGTGAATTGGCCTCCAAGATCTTGTGATTTAACACCGCTAGATTATTTTCTGTGGGGCTATGTAAAGTCATTGGTCTATGCGGATAAGCCACAAACGCTTGACCATTTGGAAGACAACATTCGCCGTGTTATTGCAGATATACGGCCACAAATGTTGGAAAAAGTCATCGAAAATTGGACGTCCAGATTGGACTACATCCGAGCCAGCCGTGGCAGTCATATGCCAGAAATTATATTTAAAATGTAATGCCACAAGATTATCTTTCGAATAAAAAAAATTCATGTCAATCAAATAATACATCGTTGTTTTATTGCAATTTAAAGTTCTATACCTCTCAAAAAAATACCCTTTACATTATCATCTTTTATTTGGATACGTCAATAATCGCGCATAATAATGTATTATTTCGAAATAGCAGATAACTGAGATATATAAATATAATTTTGTACCTCTTCAAAAGTATATTTTTTTACAGTTAAATTGAACAGGCTGAAAAACGTAGCATATAATTATCACTGAAAGCATACATACGAGGTATGACACAAAAAATGACATTAGTCCAATAAATTATTGCAACAGAATCGAATCAGCTCTCTGGGATATTATTACCTACGAAAAGTAGTTTCCTTCAACATTTTTTCAAACACTTCTGCTTTCGGTGCTGCCATTGTTGTAACAGTTCTTGAAAGACCCTTCAGGAGAATCTCCGTTTTTGCCTGAACTTCTTTAACTGACGTAAAATGGGTTCCCTTAAAGCAAGATTTAACTGTAGGAAATAAAAAAGTAGCATGGGGTAAAATTAGATGATTAAGGAAGATGCCCCATCACAGTAATGTTTTTGCTGGTCAGAAACGGCTTGGCAGATAGGGCCTTGTGAGCGGGTGCATTGTATTGGTGCAACAGCCCAATTCTGGCGTTTTCTCTTCCTAATTTTTTCACGAAGTCTTTTTAGTACTTCATTGCAGTAGTGCTGATTTACAGTCTGACCACTGTTGAGAGTAGGAACCCTCTCATATCATGAATTTTGGCTATGTTTTGGTCTGTAATCGCTGGCCTTGGACACTGAGCAGGTTCATCCTCTTTCACACTTACCCTTTCCACGGAAAACCTCTTATACCATTCAAACACATATGCACTAGACAAAATTTCATTTCCATAAGCCTCGGTGAATATTTGAAATGTTTTCGTGCCTGATTTCTTCATAAGAAACTTGTTTTGTTGATTCGACATTTTTCCGGCAGAATGCAGTTACACATGTTCATTCAAGGACACAGTACTCCCAACTAGCGTGATCCATTAAGGAGAAACTTTCCACATGGATAGAGGAAGTGTGTGGGATGACGTCACCAAAACACTTGTTGCCAACTTCACTTTTTTTTCATTCTACTCACTTAGTCTCGTTTTTCTTTGTGTGTCACACCTTATTAATATAATTCGATATCCAAGACTGTGATTGATTAAGATAATACCCATTTAATGATATTAAAAAATACATAACATTTAAATTTTTTATGGCAGTCAGGAGAATACTTCCCACTATTTCATTAAATTCTAAATGTTAATGGGAAGCTATTTTCTCAAATATGATTCTATGCTACACGACTTCGGCTAGCGAAACAACCAGTAGTAGATTTTCAAGTCGTAAACGCAAAGGATGACCTATGAGTTTCCTGAACAGCAAGAAAACGGTTCCAGATAGTGGGTGATTGGCTAAAGATGGTGATCATATGCAGGGACGTCTTAAAGTATGGGCCAACTAGGCTCGGGCCTAGAGCCTTGGCCACGATAGAGGTCTCGTCTCGTTCTAGACTCAGCCTTAATAAGACCAGGATTCGAGTAAATTCAACAGTAAAATGTTATTTCCGGTTGTATTCTCCAAATTACTGGGAATTTCGGACAATATGTCAACTAGCTACATGTGATGACCTTCATTCGTGTATAGGCTTATGCCTATCACCATGCATCCTCATTATTCATTCAGTCATAAGGTGGCAGCCATTCCAGCCGGTTTGTGTCTTTGTAAGTCATGCCTATTTATTTGTTTCGGGTTATTATTTATACAAGTGTTTTGATAATGTATGCTATGTTATGTCTACTTTAAGTTCATAAGTGGGATCTGCATTTGTGCGAGGTCCCAGAGCCTATTTTTGTGTAGGAGCCCAGGGCTTCAAGAAGTTTTAAGACGTCCTTGATCATATGCCTACTTTACAAAAAACATACAGATGTCACCGTTTGTGCCCTACTAAAGCACATTAAGAAGATACGTTTGTATGTCTTTCAATGTCTCACTTTGTATTGATCCCTGTTTTCTGAAAATTCATGGAAATAAATATGTATAAAATTCTTTAATTTTAACTGCAAAATATATCTAATTTATAAGTCCTTTAATATATTTTAGTATTTAATAATAATATTTTAGAATATCATGTAATACGATTTAAAAAGAAATGCGAAACGTAAGATGTCCTGCCTTTGAATAGCTCCCCCAGTGGGAGGTAGGAATCATACTTCCTACCTGAAAAGAGTGTTCTTAAAAACCAAATCGTTTTTAGGTAATGAGTTAGATTAATTTCTTTTTTACAAATCAATCTTAATACTAAAAATATTTTAACAAACATTATTTTAACAAAAATGTTCCTATAAAGGATTAAATTTTTTTCCAATGCGGCGGACAGAAGATGAACACAGTTCTATCGCCAAAATGACACACAACAAAAAAAAGGCAAATAAATAAATTAACACTAACTCAAGAAGAAATAGAACAGTGAATAGGGGGCAGAAAAACAAATAAATCAAGGTATTATATTAAATAAAAGTTTTCTAGCCTTCTAGTAGAAGGAATAAATAGAAGCTTTCTTCTAGGATGGGCAGAGAGGGAGGTGGTCCGCAGTCATCAGCAGGTTGTCTCAGCATAGGGGCAAGCAGGTTGTTGGCTACCTTGAGTTGATACAAATGTGCGTATAAACAGTTGAGCACAGTTGTCATAAGAAAAACAGCGACAGCTCGGTAGCTGGGATAGTCCAGAAGATTAAGGATCGTTGTGTTCCGAGGTTTTACTCTATTTCTTTCATTCAGTTTGGATATTTGTAGATTTCGCAGGGCCAGTTTGATTACTGAGGAAACGGATTTGTTGCAAAATTCCTTTCAATAAGTCTGTTGAATCATACACCATTTTTTTTGGCCAATTTATCTGCAGCTTCATTACTGTAGTGTAACGGGATCCACTTCAGAACCCCACTTTCAGTCTTTTCGTTTAAACCCCAAAGAAGAGATTTGCATTGCTATGTAGAGGCAGAAAACGGAGCTTGGCAGCATTTGGCAACAGCAAGGATCACTGCCTGCCTGCGAGTCAGAGAAAATACAAAGAGGCTGGGTATTTAAATGTTGTAGAGTGATTCTAATTGCTTCATCTTTTCCGTCAAACGTGGATTCTGCTGTTCCCATAAAGCAGGTAGTTGGAGAAAGGCTTTGAACGAGTTCCAGCTTTTACCTTACTATCGTTATCTAGTTTTAAGCCATCTGTGTATACATGCATCCAGTTATCGGGAGGAAAGCGAACGTAAGGTGTAATGTTACTTGCGTCCGTAACATTCCTTAACCCGTTTTATCCCAGTTTATTTATTTTGCTCAAATTTGAGAAGAACCATATTTTCTGAAGTTAATTAAACCTAAGCAAATAAATACAACAAAATTTGAAAAATCCGTTCTTTTATATATGAACTCTGACCCGCCCTCTAAATAGGACACTTGTGATGACCCCCCTGGGTCACACTTTGAGCATCAAGATTAATTTGAGGCAAAGAACCACTAAGAGCCATTTTGAATAATAATAATATTTATTTATTTATTATACTTTTTTCTCAAAAAAATCTCTGATAACATATAATAAGATAATGTTACGTCACTTAAAGGGATTTGCCTTTACATTATATTAAATTACTAATAATGCAATTAATTAATAATTAAGCTCAAGCTCAAGTAAGGTTTACCAAAATAGGAGATCCGAGAAATACACGTATTCGAATTCTAAACTTTCATTAACTTTAACTAAGTCGCTTAAACTGACGCTTATTTTAAGCGTACGTAAATTATATTTACCACTGGCTTATATCAGCTTTCTGATACGTCTCTCAGCACGACGTCTTCACGAATCTAATCTCCTTGAATCTTCTAGTAATGCGTTTAAAGTTACTGGCTCAATAGCCTACCATCATCTCTCTTGCTATCTCGCAACGCTCGACTTAAATACCTTATCTAATTTAAATATCCCGTACATCTTTTTGGAGTTGATTGGAAATAAACGCGAATTTATAGCCCCCAAAAAGACGCCTGAGAAGATTAGTGGAAAGTTTCCGTACAGATTCGTCACACATTGGAATAAAGGGGATAACATTTTCACTTACTTGTCTTAGTGTTTTCTTCAATGATTAAAAGCGATTTCCGAGTACAAAATTTTACTTTATTTGAATAAAACTTTCTTTTTTACAGGATAGTTCACTTTTCAGTTGAATTTCACTCTAATCTTGGTGGAAAGGTTGAAAGTAAACCCGACAAAGTGTTTTGTCGCAATTACAACAGTATTGTTTTTGGTTTTCCTTTGCAACATTCTCTTTGGCAAAGACTGTTTTTTTCTCGCTTTAGTAAAAAATGGTCAACATTATCTTTACAGATGTCTTATTTTGCACCAGAAGGTACAGTTGAGATCTTAGGTTTACCTCTTGTTCTTATCACAGTTTCCTAGATAAACTGTTGTTGCAGCTCTTCGGAAGTCCTTCAAGTTTAGGACTTCATCTTTACTGAGAATTTTGTGAATTATCCGGGCGTTTACCATAGACATATCCAGTGAACATATAAAAAGTGGTCAGTACACTTTTTCCCACGAATTCTAACGGAATAAAGTCCAGCCAACCGGTCGTGGGGATCCACATCGCCCATATGTTTGTTGTAAGAATTTGCCAAATTCGGCATCTTCACGTTACTTTTATCTTTGCTCAAATTTCCTAAAATGATTATTCAGTATGACAAACAAAGGTTTTATTTTAAAGGATCGATCTTGGACATGCTGACTTACAGTTCCATTGTCCAAAAAGTGTAAATAAGATTTCAATTCTTGGTAGCGGCTTCTTTGACTTGTCATTTTTCACCTGAGACCCGTCTTCTGCATCTAACCAGTAGTCACATTCATAGGTATTTGAATGATAACCAGTCAGAAGAAAAATTCCTATAAAAACACGTATTTCGTATGCATTGATCAAGAAATTGTGTTCGAATTTTACATAAGTTGCATATAGCACAGTTTCTTTTACAATGAGATCATAAAATTCACTGGAATAAAATTGCTCAAAATGCTTTGATGACGTTTTACTTTCAATGAAATTTGCTTGAGCAAGTCATTTGCAGTTGATTCAGCCTGTGGTTCCCAATTTGTGTACTGATGGGAGGCCGCCGGTCCCCGAGATACAATTGCAGTTTTTATATTTGCCCTGTTTACAGGAAACGGACTTCTAAGGAATTTGGGATGTGCCTCAGGTCAACGGACTCTATGGCGGGCAAAGCTGTATCCTTGCGCAGCTTGTTGGTCCAATCAGAGTGGTAGATTTACCACCAGAATTTCGAGGTGGATGTTTTTCGGAGTGGTGCGGTCGACCTTTAAAAGGATTGGCGCGCGAATTCTCGGAGCCTTTTCCCCTTAAGTCGTCTTCCAGAAAAACCACCCGTCTGGAAAGAGAACTCCCTGCCCGAAGTCAACCTCTCGTCCACTCCTTTCCTCTCAGATAAGTACCGCCTTTGTAAATTTTAACGTTGTTTTCAGTATGTTAATTAATAAATATAATTGTTTACCACTATACGATCGGACCATTAATTTAGTGTACAGTAATTTGTCTATAGAAGATTAGTGTTTAATTTTAACTAAAGTCATGATGTGATGTGAAATTAGGAAACTGGGTTCAAAGTTTTAGAAATTAAATAAGTTTAAAATAGCGTCGCATCAGTACTATGGTGATTTATTCTTTATCCAAGATGACTGGTGTATTTGAGCTTTGTTTCTGCTCTTTGTTGACGAAACACTAGAGCTTGTGCCTTCCAGACTGGAAACTATCTACAGTTCTAATAATCAGAGACAACAGGAACACCGTTTACAATAATCATACCAGTATTTACTTCATTCTCATTCCCTTTATCTTCGTCAATTAGTTCACTAGCATCTGGTAAAAGCATAGCAATTTCAATGTTGCTCTCAGCTAAATCTAAACTATTTAATGACTCTAATGCTTTCTATAACTTAAGAAACCTTTGCAGTGACATATATCAGCAAGGGTGAAACACCAGAAAATAATTTTTTTAACACTTAGTTATAAAGACAGAAAGTATGCGTCAATTGTATGCTGATCGTCCTATCCTATCCTGTTTAGAGGACAGTTAAAAAAACTGTGTGTTGGCTCCTACGCACGACTGGACTTTACTTCTTAAGTACGGTTGGCTTTGATTATATAGCAGGTACACCGGATAAATAAACGCATCTCATATAAAACTGAAGCCATGCATGTATTTTCTATATTCTATATACATTTTTCATATTGATTCGGTAAAATAATATATATATATATATATATATATATATATATATATATATATATATATATATATATATATATATATATATATATATATATATATATATATATATATATATATATGGGGTATGTATATATATATATATATATGTATATATGGGGCATGTCATATATATATATATATATATATATATATATATATATATATGACATGCCCCAGGCCTGCTGGTAAAATGAGGAGATCATCATCTTCACAATATTCCTTTATTACGCTTTCATCATATATAATCTAACATGGCGGACCTTTTGCCGCGCAACCGGGTGTTACCAAATACAACATCGCTGCGAGGAGACACCAGCCAAGTCCTTTCTTAGTATGCGTTCGCCTTCGTCAGCGCTCGTTGCTCCTTTTAACAGGCTTGTTTACTCATAAATCCTTACGCGATGGTAAAGAGTTCGCTCTATTTTCATTTATTACTTCCTTAATTTTGAACCTAAACTTTTCAAACCTGACATATATATACACTGGTGTGCAAAAATTAAGGACGAGACGGTTTTTTAAATATAACTTTATGCAAAAGCTTTCCAAATCAACACATTTAATACCTTGAGATCCCCAATACATAAGGACATGAGTAATATGTAAGCAACACTTACTAAAATAGAAATCAGAGGGATAAAAAGAAGCTTGATTGAAAAAGTAGCATGGAGCGCAATGCGACTGAAGGCCGAAACATCCCTGTGATGGGTGTCCAGCAAGAAACATCCGGTCTTTAGTAGGGGATATGATCTCCTCTGACTGCTAGGCAAGTTTCACAGCGTCTGCCCATGCTGAGAATGAGGGTGTCAATGAGTTGTTGAGGCATTGCTGCCCATTCGTCTTGCAGCGCCAATCGAAGCTCCCGAATCGTTACTGGTGGTAGGGTACGAGCTGCCAAGCGTCTGCCTAGAAAATCCCATACATGCTCGATGGGATTGAGATCCGGAGATCGTGCCGGCCAATCCATACGTTCAATATCCTCACTCTCTAAGAGCTGTTCGGCAGCTACTGTGTAATGACATGGTGCATTGTCGTCCATGAAAAGGAACTGCAGACCCATAGCGCCTCTAAAAAGACGCACATATGGAAGAAGAATCTCGTTACAATAACGGGTCCCGTTGACTGAACCTGCGTCGAAGATGTGAAGATCTGTACGACTACCAAGCATGATGCCTCCCCAAACGAGAACACCGTGACCTCCATACCTGTCCCTTTCAATGATGTTCGAGGGATGATTGCGGCTTCCCAGCTCTCTCCAGATGAGTATGCGATGAGAATCGCTACTCAAACTGAATCTGTTCTCATCTGTAAAGAGTACTCGTCCCCATTCATTGTCTCTCCAATTCCGGTGTTCCCGGCACCACAGAGAACGCCTTCTCCGATGGGCAGGCGTTAAAGGTACACACCGTACAGGGCGTCGTGCAAACAGACCACCACCGTGCAGTCTTCTGGCCACGGTAAAACGCGATATCGGTCGTCCAGTCACCTGTGTCGTGTGTCTAGCGATTTCTCCCGCTGTCTGCCGCCTGTTTCTTCTGGCCTGTAAGACAATGTACCGGTCATCTGCGGGTGTGGTTCCTCGTGGACGACCACTACTGAACCCCCGGATAGCTGTTCCTGTAGTTTGAAATGGTCTCCAAAGTCGTGAAACGATGTTGTGAGAAATTCCGAACTCTGCAGACACACTTGTAACACTGCGGCCTTCCTCCAACTTCCCAATGATTCGACCTCGGGTAAAAGCATGCAGATTGATTATTCGTCATTTCTGGCTGAGGCAGCAACTCGGTGTGATTTTAACTGCTATACAGCGTGCAATCTCTTTGCCAGAAATACTGATCTTACACCGACAACATGCTTTATACTACTCAGACACTCCTCCATTACGTCTACCTGCATATCTGCGCATGTGCTACCGTACATCACCTTACTTAATCTCCTGATTGGTCTTTCTGTCCGCTCTGCCTCTTCGTTCAGCTGATATGCTAATTTTTCGACTTCGTCCTTAATTTTTGCACACCAGTGTATATATATATATACAAAATATACATCAATTATGCTACATAAATATATGTTACTCATAGTACATAAGTACATTGCTAAGAAGGTTCATTTCCTTAGCTATTAATATCACTATGAGTTTTAATTTTACATTCTTTCGCCATTATTAATCCCTATGACAAAAGGCTTACGGTAGCTAAATATGATAGGTGAATGTCGGTAGATACGTGATATATGAATCGTAAAAGCATCGCATCAATGGTTTTACCATACCTAGTCGTCTCCAGTACTTTACCAGAAACAAAATCCAAATTAAGCTCTGATTTTAAAAATTGTACTAATCTCAATTCTTCATCTTTATCGAAACCAATATTGAAATCACCACCAAGTATGAGTAGAAGAAGTACATGGTACTGTTTCCCCAGTAGTTTAGAACCATCTTCTGTATATGCTAATAATGTGTCTCGTGGATATAATCTATAATGTCAGTGACATTCTATTGACTGAAATATAAACTGTGATGACAACAATGATTTTAGTGTTAGGTAAAGTGTATCTCGCGGCACATATATCTCCTAAATTAGATTTAGTTTGATTATAACGTACCGGGTATTCTCACAAAATCATCATGATTGCCAATAAACTTATGCTGTGAATAACGCAATTTTTGATAGATGGGGATCCCACCCCACGATTAATACTTGGTAGTCTGTACTGTGTTATGTGTTTAAAATTTTCAATTTCAACTAATTTCTCATTGTCATGTTTCTGATAACATTAAAAAAATGTGTGCTTTTTGCACAATATTACTACGGAGATCACGTGCATGTGCCCGGAGACTTTGGCAGTTGAGAGAAAAGATAATCATATCCCTTCCATTTATTTTATTGATCATAGTTTGATCAATTGTAGTAAGATGAACAGTATAAAGCTTGCTAAACTCATTTCGTAATAGAAGCATTGCTTCGTCTGCTGTGGTAAACAAGTTAACGTCTATTAGTAGGTACAATATGAAATCCTTCTTGAATCGTGACCCTGGATAAGGCTACGTAAACCAAAATTTGTGACTATGCCTTGCTGTATTTGTAAACAATTTCATCAAATGTCCCTCTTTGCGATATGTGAATTGTCAAGGAGCAGACTGGTTTCAACGTGAAATTATTTCTTTTAGCATGAATCAATCTATTTCGTGTGAGAGGAACTGTTGCAGATCTACAGTTGATAGGAACCATTTCTCTACCGATTCCTTTTGCATTTGCATAACCAGCTATTTTTCCTTGTGCTTTAAATTCAACGCCGTTTGAAAATAGGAGCCAAACACGCAGAACTCTATTTTGATCACCCCATCCAACGTGGGACAATTTACCTTAATCCCAATTAGCCATATCATCAGCAACATTGATGTTTGCAGTTATCGTATAAGGCAGGGATGGCAAACCAATGGCACGCGACACAATATTTTGGGTACTCCACCCATCAAAACGGTTTTCATTTTAATTCAAGGTAACAAAGCTCAATATGAAGTATTATGAACAAACTCGAGTGATCGGTCGCAGTTTTCAGCGAGATTTTCTAAGTTCAAAGAATTCTCGGAAACGCTCAAGTTTCTTATGTACCCTGATGGGACTTCATTTAATAAATTGAATTTGTCCCAATTCGATTGGTTGTAAATTGAAAAAATTTGAAATACAACTCTGATTGATTTCCACTCTAGTTCAATATGAATTCAAAAATTTGTTGAAAAAAAAGAAGAAAGGTGGAATCGATTGAAACAGAAATATTAACAATCAATGAAAGTAAAAATGCTAGTAATGAAATTTTGGAAACATGGAATTCGATTCCAGACACATTTAACTGTTTGAAGAATCTGAACCATGCTATTTTAACCATATTTTCATCTATCTACGTCTGCAACTCATTATTTTCAGCGATGAAAAACATTAAAGACTCGCTCGCTCAGAGAGCAATCTCTTAGCTCTCAGCCAAGCCAAAAAAAACTCAAAAACTTTCCACCCAGATGAAGAACCATAGCCACGCCTCCCGGATTCCATCGCCCAACCAATCGCCATCATGCCACTCAGCAGAATGATAAACTCCACTTTTGCCATGCCCAACATCATAGACTCTCCCGATATGGGATTGAGGACTGTTTATCAGTCCAGACGCCCAAAAGTAAACGCCTATTCAACGTTTGGTAGATGTCTCCAATACAGCATGCGTTCTGCTAAAAGTAACATCTTACAATCCTACTATAAGTTATTTTTCATCTATAATCTGAAACAGCAGAAATCCCACTAATGTTACTTTAATTTGAATTACACGTAAACTAAAATACTTACTACTGTAAAGTACAAAATATAGTTTTTCGTAGTAAGTAAAGAGTTTTGAGTTGTTAATATTAAGTTTTATAAATTATTTTCCCAATAATCACAAGTAAAAATTATTTTTCGGCACGTCTATACCTCATTAAACGTTTCTTTAGAAAAACTGGCACGTTGATCAATAAAGGTTGGCCATTCCTGGTATAGGGTTTATCTACAACGAAAATAATTTCGTATGGTAACCCTCCGGTGTCAATCGTACTCAGTTTATGAAGCTTCTCTCTGGCACCTTTCTTTCGCGCGCGATCAGCTTCACATCTCGCCAAATTTTCAGTTGTTATAGTCGACTGCTTTGTCAAAAGAGCTAAAGCTTAAAGTGTCGCTTGGCCTATTATGCTAGTAAACGTAGTTTGCGATTTTTTTAAGCTTTAATTTTTTTTGAGAGCTTAGTTTTTAAAATATATTTTCCAAATTTCCCACATAGATAACAAATAACCGTAATTTTTAAGCAAAAAATATAAGAAAGAAACGACGTAAATGAATTCTTGTAAAAAGGGTATTAGACGAAAAACACAAAAGCTTTTTTTTAAATCCGGAATTTTTAAGCAATCTTTTCAACCTTTGAAAAACACGTATGACAACATTTAACACAAGCAAAAAAAGTTCCGTGTGGTTAATTTTATAAATAACGAAATTATTAAATGAATTATTATTAGAATTTTGAGTATTTTTTGAAAAATCGCAAAAAAAAAGTTTTCGGCATTTTATATTTTAAATTACTGATTCTAAAAGAACAAATTATGAACTTTCTAGAACAGAATTTGGATACATTATAATGGTAAGAAATCCGTACAGAACGATTGAAAAACTCTTTTCATAAAAACGTATCAATATTGACTCATTTTAAAAAAAATCGTAAGAAATACTTTCGTTTTTTTGTAAAAAAATTTATACCTTATCGTGGCGAAATAAATGATCTTTCAGATTCTGTAATTATTTTTTATTTGATTTCGGTATGGAAAGAATGATTATAATTTTAAAAAAGACGAAAAAAGGTAGTCCTTCCTTCCGATAGCAACTTGGCGCATGCGCAGAACACAGCGTAACATTTTTTTTGTTCATGCTTGTACAAATCTCCCTCCTCATAACATTTCCATACCGGGGATTAATATGAAAATCGATTTTTAAGGAGTAAACTCCAATAATGCATTAAAACTTACCTAATAACAATATAACTCTAATTAACCACCAGGATGATAACGAAAGAGTACTATCACATAAAAAAAAATTCCAAGTCAAGTGTCCAAAGTATACTGAAAATGAATTCTGCAACCACAAAGAGATGATGCAAACCAAGGCCCGTTTGTGCGACGAATATGCAAAATGCCTAGAGGAAGGAGGAGGTGGGGAAACATAACTCACGCTCGTTGAAGCTAATACATAAATCTACATGTTGCAACTGACAAAATATTCGCAACAAACAAATAATGATTTCCGCATGATATTTTTCAGCTGCCTTCTAAATAGAACAATGAAATAAAATGGGTTAAGCTACACGTGTCTTCTGGGTAGTGGCAAATGCGTAGCAGCTTTTATAGATTCAAAGGATTAGAATAAAATTACGGAAAATTGTAATAACTATTAGGTAAACAGGCATGTAAAAATTAAAGTTGACTCTACAATAGAACAAATCACAACAATGTTGAATGGAAAAAAAGGAAACATTTGAGAAATGTGACAGTTAGCTGGTTTTTTAGTTATCAGTTTTCAAGTACAACAAATCATTAAAATTGCGTTTTGATTATAGAATAAGAATTAGCATCTTAGGTTTTAAGCCCCTAAAAATTTCAGTGTTTGACGGCTTTAATATCAAAATTAAATCATAAAAAGTAAAAATTATTAATATACCCTCTGTACCAAGAGAACCAAAAGAATGATTATAATATGTCAATGATTACAAGCATTTTATGGGTATTGTGAAAGATGTATTTCAGCAGGAACTATAAGAATGTTTTCCATTATTTACTTGCTGACAGATGTATGACGCGCTTTTCTTTACGTTACGCTTATGTTCTCTTTTGGTTATGAGCAAGACAATCACACTGGAAGAATAAGAAATTCTCTGAAAGTTTTTTATTACATCTTTGTTGTACTTTGTATTACTTCTTTGTCTTCTTCTTTGTTTTTGATTCCCTTTTCCCCTACGTCACTCCCTTTTCAAACAACTTGGAGTCCGCGTTTAAAAGTAATTCTCTCCCCTCTTCACACTATCTCAAGAGCAGCGGTCTTCAAACTATATTCCACAGAACTGTGGAGTTCCTTAAAGGTTCCATGGGTCAATTCGAAAGATTCGATTCATTCGAAAAGACTATTCTATTCTTAAAATAAAATTCGAAAACTGCAAATATGCGTGCAAAATAGATTCTCTAAGGAGATTGTATGATCACAAGTATCTAAAGCCGTATTTCTGATCACACGATTCACGGAGGGAAACTTAAAAATAAATTCGGACAACCTCTTTTTTTAATATATATATAATTTCCTGGAACTTTTATTATAATATGTTATAAAAGATACTCAAATCGTAAATAATTTGTTGTTTATGGTCCTGGGTTCCCCCAAATAGTTGTATTCTCGTAAGTGCAATGTTTTGTACAATGAAGTGGAATTGGATTTGGACGACAGGAATAGTAATTATATAATAAAACTCCTTTTTTGTTTTTGTAACACAAAAAAACCTATAAGAGAAAATTTTCCCAAAAAACCTCCTGCCTAAATAGTAAGTATTCTAGTGCTCTCCGTACTCTAGCCCCAACGATTCTAGAAAAATAAAATTTTTCAGAGGAGAAAACCCCAAGCTCGAATTGATAAATCAGAAGGCTTACCAATGAAGGAAAAGGAACAGAATTTATTGACATTTCAAAAGATTCGATACTAAGAAAAGCCGGTACCCCCTATACCGCTAATGTTAAATAAGCTTTTTTATATGTACCTTTTTCTCAGAAACTGTTGAGTATAAAGAATTCAAATTTTGTCTGTATATTAATTAGACTTTTATATTTATACTGAAGTGGGAATTTTTAAACATACTGCTTAGTTTGTTCAAAAACATGCAGCGTAAAAGTAACACTATGAAGTTTTTTGAAAAATGTCATTTTTTGTTACGATAAATGCTCTCCAGCAAAATATTTTTGGAATATCTCAAAAAAGCTTACTTCAGTATATATAGTTATATATCAGTAATATGCAGCAAAAATTGCATGTGCACATTCTGAGAAAAAGGTACACGCAGTTTTAAAAACATCATTTTGAGACAATTGCATTCTCAATACAAAATGTCACTTCATCACAAAAATTATGAATTACAACACGTGTTTGTCCCATTTTATTAAACATTAGTTCCTTATACATTTATTTTAAAACTTTTTTGTTTCATATTTTACTTAAATTGCCCAGACAATATATACATAGCATTTTTCAGTTTTTGTCTAACGAGATATTTTGTAGCATTTATGTGATTTTCCTCAAATTCTGTATCAATTTTGGAAAAGCTTTCAGTTTTGATGCTTTACTTCCATCAAAGTTGATCCTAAAGCATCATGAATACCTTGTAATAATGTATCAATATGTAAAAGTAATAATTAGGGATTATGTGATTATACGACGTTTCGAAAGTTTTCATTATGGATATTTGTATGTTCACATACTAACAACTTCCTAAAGTATCAGAATCAAGGGCATAGCTATCACCGTATCAGCCGTATCAATGATATGGGGCCCCAAACTACAAACTTCATTTGTAACTAAAGGACCTGAAGCAGTTTTGATACGGGGCCCTCTTAGAACTAGCTACTCCAGTGATCAGAATTCAAGTTTCTCTTTATGTTAGGCAAGTAATTTCTAAAACAGCCACAAGAAGACTGTTTTTTTCAATTCCTATTATTAGCTCACACTCTCTATACATTTATTTATTTATCCTGGTGGAATTTTCAATCGTTAATTAACTACATTTTAAAACGCTCAACTGAGCTGAAATTTTATGCACATGATTATTTTGGACGACAATACAGTAATTTAATTATAATTAATAAAAATTAATTGATTGAAACTAATTATTCAAAGAATTACAAATACAGCCACGTTGGCACATTTTTGACGACTTGTGTCAAAACTTGAAAAGGTTTGGCTCCTATTTGAGCTGCAATTTTCTATACACTATTGTTTTGGATAAAAATACGATAATTTAATTATAATTAATTAAAATTAATTGACTGAAACTAATGATTTAAAGAATTACAGATACAGTCACGTTGGTTTCATTTTTAGCGACTTGGGTCAAAACTTTAAGAGATTTTTTTTGCTTACGCTTTAAAGCATTCAATTGTATGAACTGAAATTTTATATACACGATTGTTTTGGTTTGCAATACGATACTTTAATGATAATTAATAAAAACTTATTACCACTTAATGTTGTGATTATGTCATACGTATATACATATTTATATTAATTGTAACTATTTAATAAAAAGTAGCTAAAATAAAATTTTTCTTTGTTGATCTAAGTAGGAATTGACTTAATTTTTTTTATATTACTTGTATTTTGTTTTTAAATATGAAATTTATTTATTTTTTATGCATGCAATAAGTTTCTTGCAACGACAATGACAACCTACTTTTGTAACTTTTTCTCAGAAACTATTAAACATAAATATTCATGATTTTGCCTGTATATTAAATGAACGTTTATCTTCATCTTTAAGTGAAATTTTAAAAATAAATTGCTCAATTTTTTTAAAAATGGTAACAATTCTGTGTAACATAATTAGGAATATAATAAAAATTGTAATTCTTTGTTAGGACATCTGTTTTCTTTCTAAATGCTTTAGAAAATATTTCAAAAATTTCCTTTCATATATATAAGTATATATCCCTACATGCAGTAGGTTTAGGTAAAAAACACAAACAATTTTAAAAATAAAATTTTTAGAAAACAGTAATTTTTATAAAAATTCTTACCTTGTCAAAGTAAGTATTCTGCGCTACTTACTAATCCTTGTTATGATTAATCTACAAATATTATCTTTATTATTCATTAGTTCGTAATAAAATTTCAAAAATCACTCAAACTAAACTTCAAACTTAAACTTTCATAAACTACAAACTTCACTCCAAAATCTAATAGTTAAACTTGCAGTTATTATACAGTTATCTAAAGTTAATTGTGTATGAATAAATAAAAAAGGTACAAGTTTTTTGCAACTGTTTAAATGCCCAATATTGTCAATTTTATCTGTCAAAATGTGCGCGGCACGCCAGCTGATAATTTTTTAAAAGTCTCCTTTTGACATACTTCTAATTCACAAAATGGCAAACATGTTATATCCCTCGAAAGATCATGAATTGGAGGTTTCAGAAACATCACAAAAGCTCAAAATCAATAATCTGAAAATTTTTAGCCTACTGGCTGCTTTTAACCCTACATTTAAACGGGAACAGCTCCTAAAGTATAGGTTGCGTATTTGAAGAGCACACACCTCACACAGTTAGAAACATTTTAATGCCATTCTGTGAGCTATGCATTTAAGTTAAAAATATTTCTCAATATATTTTTCAGTCAAAAGCAAAATAAAAAACAAATTGACGCTGAATATGAATGCCGACAGTAGATAGCTTTAATATACCTAGACTTTTTTCTTTCAATATAGTTTGTGTAAAAACAGGCAAATACATATTCTTGTTATTAAATTCAGTGCAAGGGTAGATAGTACCTGGGGTACGCGAATTAAAGTGTAAGTTACATTAATATATATATATATATATATATATATATATATATATATATATATATATATATATATAAAAAGAAATATGTATTATTTATCAAAAACAAGAAATAATAGATAAAGAACATAACAAGAAATTACGTAAAAATATGAAATCTGAACATGAAGAACAAAATTATAGAGAAATAAAAGAACTACAAAAAAGAAGAACCTAGCGAGTCAGAAAGCAATTTCGGACTTAGGACCGAATAAGTGGGGTTAAACTAGTTTGAAGGCGCCAACCTTCCCCCTTTGCAACTCGGTAGGAAAACCAAATAAAATAAACAAAGCTTCAGAGAAAGTATAACTCAGAGAGCATGATAAAACCAATCACTACTATTATGTAACAAACTCTCCCAAAACTCTTAATGCAGAAAAATCACAAAATAATTATGTAAGAAAAGTAGAAAAATACTAGAACAATTACATAAGAAAAGTATCTTTCAAAAAATAATTTAACAAAATTTCTTTACTCACAAAGCTTTTACGAAGAGAAACAAGCATCTTGCCATTAATGAAAGTCAATTATTCACCAAGTTAAAATATTCGAAAAAACATAAACACATCTTTTGAGCTGACTTTTAAACCAGCCAGCAAAGACAAGTATAGAATGACGACAATCAAATATGGTAAAATTTGAATTTGTTGATTGTCAAAAATGTAAATTTGCTAGGCTCTAATTTGGTTGGTTGTCAAAAATGTGTAAGATGTTTAAGATGTGTGTGGAAAAAATGTAAACTGTGATATGAGTGTTATGATATAATCTTCACAGCAAGACCACTAACGTGCTGACTTTGAAAACCTATTGTTGTGTGGTGGATTTGGAATTCGAAGTAGCAAGACGGTTAATGTATTTGTGATGAATATAAGATCTCAAGAAATTAAAAGGGTATTCATGATCTAAACAACATTGAAATATATATATATATATATATATATATAAATGGATTTTTGTTCGTATGACTTCGCTTCACTTCAACACCGTTTAACCAATCACTATGAAAATTGGTATGTATTTGTATTTTTATGTATGCGTATTTTTTGGTGGGGAAGATTTTTATGCTATCCTCTTTGTTGCAGCTTCCCACCAGGTGACTCTACAGTGTATATCAATTTCTTCACCGTTCAATCAATCACCAAGTTGCCAACATGGTCGATGACGCCAACTTGACTCTATCACCAACATTTCTCTATGCTTCCATTGAATCGCCATTATAATGTAAGGAATGGCGTTGCTCGCGAATGTTACAATTTTAACATTATTTACACTATTTTAAGCGTTGATTACACAAAATTTTTAACAATGTGTACTTTTGCTGAGCAGAGATCGGCTTGGGAAGGTGTTTTCAAAACTCCCCCCACGAGAGATACGGGGCGTTATGAATAAAAAATAATCCTTTTTATCAGCTCTTAAATCTACAGACATAAAATTTAACAAATATGGTTTTTTTTGTTCAGCTGAATATATAAAAAACTTTGTTTCTGTTTAATTATTTGCAGCTCACATAAAATTAACTCTTTAAAAACCTTTTTATCCTTCAATCTGTATTGTTTAATTTTTCAATTCACCTGTGCAAAGGACGGGTATACCAGCTAGTATTATGTTAACATTTTAATAAGTGGTATAATATATAATTCTTAATTTTCTTTACTTAAGGTACATACAGCATGTTGTGTGATATGAATACTTTATTTTAAGTTATATTTTTTTCAGGATTTTTTGGATGAGTTCTCCAAAAACACGTTTAGGATCGTAAATTGGTATCATTTAATGGTATCGTAAATTGACAAAGTGGGAAAACGACTGAACTAGAGGAATGGTGACAAGAAACAAATGAGCTGTCACAAATTTGATTTGTCTCTTGTGAAACCACTCTAGTAACCTTGTGAATTTACTTATTGTAAAATAACCGCTGATGATCTTTAAAGAATATACATTCTAGTGGGTAATGAGACAATTAGCGTTAAGAACTCTACATCAATATTTAGCGAAATACTCATACACTGTTTTATTTTCTGAGCAAAGTCTTTCTTTAGCATATCTAAAATTTCCTCAAAAATTTGATTTTGAATGTAGTGTTTTAAAATTACTGAATCTCAACATGTCACTATAACAATGGCATAATTTGATAATAATAATGTAAAAAAAATTGTTTTTGAGATATTGCTTATGAATAATTTTAAATATTATTAACTAAAGTGTTCTGTTTTTTCAATGGATTAATTTTTTTACTGAAACTACTGAAGAAAAACATCATTGTTTTATCTATCTGTACTTCAAACGAGGAAAGAGGAATACATAGATTATTATGAAAATAAGTAGTGAAATAAGGATATTACGAGTCTCACATGAACAAAACGAAAAATGATCCGAGACTAATTGAGACAATTATAAAAAATTTAAGTAAAAACAATGTTATGTTCTTTATGATATAGATTCCAATCAAATAAGTTAATTTAAATCTATAAAAATATTTTTTTAATATAAAATATTTGATTAAAAAAACACTGAATGAGAAATTTTTTTTTTGAATGATTACTTGTCGTTACACAATCATATACTTAGTTGTGCCATAAGTTCTGATATGAAATTTTCAGATCATCTGCCTTAATATAAACGCTGGAGACGATTTTAAATTTCGTCATTAGAGATCGTCTTGAATGTTTTTCAAAAAATTTGTAGCCTTTTTCAAGCCTGTAGTTCTAAATCAGTCAGAGCTTTAATGCTTTGAACAGAAGAGTGTAGTATATATTTCTGTACATTAAAAAAAGAAAAGCCAGTCGGAGATTTTAAAAGCTCTTAAACATTTTCCTAGGAAAGGATCTAAGAACTATTAACCTCAAAAATTGGAAAAATCAGGTCAAGAACAAGACAGTTTGGATTGGAATTTTTAGGAAGGCCAAGGCCCATCACCCTGGGCTGTCGTGCCATTGAGGAATGGAGGAATGAAACATTTAATCTTCGGAAAGGTGCTCATTTATTGAACAATTAAGAGACTTTCTAAGACCAACATATTTCATCAGAGCAGCCAGGGAGAGAATTTGTCGAAATCCTTGTCAGAAGAAAACTCGTTTTGATAAAAAAAAGACGAACGTATGAAGAACAGTATATTGTGCAGTAAGCGAAGACCTCAGACCAAGAGGTTATCAAAGGATAACCGGCTATTTTCGTACAAAGAATAAAAGCACAAGAGGTACCTTAAAGCACAAAAACAGTGTTCTGGCTACATGCTTAAAACGGACAAAGACGAGTTTTGCTTACCGAAGAGAAAAATGTTGACATTGAGGAATCTTTCAACCGCCAGAATAACTCTATATAAGCAGAGAATAAAGAAGCAATAGAGCATAGAGAAGAAAAATACTTGCATAGGGCTCATTATCCTGCTTCCATATTAGTTTGGTGGCGTGCCAGATATGAAGACGTCTCAGAGATTTGAATTTTTGAAAGAAAGGTTAGAAAACCACGGTAAAGGTTATCACGAAACTATTTTAGAACCATTTGTGAAGCCTATGGACCAATGGTTTCCAGTATTGGAAAGTAAACATTTTCAATGGAAAATATTGGATACTTCAACAGGATCCTAATCCTGATTATTATTCGAAGATGGCCCAGCGATGTTTGAAAAATAATGCACCGTACTTCATATATAGAAGATTAAACACACACACACACAAAGATTGCCGCCTCGATTTAAGTCCACTATATAATAAACTGTATTCAGTATTGGAGGCGAAATTGTGCCAAAAACGATGTTTCAACTTGAATAGTCTTAAACGTTCTTGAAGAAGAACAACTATGAAAATAAGCATGTTGATGAGTGGCAAAAGAGACTTGAAGCCTGTGTGAAATCAAAAGGAAAACAATTTGAAAAAAAGGAGCATAATGTTAAACTTAAGGTAACCGACTACTTGCGAGAACTTTTTTTTAAAAAAATGGAGATATGGAAATTTTTTTTGTGGTTTTCAGATTTATTTAGTACATTTTAAGAAAAAAAGCCTTAGTTAAGAAGAGAAAAGTAACTTTTTGCTACTAAAGAGGGAAAAAATGGCTAAAAATTTGAAAACAAAATTACATAAATGGGTCCCGCTCTGTAAAAATAGTAAATAAACTCTTAATTTTTCGATTTTGATTTATTACTTTAATATTCTTTTTTGAAATGACCATCAGAAAAAGAGATATTTTAATTTTTACAAAAACTAGAGTACTTCATATCAGTTATATAAAATTGCTTGAAAAAAAAGAGTGGTGTGCTTATGACCACGCGATAGAAGTGATAACTTCAAATTTTACAATGGTATTTCAGGGATTAGTTAGGTGAATAAAAAAAACAAGGGGATATATTAGTATTGTCATATAAAATTATTTATTCATATATCTGTACTCATTAAGTAATATTTTTTGCAAAATATGCAATCATATTGGAGAATCAATTGTATTCTAAGAAGGAAACAATAGGTTTATGGTAGCTGAAATAGGTTATAAATACTTTGGATTCAAAATTATTTAAGTATCTAAAAAAACTCCTTCAAGCGTTGTTCTGTACTTTGTCGTGCTTTTATTTGGATCATTTGACATAATTAAATTAAATTTTGATTTTTTAAAAAACCAACTAAAAACTTTGATTTGTCTTTTGAGAAATCTGCATTAAAATCTCCAGTTAAAATAATAAGTAATTTGTTCAGAAGAGTTGATCCGGTTTCAGTGAAGGCAACTAAATGTTTGTGAATGAATTCGAAAATTTTCTCAACACTCTGATTTGGTGAAATATAAATAGTAACCAGTACAATTATTTGTCCATTTTCTGCTCTACATTTCGCTGCACAAATTTCTCCGACACGTGACTCATTAAATCGAAATGTTTCAGTAGTATTGTTACCATTGTTACGAGCGTAACAAACCCGAGTGAAACAATGCTTGGATTTTTAAAACTCATCATTCAAGTTCACTCGCCTAAAGAAGTTATCACTTCAAAAACAATGATTATATCCACATAAAGAACTGTAAATTTTGAAATAAAACGGTGATTTATAAATCTGAAGGTTAAAACACTTCTGCTGTTATACAGACCATACGTATTTCAGCAAATTATTTTTAAAACTTTTTGAGCAATCGCTGTCCCTGCTTGAGCTTTTCGAAAAAAGCACATATTTCGAGTAAAATGCATTTTAAAGTTTGACATCTTAGGTAAAGTTACGGCATCTGATTTTACAAAAACACTTGTAGTTTTTGTTCTAGTGAATGGAAAATAAAAAACGTGGTATTTTTATAAAGCTAATAAGATGACCTATAAAATAAAATCATAAAAAAATTGTGATTTTTTTTTTGAAAAAATCATGATTTTAGGATAGTCGGATATTTTAAGCTCAAATGTAAACTTTGAAAAAGATTTAGTTTTATAAATTTCATATAACGAAGTTTTTATTTTAACTCCTTCATAATTGTATCAGAACTTATATCACGACTAGGTACTGTAATGCACTTGTACAAGAGAAAGATTGTTCTACTATCTAGAGCTCATGGGAGAAAAATTTCATTATTACAGATGTTCATATGCGCTGAAATGAAATTAATCAGCGACTAATACATTTTTCATATATGAAATTATAATTAAGAGAGAATTGAAATAGTAGAATTTTCAAAAAAAAATACAAGAAGAATAAATACATGCGGCAAGCTTTGCTATGATATTTTCTATTAAATTATATATATATATATTAAATATGTTCCTGTTGTTCTAAACCAGTCCTTCTTAAACTTTCAATATTTGCGACCCAATATTCAATCGCAATTTTCATCATCCCCTCCATACAATAACAATGCATTGAATTCAGTAATACTATATTTTGACGCTAGACCCACAATACGACTTTAAGGCTACACATTACCCTAAAAATTTCATTTCTACCGAAAAAAAATTTTTTTTTTGCATGTTTTGGTGGCCCATATAATTGAGATGTTTTCCACGAAATTTCAGATCTGTTAGAAAATTAGTTTTTAAGATATTTGAAGTTTTATGAGCTATGGTTTTGGTTTCGGTTTCATTTTAAAGCACTTTTTCACACTTAAGTTGAATTAATTAAAAACATTTTTCAGCTTTTAGTTTGAAATGGTTATTAATTCCAATTTTCATTACTAAAATCATTTCTGCTTGATTATGTTTTGAGTTTTTTGAGTTCTCATAATTAATTAATAAAGATTAATTTCATGGCCAATTTTTGCTTTTAAAATGGTTTACATAACTTAAAAGCTTAATCATTAATTTTTCCTGTAGAGAAAATGCCATGTCAAATGCGTTCTGGGTTTCTGTGAGAAACAATATTTCGAAGAGATGGAATACTACTGAAAATGATGTATCTAAAAATTAGTCCTCAGCTGATTCTGCAATTAGACTTCCGAATACAAGTATTCTAAATTCAAATGCTGCAGACATAACTGAATATTTCCTTGCTGTACCAAACTACATTATACTAAACATATTGTAGTACTATATTTTAGTATTTTAAAGTCGTACGACAAGAGCTAAAACTTCCTAAACTGCCCCAATTTAAAACTGAAAAAAAATAAATTTTATGAGCAAACCTGACTATTTTTAGCTTAAGTTAGTATCATTATTATTTTGTATATAAATGCTTCGTGTTTCAAAACTTTTGTGAAATATTAGGTTAAGATAAAGCTGAATAAAGTGACGTCTTAAAAATGCTATCAATATTATGCAAAAATATATTTTGAATTAAAAATATAACTTTCAGTCATATTTATTAAAAATAATGTTTTAATGTAGGACATACATTGGAAAATAACATATTAAAAAATTAGAGTTTTAAGGGCATTCTAAGTTTTTGTTTGATGACTTTAAAAACTTTCAATGCGTTTTTCTCAGACTTTTAATTTTGAAGGTATAAGTATTTTCTAATTCCTAAGGCTTTTTTCCTGTTCAAGATAGAGCCTTGAATTTTTTTTGTATATACTCCCAAATGTATGTCCTATAAAAGTTAGTATAGATTTAGGGCTGAGAACTCTAGTTATTTTTCTAAAAAATGCTTAAGTTGATATTTTAAAAATTTTCGTGTTTTTTCCAGGTTTTTCTAGAAAAATAATTATTAAAAATACACAAGGGAATAGATTTTCAAATCCATACTAAATATTGTTTGTAATAATCTAAGAATCATAAATAACTTAAAATTACTAAAAAATTTTAAAATTTGAGTATTTTATAAGAGTTTGATAAAACTTCAAAAATTCCTAATTTTTTAAAATTGTAAAATAATGGCTGGTCAAACTGACTTTTTGATTACAGAATCTGCTTAATAATTTAATCTAAATATAAAACATCAATTATTTTTACTGTAACTGTCTCCAAAAAAAATTTTTGAAAAAGGGTACCGTGTAGTCTTAACCTCTTAAGTGCCGCCGGTGTATATAAACGTCTCGCTCAAATAAATCGTTAATTGCCCCGGACGTATATATACGTTTTTCGGATGTACGATTTTTTCTGTGCACTGCTATCTATAAAATTATTCCAAAGGCTTTGGAATGCAATAAAATGACCTTGATAGTGTTTGCGACGGATTTTTTTGTTTCAGAGGATTTGCTTATTTATTTTTATACCCCCCCCCATTACACCACATACGCATGACTACGTGTTAAACGGTTTCATTGGGAAGGGAGTCCCGTATTTTTAATCGGCATTTAGGGATTAATTATAAGCCATACAAAATATCAAGGTAATTGTAAATTTTTGAATATAAATTTATATATATGACAAGCGCATATATATATAGGGTCACTGGTAATTGTTAAATTTGTTCTTAATTTAGTATTGTTAAACTAATTATAAAATACATGGCGCAGTACTGATATATATTTATAAGTATATTATATAAGTGTAATTATGTATTTTATTTTTTAAATGTCCGAATGTATTCTATTTGTTTACTTTCAGTAAATTAAAATTTTTTTTAAATATTCTTTTATTTTCGACTTTTTAATATGCTTTCGTCCCCCTCGTAGGGTTATCACGCCCCTCTAGGGGGTCGCGTCCCACAGTTTGAGAAACGCTGTTCTAAACTTTTTCTTATGTCAATGTCTGTGATGTTTCTTGCATTTTAAATGCAATATCATATATATGTCAAAAAACTGATTCCTCTTAACAGTTGTTGGCTTACAGTTTTTTTCTCTCTTTGATATACTGATGAAAATCAGCTTTATAAGACTTAAAAACGGAAATTCTATCTTTATATTGCAAACTGTTGCTAACATGAAAACCATGATTTTCTCAAAAATTTGGATAACTGAAAAAATGTACTCGTAGGAATAGAATAAATTAAAATAATTTTGCTGCCCCCATTAAATCATTTAATACTGTAAACCAGGTGTACTCAACCTTTTTTTCCGCCGGGCCACATATCTATGACATTTTTTGATTGCAGGTCGCTACGTGAGGAGGGGGGAGGTATAAGACCAAGGAAATTTAAAATGCTGAAAATTGATCAAAATATTGAAACTCATGTTTGGATTTTATTTTAAAACTAAATTAAACTCTATCACCCCAACTCCCAAAAGATAGGTTTTATGCCTTTTTTACCCAGTTATGGGATATAATTTCGATTTTTTTAAATCAAATATCCCCCAAATATTTTCTAGCAAAGATTTTTTTTAAGAAAACCAATTTATCTCGTCTTGAAGGATATCCTGAAGAAAAAAAGAGCCAATGAAAGATTTGCGCTTAGCGGTATAGTGACCAATAAATTATATTTTTTAAATGTAATGCTTTCACTATAAATCAAAATGTTGATCCATGTTTGCTTATCTCTACGAAATAGTCAAGATCTCACAATCGTCTTGAAACAAAGTATTCTTTACATATTTTTCATTTGGAAGACACAAGATAATTAAAAATTAGTTTCACCCATAAAGTGGTCGCTACTCCGCAGTTACTTGGTATCACTAACCGTTACACTTACATTAAGGAATGAAGTTGTCTCGTAATTCGTGCCAGCACGACATTGATTGCAAAATATATGCGATTGCTTGATTGCTAGAATTTCTCCCTAAATTTTTAATTCTTTATTCTTAAATAATTGAATTTGTTAGTGCAATGGGCCGTGACCGGGCCCCTCGGAAAAATCTAGTGGGCCCATGCAGCCACAGATTGAGTATCGCTGCTACAACTCTAACAAAGACAAAGAATGACTTCAATGTTTCAAAATAAATACACGTGTTCAATATAATTTTAAAAAAGATTTCAATTGTCGACATCTGCTGCAAGATAGTCCATTTTCCCCAATATCGGTCGTTACTATATTATACTTGTAGAAAATAATCTCTTCTGTATATTATAGACTACTTCTATAAGTTTATTGATTGCTTTGCTCTGGTACTAAGTGCTCTAAATTAGTTATAAAATTAATTCTACAATTGTCCTTTTTTTAATAATCATAAGAAATATATTTTATAATCGACATAATAGATTATAGTACTTAAGTGCTTAACTCTTAACTTCGCAATTTTTTAAATTTCTATGAAAAAATTATATCGGCTAGTTCTCAAGTAATAATCAAAGGAAAAAATATGAAAAAAATAAGCAGCTTTAAATTGAATTTCAGTCATTTTTTTGTTTGTTGCAGAAGTACAACATTGCGCAGTAGTGCTGTAAATTACAAATCTTTTTTTATGTATGAGGATTTTATTATTCATCATATAAAATGTTTAAATTTCGTACCTGGTAATTTATTTCGTCAATAAACAAGAGGGAGCATAAAATATAATGGATTCTTTTTATAGCAAAAACACAGTTCTTGAGGCATCAGAGATTTTTATGATTTTTGTGATTTCTGGAAAAAATGTACTTCCATCTAATGACAAAATTAGCATGTATTTTGTTGCAGTAATCTTTTTTTCTCAGATAAGTGATTTGTAGGTAATTAAAAAATATTGGGTCTGTTAAATTAAAATAAATCATAAGTTGCAGAAATGCATCACAGTGCAAAGTTAAGAGTTAAGTATTATACCTTCGACATTTCATCAAAGCAAAAGATATCGTAAAATGCCGTAATATACAGCCAAAAGTACAAACCGTTTCCACGCAAATTCGGACAAAGTAACAATAACAATGACAGCATTTAGTGAAATGTTTTGAATTGGCAATGTCTATTCTTTTGGCGCAATCGGACGACGGTATAACACGTAAGTACAAAATTATTTATTTCTTATGTGGTTTATACTTATTACATTGGTTCCAATGAAACATACCTTTATAATAATTAATAGGCTAATTAACTTGAATTATATAAAGCAACAAAAAAACGTAGGTTTGAATTTAAATGAAAATAAATATGCATTTTTCCCGGCCATTCTAACCATACATCCTTTTCGTTCTTTAGTTTTCTGAAAGATTTCGTGCAGAAATTAGCATTTAAGCAGCAGAAACTTGAATAAAAATATTCATTTTCAATATTCTGAAAAGAAATATGAAGTACATAAATTCAATTTTTTGAACTTATAAGATCTAGAAAGAACTGTGACCCACCCAGAGCAGTTGAATGATTGAAGAAGAAAAAGAATGAAATGCATATTTAAAACAAATAAGAATGGATTGAAAGTTTTCTAAATTGAAATGAAAAATATAGGTATTCATCTAGTTAATAACGTTATAATACTATAATGAAAGAAAAGAGTTACTTACTCAAATAATTTTCAATAAATATTAAAAAAAAACAGTGAAAACTTCTAAGGGAATGCGCCCGTTTTGATATCAATTTGGAAAATAAATATTATGCTAAGGATTTATTGTGGTATGAATGTTGAAAGTGATGAAATGTCTTCGCGCTGAAATGCGATGTTTCAAAATGAATTTCAGTATTGTTTGTTTTGTTTTTGTTCATGGAATCGCTTATAAATGTATCATGAGCTTAAACATTCCTCTAATGGTACATTAAGAAATACCTTTTTTTTACCTGTTAATATAAGATGTTCCTATCTTTTTTTTCTTTATACTTATTCGCTAAAAATATCTGGATTAATCTAAATACAGTGATTGCAAACAACTGTAACATTTTAACCCATTATCTACCGCATTATGATCTTCTGCAGTTTTTTTCATGTAATATTTGTTTTGATCACTACATTGAATATTACGGGATATACATACACAAAATACCAAACCTTGGGAAGTTTAATAAGTCAGAGCTGATTAATTAATTAAAGATATTTAACTGTAAAGTTAATTATTTACACTGTTCACTTAAAATAAATAGTCAAATCATTTTCTAAGGTTTTCATAAACATACAAAAAATAAAACACTTAAATTTTGACATTAACTATTTTTAGGGACAAAATCGATAAGCTTCTCAATCCGCTGAGAACGCCGTCACCTAAAAACGTAATTTCTGCTATAAAACTATTCGCCTTCTCCGCTAAAATATTCACCATAGAACCCGTGCTCAAATATATATTGGAAGAGAGGTTTCAAAGAATATTCCTGCTAAGTATCTTCAGAATATTCGCAAAAATGCTTATTCTATGTACACTACTGGCCCCCGTAAGTGCAACACCCTGAAGCAAGTATACAAATAACATAAAATTTACAACATGCATTAGCGGAGGTGAGATATGCAAATGATTAGAATTTCATCGCAGACACACATCGCGCACCTGTGGCGCCACGTCAGAGCGCTATTTAAGGCTTGGAGATTTCGACGATTTCAAGTTCGTCAATTGTGTTTTTCATGTGGTTTTTTTCAAAAAACGATCAGTTATGTCTCGTAGAAAACAGCGATCAGCTTTTGATCAAGTATCCGAGTTCGACAGAGGAAAGATAATAGCGTACCGAGATTATGGATTATCTTTCAGGGAAATAGGTAGTCGTGTTTGACGAAACCAAACAACTGTAATGCGGATATGTAACCGTTAGATGCAGGAGGGTACGACGGACCGACGTGGTCGATCGCATCCTCCTCAGTGCACCACTTCACGTGAGGACAGGCAAATTGTGCGCATGGCAGTGACGGATCACTCAGTCACATCACGAACCGTAGCACAGCACATTGAGTCTGTAACGCATCATTCAGTGTCTGCGCGTACCATTCGACACCGTTTACAGCAGAGTGGTCTGTCCGCAAGACGTGCATTGCTTGGTCTACCCTTGACGCAGAACCACAGACGTCTCCACCGCCAATGCGAGCGATGAAAGAAGGATGTGGAAGGCAGAATGGAATGAAGTTGTCTTTACTGATGAGTCTCGCATCTGTCTGCAACACCACGATGGTCGAATTCGAGTCTAGAGAGACACTGTAGAGAGAGGATGCTGAACAGCTGCATTATACACCGCCACACTGGTCCTGCACTGAGTATTATGGTATGGGGAGGTATTGGATATCATATTTTCTAACACCGTTTCTGCAATAAAAACTGTAACATCTCTGGCTTTTTCAGACTCTATTCGAATTAAAAATTGTATAGAGAATCTTGGATTATTTTTAACCTTAAAAAGATTATTATTTTACAATGGGCTCCCTCACATTGTGATATCTACGGATATGAGAAAGCTGATTTTCTCGTTAAAATAGGTGATGATCACCTCTCAGATCACCCGAGACAGCATGCGCTTACAGCCCTCAGACTGGTAACCGGACACGATTGCCTTGCGGGTCACTAACATTGACTAAAGGTCCTCCCCTCTCCAAACTGTGTTTTGTGCAGAGAGGATTCCCTAATGATTGCTGAGAACCTGTGTAGATAGGATTCTCTAATGATTGCTGAGAATCTGTGTAGATAGGATTCTCTAATGATTGCTGAGAACCTGGAGATTTGCCCTGCTACCTCTGGTAACATCTACGACAGATACTGGAGGGCCGAGAGCAATTACAAGCTCTGCAATCTTACTGACTTTCTGATTGTGTTTATGCTTCTGTTTTTTGATTCTTTGTTTCATTGTGCCTAATTTCCTGTTACTCCTTGTGTGTTTGCATGGAATATTTTCACTCCAGCGAAGGATGTATTCATCAAGAGTGCTGCTGATAGAAATAAAAATAAAAACAAAATGTCCCGACAGCGTTGTATGTCACACGTCAGGCGTAAAAAGACATTTTCAAACTAAATATCAGTCCACATTTAAGAATGCCGATAAGAAATTAGGTTATAAAAAGAGCTGTTGCTGGATATAAGTGACTTCTTTTATCATACAACTGGAACCAAGCCTAAAGCTACCGAAATTTAGTTTCGTAAGTGCCAAAGGCAAACCTTTCACAGATGGCGAATATACATATATTCGGATGTTAATAAATATATTTAAATGACGCATAATTAATAATAATAAAACAATACATTTGTATTTTACATGTATTACCGCAAGAATCGAATTTCAAATATCGTTTACTGTGCAGTGCCCTGGATCGTAATGATATATTGGTTTGGCACACTGCTGCTAAAGGGTGTTTTTTTTAGAGGTATAGAACTTTAAATTGCAATAAAACAACGATGGCGATTCGATTGACATGAATTTTTTTTATTCGAAAGATAATCTTGTGGCATTACATTTTAAATATGATTTCTGGCATATGACTGCCACGTTTGGCTCGGATGTAGTCCAATCTGGACGTACAATTTTCGATGACTTTTTCCAACATTTGTGACCGTATATCGGCAATAACACGGCGAATGTTGTTTTCCAAATGGTCAAGTGTTTGTGGCTTATCCACATAGAGACCAATGACTTTACATTGCCTCACAGAAAATAGTCTAGCGGTGTTAAATCACAAGATCTTGGAGGCCAATTCACAGGTCCAAAACGTGAAATTAGGCGGTCACCAAACGTGTCTTTCAATAAATCGATTGTGGCACGAGCTGTGTGACATGTTGCGCCGTCTTGTTGGAACCACAGCTCCTGGACATCATGATTGTTCAATTCAGGAATGAAAAAGTTAGTAATCATGGCTCTATACCGATCACCATTGACTGTAACGTTGTGGCCTTCATCGATTTTGAAGAAGTACGGACCAATGATTCCACCAGCCCATAAAGCGCACCAAACAGTCAGTTTTTCTGGATGTAACGGTGTTTCGACATACTCGTACACTTGTGGATTAGCTTTACTCCAAATGCGGCAGTTTTGTTTGTTGACGTAGCCATTCAACCAGAAGTGTGCTTCATCGCTAAACAAAATTCGCTTATGAAAATCGGGAACAACGGCCATCTCGTTTGGGGCCCATTCGACGAATCTACGCCTTGGTTGATGATCGTTTTGATGAATTGCCAAACCAAACTGAGAATAAATCACTTGACAGCTGTTAAATCGGTCGCCATCTTGGAAAGTAATGCCAACGTAAACTTCTATACCTGGAAAAAAAACACTTTTTATAAGGTTGTTGATCCCTGGGATAGTCCATTTCACGGAATACATTCTGAAGCATATCTGGAGTCTCTCACGCAAGCGCATGCGCATTTTAAGATTTGGAATTGTTTTCGGCAAAGGAAGCACATACAGTAGAATGTCGTTTATCCGAACGTTTATAATGCAGAGCGTCAAATATCCAGACCTACTGCTGCTCAAGAGAATCAGCAAATAAACGAAGGTGTACATTGGTATAGCAAAAAATAAGTGATTTTTTTCCACTATAAAGGTAAAATTGCGACATTTTGGACCTATTTTGCTTTTTCTTCAAGCACGTTTCCCGTATGTGATGATTTTCAATATTCGTATAGTGTGCGGTTCAGTGGCGCACACAAGGGGGGGGGAGGGGTCCCAAATCGCTTGATTTTTTTTTCCGATTGGTTATAATTCTAAGTATATAGTACGTAAAATTTAGTTAAGTATTTGTAATTAATGATTAATTTTATTAATTAATGCTAATTATTTATTTAATAATTAGTTTTTGACTGTGTTTTGTTCCCGAAAATCGACAAAATCAAAAGGAGCATGATACAAGAATGGTGAACTTTCGACCCCGTACCCCCCTCGAAAAATTCCTGTGTGCGCTACTGGTCCGGTTCCATATACTGCATGGATCGCATTTGGTTTTTGGTTATCCGAACAATCGCGTATCCGTACGGTGTCCCGTCCCAACTGATTCCGGACAAACGAAGTTCTACTGTACGAATAATTTTTCACTCTACCCCATAAAAAGGAATCGCAGGATCTCAAGTTTGGACACGGCAAGAGGTGCCTTTTTAATGTACTTGCATTGGTGACTTAAGACTTTAAGACTTCAGTATGCATTGTGAGAAATGAACTACCACTTAAATGACCTCGAACTCCCACAAGGTGACAATGTTGGAGTAAGGAAAACGAAAAGCTTCAAATACAATAACAGATAATGAAATAATTCAAGCAGTTTAGCAACTTGCAAATGTTTTACAGGAAATTATTATATTCGTTAGAATTAATGTTTTATTTTCGTTAGATATATGTAGATATTTATCATTTAGTAGAATTGTTGAGAAAAAGCCAAATGTGACTCCTAATGTTTTTTTTTACTTCCACTTAACAGCGTGCTCTTTGCTTTTAAATAATGAAAGAGGTCTTTTCTACATCATTTTGCTATCAATTATTTTTCTTTTATTCCTTGCACAAAGTCAATAAGACTCAAAACTTTTAATCTAAGAACGTGATTGTATGCATTTTTTTTTAAAAAAATGTTCCAAGAAACCAATATATATATATATATATAATGAGTTACAAATTTAAAAAAAAATTGGTAAAAATCCAAGCTTTTTACTCAACCAGAAAATTATATTCTCTTTTATTTAATTACAAATCTTTTTTTTAGAGTAAAAGTTGAAATTTTTAATTACATTAATATACTCAAAATTTAAAAGGCTTAACTTGAATAATAAGAAAGTATTAATAATGCATTTGAGTTGAATTGAGAAGAAAATGGCCGATAGTTGCAAAAACATCAAAAAGAAGTCTTCTGAATGTGTAAACATTTTTACTATTCACGAGGAAAGTTTTGAATTTATACAAATGTAGTTTCTGGCGTACAGTGTGTAAAAAAATAAGCTTTTTGTGAGATGAAGTTGGCTAAAATATTAGAGGATCAGCAAAAAAGGAAAGAGCTTTAAAATTAACAGTATAACTCTGAAAATACTCTGATACATATATATTATTACACAATTACAAATAATATACCTTTTTATTTATATGGGTTAACTGCCATCATGAAACTTATGAAACTTTCAACATTGTAACCTTTTAATATTCCAAACTTAAATTAATTAGTAAATAACATGTGATACAATTATAATTTAAAATATTTCAATTGAAGTAAACGATAGTAATTGAAATGATATTAGGGAATATTCATTTTTCCTCTACTTATGAACTCCATTATTACTACTCCAAAAAAAATCGATGCTAACATTTCCAAACATAAATATTTCTTAAATACATTTTATTTAGCAAATGAGTTATTTAAAACTGTACAGATAGCATGAATATGTGATACATTTATCGATTTCAATGATGAACTTTTCATGATAATCATTGTGAAATATTTTGCGAATAGTTAATGATTGAAATGAAAATTGAAGATGTTTTTTGAACATATAACCAAAATCAAACTGATTTTTATGACGAATCAGAAATTGATATTTTAACAATGCTTTTGCCATTCAAATCATTTTCCAATGCAGAATCCTCTGTTATTCCTTTCATTTTGAATGTAAAATCATCTTTTTCAAAACCAAAATTTTCTTCGGCTGCTTCTTTTTCTTCTTTCTTTGATTCCATGTTGAAAATCACCTTTTCCAAATTTAAAAAGGGAGATTCTACCAAAAGAGAGCAGATTATTGCCAATAACATAGATATGGCAAGATAACCAAAGCCCTGGATGATCTGAAAAAAAAAGAGATTTAATAGAAATTGAATATGAAGGGAAAATCGCTTAATACGAAATTGAGGGGACTGAAATATTTTTTCGTGTTAAGGGATATAGCACCCCTCCCCGTATATTTAGCAAAATTAAGTTTATTAGAGTACATTTTATTTAAATAAATTTGTATGTATGTTTTTAATAAAAAAATCAATGAAACAAACCTATTCACACAATAATTTAATGAAATTTAAAACAAGATTTTCAAGGGTTTTTTTGAAAAACAAAACACTTATTGAGTTTATGGGAAATATTCTGATATATTTTCTTGCATTGCCTTTCTTAGCAACAAATTTTCAACAAATTTTCGATGCTATACATTTGGTTATACATTTCACCATTAGTTTAATAGAAAGTATAACTGTACATATACTTTTTATGATGTTTCTCATTTCGGACGACGATGGAAAAGAGAGAGGAGCTGCATTATTCAATTCATTTTCGCCATCAGAATCTGCATCAATGATATTTGTTGAGCTTTGAGCAAGCTTTAAAATGTCTTTGTCTGCCACATTGATAATCTACACACATTATTATCATTTACTGCAATGAATTATCCCGAAGATAATATAGTAGAGTTCAATTGAGTTGGGGTGTTTTTCGTATTTTGGTCATTCCCAGAAGATAATCTTTTTGTGTTAAGTGATTTTGATTTCGAGTTAAGAGGAAAAAAGCATGAAAATGCATAATAGTTTATTGGGATCATTGTGTTATTTTGTATTAACCGATATTTCGTCTCAAGTGTTTTTGTGTTAAACGTAATTCACTATATAGTTAAACATAGTACAAGATCTCCGGTACTATTAGAATTATAAGCTTGAGAAATTTGAACTTTTTATTGAGTACAGATACATTAAGAGCAGGCATTAAAATCGACTTCTAAAAAGTGTTCCAGAGGCGTTATTGATCATTAATTCCTGATTTTGAACTAATGAACTTAAAATATTTGAAATTTGGCAAGTAGGATTCTTTTGTTGAGTAGAGTTCCACTAAGAACGGTTTGGCGAAAATCGACTCACTAGGTAAAGAGTTATAGGGATGTAAGATATAAATATAGTTTCATTTTAGAAATACAAATATTGTCCTTTGCAAATCAAGGAGCCAAGGTTATAAGAATGCTTTTGGATACAATCAAAAGTTTAATGCCATAAGATCTGGATATCAATAACTAAAAAAAAACGATATTTAGTCTTACAATATCATGAAATAGGTGTGTAAGGGCTTGTTTTATGAATAAAAATGAATGATAAGGGAGAAATTAGATTAACACAATTCTGACAATTTAGAAGCGATTTTTTTTAATTAACAGAAAATAATCTAAAAATTAATTTTTAGTAAAAAAAATTAATTCTTTGCATCAATAATATTTTCCCCTCAAAATATGGGAAAGAAAACACATACATCCTACCTCTTTCAAATTCTTTCTTTCCAAAGCTTTTCATACTGAGTGAACTAACTATAAATTTGCTCTGTTTTTCAATTCTGTCTATTGCAAACAGCAATTTAATACTACTAATATAGGATTGAATGTTTATTTACATCGATCTGCGAAGGCTATAAGAGATGAGTTCAAAATTTTGGACCCCCCATTGAATGATGACGGAAGCAGGCTTTAATAGAACTAGGAATTGAACCTAAAACTCGATGGGGAGAAGTTCACGGTAATGACCTCTCGGGTACCGTGGCCATATGAATAATATACGAAACAAATTTATGTAGTACATTATTTGCTCAATGACCGAGTGGTAGCGTATCGCGCTTCTAAGCCATAAGTCCTGCGTTCAAACACTGGGCTGGGCAAGGTCAACTTAGCCTTTTATCCCTTCAGTGGATCGATAAATGAGCACCAAGATTGCTTACGAACTGTGGGTTTTGCATCGAACTTACCACCTGACCGGAAGATCTGCTCATGCACCTCAGTACCTAAGTTCAGGAAAATTGATATGGGCACTATTGGCTTTGAGCCTTATAGACTGTTGCGCCATTGAGTTTCGGTTTCAGTTTTAATCGTTAATTATTTTCCCACATTTTCCACTATCATGTATTACTAAACAAATATTTTTCGAAGATGTATTCAATATCTTCTCAGAATTTTTGCATTGTGATTAATTATGTAATGAATGTCCAAAAAATTCACAATGTTTTGGACATTTCTTATAGTAATGAGTTTTGGTAAACGTTAGTTACCAAACGTTCTTTCTTTGGATATCATTGATTGGGTATTTGCTCCCACATAATTAAATATCATGCCGGCAGGGTGGCGTAGTTAGTTAAGCGCTGGCCTTATACACCTAAATTTGCGGGTTGGCTCTCGGCAGAAGTCAGTCTATTTTCCTGATGCAAACAATCTACAGCGTTCATGTCGTAGGATTGTGCCTGTTTGGCTTGAGTGCTGTCGGAAAATTTAATTCTTAGTATAATTTCGCATCGTCAGAGCTCGGTTGCCTCCCTCTGGAGAGGAAGTTGGGCGTCAAAATTATATTGTGACAGTTGATATTTATCTACATGGTGCTGCATTTAAAAGAGATACTAGTTTCCGGTGTGCAATGATAATTATCAATCCGCAGCCTCATTTGAAAGGAAAGAAAACCTAAAAATATCATTGTAGTTAATACTGAGTTCTTCAGTACTCTCGTAAAAATAATAAGAATTTAATTAAAAAATACATTGATATTTGTAATATTCAAAGAATTTCACTGATGTGTGAAAACAAACATAATGTCTTCAATAAAAAAAATGCTATACTAAAGAAATATATAGATTTATTTTTTTACTTGATATTTCTTTTACTCGGTATTTGGCATTGGTAACTTAGTGGTTTTAGTACTTTTCTATTTATGATTATTATCTTAAATATTTATGGAATCTAATTTTTGCACCATTTTTTCTTTCTTGTAACTGCAGATTTTGGAAAATATAGAAGAAGGCAGGCTGGTCTTAAAACTACGTTTAACTCTACAATTTTAGTTCCTAAGACTAAAATTTTGCTATTTGATACATATTCCTTATATTCTTATTTATTACTTTGCTTTATTAGATTTATTATAATTTAATGAGTGATTAGTGAATATAAACATACATACAGATATATATATATATATATATATATATATATATATATATATAATAAAATAAAATACTAAGTGAGAAAGTTGTATAACCTACAAGGCCAAAGAAGAAAGAAATTGTATTCCAAGAAACATAAGAATTGAAGATACAGAAAGAGTCTTTGGACTGAAATGGAGACCTATTCGGATTTCTAAGACTGTCGCTGAATTAGGCCAGAGAATTAGGGTTAAGCTGCTTTATGGTACCACCACTCTCCGCACAGCAGAAAATTTCGTCATAATAGGAAAAAAAAGCCATTTTGAAAAGTTAAGCCTATTTCTAACACACGTAGATGATAAACCAGACAGTAAAATAAAATGAAATTATGAAAAGAGAACAATAAGGTTTCTCTCTTAGAGAAGAATATTAAGAAATATATTATATACACATATCTATTTCTAAAAAATCATGGATTTAAAAAAAATTATTCATTTTTTGATTATATAAAGGAACTATTTGTGAAAAAGTTTATACTCACAAACTGAATATGTGAAAATTCCTGTAACGATCTGAAATTAGCTATATAGCTAAATTGTAGTATTGGTTGGATAAGATATGTAAAAAAAGTAAGTCTTCCCATCGGCACCCAAACTTTCCAAGATAAAATTTTATTTATGATTCCTGAAAAAGATAAAGCATTACACATGAATGTAGCAGAATCCTTGAAACGCTGTAACATTTGTACATTTTATACATATATCTGACGCATGAATAATCTGAAACCGCCACTTATATCATAGATTTAAATTAGGGGTGTCCAACCCGTGGCCTGCCTTGGATAATTTTACAGCCCGCGAGATTCTTTACAACTTTACGAAATTCAACTATTTTGTGCAATATTTTTGTTTAAAGAGTTTTTTTTTTGTAAAAAATAAATCCCATAACGGTTATTATTTTATCACGTTGCTTCTATTACTGCGAATCTCTTTTTTTTTCTAAATTGAAATTTATCAAGTATAAATCATGCTCAAACTTAACGCACAAAAATCTGCAACATCAATTACGATACGCAAATACACATGCATTGATATCGACTCTCAAAAACTAATGAAAGAGTTGAGAAGTAGATATCTCACTAATATTAAATAAATTAAACATTATTTGATCATTGCATTATTATTATTATATTTTCTATGTTTGTATACATGGAAAACAATGACAGCAATAATAGTATATCAGTCTGTTTTTTAAATTTTCATTCCAACATATGTTTGTATAGGATCCAAATCTAATATAAAGATATATATTTTTATATGCGGCCCGCGGGTTCTTCCGAAGTGGTCCGCAAGGTCATTTGGGTTGGCCACCCCTGATTTAAATAAATGAAAAATTGGAATAATGTATTGAGTGCTTCTCCAATTTTTACTTGAATCATACAAAAGAACTAAATTTTTTTTTCTGGACAAACTTTCTGTTGATGACATGATAATGTGTAGTGAATAGTATTTCTTCCCAAAGTTTAGCATTCAATAATATGTTTCATTAAAAATATTTAACACTGCTTGCCATGTTTTTGCTGTATCAATACATTTCTAAATTTTCTTAAAGTGAGTGGGCTTCAATTTAAATTGTATAGACTAGGTAGTTTTTGTTTATACCAATATATTTTGAATGCTCGATACTACAGACATCCGTATACCGCAAATAAAATGAAATCAGAATCTTTTCTAGTCGAGTAGTAATAGTTTCCACATTTCATCTTCTTTAGACTTCCCCAAATTTCAGGTAATAATCAATTAGTTTTTATAACTTGACAATAAATTATATATTTTGTCTTTATTTCTTATATTAAAAGAATACTAAACAATAATAATGACTCAAGAAACTCACATACAATGCAATAGGAAGTATTTTTTTTTACATAAATGCATTTTTATTGAGTAATTTTTAGGTACGCTTAAAAATAATTTTTTATATTCTTAAAAAGGTAATTTAGCTTTTCAATTAAAAAAGAACTGAAAGATAGAAGTAGCAAAATATAAATAGAGTTGTTTATAAACGTAATTGATACAGATAGCATAGAACAGTGAAGCTATAAATTAAAATATTTTTGAAAAATATTACGAAGAAATATTTTTTTTGAATAAATAAATGAAATTCTTAATTGAAAATTAAACAAAATTCTCTTAAATTTGTACTTTTATCTATCAGCGTGGTGTTGATTACTTTAGGTACTTCATGAATTTGAATAACAATTTTAAAATTTCTGTAATTACTCTAACGAAACTTGCATTGATGACATGTAATGAAACTTATTAACAAAATTAAATACATTGTATAGCACTAAACACGATGTGTTTCTTTTAATTAATAACTGAACCAATATGTATTTTGGCAGTATTTTCAGTGCACATTAAAGATGTCTATTATTAAATGTTGAAGAATAATAAGATAATACTTTAAAATATATATATGTGGCATGCAGCCAAAAGCAAAACACAAGTCTTCGCGCGCAGGCGCAGCTAAAACACGAACTGAAACTTGCGAAATAGTGGAAGAGAAACAAAAACTCTTGGACATTAGAGAGAAAAGAGAACGCGAGAGTTGCGCGAGCAGGCGTTACCTTCTGAATATCATCGTCAAACTTATCTGTAAAAACTTATCTACCTTTTTAATTAAATTTTGTTTAATGTTAAAATAAAATAGAAGATAGACCAACGTCTTGGACCCCTTGTTGTCTCCCACATATATATAAATTCTACTTTTAGACTACTAATTTTTATATTACTAATTATTCTATATTTATTAAAAGACAAAACTATTTAGATTCCTTTAATATCTTTTAGAATTTTTTGCTTCATTAGACCTATTTTGTTTCCATTGTTTTATAATGTAACATATAAGGACTGATTTATATATTAAATATTAGTTTTTTTTATGTTAATATTCTCTCTCTACATGCATTAACTTTCTACTGTTTTATTAAATGATTACGATTAATTTAAAATGCTTCCGATTTACATTGAATTTATGATTCTTTCGATATACGATACATTTCAGGTCAAACATTTGATATGATACGTTGAATTTTAGATTTTAATTATGGGAAAATAAAGTTCAAACTAAAAAAATATTACGTTACACATTTAAAATTTTTCAAAGAATTGCAACTAAAATTATTTACTTTTTTGTGTGCATTTTTATATATTTGCATGTTTATTCTTACTGCTTAAAACTTTTATTTATGTTTTAATGCTCAAGAAAAAAATTATTACAAATTTACTTAAATTAAAGTATTTGATTATTACTTTAAAACCGATGCATGCTGGAACTATTATTTGTTTAACATTTGGTCATGGTGAACAATTTGCAATCTCTCTATAAGTGCCCATTTCCTTTTTATAAATATAAATGAAAAATAAGACATCAGCTGAAAAACTGCAATTGTCTGAGTGGATATTAATATATATAATAAATAAATAAATACTAAAGACTAAAATTTTGTTGTTGTTGTGGCTAATGCCACCTATCTGACGTAGTCAGAACGAGGCCCAGGAATTTCATCCTGGCAAGGGGCTAGAAGTATACCTGTCGTTGGCCTAGGCCTTGAGCTCCATACAGGAGACAGTATGATTTAGCTCGGAGAAATTCCCCAAAGGGACGATAGATGGCACCCCACCTATCTCCACCTCCACAATTTTGCCATGGAACTGGAGGGGAGGGAAATATTCTCCAGCCCCCTGTACTCTTGATTCAGCCCACAAGACTTTCGGACCCGGTGATTTAACGAGCACATTCTCCGTGTGCACTCGGAGGGTATTTGGTGGCATCGGGCATTGAACCCAGGCCTTCCAGTCTGGAGTCCGATGCTATAATCACTAGGCTACCCACGGCCATTTTTTTTGTGATATTCATGATGAACTTAATAAAGTGAGCAATCTTTAACTATTGAATACTTTTCGGAATTTTGCTACATGTATTATTATTTTAATGCTAACTTACGCAACAGGTTGTCTTTTGTGACATCGTTAAAAATATATACATTTTAGAACATGTACATTACCTCCATGTCCTGTTACGCAGCAGAAGGTCATCCAAGCAACTCCTGTTGTGAAAGATACTTTGTAAAATGTTGAATACATTAAACTTTCTAGTGTACTCGGTCTGTGTTTTCTGTACCAATACCCTGTAGCGAATACAACCAATCCACTAGCTAAGATGGCAAGAATCCAACCAACAATAAGAATTTTCTGAAATACAAGGACAATAATAGTTTTTTAATGTAAGAAAAAATGGCATTATTTAAAGAGAGCAAAAAGGATTTATTTTACAAATAATTTCCAATTCCTGTACTTACAAATATCTGAGCATTAAGCAAGGAAAATACACGATTCTAATAAAAGTATTACATTAAAAATAAATCTAATGCTAATTGAATTTTCTTATACCTCCATTTCAAAAAATTCCACCGTTTTGGTCATTTTGCATAGTAAATTTACTTGGATAGTACTTTGTACCATCACTATTATCACAATAAAGAATTTTTTTGTTTCGCTCCATGCTGTATGCTAGTAATTCTCAACTTCTTTTAGTTACAGTACATTTTTAACAATTTCAAAATTTTGTGGCACACTTACAATAAAATAAGTTTAAAAGAATTTTACTTATATGTAATACACTATGTAAAACATAGTTTATGAATATAATTTTCAGTGTTGAATAAAATAATATGTACGACAAAGAAAACAACATGTTTATAGAGTAAGTAATTACAAATTAATTATAAGAATACATTTAATGTGAAATTTGAGCTACAGGATTTTTAATTTTTTCCTTTATATTGGGTCATAAAAATGATAATCAAACTCTCATTTCATCATTTACATTTAAAAATTCCTATCTTTTTTTCATTCTTATATTTGGTAATGCTGAGAATTTTGAATTCGCTCAAATAAGATGTAGAAAATTGTAACATTTTGTAAGCCTTTTGGCTATTATGTGAGATAATCGTATCTAATTTTAATCCAAACTGAATTAGTTGATTCTTCCGATTACTTTGAACTAGATTACTGCAGCGGAAAATGAGTTTTTCCTCTTCATTTAAAGTTTATTCAAATAAAGATGTGTCCGTTTTCACAAATGAATTCGAACCCATTCAATTTTTTTTATATCCATCTGTCTACGAAAGAATAAGTTAAATATACTATGAATACCTTTAGTTTCTTTCTATTAAAAGACCGGATGATTCAGTTCCGGATTTTATTTTTTCACAGCCTATAATTAATAATTTTTAAAAAAATTCTTCCACATCTCAAGCTTTCGTTGGCATACATCAGTGCCGTGGCACAGTAGTTTAGATTCACTGCTGTATGCATTCGATTCAATTTTTTTTTGTTGCTATTATGCCTTTTTCAACCAACATCAAGCCTTCGGATTATTAGTTTCATGCAACCCAGTTTATTTTATTCCATTCCATTTAATTTAATTTATTTATTTTTGCAGAATTACGGCAAAATCAAAAAGTATGCTTAACATTTGTACACTAGTGTATACAAAAATTGTTGATTCACGATGCATTATGTTTAAAAAGGCTTACCTTAGGAATTTTGATGTCAGGTTTCATAACCAAAAGATATCCTACGAGAATGCCAATGAAATAAGGACCAGTTCGTGAAAGGAGATTAGCATAAGTATACAGGAAAAATAGGTTACCGTCTCTGAAAAAAAATTAACTTTAATAAAGGAAAAATAAAGATCAAATATTTTAAGAAAATTATTATTTTAATTATTTCAAATTTCTTTATATTTGTTTCAATGATACGCAAAAAATGCTATTTAAGAAAATACGGAAGAATAAGTAGCATTATTCTTTTTAGAAATATTTGGATATATGAAGAATGTATGGTCTCTCTCTCTCTCTCTCTATATATATATATGAAGTGGACGGCGCTACTGCAAGCCCCCCTTAGCATCCCCCTTCCAGGTGGCTGCGAAGGGAAGCAGAGAGCAATGACTCGGACGAAAGAGGCAGCGAGAGAAGATATATTAGAACACGACACAAGAGGTTCAGAACGCAAGAGTGGCAGACACACATCGGCAGAGCAGTAATAACTCTTAAAAAATAATGAAAGCCAATTAGGCAACGATGCGAGTTAAATATTTCATTAATTCATTAATTGTTATTCTTCATTTCATTTATTCTTGTTTTAAAAATAAACAGATGATTCTGTCAAAAGAGTTTACGAATTCATCCCAGTAACAACATGTATATATATATATATTATATATTCCAATAAAATACAGGATTTTTTTCTCCTTTCTGGCTTCATATTACATATACATGAATTAATTGGTCTCACATTATTTGTGAGTTTTGGGAATTAAAACCTTCTGTTTTTACTATTTTATAGGATTATTCTATTTTATTCCATGGTTGCTTTTTTTTCTTCATTTAATTAATGATAATTTCATTATACTATAATGAAATAAAATGTTATTTACACCTCATTTTTAAAAATGTTTGAAAAGAAAGAAATTACATCGATTTATTAATTAATAAATTTAGTATTTACGATAACTTTACATCAGTTAAGACTTTTTAACTTACAGATGGCCTTTATACATAAATACTATAAGGAAACATTTTTTTATTAATCAAGTTTGCTTAAACTCACCAAAATTAAATTAATTCCCACAAAACATTGTCTGTAGTCTTTTAGACATATTCTTTAACATATTTATTTGCTTGATGGAGCGCGGTTCTCAAACTATTGTGCACGCCCCCTAGGGTGGTGTGATAATAGTATCAGGGGGTGCAAGCATATCGAAAAGTCGAAAATAAAATATTTAAAAAAATTATTAATTTACTCTGAAGGGAATCAAAACAAAATACATTCTGGAATAATATAAAATACACATTTACATTGATATAATATACTTATGAATGCATCAGTACTGCACAATGTATTTGATAATTAACTTTTTTTAACAATACTGAGTTAAGAGCAAGTTTAATAATTACTACTGAACCCATGGGTTTGTACAAAATTATATGCAAAATTTAATACTTATCCTCATAATTTATACAGTTTATAATTTTAGTCGTATTGTAGTTTTAACATCAAAGTACGATATTATTGAATTCAATACATTGTTATTGTACGGAGAGGACGACCACAAAAATTATGATTTAAAATTGGGCCGCAAACATTGAAAGTTTGAGAAGCGCTGGCGTGATGTGGAAAAGATTTAAAAGTTAAAAATTTTTCTTAAAAAAAGTAAAATGCAAAACTAAGAGTAAACTAATAAGTAAGTTATACTCAATACAGATAAAATTACAGAAGAAATGAAAACCAAGTCGATATAATTTATTAAATTAGAAAGGGAAGTGACAAAATATACAAATATAAAACTATGTGATGGGTGTAAATAGATGCTAGCTAAGAGACTAAAATATTTTTTAACTATACTTTTTAATGTATTTAACCATTTATGTGTTGTTTCGCTTATTTATAATACAGCAATGTATTCCAACAAGCCAAATCAATAAAAAAACTCCATTACAAAAGTGAATAAATGATACTGTCATGCATTTTAAGAAACATTTCTGTGTGTTCGAAAACGCTTTACAAGAATATTTTTTTTATTGAGAATACTTATAAATTCTCGTGCACCACAAAGTATCACGCGGGGACTTACAGAATTAAGCATGAAGTACACATTACAAAGGAAAGTAGGAAATTAAAGTCATGAAGGATTACAACACAAACATCCATGCCTTCTCCGGGATTTGAACCCATGCCCTACGGCACCGCAGTCAGCGTCACTAACAACTATATCGGATAACTATACGAATAATAAAGAAACAATTACTCGATATCTATATGCTCCACAGTTATTGTAGGTTGTATATTGTAAAGGTGAGTCACAATTCCGGTGTAAACAACTGAAACTATTATTACTAACACGCTGCAGAAAATTCCAATCTTCTTCGACCTATAAAGAACACAAAAATAACAATAGTACAAACATAAATCAGAATTATAGGACTAAAATTGTGAGGGAATTATTTTGAGGAAATGCGGCTTTATATGTGAAAGCAAAATTAAATCTTAAAAAGTAATCGATCATGTTTTGATACAATAAATTTAGCAGATTTTTCAAACGCCATTGCTAATTATAAGTTTACATTTTTTATTCTCATATTAGAGTTTGAAACAATGTATTTAAAAATCCAGTAATCTTGGTAATTTTTAAAAGAATTACAAAGATGCAGAAATCCCCGCCTTTTATGAGATTGTTTCATTATCCTGAAAAGTGTTTTTTCTTAGAGATATATTTGTGGACACAGTTATAAGTAATGTTTAAACTACAATTCCAAAAATAAAATGTTTTTATTGCATTTTATTTGAGATTATTCATTTGTGACGTACCTCATATCGAGTTTTTTAAAGTCATATCAAAACATATAAAAAAATATATAAATATTTTGTATTATAACCACATGTTGTTTGCACTATCCTTTGTTAAATCATTTATCTTCTTGTTTGAATATCTGTATTTTTGTTTGAAAACCTGTATCATCGTTTATATGGATATTAACGTTAAATAAGTTAGGCTTTTTCGTATTATATATATATATATATATATATATATATATATATATATATATATATATATATATATATATACCAGGTGTCCACAATTAAATGACCCTACTTCAAAATTGTCTACAGACGAAACTATTGTTCAGAAAGTTGTAAAATGTTGTGTACGACATAAAGAAGGGATGGGAATTTGTTTGAGCGAATAAAATAATTAGTTCAAAATTTCACCACTAGAGGGCGTTTTTAATGGGGATCACATTTAGCATACATTTATAACAGTTTACAAATTTTGTTACAACAATAAATGCTCAACATGATGACCATCGTTTTCAGCTACTATTTGAAATCTTAAGATAGCATGTTCCACCGTTGACCGCAGTGTGTTCTGGGAAATGTTAAGAACATGTCGTGAAATACTGTCTTTGAGATCAGGCAAAGTTTTTGGTTGATCACAACTTACCAGCAGTTTTAAATGGCCCCAAAGCCAAAAATCGCATGGATTGAGGTCAGGCGATCGGGGAGGCCACATATGACGAAATTGGCGGCTGATCACACGTTCTTCTGTGAAGTGATGTTTGAGAACGTCCGTAACCCAACGTGTAATGTGTGGAGGAGCTCCATCTTGCATGAAAATTATGCGTAAAAGGAACTGACGTGCTTGCAGACCTGGAATAATTTTTTTCCGTAATAACGATGCATATCGCTGTCCAGTGATAGAACATGTTACTGGACCTCCAGCACCTAATTCCTTGAAAAAATACGGACCAAGAATAAAAGACGCGGAAAACCCACACCACACCGTTACTTTTGGTGAGTGTAGCGGAACTCGTAAGGTGGAATGCTGGATTGTCTGTTTCCTAAATTCGGCAGTTGTGAGTATTCACCGAACCGTCCAAATGAAAGTGGGCTTCATCTGTCCAGAGGATATTCCAAGGCCATTCTGGATCAACTTCCAAACGAGCAAGAAACTGCAGTGAGAACAGATGTCGAGTCTCGAAATCATGTGGAAGCAATCCCTGCACAAATTGAAGCTTGTATGGATAGTAACAGAGGATGTTTCGTATGATCTTCTGGACAGTTGAACGAGACAGATCCAATGCTTCTGCCACACGGCGAACACCTGTACTAGCCAGCACGTTGGATGATTTGTCTTCTTCCACCTGAAGTGCTACTTTCTCTATTGCTTCCGTAGAAACAGGTTTTTTTCCTCTTCCAGAACAAACATTCAACGATCCTGTTTCTTCAAATTTAGTTACCATCAATCGAAGATTTTTAGCAGTCAATGGACCTTTTCGCAACCCCTTTAATGTCCGAAATTTCCGTAGAGCAACTATTGCGGAATTATCGTTTTGATAGAATAACTTTACTAACAACGCTCGATTTGGTAAACATAATGACATTCTGATTAGCAATACCGAGCACAATGAAAATAAACTAATCTTCCATGAAAGTTTATTGCTTTTATAATAGTTGCTGTGTAACATCGAAAAAATTTGCATATTTTCGTCTTCCTTCGTGTAATTCCTTTGAAAATTAATCATGGAAGAAGTTTAATTAAAATTTGCAGTTCATTTTAGAGATTGCGTTTTTTAATGAGTAACAGTTACTGTGTTACCGTGTCCTGTGGATTGCCTTCATTCAAAAGCGCCCTCTAGTGGCGAAATTTTGAACTAACTTTTTTTTTATTCGCTCAAACAAATTCCCATCCCTTCTTTATGTCGTTCACAACATTTTACAACTTTCTGAACAATAGTTTCGTCTGTAGACAATTTTGAAGTAGGGTCGTTTAGTTGTGGACACCTGGTATATATATGTCTTCTTTTTTATTTTCAAAGTATTATTACAACAAATTCAAAAAAAAATTCTCAATTTTCTCATCACTTAACTATGGGTATTCCAAAATCGTATTGTAAAAATGTTTTAAGGAAAAAATTATATCTGAGGGGAATAACTTATAGTAAATATCGAATAATGAGCAATTCACCAAGGAATTTATTCCTTCTATTCAAAGACGTTAAAAGATTAACCACTTTCAACCTAATTTTAAGATAGGGAGTGGAGGATCGAGTCATCCATCTAGTCTCCTGTGAAGTTCAACTTACTCAACTTCCTTTCAACCTAATTTTAAACTTACCCATAGTTTCTAATTGGGCAGGGAACTTTAAAGCCTATTTGAAACGCTACAATTTATTGTCTACTGACCAGTGTCCTTGCTTCAGTGGCACAGTTCAGGACAAAATCTGATACTTGTATGTACTAAATTCACTTCCGAAAGACGTACAATTGTAAATTGTCTACAAAATAACAATGCAGCGTGGCCTCCGACTTTCTCTGCCTTTGTTCAGAGCAAATAATCTTTTACATCATTTTGTGCAGAGTATTTTCCCCCGTATTATTTAGATTGTAAATTTTGTGTGTTTGCTAACATTTACTGTGTATCTATATATATATTTGTTTGTATATGTATATGTGTGTGCATATGTGTGTATTTTATATGTATATATATATGTTTGTGTGTGGCGTATATATGTATATGTATAATGTATGAATGCTTTATGTATTTGTATTTTGAAAATCTTATTATGATCATGTTTCCTAACCTTATCATTGTATAATTTTAATTACTGAATATCTCTGTTTGCATGAGAGCAATTTTGTATTTTGTTCTGTACTTATTGTACTTGCATCCATTCTCCCCCCCCGCCTTTGACTCCCATTTGTGACTGTAGACACTAGTTATAGAACTAATGATATTGTTTTTGTTGTTTATCCCATTTGATCAATAGAGTAGCGTCCGAACAAGGCCATGAAATTCACCGTGGAAAAAGGGGAGAGCTAAATTACGTCTTCTGTTAGCCAAAGCTTTGAGAACCATGCAGGTAATAGTACGATTTCGCACCCTTCAACCCTAATTTTCAGAGAGAGCACCCCGGGAAGGGAGATCCGGGGGTCTCAAACCTTTCTTCCCCACCCACAAAACTCTCGAGAGAACTTTCAGCTCCTCGAATATTTAGAGTGATCATGTGTCTCTCAAGCAAAATACACTTACAAACATCCATGTCTTCTCCGAGCCCGGACCTTTCGGCACAACAATCAGCGTCACTAATCACTATTCCACTCAGTGGCTTCTAATTATGCGATTGTCATTAGGAAAACATACAGTGGAAATTAAAATTTAATATTAAAAAACAGCAAACTTACTGTCGTTGTTGTTACTAATCTCCCGTCTGGTCAGACGAAGTCAGACCAGATCAATGAAACCGTTGACTTAAATGAAATCTGATACTAGAAGTGGACAATCATGTATATCTTCACAGTCCAGAACAAGGCAGTCCAAGATGTGCTATGAAGCCAGTTCTAGCTGGCATTTGGGGCAAATAGGAAACCTCTTTTTGCTCTAGAAAAAGTGAGACTTTTTAAGTGTCTGCTGGCAAGTCAGAGCAGACAAGTGTTGGACTGTCTGTCATGAGGAAGAGATAAAGAAAGCCATGGTCTTTTGCCTTTACACCATTTTTGAAATGGTGTGTTTTTAATCATTTTTCTTGATTTTGGACCTTTTGCCTTGAGAATAATTCTAAATATATGAGCTCTGAAGTGGAAGGGACAGGATGGTCTAGTCCCTCAAAAAGTTGTAGTAAATATGCATAAATATTTACCATAATAAAGATAATAACAATAAATATGTATAAATATTAGGTTGGGGAAAAAGTAATCCATTGTTTTTACGGTAGATCGCTGTAGTGTCGATGTCTCGCGAAGTATCGATCAAACAATTTCAAATTTATGCTCGTTGTCAAGGTGAAATTTCACACTAAAAAATTATTTTGCTGTTTTTTGTTTGGTCCATTCAGTTGTGAGTTACAGGGTGCTAAAATGGAAGTCAACAAAGAGAAAGAAAATTCGCTACATTTTACAGTTTTTCTTTGATAAAGGTGAAAATTCAAGCCAGGTGCCTGAAATTGTGAATGGTGTTTATGGTGCTGATACTGTAACAGCTAATTACGTGCAATTTTGGTTTAGTCGATTCCATTCAGGCATTCTTGATATTAAAGTTGCCCCGCGCACGTCATCGAAAATGTCGATAAAACCACTGAAATAATCGAAGTTGACCGGTATGTTAGTAGTCGTAGCATCGCCTAGGAGCTAAAGATTGACCATAAAAGAGTTTTAAACCATTTGAACAAAGTTGGATTCAAAAAGAAGCTCGATATTTGGGTGACACACCAATCAATACCAAAAAAACATGATGGATCGAATTTCCATCTGCGAAGCCCTGGCCAAACGGAAGGAAATCAACCCATTTCTTAAGCGAAGGTGACTGGGGATGAGAAATGGGTCATATACGACAATATTGTGTGTAAACGATCGTGGTGGTCAAAGCGGGGTGAAGAAGCTCAAACGGTGGCCAAAACCGGACTAACATCCAGGAAGGTTCTACTGTGTATTTGGTGTGACTGGAAAGGAATAATTTATTATGAGTTTCTTCCGTAGGGCCAAACACTAAATTCAGATATCTACTATCAACAACTGGATCGTTTGAAGATAGTGACTGACCAGAAACAGCCAAAATTGGCCAGCAGAAGAGGCGTTGTGTTCCATCAGGACAACGCCAGGCCACACACGTCTGTATTGACTCTCCAGAAGCTCTATGAGCTTTATTGGAAAGTTTTAATGCATCCACCATATAGTCCGGAACTGGCACCAAACGATTACCACCTTTTACTCGCATTGCAAAGTTTCCAGACTGATAAGAAATTGGGATCAAGAGAAGATCGTGAAAACCGAATACTAGTGTTTTTCGCCAATAAAGGCCAAGACTTCTATGGGAGAGGTAATATAAAGCTACTTTTAAAATGGTAACAAATTATACAACAAAACGGTGCATATTTGACCCAAACAGACAATCCGAAACATGTTAAATAAAGTTTTTAATTTCATGGACTTCATAATGGACTTCTTTTTCCCCACAACCTAATATTTACTATATTAAATGTAATAACAATGAAACGTAGAAATATTTACCATATTAAAGGTAATACGGCAACTAATGACACGAGATATAACTGAAGATCAGCCGAGACATACCATGTATGCAGCATGCACTATAATGGAAGTAAATATTAATCATCAAATAAATGCGGAATGCCAAAACAATACTGAATTTGGCATGAAGTCTACAGAGATTTTGCATAAAATTCAAGTTTCAGTAACTTTCTTACCATGTTTGTCATATCATAAAAGTTATTAATGAAAAGTACATTTCTCCACCAGTACTTGAAACATGGATAGATAGAATTTAGCATTGTATCGTGAAACAGGGGACCTGAACTCATCAATGGAACTAAAGTGGCACATAAAAGTATAAAATAGTACGATGGTATGAGTCTATAAAGAGAAATGAGTATTTTAGGGAAAAAAGGAAATGTATTGTATATTAAAATACAACACAATCACATCCAAGTTTAAAACTGCAAAAAAAAAAAATGTTTTATACTTTTAGAATTTAATCTTCTAAGAATAATCAGAAAACATACTTTCAGTTTTTAAATAGAGCTATTTTTATTCTATCTTTGAAATCTGTTTAAGGTATACGACTACGTTCGAAAAAAAAACACTTAAATGGATAATTTTCATGATATTTAGTGTCACTCAGATTACAATACATGCATAAAATTGTTTTAAGGACATTTGGCCAAAATATTGTATTTAAATAAATTTTTTTTGTCAAAATGTCCTTAAAACAATTTTATGCATATATTCTAATCTGAGTGACACTAAATATCATGAAAATTATCCATTTATGCGCTATTGAAAATCACGGTTCCGAACGTAGTCGGATACCTTAAAGAATATGAGTGTTTTCGAGGCAATTAAAGTAATTTAAAATAATTATTAAGAACAGAATATGTATCGCTTATCTACTTTTCCCTTCTCTTTATTTTGACTTTCATAAAAAAAGTTATTGAAATCTTTTTTTTGTTGTAGAATTTGAAAAAAATATTACTGTTCGTTAGATGATTTTTAAAAAGACTTCTGAAATTTCTTTCTTGATCGATGAAAAAAAGGATTAAATGAACATAAAATAAATTTTTTATGCTATTTAATGAAAAAATAGGCGATATATATAACGTTTGATGCATGTTGCAAACTGTAAGATATGTATGAAACAAGAATTATTATTTTATTTTTCTATTCTTTTTTTAAAAAAATCATTTCCAGAAGAACGATAACAACTTTTAAAAGATTTTTCAGATGTTTTAGGAATCTTACCTCCATAATCTGTGTAATATGAACAGCCCCAAGTGGAATTTCTTTTTCTCTATCTTCACACGTTTTATAGTCAAATAGCACACCAACATTCCACTAAAAAGAACTTAAAATATTAAATACTTTTTTTTTTAATGCATATCGAGGCTTTTGATTTGAAAAAATCAAAAATTCCTAGGTATATATATATATATATATATATATATATATATATATATATATATATATATATATATATATATATATATATATATATATATATATATATATATATATATATGTAAGGATAATTAAATTAGATTAAAAATTAAATTCCGTAGCGAGCACTTAGCACATATTTTTCATTTCTTCTTCAAGTATCAAACTAATCACCCATTTTTTCTACCGAACATATGACCTTGCCAATAAACATGTCTAATTCCAGATTGTTAGATTTAATAGTCCTATATGTCAGCATTAACACTTTCAAGTACACTCATAAAATCAGAGGTACTTTTCACATTTGGCTTAAGCGGTAAAACACTTAGATTTCACTTTGGCATTCTTTTTCTCTCTGCCTCTCAGCGCCAGAACTCGTACAGATTTAATCGAATAAAGATCCTTTTTTAAAACTGATTCTGACTCTAAACATGTCATATATATATATATATATATATATATATATATATATATATATATATATATATATATATATATATATATATATATATATATAATTACAATAGGTTCACGGATTCAGCTGGAACAGGAATGAAAAAATTCTGTTTACACCATGTTTCATTGCTGAGACAGTAAACATTAACATTTTTTTTTTGAAATTTTTCAACTATGAAATGAAATACACTGCTGGACAATTGCTAAGGACGGATTACAAATTGCTATGTAGCATAACATTAAGCGAGACACGAGGCCTAGTAAGATAAAATATAGTTGCCACACTGTTCAGAATAAAGAATATTTATTGTTCTGGAAAAGTACAAAAGCTGTGAAACATCTGAAAGAAAAAAAAATGTTCATTTGTATCTGCGTAGAGAGAAATGGAACAATGCATCTAAAAGTCAGCAGGCACCTTAAAGAAAGGTATCAGTACGGGATATGTCCACCGTGGAGTGGGATGCAACATTCCACACGTCGTACTATACTTTGCACAACATTATCCAGCAGCTGTTGAGGCAATTTATCCCATTCCTCTGGGAGTGCACGGATGAGGGTGTTCTTGTTTGTCGGAGGATAGTTTCGACCAGCAACTTGCCTCCCCAAAGCATCCCACACATTTTCAATGGGGTTTAGATCTGGAGAACGCGCTGGCCATACGAGACGTTGAATACCCTCGCTGTCTAGACAATCCTGAACAGCGAGTGTTCCATGACATGTTGCGTTGTCATCCATAAAAACAAATTTATCACCGACAGCACCACGGAAAAGACGAACATGAGGAAGTAGAACTTCATCAATGTATCGCTGGCCCGTCATAGTCCCATTCGCAACCACATGTAGGCGCGTGCGGCCATTGATCATAATACCGGCCCACACCATGATACTGCATGTCGGATATCGGTCCTTTTCCTGGATATTTTCTGGACGATAAGCAGTACCACTCTCGCGCCAGATCAGTTGGCGTCTACAATCCGATGACAGACTGAACCTACTCTCATCTGAGAATAGTACGCATGCCCAGTCCTGTTCAGTCCAATTGTGATGCTCCCGACACCATTGCAAAAGGGGAGTACTGTGCTGTCTGGTCAATGGGACACACACAACAGGTCTGCGTGCGTATAGTCCTCCTCCCCTCAAACGTCTGGCAACAGCTTTTCGGGAGATCTGCTTTCCTTAGGCAGCAAGAAACTGATTTGCCACCTGCTGAGCTGTAGTGCGCCTGTTCCTTTTTGCTGATAGGACGATATATCTGTCTTCTGCAGGCGTCGTACGACCTCCCCGTGCCGTCTACTACACATTCCAGTAGTTTTAAATGAATTCCACGGCCTTGAAACAACGCTGTGAGCGATGTCGAACTCCCTGGCAACATCTGTTATTTTTCGCCCTTCTTCGATCTTTCCAATAATTCGGCCACGCATAAAATCATCTATGTGATGTCGGGAAGACATGCCAAAAAATTTAAGTTCGTCTATTAAATCTTTCCTGTAAAACTTTGACTTGAAACAACAACTGTCCACACGCGTCAAAACCTTTAAAGCTCTTATGAACGCTATCACGTGATGAACAGACGTGGAACAAAAAGTTGCATACTCATACTTCTTCTTACTAATATCCCGCACTTATTCTAATTTTCCACATTTTGCTTCCTTTCATTTTGTGGTTGCTATGGATGATAGTGTTATCCGTCCTTAGCGATTGTTCAGCAGTGTATTTGGCAAAAACTCTTGTAACATTTCAATTCCTATTTCCATGTTTATAGAAAACTTGTCTTCTGTTAGTAAACTTAGTTACCCATTGGGATAGTATAGTGTTAAAGTAATTTAAGAAAGTCGAAATAAAATATAAATTAAGGTAATAAAAATTAGAGAAACTTCATTAAAATATTTACTAATAAAAGTTTTCAAACCTTAAATACTAAATTTATTTTTAAAGTATTGTAGTTTCGAGTTTAATTTCGAGGTCACAGTCAAATCTTAATTAAAGAGATGTATTCAGTTTAATCCTTACGCGGATGAGTGTTCGCCGTTAGGATCTTCCTCAAGCGTTGAATTTTGTACGTTTTCTTCAAGGCGCGTATTTTTTTAAAGCATTTATTTGAGGATGCCTTTTTTTCAGAAACGCGAGCTTAGTGTAGCTGTTATTATATTTATCCCTAATCATATAATAAAAATAATAAATGATAAATAATAAATAATAGTATATAATAAATAATTAGTTAATCAAAATAATAAGTACTTGAAAAGAATTTTTTTTAAGAGTGCACGCAGATTTTTCATAATGTACAAATTGTTGTTATTATTTGGCATCTCACTCGCCTCTAACTTTCGAAAGTCTGAAACTGACATCATTTCACTTAACTAAAAATGAAGTACAAATTCTCGTGAAAACTTGTGTTCAAATATCTATCATTCATTGTAGCCCTGAGATCTATTCATAAAAGAAACAGCTACCTTAGAACGTGATACACGCATTTGTAGGGTTTAAAATAGCGCAAAGTCCAGATGGACGCGTGTAGCTCGCCAGGAACGCTGAGGAATAGATTGAGATGAACGAGAGGGTAAAAGGGTTAATGGAATACGAATGTCGCACTGAAATTTTGGAAGATAGTTGCAGTTGATATGTGTTGAAGAAAAAGTATTGGTCAGATACGTACATCGCCTATTTGAGCTGATTTCAAGCCCAGGGCGCAGAAAATCTACAGGCTCATTTGGTTCTAAAGATTGCAATATCGGACCAAAAGTTCAATACCGGTATTCAGTAATTTTTCGATCTTAATACCGGTTTTAATACAGGTAGTAGAAGTTTTAGGAAAAGAAAGAAAATACATTTGTTTCTTTGTTTTATTTGCCAGTTTTATTAGGCAATGTAAATATCACAAAAATTAATCTGTAACTTTTAAATTTTAACAGTATATAAAGAACCACAAAAAAATAAAGGAAATAACAAAAAAAAGTGTAAATATCATTATTCAGTCTGTGATACTATTACACATTTTTGAAATGTGATCTTAAAAATATAATGCATTAATTGTACTGACATTAAGCATGGAACGTAATTATGTACAATAATTACCAGCTATCGAAAACTCTCTTTAGGGCGTCTACGCTAGCTGGTGGTATTGTTAGCAATACGCGATATACTTTTCCTGTACCTGTTAATCTCTCGTCGGATGGTTTTGGATATAGCTGGTTTCTGTATGGTAAAGGGTGTTTTTTTAGAGGTATAGAACTTTAAATTGCAATGAAACAACGATGTATTATTCGATTGACATAAATTTTTTTTTATTCGAAAGATAATCTTGTGGCATTACATTTTAAATATGATTTCTGGCATAGGACTGCTACGGCTGGCTCGGATGTAGTCCAATCTGGACGTCCAATTTTCGATGACATTTTCCAACATTTGTGGACGTATATCGGCAATAACACGGCGAATGTTGTCTTCCAAATGGTCAAGCGTTTGTGGCTTATCCGCATAGACCAATGACTTTACATAGCCCCACAGAAAATAGTCTAGCGGTGTTAAATCACAAGATCTTGGAGGCCAATTCACAGGTCCAAAACGTGAAATTAGGCGGTCACCAAACGTGTCTTTCAATAAATCGATTGCGGCACGAGCTGTGTGACATGTTGCGCCGTCTTGTTGGAACCACAGCTCCTGGACATCCTGATTGTTCAATTCAGGAATGAAAAAGTCAGTAATCATGGCTCTATACCGATCACCATTGACTGTAACGTTGTGGCCTTCATCGTTTTTGAAGAAGGATTCCACCAGCCCATAAAGCGCACCAAACAGTCAGTTTTTCTGGATGTAACGGTGTTTCGACATACACTTGTGGATTAGCTTCACTCCAAATGCGGCAGTTTTGTTTGTTGACGTAGCCATTCAACCAGAAGTGCGCTTCATCGCTAAACAAAATTCGCTTATGAAAATCGGGAACAACGGCAATCTCGGTTTGGGCCCATTCGACGAATCTACGCCTTGCTTGATGATCGTTTTGATGAATTGCCAAACCAAACTGAGAATAAATCACTTGACAGCTGTTAAATCGGTCGCCATCTTGGAAAGTAATGCCAACTTAAACTTCTATTCCTGAAAAAAAAACACTCTTTATTTTAGTGTTTTGAAATTTTTTTAGCTATCGATAATTCTAGTTTTTGTTCAAGAAACAAATCCTTTTCGCTATCGACATTCGTGTCAACATCATCTTCGATAACTGTACCGAATTCTTCTGAATGTGGATAGGTTTGTGGGTAAAAAATTTTAAGAAAATTTACTATGAACTCGATCAAATTTTAATTGGTCGGTCTATTTTCTTCTTTTTTATTTTCATTTATAAAATCATGATGATATGTAAATACAAGCATGATCTGTAAATATAAAGTGAATAACAAACTCCTCAATTTAAAAAATATCGAAATATTACGCAATCTCGTCTCAACTCCAACGTTTTCACAAATACGAATATCAGACAACGAATCCTGCGCGTGTGCAGTATCGCTCTGAACTGTAATTGAATATATTTGGCCCACACCTCCTTGGATAATTCCCATATTTTATTACTTCTCTTGATTGTGTACGATACAACTTTATATTCAAAGTCTAATTAATTTCGTCCGTTAGGCAGACATAAAAGCAAAAACGTATACTATTTTACTAGGTTGGCGATCCCTGGACATACAGTGGAGATAATTTAAAAAATCTAGTAGATACCGAAAAACCGGTATTTAAACTTGTGAATACCGGTATAACAAAATTGCACAAATGTCTCAAAATACCGGCATTCGGTATACCGGTATTGCAATCCCTACTTGGCACTGACGGATCGAAATTTATGACCAGAAAATCTGGTAAAGTCTAGCTTATACGCGCCCTCGGATGTTGTGAGCTCCAAGCATCCAATGATAAACAGGCACTGGATACGTAAATACAAAATATTTAATCCCAAAAACAATAATTCATAAGACTATTTAATTATCATAGAGTAAATGTTTCGAATAAAGGAAAAATGTAATCGTCACGAGAGTATTATCATTCTGCAGTTTTCTTATAATTTAAAATGGGATTTTTAATTAAGATGAATAAGTTTAATGTTAACTGTTATCACAGGGAAATGAAGCTCCTGTATTAAAATGTTTAATAGAATTTCATAGAGGTTGAAAGTTTCTTTGGAATGAAGAACACCTACGATGATCTTCGTCAACTATAATGTCAAAAAAAGTGTTAGCCATAAGAAAAATAAATATTTTTCAGTTAATTTTTAAAGTTTTAAAAATAATCAATATAGTTTTTATTCATTTTGAGAACTTACCCCATGAAAAAAAAGGTGTCAACAGCTTCAGATCCATTTATAATCATTTGTGCGATTGGGTCTGTTGCAACATCATAAACACGAAGTAATGTTCCTTTAAAAAAACGTTTAAGATATTAAGATATAAAATTTGAAGTATTACTTCATATATTCTAAAATAGTAGTTAATTGGTTACATGTGCATTTTAAATGAATTCTCGTCTTCTGACAGGACATAAATATAAATATTTTACTTCTGACATGAAAGTTCGGCAGATAAGCAAATGGCAATCAGTTAGTTGTTGTTTGCTTTTAAAATCCCCCTGTTGCCGATAAATATCCTAACAAGACCATAAGTCAGCGTTTCTCAAACTGTGGGGCACGCTCCCCTAGGGGGCGTGATAATCCTACAAGGGGGCGTGATAATCCCACAAGGGGGGCGTGATAATCCTACAAGGGGCGTGATAATCCTACAAGGAGGTGTGATAATCTTACAAGGGGCGTGATAATCCTACAAGGGGGCGTGATAATCCTACAAGGGGCGTGACAATCCTACAAGGTGGCGTGATAATCCTACAAGGGGGAGTGATAATCCTCCTACAAGGGAAGCGTGATAATCCTACAAGGGGAGCGTGATAATCCTACAAGGGGAGCGTGATAATCCTACAAGGGGGCGTGATAATCCTACAAGGGGAGCGCAAGCATATCGAAAATAAAAGACTTTTTTAAAAAATTATCAAATAACTAAAATTAAATCGAAAGAAAATACATTGTGAGATAATAAAAAATACATATTTACACTGATATAATGCACTTATAAATGTATCAGTACTTCACCATGCATTTTATAATTATTCATAACGATACTAAATTAAGAACAAGTTTAAAAACTACCAGTGACCCCATGGGCTTGTTATACAAAAATATATCCCAAAATCAATATTTATCATGATAATTTGTAAGTTTTATAATTAATCCTTTAGCTTCCGCGCGCGCGCGCGGTTTAAAGTTACCCCAATCGCTCCTCAATGCCACCGTTTTCCCACGTAGTCTCGCGTATGGGATATATTGGGGATGAAGAGGGGGGGAACGAAAAGGAATAAATAAGCACATACTATGAAATAAGTAAATACTTCGCAAACACTGTCATGGATAGAAGTTCACACAAAAGATCGTAATTTCGAAAGACGTATATATGCGTCCGGGCAATGATCGTTTGGGTTGAGCGAGACGTTTATGTACGTCGGTGGCGCTTGAGAGGTTGAAATCGTGTTGTTGCTTTACAGTCAAAGTGTTGTGTTATTGAATTCAAAACATTGTTATAGTATGTAAGGGGGCGCGATGAAAATTATGAATCAATTTTGGGTCGCAAATAGTGAAAGTTCAAAAAACACTGCCTTAATTAAATGTAAGGTGAAACATAGTTGAGAAAAATAAGGGGGAAAAAACTCTGAGTACTTATGGATTGTGATGCTGTTGCTTATCTACAGATGGTAAGCCCCTGAGGAGAACAGTATGAAGAGAAAGTAGCTGATTATTTTAAAATAATACTTACTGTAATATGTTTTAAAATATCCTGCAAAGAAGTAAGCATGTCCAAAAACGACCCATGAAATTGTAAAAACTCTCAATCCATGAATACATCTGAAGCTCTCATTAGTCGTCTTCGTACTGAAGAGTCGCTTTAAATTCGATATTAATGAGAATGACGAAAGAACTCGATACACTGTAAATAAAAATGTTATTTTACAAAGAGTGAACTGAGAATTGAAAATTAAGTAACAAATCGGTAAATTCTCTTTCACAAAAAAAGGAAAGAAAAAAAAACGAAGCATCGTGAATGTTTTTATTATATGTTATAAAAATTCAAAGCTCAACTATATGCTAATGAAAAGATCAATGGGTTTTTTTCCAATTGCATATTGAATGTTAACCCGCGAACACTCGCGCGGGGTGTTCTGTACACCCCAACAACAAGAAAATCCTCCCAGGATTCTAAAAAGAATGCGTAGAACCACAATTTTTTCTGTAGCTGCACATTTTAGATCATTAAACCTTCAGGCTTGATGCAATCCTTCTTTCTCGAATGATTGGAATGCAAAGACCTTCAAAGGTTTATCTGGGGGGCTGAGAATTCCCGCGAGAAGGTGAGAATTTGTATAAAGTCTGCTCTGAATGTTTGGAAAATGATTAAAGTATTATTTTTCTACTTTCTACAACCATTATCTCATTAATTATAAAGTATATTTATTAATGGCATATACGTTTTACTGGTTTGTGAAAAAATATAAAATTGTGTTAAAATGAAAATTTTGTATGTTAGGTTTAAATTGATGTTAGTCTCATTTGTATGCAATAAATTTAATAATTTTATTTGTATAATACAAAAACCATCTTGAACTTTATAAATATGTATCATATGATTACTTAATTTTATTTTCATAATTAAATACACGTGTTAAAAGTTTGGGGTGTTCTCTACACCCCGCGGTAGCAAAAACAGGCGCGAGTGACCGCGGGTTAATAGCAGTAATTAATCAAACTTCAAGCCGGTGAAGCTTCTTTATATACGTTGATGTAAGAAGTGTTAAAGAGACATAATTTTCTCTTGGGAAAATATTTTGTTAGGCTTCAAATTTGTGACAACTGGGTGTACTCTAATCTGGCGGTCTATCACGCCCCATACTAGATCAATTGGCGAAAGGTTTAGTGATTTTAAGGTCCAACGAAGAGCATCAACAGTACGAAGATAGTCCAGAGTTTTTATATGGGGTCGTTTGGGAGTTGATATTATTTTATTGAAAATTGTGTCTAGGATTTCCGGTCATGAGAGACAACGCAATATAGGCCTCAGGATATCACGAACAAATCGTTGAACAGTCAAAGCTGCTCGAAGAATGCTTTAGAGGTTGTCTGTTGTAAGAGATATCACTTCATATAATAACACCAACTACATGCCTCTGTAAGACGAAGGCCAATTGTGATATATACTCCCGACCCCTTTCACACTAGGATCCGATGATCGTCTACACGAAGACTAAAGTGTGAATCATCTCTGAATATTAATGTGATGGCAATTTGTCCTCAGCCATGATGTAAGGCTAAGACCTCTCTAGAACAACTCTAGTTATATTTTAGGTTAAAGGTAGAAGACTGAAAAACCACTGTTAGAATTACTCCGTCACAGCTGTAAGATGGTGGAAGCCACCACGGGTGGTATGAAAAAACTCCAACGTCCAATTTGGTTATCGGACAATGATGACGTTGGAGAAATTCGGGCAGGTCATTCAATTTTGTCTTGCATTCGTATATCTTGGCTTTCCAAAACTTTCATTCGACAGATGATTTTCTTACGGCAAATAGTGCTGCCCAGGGGCGTAGCTATCGCCGTATCAATAGTACGGGGCCCCCAAGCTACAGGGACCCCAACATGTGTAACTACAGACCCAATAACAGGGCTCCTGTATCTAAAAATGGGCCCGAAGGAATTTTGATACAAGACCCCCTCGGAGCTAGCTACGCTGGTGGTGCTGTCATCACATTTTTTGCACAGCCATATCCATATGGTGCTCATGGATGGCTTATTTTCTCAATATGACCAAACAGCTTCATTTATTGACAATACAACCGTGTTCGACTCTGTCTGTTTGGCTGTAAGGTCTTCGACTACGTCGTTAGAGCATTATTGCTTCTGTTTGAAAGAAATTGCAGTATCAACAACATAAAAAGATGGACTATCCTCATATGTTACCTGTTTTATTTAATACCAATTATGTCGAACAAACAAAACACGCTCTGTGATCAAAGTCAATATTCGTAGACTTTGAGAATTCCTTCATTTGCAGACCAGATATAATGACATATGCGCGTGGTGTTTCGAGATTATCGGATTACATTTAAGGAGATTTTAGATTTTTCCTACAAAAGAGGTTGAAGCTGTAATATTTATATATAGGGTGTTTTTTTAGAGGTATAGAACTTTAAATTGCAATAAAACAACGATGTATTATTCGATTGACATGAATTTTTTTTATTCGAAAGATAATCTTGTGGCATTACATTTTAAATATGATTTCTGGCATAGGACTGCCACGACTGGCTCGGATGTGGTCCAATCTGGACGTCCCATTTTCGATGACTTTCCAACATTTGTGGCCGTATATCGGCAATAACACGACGAATGTTGTCTTCCAAATGGTCAGGCGTTTGTGGCTTATCCGCATAGACTCATGACTTTCAATAGCCCCACAGAAAATAGTCTAGCGGTGTCAAATCACAAGATCTTGGAGGCCAATTCACAGGTCCAAAACGTGAAATTAGGCGGTCACCAAACGTGTCTTTCAATAAATCGGTTGTGGCACGAGCTGTGTGACATGTTGCGCCGTCTTGTTGGAACCACAGCTCCTGAACATCATGATTGTTCAATTCAGGAATGAAAAAGTTAGTAATCATGGCTCTATACCGATCACCATTGACTGTAACGTTGTGGCCTTCATCGTTTTTGAAGAAGGATTCCACCAGCCCATAAAGCGCACCAAACTGTCAGTTTTTCTGGATGTAACGGTGTTTCGACATACACTTGTGGATTAGCTTCACTCCAAATGCGGCAGTTTTGTTTGTTGACGTAGCCATTCAACAAGAAGTGCGCTTCATCGCTAAACAAAATTCGCTTATGAAAATCGGGAACAACAGCAATCTCGTTTTGGGCCCATTCGATGAATCTACGCCTTGCTTGATCATATTTGAAATGTAATGCCACAAGATTATCTGTCGAATAAAAAAAAATTCTTGTCAATCGAATAATACATCGTTGTTTTATTGCAATTTAAAGTTCTATACCTCTAAAAAAACACCCTATACAATTATTTTTAAATACATTCGAAACATACGCTTTGAATGACTGCTTTCTGAATTAGAGCTCGCTTCGATCCAAGTTCCAATGAAGACCAGACATGCCAGAATGCAAATACAAAATCTGGAAAATGAATAAGGTAAAAAAAAACAAATAGATGAATAAAATAGTAATAGTCCTTTTTGTACAATATTAATCAAATTATATTTATAATATATATAGTAATCAAATCTCTCACCTCATATAATTATAATTATTAGAATATTATTATCAATTTCTAAACAAGAAATAAAAAAAGCTTTGTTTTAGTTTCAGAACACAATTTGTATAATTTATATTTGATTTACCATCTTCTTCCTGTAATTATTATTGTTGGTTGTTTTTCAAAATCTAATGACATTGGGACAAAGGACGACCATACTTATGACGTAACTAAACAGTGACTGCAAATTGATGAATTAAGATATAAAAATATTTGATATGATTTTTCCTTCATTGTACTTTTGCTAACGTAGTCGTAGTATTAAAAATGTATTACGTTTCGAAAATTACTACTATCTTAATTGAAATCTCTGGTTTGAACTTTTCATAAAAACTTTAGCTTCTGTAATTTATAATAATAATTGTTGATTTTCCTTAAATTGAAAAAAAAAGAAAATTGAACCACATGAAATTAATACAATAATACCTTATCATGTTCACTTAATTTTTTGATTAAGGAAATAAGTGAATGTGAGAGAGGTTTCAGAAAGCAGAATTTAACGTTTATTAAGTTCTGTTACACTACCTAAAAGTATGCCATATAGCATTTTTAGAACTTTGATGGGTAAGTAACAATTGAAATTACTCTTAAATTGTTGTAATCAAAATTTTACCTTTTGATTGCTCTTACCATTGTTCAATCTCTGCAATAACAACGGTTTATGATTCTGATGCTTTGTCCAGTCAAAGGAATCCATTCTTTCTTTTAGTAAGAATCCTTATGTGGAGTTAGAGTTATATTTACGTTGCGCTATAAAGCTGCACGAAGGTTATTGGTGACGGACCTGGTAATTTGAACCGTGATCAAATGACGAGGTTGACACCTGAGCTGGCACTCCCCTCTCTTAACTTCCATATCATGCTAACGGGAAAATGATCCTTATGTTGAAAAATACTAGGAGCTGATGACCTATTAATTTCAATTTCTTAAAAACAACACGATATTTTCTTTCCTTCCATTTACACTGAAAAATGGAATATAAAGATTTTAATTATCAAATTAGAACACTAGGATATATTAATTTTTACTTTTCGCTACGTTATCAGATTTCAATGGAACAAGATAATTGAAAAATGCGAGATGTTTTGAAAATGAAAGCATATTGAGTATAAACACATAAAACTTTTAAACATTTATGAATAGCATATTAGTTTTAGCCTACTATCATTTATTCTTTGTTGAATTTATCTTTGAGTTTCATATTTGGAGCCGGAATTACGTGACTACTGGAATGAGTGTACTGGAATTCACGGTTATTCTTCAATGGATATTAATTAATGGATCTGAAGGGTTTTTATTCTCTCCATTTATGTGGACTCGGAGGAGTCCCATATCATTATATTTCAATGATCCCGTCTCTATAGATACAGGTCTAACTAATAAAAGTGTGTTAAGAAGAAATATTAAATGTCAATCGTATCATCACCTTTTAAACGTATTGATATTATGTTAATTCATATTATCACTTCTAAACATATTGTTTTATCAAAATAAAAAAAATATTTAGCAGTTAGAACATAAATTTATCATCTTTTATACGTATTTCTATAATGTTTATTCGTATCATCACTTCTAAACGTATTGCTTAATAGAATAAAAAAATATTTAGCAGTTAGAACTTAAATTACTTTTGTTCACATGCACGAGTCATTTTCCCCCCTTTCTCACATAAGGAACACTTTTTTTTGTTTGTATTATAATGACAAGCGTTTTCATTTTAGGGTTGCACCTTTTGAAGGGTAGGGTCTCTTGGTCACCATATCTGGAATTAGTCGCCAAATTTGGAAATGGAGTGTGGAATTAGTCGCCAAATTTGGAAATGGTATATGCAATTAGTTGCCAAATGTCGAAATGCTTAAAATCGCAACTTTTGACCATCCTGATCAGGACAATGGAACAAAATTGTGAAATTATTGTATTGTCATCGATCCTTGACAAGTGTGCAAAATTTCGAATTAATCTGATCTTTTAAAGTGGGTAAAAATCGAGTCCAAAGATTCCATTACATACAAGTGAAACTTAAAAAAGCGTGTTAAAAAAGAAGCGAGTTTTTGCAAAGTCGGCTAGTTAATTTTTTTCATTGTAGACAGCTTTAAGAAAACATAAAGTATTTTTTTATGTGTGTCGGATTAGGTAAATTTCTGTATACTAAGTATTCATTAATTTCAATTTTTATGAAGTAAATGCTCTATCCATTCATAAAGTACGTATTTCCCCCTCATTTAAGGGTTTTGGGGCAATTCATTTTCTGTTGTATTCTCAAGCAACCAATACATAAAAGTACAGTAGAATATTTTCTGAGGAAATATACTCGTACTTACTCTTTTTTTATTCCTTTCGGGATAAACCGGCATTTTCACGTACTCGGTCACTCTACGGTCCACATTTGAAGATTTTTGGGGAAAATCTCTGCTGTACTCTCTCAAACATATATCATTTTAAATTTTCAAAAAACACAAGAATAAAGCAGAAATATTTACCATAGTAAATTGCTGCATAAAATAACAATTTAAAATTTGATCAATTCAATTTTCATTTAAATAGCTTTCTGAGATATCGGAGAGAAGCACAACAAAAAATATTTATTTTAACATTTGTAAAAATATTAAGTAATCCAAGAAAAAAATTATAGTTTGCTCCACCAAAGAAAAAATTAATACCTACATCGCAAAAATTTGTATTCCTAGAAGAGGTCTTTCCTTATGTTTTGTTTCACAATGAGTAGTTTCAGCATCAACGTGTAGCTGTTCAGCTCCTGTTGCAACAGAAACAATTTTGTTCACATTCATAAAGAGACATTTTTACAGATTAATAATATCTATTAACAAATTAGCTGTAAAAAGACAAATTTCTAACGATATTGATAATTTTATTGCAAAAAAATGCCGTTGAATTCGTTTTACCTTTTGAACGTTTAATGAAATTAACTTCAAAATTTTGAACAATTATTGAAATAAAACTATACACCTGAAAGAAAATTACCATTAAATATATTTGTACCTCTTGAAAGTTTAATGAATTTAAGTTCTCTCAATATTCTTAATAATTGAAATTAAATTGTAAAGCGGAACATAAAACCACGTATAAATATATTCATCAGAAGATCTACGAATTATAAAAGAAATTCACTGTAGCATATATAGATAAAACCCAGAAAATTACACAAAAATATGGAAATATTTTTGCAAACCGCTAAGCACACACACATACACACTCACTACCACCACCACCACTTTCAAGAAAACTCATTTATAGAATCAGAATATGAAAAAGGAGAAACACATTGTCGTAAAAGAATAATTTCTAAAGCTTGAGAACTGAATAAACAAACATTAAATTTTTACATGTTATTCTTACTTCAAAGCTGCATAAAAATCTAATGAAATTCAGACTGGCCACTATTGGATTAAGCATTTCAATTATAAAATCTTGCAAAATATTACAAAATGTAATTCAAAAATCATTATATACAATTTAAGTACTAAAAGTAGGTGAAAAATAGCAAATCTATGAATAAATCCATGAAAAATAAAAAAAAATATTCTATCCACATAGTTTCGATTTTGAAACTTGTTAATTGTATTGATATTAAAGATCTGACGAAAATTCTCAATAAAATATATGATAAATATAATTTAAACAAATGAATTATCATAGGAAATTTAAATAAAATTATTTGATTAGTTTACTTAAAAATTATATCACTTGATAGTTTTTGCGATCGATAAATTAGAAGGCTCCCCGAAAGTGAACCAGTAAGCAATAGTCCAATAATTATTTAGTGACACTTCTGTGAACTTGGTATTGTTGACTTTAATTTCTATCACTAATACAGAATTCCTGACGATTTAATAGTTTTTGATAAAAGTATAACGATTTATCTTTAGTTTTACTTTTTGTCTAGATACTTTAAATCTTATTAAACCGTTAGTAACATTATCATAGGTAAACTGTTTTGATACAAAATTAGAAATAGATGTATGTGTATGTGATCAAAATATATTTAGTAACATCTCTGATGGAATAAATACAGTTGAACCTGTTTTTTTGTGCGGTAGATATGGACCGCGTAAAAATAAACGCACAAAAAAATATTCAAAAATTTCATAAATTCTTACATATAACTAATTCGTGGAAATACTACAGAATTTTTTTATGCGGTGGATAGGGACAGCATAAAAAGAGTCTCATTTTTAAAATATTCCAATTATTTATGAAATTTATGTAAGAGTACTTCCATAACAAAATAAATAATTAAATATTACACGAGGAAACATTTTGAAAATTAATAGCTTCTCAATGCATACATGGATAAGTTTTCAAAATGCACATACATAATTCATGGTTACTCATTGTAATCCAAAGCCCTGTAATGAATAAGTTCAAAATCGCTTTCGTCACTTGAAGGTACAATTTCAACTGATTTATTTTTTAGCAACATAAAGTAAAAGATAAGTTTTTTTGACGAAGGTCGGGTGGTCAGTTGCTTGTAAATGTCACGATAACCAGATATACATGATTGAAGCCATTTTTGGAATTTTATACATCTTTCTTAATTGGTATCTATTTTCAGAAAATGCTTTTCCAATTTGTTGGAAAGCTAGATTCCTGCATATTTTTATCCACTCTCAAAGAATCCGGATCTTCTTGTCTGTCTTCATAATCTATCAAATTATGGATAATGTCACTGTCATTGAAAGTTTCGTCTTCAATCAAGCGCGGGCTGCTGGGGCATTGAGAGAAAGCAACTTGCGCATTGTCACGAGACTGTTTATTACAAATTAACAGATCGTCTTGAAATGTCTACATTTCAGTGGCGTAACGTACACCCCTGCATCAGGGGGGGCAGGACTCTAGGAGTCTAAGGCCTGACAAACACTGAATACGTATTTACCCAATTTATAAAATAATAAAGGTAAAGCCTGACTTTCAGGGGAGGGGGGGTCCTAACATTCTCCGTTACACCACTAGTAAATAAATAAAAAACATTACAGCGGCACCAAAGCCATTGAAATTCCTACATCGCGTAAAAAAAGATCGCCCATAAGAAATCGTACAAAAATAAAATCGCATAAGTAAAGACGCACAAAAACAGGTTCTACTGTACCTTTTAAGGTTACGTGGTAAAATATTAACATTTACAATTCAGTTTATTGAATTTTAATCCTAAATTACATAAAAAAAATGTCCAGTATCACACTAAATATACAAAATCATTAGTTAAAAAAAAGGTTTTACAAAATACTGCAAGGAATCTGGCTATCTTTATACTTTTTTCCATAATTCTATTTGAAAATTAATGTAAAAAAATATTCTAAGATTTTTTTTAGATAATTTTGAGTCTTTTATCCCACATTTTATATTCTAGCACTTTTCTCTTTATTTTTATTTGAATACTTAAGATTAATTACTAATCAATGATATATATGACGTCATTTTTATTAATAGCGTTCAATTTTATAGTTGTGGTTTACTTTTGCTTAGAATCCTTAGTGACTACGCCGTTTTCGGTATACAGTTAGACATCTGCTGATTTGAATTTTTCTACTCATCTAATTTAGATATGTTTATGTGTGTGTGTATGCATTTTTTTATGTATTGAATGTGCTATTATATGCATGAATTCTCCACTAGGGAAATGTGAGAAATGTTGCCTTCAAAAAACATGCTTAACTGCACTTTATTGTTCCTAATACCTGTTCCGGCGAGCATGCTAGTATTTGTGCTTTTGCTTAGATGACTCACTTTCTTAGAAAGGGTGTATCAGTACAGCGGTTATAAACGTTCAGGATAGATAGAGTAAACCTAAATGATAGGAAATCACATAGGTCGGAAATGCTTTTCCTGATGTGGAGGTTGTGACACAAAACACAAAAAAGACAGGAAAAAATAAGAGGAGAAAACACGCTTATTGTCCTTTGTAAAGCAAAAAAATTAAGAAAAAAAGTACATTAAATGGATAATAAGGATGCATGTCGGGGTGATATAGATATACACCAGCCGGTTATAGAGGAATCTCGACATGACTAACAAGATTGTTTTGTACTAAATCCAGCACTGTGTCTCCTCACATTGTTTGGCGTTATTACTCTTCGCTCACTTTCCTATCAGTACACAATGAAGGATCTGCTGCTGGACAATCTTTGGTGCAACCATGAAAAGAAGGCGTGGCTGGGAGTTGGCCTCCATTGGGTAAAGTTGGGCGCACAACCGCTTCGCAGTTCGTCTATTAGAATCAACGGCCCAGTACGCCAGTTGTATATCAGCGATCTCAGCATTCGAGTAACGTTGCAGCGCGACAACAAAAACCCCTTTGTAGGCATCCACCGTCAACCGATTCTTCTGCTTACGTTGCGCCATCTATCGCGCACACGAACGAAAGACTTCCAAGCATTTTTGCTGTACTGAGAATAATAAACATGTTTTCTTTTCTTAATCTTGTCCTGTCTTTCTTGTTTTGTGTCCTCACTATCTCACCTGGAAAGCGTTTCCGACCATGCATTACTATGTAATTTCCCATCGTCTTGCTATACTCTATTTGTCCTGAAAGTTTGGAAATGCTGTACTGATACATCCTGTATTTTTGTGTCAAGCTTTTCAAATTTAATTTTATGAGATTCTTGTTGTACGATTTTTGAACAGTTTGCATTTCAACTACAAGTAGATTTAATTTTAATTTATTCTAAAATTGTATGCATATATATGTTTGTATAATGTATATATATATTACCGAGTTGCAAAGGGGGAAAGGTTGGCACCTTCAAACTAGTTTAACCCCACTTATTCGGTCCTAAGTCCGAAATTGCTTTATGACTAGCTAGGTTCTTTTTTGTAGTTCCTTTTCTATATTTTTCTATAAATTCTATCTTCATGTCTAGCTTTTATATTTTTATTACGTTATTTCTTGTCATGTTCATTATCTGTTATTTCTTGTTTTTGTGTGTGATATATTATGCAAATTTCTTTCATATATATATATCTGTGTGAGTGTGTGAACGAAGGAAGGAAACAGCTTCTGAAATAAATTCAAGTAAAAAAAATTGTTACCTAGAGCTACGATCTGATTTAAATCATGATCTGTGCAGCCAGAAGGAATGCAAACTCCGAGTCGAATGGGATAATAATAACTTAAATGTGCATTTTCAGTAAAAAATTTCAATACTTCCTATAAAAAAATGTTTAAAAATATTATGAATATTTTTTTACACATGAATAAATGATACACAAATGATTTAAGGGGAAAAAATATCTGTTATATATCAACGCTCTTTATTTTGAACATAATTTTTAAAACAGCAGTGAAAAGATTCATTTAAAGAATTTCATTTATTTCCCACCACAATTATGCATTAAAGAACTTCTTAATTAGTCTATATTGTTAACCACAAAAGGATCCCCTTACAACTTTTCTGTACTGTTTCCAAAGAAATTATATGTTTAAAAGAATTAAATGGGTATATTTTAAGACGTTTATCTTACATGTAGTGGTGGCCGCGGGAGCCTAGTGAGCAAGATAACGGACTCGTGGCCAGCGTATCATACCACTGAAGATCCGCCGTGTAGGGGAGCGATGCACGTTAAATCTGTCGAGAGCTCAAACATCCTCCCGTTGGTATGGTGTGGAAGTTAGGAGAGGAGTTACCAGCCCAGGTGTCCTCCTCATCACTTGACCAAGGTTAAAAATTGCAAGGCTCGCCGCCAAAAACCTCGAGTAGCTGAACAGTGAGATATTAATATTTATTCATTTACTCACTGACATGTAGTGGCCCATCTAGAGTATATTTATTAATTTCAGTGTTTTAAGGAATGATGTAAAAACTGGTGCTTTTGATTCAATAGATATTCTGGATTATTATTTTAATACTATAAAATTATTTTAACATTAGGTCTTGGTCATGTGCAAATTTGGCAGAAAATAGCGTGTCCTTTCTTTTGCTTTAATAATTATTATTGGTTTGATTATTTATTTACTTATTTTCTATTTTAGGATTTCGTACCACGTAATGTTTTCTTTTAAGTTGGCCGTACATAGCAACTCCAAAACGATGTACCGAGTTTTTTAAGTGTCCCCCCATGAACAAAAATCACAGAGTCAAAAATCCCGAGATTTTTTTTCTAAAACCGAAGGATATCATTTACTTCTTTCGGCCTTACATATTACAACTTTTAAATCTTGTTTTGAATTGTTTAAATTGTCTATGCATTTCATATAAGTCATTTCCTTTGTTAAATTCGCCATTTTTTAACAACACCACATAGTGGATATTAAAATTTTTTTGACCGTTCTCTTGCAAAGTCTGTTCACCAAATTGGGTGACAACCTGTACTCTCGTTTTAGATACACAATGCTGTTTATAGGGAAATTGAATTATAAAACTTGAATAAATACATATTTTATAAAATATAATTATGAGTAAAAACTCTAGGTCTCTTCATGTTTTGCAAATAAGCAACTTCCTCTTGCAAATATAGACATAATCTTCATCTCAGTCTACGTCATTTAATTTAAAAGTACCTGAATTTTAAATTCAGTGTAAAGCGAATCCCTTTATGTGACGTTTTATATGAATTTTCTGAAATTACTAAATTAATTAATTATGTTTTAAAATTCGAATTAATACAAAATGTTTTTATGTTCTTTTGTAAAAATACTTAGAGATGATTTATCCATGTGTTGTTCAATGATAAACTAATGTGTATATATGTTCTTCTAACATTTAACATATCACTGCATTAGAACAAATACTTTTGTGGTATTACTTACTGTTCCAGTAAAGTTCTCTAATTCAGTCACACGATCGTAAAAGTTGTACCTTTTCTTCTTGGGGGGAACACGAAATCTAATTTCGACTAAACAGTATTGGCCTTCAAATAGAACATCATCTTTCTTTTTCGGATCAGGAACCACTGTCTCTATACACTGGTCGAATTCTCCAAGAGAAGTCAATGTCCCACTCAAAGCTCCATCTATGGATTTTCCTGTTGAGTCTACGACTAGAAATATAAATATAATAAACAAATGTAGATTGAATAGCTGTTTAGTATGTATATCTTTTGTCCACATAGTGTATGATCAAAAGAACAATATATATTTCATGAATACTGGATTTTATTAACATATTATATTATAATATAATGTACTATGTGTATGAGAACATCCTTGATATGTATTTTTAAGCCTTGGCCCTTTCAGGGGAAGCAATGATTCAGTTTTATCTTTTTTTAAAGTTTTTAAAATTGCTTAACCTTTATGCATTTAGTCTCTTAACACTTACCCTAAACCAGAGGTGGTGAACCTTTTTTAAATGTGGATCAAATTTTGCTCATATATATATATATATATATATATATATATATATATATATATATATATATATATATATATATATATATATATGTTTGTACTAGCTCGTGGGTCCCTAATGCCCATTTGCACCAGAATTAAGTTTAAACTTTTTTAATCGATTATTTTTAAAGCTAAACATCTTTAAAATTCATTTGGTTTAACGGGTAAAAATAGGCGTAGTTTGATTATTTGAAATATTTTAGTGGGGTTAACATAGTACAGGGCTACAATTAAAAATATCTATATTTAGAATACAATATCTTAGAAGAAATTTTGTATTGACAAACTTAATACACACACACATTAATACACATTACTTTTAAATGCGTTCGAAATGAATGTTACCAGGTTCAACGCTGGTACTGACGGGAACAGGCGCGCCTGAAATTGCGAGCCAAAAATTCTAGTATCGAGAATAACAGGCATGCACATGACACCCATTGGCACCTTAGAAGATAAACAGAGAGGGAGCCATACAAGTGCTATGGAAGTCTTTTTCTACAAGCATCTGAACAGAACCTTACAAAAGTGCATTTTATCCGAAGAAAGTGCTTTAAATATAGTTATTTGCTTTGGTTTGTATTTTTTTTCCAACAGGCAAAATGTGAGTAAAATTATACACTTTGATATTTTGGAAGCACTTTTGCTTTATTTCAAATACTACATATTTTTATACATATTTGTTGTCATTTACATAACTTTGGATCTATAATGATCAGACTGAAGTTTATAAACAGCATTTAAATTGTTTTGGTGTCAATGCAGTGTTTGAAAAAATACAAAAAGAATAGAAAAATATAATCTAAATAATCTAAATAAACTCGCGTAAGCGAACAAAGGTTTGCCTAGCAATCGTGGGTCAGTTAAAAAGCTTGTGTGGGCCACTGTCTGACCCACGAGTCATAGGTTCGCCACCACTGCTCTAAACCTTATGATATGATGTTATTAATATGCTGCTGATATTAACTAAATAACTTTATTCGTCCTATTTTTAAACATGTATAATAATAGGTAACTACTTGATAAAATTCTTTCTTTAAATATTTAAGTCTTATTAAAATTTTAACGACCTTTCTTAGACTTTTCGTTCAATCCTGATGGAATAACCTTATTCAATATACATTACAGCTTGTTTTAATTGTACATTCAAGGTACAATTAAATTACGTGCACTAGCTGAAGTACCAGTTATCCACACGGGTTATTTTTTTTAAAATAAAGAATTTTTAGTTCTTGATATAACACACACAGCTGAATTGTGAGGTGAGTAAAACCCGGTACAAAACAATGTGTAAAAAAATGTAAAATAATTTTTTAATGAGTTCACTTATTATTTATCTATTCTGCCCATTAAGCCCTCGTAATGCCCATTGGGGGTCAATTTTCGCAACCCCTTTTTGCAATGGATCTTTATTCTATGAAAGGAACATCTCTGCCAAAATTCAAGTTTGTAGGTCTAAAAAATTTAAAAAACGGGATTATTTATCAATAACGCCCCTTAATCCCTAGCAACGACCCTTGGGAACCGATTCAGGTAAAAATGGGAACCTTCTTCATGGATGGGAAATAGAGGACTACCACACTATAAAACTCCGGGACTTGTTTCTGAGTTTTAGCGGAACGCACATTGTACACCACTTTCTTTGATAATATATATTGATTACATAACATATTATAAATAAAGAGTCTTAGACTATATTTGTTACATGTTACTGCTTAAGTGGGTAAATCAAACAATGTGTACATAGGTGTAATCAAATCTTTACGTAATCAACTCTTTACGTAGAAAATCTGTACATTAGTAATTTTTAAATTGAAAATATTTTCTCAAATTTTCAACAAAGTCTTCTTACGCTTACATAAAAATACAGACCATTCAAGCAGTAATGATAGTTAAAAATAAAAGACGCCATACTTTTACCCCACAAATTGATAAGTAATTTCATGCTTACTAATGAGCAGTATTATTTTAAGTAAGATATATTGCGATTTTATGCATTTATTTTTAGACTTTCAAAGAATCAAGTAGATAAGAACCAGTATTAGCGAATTAGAATGTAAGAAATTTAAATAAACGATTTAAAGAGTCCGACTACATTCGGAACCATGATTTTAAAAATGCGCATAAATGAATAATTTTCATGATATTTAGTGTTTAGTGTCACTTAGATTAGAATACATGCACAAAATTGTTTTAACGACATTTTGACAAAAAAGTTATTTAAATACAATATTTCGGCAGAAAATTAACTTAAAATAATATTTTTTCAAAATGTTCTCCTTTTGTAAAAAATGCTTCTATTATAATAATATTTTGCCTGTATATAGCTCAGACCTCTGTACAGAGGCTCAACTAAAAATTTTGAAAAATTCACATTTTCAGAGTTACCACCAATTGAAATAATTATTCGTGTTTTTTTCTTAAAATTTCTCCCCTCTGTTGTCGTAAAATATGGATAAACCCACTTCTTAGTTATATATTTCAAAAATTCTATTTGAGCCTCTGTACAGACGTCTGAGCTATATACAGGCAAAATATTATCATAATAGAAGCATTTTCACAAAAGGAGAACACTTTTAAAAAGGTTATTCTAAGTTAAATTTTTACCAAAATATTATACTTAAATATTTTTTTTTTGTTAAAATGTCCTTAAAACAATTATATACATGTATTCTAATCTAAGTGGCACTAAATATCATGAAAATTATCCATTTATGCGCTTTTGCAAAATCACGGTTCCGAAAGATTGTGGTTAAGGAAATGAATTTGCAAAAAACATGACAAAATTACGCTTGCTTGTTACTACAATCTAAATATTGATGACGCTTTGAATGACACGGCTATTGATTTTTTCGAGAAACAAAATACTTTATGACATTTTCTAAAATCATATACAGAACCAAGAGAATGGTTTTTGTTGTTTGACGTATTTGAGTTATTATTATAGAAGATGTATAGTTATTAAATGAATGGACGGTAGCGAGAAATTATTTTATAGAAAATCCGAAAATTTAGTTTTAAATTTATTCGTTTATTAATGCGACTTCCGCCGTGATGTCTTTCGACCGAATTGGTATCTTTTATGACAAAAGTTAGAGTTGAGACAAAAATTACTGTGGCAACAATATGCGTCGCCAAATATTCGCTTACAATTTATTAAAGTTATTTTAAAATTAACAGATCTCGCCAAGCTGTGGCACCAACATGCCAAAATAGATGTTTACATGGGCATTAACAATAGATAACATTTTTTTAACTTTAAAAATATATCTTTAAAAAAATATGTTTATTATAAACTTCTTAGAGAAGGAAAATAAGGAAAAAAAAAAACCTGGGACACTTTTAATGATTCCGAATATATTAACGAGTCCATTACTGAATAAAGAGCAGAAAACTTATTTTATAGATGTGATCCCCTTTTTAAAGATAAATCAAGTAATCTGTAGTTAAAACCAGGTAATATATGCGCGTTATTGACTTTTAATAACCAATGGTAATGCATTCAATGTATGATATAAATGCATTAACCCTTTGAAGGGTAGTGGTTCAAATTTTTTTAAATAAAACTTTGAGATTTTAAGCAATGTTTTTTTTTTTCAGAAGATCAATTTTTAGTTCGCTCTAGCATCAATAGAGAGCAGCACTAAGTGAAATAACGAGATTTAATGGCATTATTTGAAAAATATTTTTAAAAAGATAATTTTTTCGAAAAACCACCTCCACCCTTCAAAGTGTTAATCAAATATGCTGCAAGGTACTTTAACAATCTGATATTTTTCGTTACTTTTAAGTGATTCAATAAAAAACAAATCAAATATGTTTTTAATATATTTGTTCAATTAGGACGAATTACAAATGTGAAATGAAATTTCTAGTACGTTACATTAATATTCTCGCAAAATTCATTCAACCAAAATTTACAGATTTCTCAATTTTTATATAATTTTTAAACTTATAGAAATGAATCTTTTTATCATATACTAGGTGTACGGAAAGTTCTGTCTGTTCCGATTCCAGCAAATTTAACCTTCTCGTTGTGTGGTTATTTATTCAAAGTAAAGTTCAAAAATTACTTATTTTTTATTACTTATTTCAAATCTACATATTAAATCTACATTTTAAACTTAAAATATACAAAAAAATTGTGTAAAAGAATTTTTATTTTAAAATTTAGAATTAAGGTATCCGAATACGTTCGGAACCGTGATTTTAAAAAGCGCATAAATGGATATTTTTCATGATACTTAGTGTCACTTAGATTAGAATATATGCATAAAACTGTTTTAAGGACATTTTGACAAAAAATTTTATTTAAATACGATATTTTGGCAAAAAATTAACTTAGAATAATCTTTTTTCCAAATGTTCTCCTTTTGTGAAAAATGCTTCTATTAGAATATTTTGCCTGTATGTAGCTCAGACCTCTGTTCAGAGGCCCAACTAGAATTTTTGAAATATATAACTTAGAAGTGGGTTCATTTATATTTTACGACAACAGACGAGCAATTTTAAGAAAAAAACGCGAATAATTATTTCAATTGGTGGTAACTCTGAAACTAATGAATTTTTCAAAACTTCTAGTTGAGACTCTGTAGAGAGGTCTGAACTAAAGGGTGTTTTTTTAGAGGTATAGAACTTTAAATTGCAATAAAACAACGATGTATTATTCGATTGACATGAATTTTTTTTATTCGAAAGATAATCTTGTGGCATTACATTTTAAATATGATTTCTGGCATATGACTGCCACGGCTGGTTCGGATGTAGTCCAATCTGGACGTCCAATTTTCGATGACTTTTTCCAACATTTGTGGCCGTATATCGGCAATAACACGGCGAATGTTGTCTTCCAAATGGTCAAGCGTTTGTGGCTTATCCTCATAGACCAATGCCTTTACATAGCCCCACAGAAAATAGTCTATCGGTGTTAAATCACAAGATCTTGGAGGCTAATTCACAGGTCCAAAACGTGAAATGAGGCGGTCACCAAACGTGTCTTTCAATAAATCGATTGTGGCACGAGCTGTGTGATATGTTGCGCCGTCTTGTTGGAACCACAGCTCCTGGACATCATGATTGTTCAATTCAGGAATGAAAAAGTTAGTAATCATGGCTCTATACCGATCACCATTGACTGTAACGCTGTGGCCTTCATCGTTTTTGAAGAAGTACGGACCAATGATTCCACCAGCCCATAAAGCGCACCAAACAGTCAGTTTTTCTGGATGTAACGGTGTTTCGACATACACTTGTGGATTAGCTTCACTCCAAATGCGACAGTTTTGTTTGTTGACGTAGCCATTCAACCAGAAGTGCGCTTCATCGCTAAACAAAATTCGCTTATGAAAATCGACCATTATTTTCGAAATAAAATTGCACAATTTGAAAGCGTTGTTCAGGCTTGAGTCTATTCATGATGAATTGCCAAACCAAACTGAGAATAAATCACTTGACAGCTGTTAAATCGGTCGTCATCTTGGAAAGTAATGCCAACTTAAACTTCTATACCTGGAAAAAAACACTCTATATATACAGGCAAAATATTAAATAGAACCATTTTTCACAAAAGGAGAACATTTAGAAAAAAGATTATTCTAAGTTAAATTTTTGCCAAAATATTATATTTAAAAAAAATTGTCAAAATGTCCTTAAAACAATTTTATGCTTGTATTCTAATCTGAGTGACACTAAATATCACGCAAATTATCCATTTATGCGCTTTTTTAAAATCACGGTTCCAAACGTAGTCGGATACCTTAAATCATAAAAATGTGAACATAAAAACTTAAATAGAAACAGCACTGGTTGGACTGCTAAATAGTCGTAAAAAATGCATACCCGAAAAAATCGCGCCTAGCTCCAATTTTACCGTTGCCCTTGGAAATCGCAGGATGCGCAGTGTGATTGTTAACAACTACGCGCATATTCATTTGAGGTATATGTAGCTCTCTCTCTCTCTTTTCATTGAATGTAGTATGTATACTGACGTAGAAATTGAACTAAAACAAAGACAATGCATGCTACTATTAAGGGAGACGTGACCATGTACCCTTGGCTACTGATAAATCTCATTTATGATTTCTAAAAAGGAAGAAGTGCTGCAGAAATGTGCAGAAACTTATTGTGTGTGTGACGAAGGTTCAGTACATTTCAACACGCTTCAAAGATCGTTCGAAAAATTTGCAGGTAGGTGATTTTGCACTTTCTCACAAACCTCACTCTGGGTGTCCATCTTAGATCGACGACGATATTTTGAAGATCATATAGTTCAAAATCCTTTTCTTTAATAACATCACAGGGTGCAGAAAGGTTTGATTCAGCTCAACCAACCATTTTGAACCATATTGAGAAACTGGGATTGGTGTGAAAATATTCGAGAAGCACTCCAATATACCACATGAATTAAGTGAGAAAAATTTGAATTATCATGTTCTCATATACCCCTCCTGCTTTCACGAAGTAAAATCAAACTCTTCTTGAACTGGATGACCAGAAAGAACCTTAGGAAAACATGGCAAGGAAAGGGCATATTATGAACAGGAAAGTTCTGCTTCCTCCTCTTTTAAGCCGAAGTTGAGCCTAAGTAAAGGAATGTTGCGTAAAAGGTGGAACATTTGAAGACCAATACATTTTTAAAAGATAAATTCGGAGAGATACTGTCATCAGTTGGATAATTTAAAAACAGCATTCCAAGAAAAGAGGCCAATGACGTTCAATACGAAGTACATCATAAAAGTGCTACCATATATTCATCATTTCAAGAAGAAAAGGAATTCATTATTGTACTGTAAAATCTTTATTGGTGACCAGAGTACTTGGTTTCTGACTAGATTTGAACAAAGTAGTTTGGATTAAATCTATAAGTGTTATCTCTTTTGTGTAGAGAAAGTCATGAATTCAAATCTCGATGCCACTTAAGTCGAGTCACATGGAGGGACTGATTATGAGTTATATATCTCAAGATTCAAAGTCCTTGTTAAGTCAAAGTTAGCATGGGGGGAAAGTGGAGAAAATGGAGTGACAACACAAGCGTTGTCTTCGTTACTCAATCTGTCACAAACAACCCTCACGTTTTGTACAAGTCTTTATCTATTTCTCTCTCTCTCTCTTTATATATATATATATATATATATATATATATATATATATATATATATATATATATATATATATATATATATATATATATATATGTGTGTGTGTGTGTGTGTGTGGAATCGGTTGTGGAGTCGTCATCCAATTGAATCTCTCAACGAAACCAAGCACGCAGTCTTCGCGCGCAGGCGCAGCTGATCCAAAGTGAAACAAAAACTTTGACCATTGAGAGAAAAAACGGAGAAAGAGACTGAGGTACGCGAGCAGGCGTTCCCGTCGTCACATCATGGAAATCCAATTGTAGAATAGCTACCTTTTTTTAATTAATTTTTGTTAAGTTTAAATAAATCTGAAGAAAGACAAATGTCTTGGACCCCTTGTTGTCTCCCACAAATTATGGGGGCTCGGCCGGGATAGATAAAATTTCGATTTTGATCAAAGTTTGGAACGCGTGAACAAAAGAAGCGTCCGTGGAGGAGACGCGCCGCCATTTTTTGGAAACTTCGCTCAACCTGTGTAGAGGTTGAATTTTTCATTCGAACCCAGCGTGAATATTCCGCCTGTGTAGAGGTTGGAACTATTGATTTAACACCTGCGAAGAGGTGTCAATTTAAAGAATTTGAAGAACTATTTTTCGCCTAACGATATAACCTGCGAAGAGGTTGTGAGATCTGTGTTCATCTGCGTAGAAGTGAATTAGTGTTTTTCCTCAATTATTGGATACATCGTACGTGCGAGCAACAAGGGAGCTAGAAAAAAAAGGTAGGATCTTTCCATATTTTTTCTAAAATGTATAAAAACGCTCTTAAAGAGGATCTCATAAGAGTTGTTGAGGATCTAAACGGTATTGTGGAGAGTACGGACACAATAGCTAAACTAAAGACTAAAATTGAGAAGAGTAGTTAGTACATTTGAGAGTGATGCAGATTTCGTTAAAACTTTAATTAAAAATTGTATAGATGAGAGGGTATCGCGAAACGAAAGAGAGGCAACTTTAGAAAAACAGAAAATTGAGCTCGCAAAACTACAGTTAGCACAGTTAGAAAAAGAAGTCGAACTTCAAACGGCTAAAAATAAAGCATTAAGTTTAAATCCTGCAGCTAAAGTCGAAGAGAAACAGTTCGAAACAAACATAGAAAATATGATCAGAAGCATTAAAACTTTATCTCTTCCTGTTCCCACCAGATCTGAAAATTTTAATATGTTCTTCCAATCATTAGAACGCGCATTTTTAACCAAGAAAATAAGTGACGAATATAAATCTGAAATTTTAATAAATCTTCTGGGCGAAAGAGCTCATGTCTTATTGTATATTAAAAAGGAGGAATTAAATGACTATGAAAAACTAAAATCTATAGTACTCAGAGAATTCCAAGTAACCCCTCGCGAGTGTTTAAACTCATTTAAAAATGCTGTAAAATCATCAGGCGAAACATACATCCAATTTGCTGCAAGATTGAACAAAGATTGCAAACTTCCAATATTATTGTTCGTTAAGAAAAGTTAATTCCTTTGAATCTCTATGTGATCTTTTAATTTCTGATAAATTATTTGAAACTTTAAATAAGGAGACCGCAACTCATATTGGCATTCGAGAAGCGGAAGATTGGTTTAGGCCTATTGATTTAGCCAAAGAGTGCGATATTTATATTTCATCTAGAAGCGGATCACATAAGGAAACTCCTATTGCTTGTGGATATACCGAAGACCCCTTTAAAAATAGACCACGAAACTATAAACCAAAGCTTAAAGATAACTATCCCCAAAATCTTGAAAGACAAAATAAAAATTGCTACATATGCGGTGATTCATCTCTTTACGCAAGAGATTGTGAGAAGCGTTTTAAGCCTAAAGAATCTAACGGCCACATCCATAATAGAAAAAACGCGAATAGTTTGAAAGTCAAGAGCGAAAAACAAAAAAGCGATGAGTTCGCACAACAGCTCCAATACGTAAACATTTTTGTAGAAAATCAGCCCGTAACAGCCTTGATTGATTCAGGTTGCCAGATCCCAGTTCTAAATTCCTCACTAATTAGAGTGAACAAACCTTCCGAAGGAATAATAACATTAAGCTCATGTTTTAACGAGGAGCGTATGGTAGAATTTACACCTATAAATATTTCTCTTACTCAGCACTCTCCCAGTTTAAGTGTTCGAACGGCAATATCACCGACCTTGACCGAAGAATTTATTATACATCCCAGTGTATATACTGAAATAAAGAAAATAAACCACGCAAAGAGCGATGTTTTATTGAATGAAAGTGAATCCTCTTTAGGTGCTTTTTCTTTTTATAAGGTTGCAAATGGGATAGAAAACTCTAGTTATGATTTGTCACATGTTAAAAACTTTAATATTAGAAATGATTTGAGTTCTCTAATTAAGAATTATAAACCTAATAAAATTAAGAGTACTAAGTTAAAAATGAGTATTATATTGAAAGATGATATTCCTGTGTGTCAGAGAGCCAGACGTTTATCTTGCTCTGAGAAATTACAAGTAAACGATCAAATTGATGATTGGTTACAACAGGGTATTATAAGAGAAAGTTGTTCTGACTATTGTTCACGTATAGTATTGTGTAAGAAAAAGGATGGTAATTTAAGAATCTGCATTGATTACCGCAAAATTAATTCTAAAACTTACAAAGATCGGTATCCTTTACCCTTAATAGAAGAAGTTCTAGATCAGTTGCAGTTGGGAAATTTCTTCTCAACTATTGACTTAAAAAACGGATTCTTTCACGTTGAGATGGAAGAAAGCAGTAAAAAATTTACTTCATTCGTCACCCATAATGGGCAGTATGAGTTTAATAAAGTTCCATTTGGTCTTTGTAATAGTCCGAGTGTTTTTCAAAGATTTATCAATCACGTTTTCAGAGACCTTCTTAAAGAGGGAATTATCATAATCTACATGGATGATATTATTATCCCTTCTTCGGATGAACTTGACGGGTTAAACCGTTTAACCAGGGTGTTAAAAACTGCACCGGAATATGGATTAGAATTAAATTTAAAAAATGTAACTTCCTCAAGTCAAAGATTGAATTTTTAGGACACATAATTGAAAAGAGTACAATTAAACCTTCTTTGGACAAAACCAAAGCAGTTCAGAATTTTCCAGAACCTAAAAACGTGAAACAGGTCCAAAGTTTCCTTGGACTGTCGGGTTACTTTCGGAAGTTTATCCAAAATTATTCCATAATAGCCAAACCTCTCAGTGATTTACTACGGGATAATGCTGTGTTTCATTTCGGACCCGAACAGCAATTAGCATTTCAAACTTTACGGCAAAAACTTTCTGAAAATCCGGTGCTTCATATTTTCAAACAAGGTGCAAAACTTGAATTGCATACTGATGCTAGTAAATTTGGTTATGGTGTGATTCTGTTACAACAATCAGACGACAATAAACTTCACCCCGTACACTATTTTAGCAAGAAAACCACTCCCCAGGAGGAAAAATATTCAAGTTATGAACTTGAAGTTTTGGCTGTAATCGAATCTCTTAAGAAATTTAGGAACTATCTCATTGGCAACAAATTTAAAATTGTAACTGATTGTTCGGCATTCCAAAAAACTATGAGTAAAAAACAATTAACTCCTAAAATTGCTAGATGGGCCTTATTTTTAGAAGACTTTAATTATGAAATTATTCATCGTCCAGGCAAACAAATGGGACATGTAGATTGTTTAAGCCGTTATCCTGTAATGACCATAACATATGATGAAATAACCACTAAACTTGCAAATTGTCAGCGTAATGACGAGTACATTAATTCTTTGAAAACTCTTTTAGAAAATAATCAAATTAATGATTTTGTTGTTAAAAATGATGTCCTATATAAAATTGAAAATGATAATGATGTTTTGGTAGTACCTCAACAGATGCAAACAGAAATTGTTAAAAATATTCTAAAGGACATCTTGGTATTAATATAACTGAAAGCATGGTTAAACAAAGTTTTTATTTTCCTAATGTTAGAAAATGTGTTGAAAATGTTATTAATAATTGTATTGAATGCATTCTTGTAAACAAAAAACGAGGGAAAGGTGAAGGGTTGTTAAATCCTATTCCTAAGGAAAATATCCCTCTTAGCACTTACCATATTGACTTTTTAGGTCCTTTGCCATCTACAAATAAAAACTATAACCACATTCTTTCAATAATAGATGCATTCACTAAATTCGTATGGTTATATCCCGTAAAGTCCACTTCTTCCCGTGATGCTCTAGAGAAACTTAAGCAACAAGAGATTACATTTGGCACTCCTCACCGTATCATAACAGATAAAGGTACTGCATTTACTTCAAAAGAATTTCGAGAGTACTGTGAGAATGAGAACATTTAACATCTAAGCATAACAACTGGAATACCCCGAGGGAACGGACAAATTGAACGGATCCATAGCTCTCTGATCCTAATTTTGTCCAAGCTATCCATTGACGACGCATCAAAATAGTACAAGTTTGTTCCAGCCGTGCAGAGAACACTCAATTCAACGATTTCACGAAGCACTCAGATGACGCCGTTTCAACTCTTGACCGGAGTAAAGATGAGGACCAAAAAAGATCTTGAAATTCTAAAACTGTTGGAAGAGGAAATCGTGGAGACATTCACCGAAAATCGTGAAAAAATTCGGGAAGAAGCCAAGCGAAACATTCTGAAGATGCAAGAGGAAAACTGTAGAAATTTTAATAAGAAACGGAAAAAGGCGTACCAGTATGAGATCGGAGATATCGTCGCCATCCAACGGACACAGTTTGGAACTGGCTTGAAACTGAGGCCTAAGTTCTTTGGTCCCTATGAAGTCGTAAAAGTAAAACCTAAAGATCGATATGATGTCAGAAAAATTTGCCTGCATGAAGGACCCAATACTACATCCACAGCAGCAGACCACATGAAGATGTGGGGAGAAACTGTCTAGTTCAGCAAAATTATGCTATGTTAAATCTTTGTGTATTTGTTGTATAGTCCTTGTCTGTTCCGTCTTTTTTTGTATGTTTCAGATTCTCCTCTGGTCTCCATGAAAAAAAAAGAGGAATAAGTACCGCTGCGGACAGCGTACGGTCAGGTTGGCCGTTCTGGAATCGGTTGTGGAGTCGTCATCCAATTGAATCTCTCAACGAAACCAAGCACGCAGTCTTCGCGCGCAGGCGCAGCTGATCCAAAGTGAAACAAAAACTTTGACCATTGAGAGAAAAAACGGAGAAAGAGACTGAGGTACGCGAGCAGGCGTTCCCGTCGTCACATCATGGAAATCCAATTGTAGAATAGCTACCTTTTTTTTAATTAATTTTTGTTAAGTTTAAATAAATCTGAAGAAAGACAAATGTCTTGGACCCCTTGTTGTCTCCCCCCCCACACATATATATATACGAGATCTGTCCCAAAGGAATCCGACCTACGTTCATATCTTCGCGCGGAGAGACTGAGGTGACCTCTAGTGGGTACGAATATCACCAGCAGCTCCTAACCTTCTCATCAGTAGCGTGAGATACCGATGTAACCTCTTAGTTCCCGCGTAGCGTATATATATTTGTTTACAAAGACTTTTTTGCGTTCGTCGTAATATGTTTATTGCTAAAATGGCAGAACGAACCGAACAGTGAATTTGCATAAAATTTTGCTTTAATCGCGGTAAAAGTTGTGCGGAAACTATTGAAATGTTACAAAAGGCCTTTAAAGATGGGTGTATGGGAAAAACACAAATAAAAGAGTGGTGTGGTCGGTTCAAAAATGGCCGCCCTTCTGTTGACAGTGATCCTCGTTCTGGTCGACCTTCGACCGGAACATCGTCGCATAATGTCGAGCGTGTTCGTGTCGCAGTTGAACAAGATCGTCGTTTGACTGTGAGAGAACTGGAAGATGAAATTAGAATACCAAAAAGTACTGTTTGGCGAATTTTAACCGAGAATTTGGGAATGACTTGTGTTTGTGCAAAATTCATCCCAAAACTACTCTCAGACCAGCAAAAAAATCTTCGATTAGAAATCGCTCAGGACAATTTGGAAATGATCAATAGTGATGAAAACTTTCTTAAAAAGATTATTACTGGTGATGAGACATGGGTTTATGGTTATGATCCTGAAACTAAACAACAATTTTCGCAGTGGAAGTTTCAGACGGAGCCACGGCCGAAAAAAGCCCGTCAAAGTCGAAGCAACATCAAGTCAATGTTGATTGTTTTTTTTATTATGAGGGTATTGTGCACCGCGAGTATGCCCATACAGGCCAAACAATTAACAAAGAGTACTACGTTGAAGTTTTGAAAAGATTACGTAATGCAATCAGGAGAAAACGACCGCAACTTTGGGAATCCGGTGACTGGCTTCTTCATCACGACAATGCTCCAGCGCACACATCGAACCTTGTGCAGCAGTATTTATCAAAACACAGTATTGCGCACCTCCGCCAGCCTCCATACAGTCCCGATATAGCTCCCTTTGGCTATTTTCTCGATTGAAAATGCCGCTTAAGGGACATCGATTCGACAATAAACAGACTGTTGAAACTAATGCGACGAATGCACTCAAGGTGATTTCGAAGACTGACTTTCAAGAGTGCTTTAAGAAGTGGAAACATCGATATGAGCAACTCGTTCAATCAAATGGGGACTACTTTGAAGGATGCCACCCCCAGATGACGAAGAATAAATTAAGCGCTGAGAAACCGAAATAGTTCGGATACTTTTGGGACAGACCTCGTATATATATATATATATAGTATAATAAAATAAAATAAAATACTAAGTGAGAAAGTTGTATAACCTACAAGGTCAAAAAACGTCATCCATGTATGTTAGAAATAGGTCTAACTTTTCAACAAAGCTCTGTTTTTTCCATTATGTCTAAAATTTCTCCTATACGGGGAAGGTGGTACCATTAAGCAGCTGAATCCTAATTCACTGGCCTAATTTAGCGACAGATTTAGAAATCATAATAGGTCTCCATTTTAGTCCAAAGATTCCTTTTATATCTTCAATTGTTATAATTCTTGGAATCCAATTTCATTCATCTTTGACCTTGTAGTTCATACAAACTTCTCACTTAGTATTTTATATTATTTTACTATATATATATATATATATATATATATATATATATATATATATATATATATATATATATATATATATATATCTGAATGTACACCCATGTATATCGTGATCTCATCTTTATTTAAAATTATGCTATTGGTAGTATATCGTTTATTTCTGATGCAGAATTTATAATATAAACAAAAAATAAATAAAAATAATTAACTCAGTGGTCAATTTTATGACACTAAAAATATATCTGAAACGGTATTGTTTAAATCATGAAAATGTAAGAAGTAATCCCATTTCAAAAGAATTTTATACGGAGAAAATATATTATTTTGCAAAATGCTTCAATGTTCTTTATGGAGTGAAACGATTTAAGACTTTAATGTTCTAAATTTTTAAGAATCTAAAAAATGAATAATTTAGAAATTTGGAATTAGCATATAAATTCTCTTTCTATATCTCTCTCTCACACACACTAATATATTTATTGTTCCTAGCGTTATACATTATGAGACATGTAAAACTTTAATTGTCAATGTATAATTTCAAAATTTACATAAGTTATTTTCTGTAGATATTTATTGCAGATATTTAATTAATGTATTAACAGCAAGTGAAAATGAGTAAAAAATATCAGATACTTAATACCAACCAGCATAAAATAAGGAGTGCAAGATATTTGTTTGCAAAATAATGAGTATGTTTGCTTGATGTTCTTACTCTTCATTTTTTTCATTAAAAAATGGCCAGAAAGATATAATTTAAAAAAAGGTGCTTATATACTCATTTACTCACAAATGTTCTATTTTATTAATAAACATCAATATTTTATAAAAGAAACTTCCAGAAGAGAAATTAAACTATAACCATTGAAACATACTAGAGTGAGACATTAGGAGTCCATCGGTCTGTAGCTTGAATGCTGGTTTATGCTTGAATTACTCTAGGTTATGCTGGTTTATGCTTGGATTACTGTAGGTTATGCTGATTTATACTTTAATTAATGTAGGTTATGCTGGTTTATGCTTGAATTACTGCTACTGAAATCCCCTGGTTTAGGCTTGAATTACTGTTACTGAAATCCTCTGGTTTATGCTTGAATTTACTGTAGGGAGATACAGATAAGTTTGCATTTATGTCTCGGATAATTTTGTCACTTTCCAGTTTGTGATATTCCTTTTACCTCTAATTTTTCATGATATAATTATTTAACCAGACTGACGATTATCATATTTATTTAATGAAAAATAAATGCATAAGACAAAAGGCGAAGAATTGAATCAAATGCAGGTAACTGATTTCATATGATTTTCCCCATCTGTGTTTAAAGTATTATTATTATTATTATTTGCATAAAGTTAATAAATAGAGCAATTAGATTTTAAAAAATCAAAATAATACTTCGTTTTCCAGACTAAAAAACAGTTTATAAAAGTATTAAAACTGCAAAGATTTTAAAATTATGACAATCCCAGGTCGTGATTCATTATGATAAATAAATAACGAAGGCATTTATAAGTACAGCAACAAATTTTATTTAATTTTCCTTAGGTTCCACAACACAAGGAGTCATTTAAAAAAGCAACAATACACATCTATTACAGTCATTACAGAAAATAAGCTTAATGACTAAATGAGGGAAAGGCATTCTCTGACTCCACGTGTACGACGCGTCTTTCTCCTGGGACCTTCCTGGGCAGAAGAAGTAAAAAGTGTTCCCTCTTCTCAAAAGAACAAATAGAGCCACCTGGCTGTTGCTAATGGTCAAGGGAAGGCAGAGTTTAACCCTTTATCTACCGCATTTTGATTTACTGCAGTTTTTTTCATGCAATATTTTTTTCTTGAATCACTACATTGAAAATTAAGGGATATACATAAACAAACTACTCAACTTTGGGAAATTTAATCCTTTAGAGCTAATCAATTAATTAAAGTTATTCTCAACTGTAAAATTAATCATATACACTGTTCACTTAAAATAAATAGTCAGAGCACATTTTCTAAGGTATTCAGTAACATACAAATAAAATAAGACTTAAATTTTGACATTAACTATTTTTTCGGGACAAAAATGATAATCTTCGCAATCCGCTGAAAACGCCGTCAGTTGAAAACGCAATTTCTGCAATAAAACTATTCGCCTTCCCCGCTAAAATACTCATCATGGGGAACCCGTGCTGCCATATATCTTGGAAGAGTAGATTTAAAAGAATATTCCTACTAAGTATCGTCAGAATATTCGTAAAAATGGTTATTCTGTGTGATTTTAAAGTGAGTGGTATTTATAAGTACCTTCGGTAGATAAAATGTGAAATGTATTTGTTGCAAAGTTTGATTTTTAACAATATTACTTATAACACAAATTTGAAAAATTTAAGCATTTTTGAATATTTTATTGCAAACTGCTGAAATTTTTTTGATTAATTACTTTTTCTTTATAATTGTCATTAAACTATTTTAAAAATATTTTGGAGCAACATGAAAAGACTTCAATTATTAATTGCATTCTGTATTTAAATTGCATTCTATATTTGCATAAATTTTATTTACAGGTATGTATTTTACGAAATCGTATTTATTAATGCATAGAAAAAACATATTTTGATTTGTTTTCAGAATTTTAAAAACAGAGTGTATACTTATATACAAAATAATGTTTAGTGCCTTCGCGGCATGGAGGTACTCTATGGTAGGTGGAAGGGGAAGAGAAGTAGGAGACCCCTGACCACTCTCAGGGGTTCTTCCTCAAAGTTGGGGTGGAAACGAGCCAAATCGTACTGTCACCTGCATGGTGTTCAAAGCTACGGCTAACGACATTCATACAATCTAGCCCTTTGTCATGATGAATTTCGTGGGTCTCGATCTGGCAATGCCGATTAGGTGGGATTAGTAACAACGCAAAGTTTGAAAATGGCATCAAATAAATACATAAAAAAGAGGCTTATACAAATTATTACTTTAGGTAAATGACCTCCTTAAGTATTTAACTTTCAGTTTCAATTAAGAGAATCGTATTTTATTCTTACATTAAAATACATATAGGAAATATAATTATTAGTTTTTAGCAGATACGTATTGTTTATACAGGTTACCAATACGATTTTCTTTTTATAGACAAGAAGCTGTATCTGAAAATTAAAATTGAATGCGTTGAAAACATGTGAAAAATTTTGTTAAAAATGTTGGAGATTTTATTTTTTTTACAAATTTTTTTTAGAAAAATAAAAATTATTATTGCATTTTATAATATCTGTTTAAGGATGCCTTCTGTTTAAAAGCAGTTTAATGTACCTTTTGCGAATAGAAAAAAACCCATTTCAATCTTTTTCAGTAAACTTAAATACTTTCTAACTGGTTGCACCATAGGTTCTCAACGTGGACAGTAACGCCCCCTTGTGGGCGTTTGGGGCTTTCAGGGGGGGGGCAGTAAAAGACCCAAAGAAAATTGTGGGGAGGGGCATTCAGATGGCATGGAGTGGCTTTGGCAGATTAACTAAATATAGTTTAAAAAAGACTAAAAAATACTCTGATTATGCATTAACAAAAGTAAACTTTGATACTAGTTACCTTACGTTTATTGTATGTTTTTAAATCATTTCAGTCGCATTCACATTCGAAAATTCACATATTTCGATAATTCAGAAAGTGGACCAAAAACTTAAAGATTACATTACTTTTAGACCTGAATGATACATTGAATTTTAATTTCTGTACGTGTTGTCTTTGTCTGTGAACAGTAGGAAAAATATTTCTTCCATTGCATTGCATTACGTATATTATCCAAGAAATGTAATAAATACGTTAACCTAGAATTAACGTGTGATTTCTTAAAGGATGAAACTATTAACTTTTTATTTTTATTTTGAAATCAATAATTCATTGTGAATTACTTCATATAATCAAAAGCGTCTTTATAACAGGTAAGCTAAAACTTTTATTCCATTCTTATAAATAAAGAAAGAATTCAATAGAGCTTCAATTCCAACAATATTCTAAGTAAAACTAAAATATATAATATTACACATTTAAATATATTTGTGGCAATAGCAATTTCAGATTCGCAAGTAAACAAAATTGGGGGTTTTAGAAAAAAAATTAAATATATTCTATTTGTAATAGAATATTGTTTAAATTTAATTCTTGTTTTCACCTCGTATTACGTACGCTCTTATTTCTCTAGAGTGGGAGGGGGTAATATCGAAAGATTCACTAGAAAAGGGGGCGCCAGTTCAAAACAGGTCGGGAGCCTATGGGTTACACGAAATAGCCTAAAAACAGACACACTTTCAATATATAAGATAATACTAAACTATTGAAACCAGTATAGATTACCCAAATATTATTAAATATACCGATTGTGAAAAAACGATTACTAACTTTTTCATTCCTGAATTGAACAATCATGATGTCCAGGAGCTGTGGTTCCAACAAGATGGCGCAACATGTCCCACAGTTCATGCCACAATCGATTTATTGAAAGACACGTTTTGGTGACCGCCTAATTTCACGTTTTGGACCTGTGAATTGGCCTCCAAGATCTTGTGATTTAACACCGATAGACTATTTTCTGTGGGGCTATGTAAAGTCATTGGTCTATGCGGATAAGCCACAAACGCTTGACCAGTTGGAAGACAAGATTCGCCGTGTTATTGCCGATATACGTCCACAAATGTTGGAAAAAGTCATCGAAAATTGGACGTCCAGATTGGACTACATCCGAGCCAGCCGTGGCTGTCATATGGCAGAAATCATATTTAAAATGTAATGCCACAAGATATCTTTCGAATAAAAAAAATTCATGTCAATTGAATAATACATCGTTGCTTTATTGCAATTTAAAGTTCTATACCTCTAAAAAAACACCCTTTATTAATTCTAGGTTATAAGTACATTAAATAAAATTCAAGCTATTGTAAAGAAAATATTTCACAAAAATGGTGACTTACAGCTAAATGCCCATTTCTTAAGTCTGCGCAGTCCAGAAATCAGCTGAAAACATTCTTTAACACATTCTGATGAAAGATTTACTTTGCCAGAAGATTCTAGAATCATAGGCATCAAATATTTGATCAAAGACTTCGTTGCTCCTTTTACGGTTGTGTCTAATTTTATCCATGATTCTAGCACATCTGTTCGGTTTTCTGGTATATTAGGTGATTTCCAAATGTCTGCATTAGTGTGAGTCGATAATGTTAAAAATATGAAACCAATACATACGAGCATTGTTCCGTACTTTCATTCGAATGAATGATTTGAGCAACAAACAACTTCTTAAAGCATCTTATTTGTTTTGATCAAGAAGATCTATTTTCCTCCTTCCTTTCACAATTTTCATTCAGGGTCAGGCTGGTCTGTTCAAGTTCTTGATGTACAATGCAAGATAAGTCTGTATTGCGTTCTTACATATTTCTTCAGCAAAAAGTTTATTATCTCTTGATATTTCCTAAGGGAGACCGTTTGCAAAATCTTAAGCCAGCTTATTGTATTGTATTTAAATTATCGATGTACTCGAAAACACAATCGACATTTATTGATAATTATGATAAATACCTTAATAATACTTTCAATAGCAATAACCTAACCCAAATCAAAACTATTATGTTAATAAATTTATGTCTCTGCTTTCTTTATCTTATCTAAAAATTTTTCCTAAATTGCGTCATGTTTATAACCTTTACTAATAAGATTTCCTTAATTAATAAGTTAATGTTTCCTAACTTTTTATTACATTTATTACTTTTATTTTCATTTCTTAAAAAATCAGAGGAATAGAAAAACATTAAAAGAAGAAAATAATACTTGATTCTTCAATTAAATATTTCTATTTACAAACAAAATATACTCCCCTCAAATCTGCATCGCCTGAGAATTTTTTTTGAATCATTTCTCATTCAATCGATTTTGGTCTTTATTCGACGATAGAAATCTATTATGACGTAAAACTAAGACATTTGTAAACTATATATTCTAGAAATGTCATAGCACAATACTAAAAACATATATATACTACATAGCATATACTAAAAAGAACCCAATATTTCCAAATTTAATTACAACCCTTATTTCGCGAAAGACCAGTTGTTAGGGACCCTACGAGTTAAAGAAACCTTTTCCAGTCCATTATATACTTCTAAGTCCTGATATGATGTATTGAGTATGGTGGACGTAGAACTGCTACCTCATGGCATAAGATAGCCGTTTAGGGATAATCTTTGTTCTGATATGATGGGTTGGAGAATCTGGTGGATGTAGAAATAGTACCTCACATAGCGTATGATAGCCATTTAGGGATAATCTTTGTTCTGATATGATGGATTGGAGAATGTAGTGGATGTAGAACTAATATCAACTGGCGTAAGATAGCCATTTAGGATGATCTTTGTCCTGCTCATAATTAAAAACTACTTTATCAGTCACCATTAGCCTTCTTGTAGGATTAGAGATACGTTAAATAAAATCAAACAGAAATCATTCCATGTGAATTTTGGAATAAGGCTCGTGTGCTTCTATAACTATGTGATTTTTTTCCAAAAGGCTAAAATGCTCAAGTACCTTATTGAAACAATATATATTATATGCATAAGTATGCTTCTTATCTTAGGAAAGTATCTAGAGCAGGGGTGGCAAACCTCTATGGACCAACGTGCCATTTCTTTCTAAAGAAGTATTTAATGAGATATAGACGCGCCGTCAAATAGTTCTGACTTGTGATTATTGGAAAAATAGTAAAACTAAATACTAACAACTCAAAACTCTTTATTTACTACGAAAAAATACCTTTTGCACAGTATAATTGTAAGTGTTTTACTTATACATGTAATTCAAATTAAAGTAACATTAGTGGGACTTCTGTGGCTGCAGATTGGATGACAAATAACTTATATTAGGATTATAAAATGCGTCTTTTAGAAGAAGGCATGTTGAATTGGAGTCACATCTGTCAAATGGTTTCTAAGCAATTACTAATTATTTTTGCTGTGGCTCACTTTTTTGACATAAGGATTTATGATTTGTTTCAAAATGTCGTTTTGCAGCCAATGTTCTGCATACCACTGTTCCAGAACATAAAACACACATTGCTTTCTCACTTTACTATTAATTCCATATTTCTAGATAGTTTGACCGTTTGAAATTTCAAGTTTGTTACGCTTTACTATCTTGCACTTTTTGTTCTTTTGCTGAACTAGCCATGTTAAATAACAGTTAAAAATCGTATATATAACACAAAAAAACTTAAAAATATAGTTGTGTCAACGAAATTGACTATGATATGTGCACTGGCGTAGCTAGTTCTGAGTGGGCCCCGTATCAAAACTACTTCGGGGCCCTTTTTGAGAAAAGAAAGCCCTGTTAGTGGTACTGTAGGTACATATGTTGGGGCCCCGTTTCATTGATACGGTAGATACGTCTGTGGCTACGCCCCTGGCTATGCGTATACAAACTTTGCATCATAAGCAACTGTAGTCCACGACGTAACTAAGGCAAGACAATAACAAAGGAGTGTGCTCTCCACCGCACCGCGAACAATCACTCGAGTTTGTTCCTAATGCTTCATAGTGAATTTTGTCATTTTGAAATAAAATGCAAAAAAAATTTTGATCGCTGGCGTGTCCAAAATATTCTGTCGCGTGCCTGATCTAGAGAAATTGTTAGTTAACACAATTTTCTGTTATTTTCCTAGAGGTAACATTCTCAGCTACATTCAGTATAGATTTACATATAAAAATTAACTGATGACGCATTAATACTATTAAAGGTCATTGTTCAAAAACTTACAACTTTGTTCAAATTTGCATACAATACAGGTTTTTACGTAACATTGAAGTTGGCTTCAACCATGCGTGGTAGCCTTGTATTCTTGACTATCATCAATCTCTATTTTGTTCTTTCAGACTTTTTGAGAGCTAAGGATGCCAGATTAAAGTTAAGCTCCAATTCTTCTGTACATAATCATCAAGGCTCTGCTTAGTCGCCTCGAATTTTTCCCATTGCAAAATAGTAGTTTTCGTTGATGAGACAATGCTGTGCTTCCAGTTCAAAGATCTTTGTAATTTTTCCTCATGCTCAAGATTCCTTAAATATCGCTTCTGATTGGTCCAAGCAGATTAAAATGGAGTTTAATCCTACAAAATAAAGTGAAATGATTGTTATGAAAAGGAACATTCTCTCTCTGCTTTATTCTACTCATTTATACTTGGACCCTTTAGTTTCAGTAGCGGAAAGTATTTGGGTCTTCTTGATAATAATGTTTCTTGGCAATAAGTATATAGTTGATGTTTTAAGCAAATAGGATAAATTATAATATGGATATAGTTATATTTTCCATAAAACTTTCGTATTAATTTTAATGCTCGTGTTCTTATCTGAGAGGAAGAGTCTATGCACTTTATTACATATCGTTTTAGAGTTTTTGGCTCGACTCCTAAAGAGAAGATCTGCTCTAAGTTCTTTTAGAGAGAAATTTTATTACTTATCAATCACCTGCGGTTAAAGTACAATTACACTCTGTTTGGAAAAATATGCAGCGAACGGAACAATTAGCATAACTTGTGAGGTCCCAACCGATGGGAACCTTCGTTCTACGCTATCCACGTAACCGGTCTCGAGTGGGGAGGGACGAAGAACTACTAAAGTCATTCATACTAAAGTGTGTTTATTAGGATCTTAGTTTAAACACAATACAACAACAAGAATAATCTAAGGAGTATGATCAAGAACGAGAAGACGCAACACGTGTTACCAATCGAAGGCGCAACTAACCACTGTGAAACTAACTTTAAAGATTAAATATTATCTCACTAGTAAAGGTTTTATAACTAAAGTTTAACTTATCGAGCTTACCGCTATATCCTATTTAAACAGCTACGATTCTCATCTTTCCTGTTCTGGCTTTAATCCGGCTAGACTCCGTTGAGCTCGGGCCCACTTTTGGTTAATCTTCACCGGCCCTGTTAGGCTAATTTCCAGGATTAAGATTCCTCTTTAAGACTATATCTCATATCACTTTGTGACTACCTTTCTACTTAGCAGCACCTAGTGACTTTACTTAAGGACTCTACTTAGCGACGACGCAAATACTAAATTCCCCTCCCCACACACACACACACACACACACACAATTGATTCCTAATTTACATATACACGTTCTTCTTCTTGAGTTGGTTGGAAAGGATTGCATAATGTAATGTGAACGCATAAGTGCCGTTTTTCGTGACAAAGGCTGTCTTAACTACATCACTAGGGTTTACCGCAAGTTGAAAGTACCCTAAACGAAGATCCAGGGAAGACATGATTGTGGTATGGGGAATGTTCGTTATCAAATTCTCAATCAGCGGTAAGGGATACCTGGGGTATTTTGTAAAGACGTTAAGCTTCCTATAGTCTACAACAAATCGATAAGCTTCTGGATTATCTGGAGGTAACCCATTATCCTTTCTACACAGCACAACCGGTGACGCGTACGGGGATTGGATCGGTATTATGTTACCCTGGTTTAACATTTTCTCAACATGAGGATCTAAAATACCTTGTTTCACCCTATCACACCTATACGCCCTCGAAACAACTGGTGGCTTATCCATCGTGTCAATCTCATGATATAAAACATTCGTGAGTCCCGGTTTGTCTGAAAACAATCCTTTAAAACTTTTAAACAAATCTTGTAACTCTTGCTTCTGACCCTCATCTAATCCTGTCTTAGTAAGATCAATGTCCAATTTCCCCTCATCAATTGATGGAATAATTTTTTCAACCTGCGAATCTGGAATCGCCAACGATTTCTTATCAAAATCCAATGTGATTTTTGATCCACTAATGAAATCTACACCCAGAATGCAAGGGTATTCTAAATCCACCAAAACGTGAAGCTGCCAGGTTTTTGAAAATTCTCTTATTCTTACTTGAAACTCTACTACCCCTATATTTCGACATTTATCTCTCTGTGCTGTGACCACCTGAGCACGAGATTTCTTCGCTTGTTTATAAAAAAAAATATTTTCGATAAATTTCTTCAGATATAAACGACTTTTCCACGCCGGAATCCCAGAGTGTTTTCGTAAATGTGAAAGAAATCTCAACCAACCCTTTTGGGTCTTAAGCAACAAAGATTACCATGTGGTGCTTTTGAAACACTCGGTACATGGAAAAAATTTGAAGAAAATGTTTTTAATCTCTAGGACAATGTTTGCACTCAATACTGACAAATCTTTTTTTCCAATCCTTCCAAGTAGACTCTCATGCAGTTACCTTTTTAAAAGTTTTAACATCACCCGGTTTCTTTCTGGTCATTGTTATTTTAAAGTAGGCCTCAGCAAATTTAACTTGGGCCCTTCCAAACCTTCTGCCTATTATGCTTGGGGGTGAAAAGTTATGAGCATCTCATTCTTTTTCGTTTAAATTAATGAATGACTGCATACTCTTAAAAACAAGTAAAGTTGCATTCACAATTGTTTTGTACCTTCATTGATTTGATTTTATGACAGTATTGATTTGATTTTATAAATGAATTGTGTTGGTTTTGTAATTTCATTAATTTATTTCTTACAATATTTGCTTTTTAATTTGTCCATTATTAAATTCCAAATATTAACTCACACTCTCTCTCTATATATATTTGTTTGTTTGTTTATTTATTTATCTTGGTGGAACTTTCAATCGTTAATAAAATACTTTTTAGAAGCACCCAATTGGGCTGAAACTTTATATATACAGGATTATTTTAGATGACAATACAATAATATAATTATAATTAATAAAAGTCAATTGATTAAAACTAATTATTTAAAGAATTTCAAATACAGCCACGTTGGCGACTAAGCAACTATTTTCTCACGTTTTAAAGCATTCAGTTGGACTGAAATTTTGTATACATGATTGTTATGGATGTGTGTGTGTGTGACAATACGATACTTTTATGATAAGTAATAAAAATGAAATACAGCTTAATATTGTGATTTTGTCATATGTATATACATATTTATATTAATTGTAACTATTTAATAAAAAGTAACTAAAATTAAATTTTTTTTACTACTTTTTTTTGTTTTATTTTAATTGTTGTACGTAATATTGTAAGCCCTGAGTAATGCTTGTAATGTAAACAAATCATTTTAACTGTTTTCAATGAAAAAAATGCTAGGCCATTCTAACTAGAAAGAAGGGGAAAAAGACTTATCCTAATAAATTAGAAAAGAAAAAAAACAAAAATGCTTAAAAGTGGATACGAAGAAAAATAAATAATGAAATAAACCAAATATAAATCAATAAATATAATTTTAAAAAGAAATTTCAGTGGCCCCAAAGTCTTAAGTCCCACAGAAATTCTTCTGTAAAAGCTTTGTGATGGCACTGGATGCTTTGTATGAGCCATCTATTCTTTGGAGAGCATACGGGACTTAACGGAACGCTAAAGTTATCAGAACGTTAGAACTATCGGTTCTTTTCAGAACATTGGGGATATTAGTCCAGTCATATTAGTCAAAAATAAGGGTCAACTATGGAATGAGAGATAATAAGCTGAAAATTCGTATAGACCTTTATTTTGGTACTCTAAATGTTGTCTCAAAAGTCTCATAAAATCTCGTGTATGCGTCTTTAATTTAAGGTCAAAGGTAAAAAAATCGGGTTTTTTTTGCAAATATCTCGTTTTCTATGGCTTAATGTTATTTACATTTAAATAAATATTGTAGAGAATAAAATTTTCTATAACTTTTTGTTTGAAACATTTTTTATTCATCAAACCATTTTTGAGACAGAGGGCGTTGAACGCGCAGCGCTTAACGTAATGCAAGATCAACCATTAGTCACATGGTATAATATGCCCCGTATGAAGTCTAAAAACTTTGAAAATATACATGGTTAAAAACAATTGGCATTTTTTATTAACTATTATATTACGTTTAGCAATAATTTTCATTAATCAAGTATATATTTTTAATAACCCTCATCTGTTTGTGTAATTAAAAAATAGTTAATTGAAATTATAGACTTTAATTATATTTTAATATATGTTAATTACAATTTAAGTGGAAAAAATGAAGTACAATTTCTTTAAAATGTATAAACCTTCCAATTTGTTTCTTTCTCTACTGATTATACCTGGACCTTCGGACTCCTATAATACGAACGTTCTATTTATAGCTAGTTGAAAAACAAATGTTTAGCTGTATAGTAAAAACCTCTCTCTCTCTCTATTCCCTTTTCAACAAACCAGGTTCTACTAGCCAAGTTTATTCGTTAGTTTTGAATTATATTTTGGCAACGACGGACGTTGTGGTTATTATTTTGAGAGTTATGGCTGTGATTTGCGTTTTATATGTAATGAATCATTATCACAAGGTGATCCTGTTAATGTAGTGTGTGTGGCTTAAAAACTTTGAAAGCAGCCAGTATGGAAAGAAATGACGGTCACATGATTTTTTAAATTCTTCAACTCCTGAGAATATATATACCAAGTGCCGAAAAGTGTACATTAGTAAAAATTTGATTTCAACTTCGAAATGACACATTGAAAACAGTGAACATTTATCAACACGTAGTGTACTTTGTAAAAGAAAAAGTGAAGCGTTTGATTTCAAAAAGCTCTGTATATTTTGTGGTTAAGTAGCTGATCAAGCAGCAGAGAATAAAAAAAAGGAGAAGTACAGGCACAAGATCAGTAAAATGAGTACTCTTGAACTTAAAAACAATGTTTAAAAAATCAGAACGTAATGATTCTATAGAAGTATTAGTGAAAGATCGCATACTTTGTGAGTATGATTTGATTTCTTTTGAAGCAAAATATATTCTCTACAACTCTAATTTCTTAAATCAACTATCCTCTACTGAAAAGAAGCCTCTCCAAGATAATTAAGTCTCAGAATCTATGGCAGAGCTTTTTAATTACATCGAAAATCACGACGATTCACAATTTACATTGAAAGAGCTAAGAGATGTCCTGACGGGGTATGTACCAGATGATAAAACTATAATTACGAGACTTCAACAAAAGTATTTGACAGATGTAATAATTACGACAAAAGTAAAATCTTTTACAATCATTTTTTCAGGATACACAAGCTAATATATTATTAAAAGCTTAGTATGATAATAAAAAGGGGATAACGAAGAAGACCGGTTACGAATTGTAGAAGCTGCAGCAGCTATTATTAGTGAAGACATTCGGTCATCTGTCTTTGAAACCAAGTCATTTCCAACTAAAAGTAAAATGTTAATCAAGGAAAATCAAGAAATACCGAAAGGTCTATTGCATTTCTTACAGGAAGTCATAATGACAAGCAGAAAAGGAAAAATAGCTAATTCAAAAACAAACTGCTCGTCAATAAATCATGCAATAATGGCTGCATTACGAGAACGATCATTTCATCACAGCTACTATTAAGCTTTTCTGTATTTCTTTATCGAAGATATGGATCTGAAAGACTAATAGGTGTGCAATATAGCTTGGGATTTGCAGTTTCCCATGGTAAGACTGTACAGTTCGAAATTTCAATAGCTTACCATCCACAACCTCGTATTTTATCATCGGAATCAGGTACGCTAGAATAATATGTTGGAGACAATGCCAATATAAATGTCCATACCAGTGGCGCACACATGAATTTTTCAAGGGGGTCCGGGGTCGAAAGTTCACCATTCTTGTATCATGCTCCGTTTGATTTTGTCGATTTTCGGGAACAAAACACAGTAAAAAACTAGTTTTTGAATAAATAATTAGCATTAATTAATAAAATTAATCATTAATAACAAGTAATTAATTAAATTTTACGTATTATATACATAGAATTATAATCAATCGGAAAAAAATCAAGGGTTTTGGGGGGGTCCGGACACAGGACCCCTTGTGTGCGCCACTGGTTCGTACTCTTGATGGTAATAATACTCTCCATGTTATGGAGATTGTTACTCCAAAAGATATATATTGACCGTATACAAAAATGTACAACCAAAACAACAGACCAATATCGCATATGTCTCTTCTAGCATATGAAAAACCAATTGTACCTGGATATAGCAAAATTCTACATGATGATCAAGCATTAACAGAAAAGAATTTTGACGGAGTTGATTTTTTGTGTTTATACGGAAAGTTGAAGATTATTTCATCATTGTCTGGAATGGCTTTCTGAATAGCTCACTACAAATAATAAGAATTTTTCTTCTTCTTGGGTTGTTTCTTTCGTTTATGGATCATCCTGCCAGTAACGTAGACACAATTTATGCTACTTAACATTGCGCTACAAATATTGCAAAATTACACGGCCAAACAACGTGTTTAATTACTTTCAATCAACCTCTCTGCTCTGAAGTTACTACTCTAAAGTCCCTACTACTCTAAAAGGAAATTAGTATCTGTTGATGTCACGACAAAAAACGGCCACAGATGATGCAGATGTTCTTACAGTAGAAACAGCTATAGAAGAATCAGAACATCACAAGACTCATAGCCTCAAACTCATGGCAAGCAATGTCACGTCGCAAGTTCAAAACTTAGTGTCATTCAAAAACTGCCTTGCACAGGGGCTAATGTACGTTAAATCTGTCTAGGCTCAAAGTCCTCCCGTTGGCGAGGTGTGGGAATTCGAAGATGGGTTACCAGCTCGGATATCGTCCTCTTTACTTTCGTCACCAATAGTCCTTATGTTTCTTCAAAGTGTGATGTAAATAAAATGAAATCAAATGCGAATCTTAAAGAAAGCCTTTCATTTCAGTAATGACGAATTCATATTTCATCATTATTCCACTGTAAGGATGAATAATTATTTATGATTGAATATGCTAAAATTAATTGCATTTAGTTTATTCTTAAGGCCCAGTGGCAGCACCTCCTTGCCAGTGGTCGAGTGGTAGCGTATTTCGCACTTTCAAAATAAAAGGAATATTCCTATTGTAAAAATGCTTTATTTGTTAAAGTTTAAATTTTTTTTCGCGCTTCATTTTTAAGTTAATGCCTTCAAACTTCATGTATCGATTGAAAGCAACAGTAATTTTTTTAAACAAAAAATATAACAAAAATAATTCTTCAATATTTCTCGCAAAAGGGGGAAAAACGAAAAACACAATTTTTTTAAAAAAAACCCGTAATTTTTTCAATTTTTGTACAGATTACGGATAATATCGTTCTACACACGGAAAAAAAAGTTTCGTAGATTATTTTTATAAATAAAGAATTATTAAGTATTTAAATGAAATTATGAGTAGTTTTTGAAAAATTGTAAAAAAAAAAATTTTTTTTTTGACATTCAATTTTGCCAAATCTGGTTATTTTCAATATTTATATATATATAGGCGCACCTTCTTTTCTAGTGTAACCTTTCATCAAACGTAACGTGCTGAGTGCAAAACAGTTTTCTGGCGCCAAACAGGTTTTCGCCGCCAAACTCTGAGCTATTGTCAAATTGCTTTTTTTTAAAGTTTTGATTTTTTTCGGGCTTTATTTTTAAGTAAATGCCTTCAAATTTCATATATCGATTGAAAACAACGGTAATTTTTGAACAAAAAATGTAACTCAAAAAATTCTTAAATATTTCTCGCAAAAAGAGAAAAAAACGAAAAACACAATTTATTTTTTAAAAACCGTAATTTTTAAGATATTTTATCAATTTTTGTACAGATTACGGATAATATCATTCTACACACGGAAAAAAGATTTCGTGAGATTATTATTATAAATAAAGAAGTTATTAAGTATCTAATTAAAATTTTGAGTATTTTTTGAAAAATCGTAAAAAAAAAGTTTTTGACATTTAATTTTTTAAATGACTGATTCTAAAAGAAAAAAGCATAAACTTTTTAGTGTAAAATATCCTTTTATTAATGCGAAAGAAAATGCAAGCGGAATGATTTAGCAATCATACTTGTTAGACATTTAAAAAGTCGGATTCAAATTTTTATGATCTCCTTGTGTTGTTTTTCCAATCCCGTTCCATGATCTCAATAAAAGTAAGCACACCGATTCGAACCCGATCTTTTTGAGTTTCGTGATTTGTGGTTGGCAGCAACTACCATGCAAATCGAGCGAGTATTTAAACTCGGCTCATGTTAGTTTTTCAAAAAAAAGGAAGGAGAAACAGAAATATAAGAAGTGTGTGAGGGTGAGAACGGCTGGTTGGCAATGCAACTGCAGGTTGCATCACCATTTTAGATTAGAAATTAATTTTACAATATTAGAAGACGGTTCGAATCGGATGTCTCTGGTAATGTTGCTTTTTGAACTTATTGTTTTTTTATCGCTCCAGTAACGAGCAAAGTGACTTTATGATTGATTATTAAAGGCCAATTTTAAGAAACTGTTTTTCGTCTTCATGCCTCCTCGACACATAAATTTCACTGCTAGCTTTGCAAAATTTAAATTAGTTTACCAATAAGTGTAACAATACTCATAAAAACGTATCCATTTTTGACTCATTTTATAAATAATCGTGAAAAATTGAAAATATAATTATTTTGTAAAATAAATTATGCCGTAATGTGGCGAAGTAAATGATCTTTCCGATTCTGTAATTATTTTTTTGTCTAAGTCTCAAAAATTTTTTTTACCACGTTTTAAAAGCGTCTGAAAAAAAATGTTCCGAGATTTTGAACTTGTCCTCAGGAGGGGAAAAATGGCACTAATTATGCGTTTTAAGTTTTTTAATTAATATCTTTTTAACTAATTGGAATATAAATGGTCAAAATGGATTCCTCGAAGGATTCCCGTTTTTTGGTACCATCGGCGAGTTTCTGCGTCGTGCGGTTCGCGAGAAGGTAGAGTTCGTTTACCTACGTAGTGAACCTAATTTTAATAGTGTAGATCTTTGCGGGTGTTCTAAATGTGAATCCTTAGTCACACAATATGCATTAGTGTGATATTCCAGTTCTTGTCACTCCCTACTCAACATGGTACTATCAACGTTGTTGACTCGTGTTATCCTTTTCTTGGTATCCGTATTATCCGAAAGCTTGTTCTTTTGCAGAAGACTCTACCCTCTTTGCCTCGTGATGTAGCAGAATTGAAAGAAAAATTACACTTGTTGTCGATAACTTTGATATTATCAAGTAGAGTAGAGTGTGACAGGAACTGAGAATTATCCTATTGCTGTATAAAAAACATGTAAAATACGTAAACAAAACTAATTTTTTCTGCATTCTACCATATGTTCTTTTTTATGTATTCGTATTAGTTTTTTTACTGCAGCTCCCCCTGAATCCTTGGAGAAAATTATGGATAACACTGTATTTCAGTAATTTTGCTTAAGACTGGTGAAGTTAGAAAATAAATGTTTTGGTGTCCACACTGCTCTATATATTATGTTTTACTTCCTTCAGTGCAGTCAAGCGTGGAAGTATATGAAATGAAGGGAAAAAGTGATCTGCTGAAGATTATGTACAAAAAGAACGATTATCGATATCTTCGAAAAGAAAGATAACTCTATAATTTTGGAATTGTAAAATATTTACTATCTTTTTCGCAGGGTTGGGATAAACAAATTCTTCATTGTCCCTCTTTCCCTTCCTTTGAGATGATAAGCATAACTCATTTGCCAGCGCTTTCACAAGTTTTTTCACAAGATGTAAGGGTTATCAAATCGAATGAAGAAAGTCTGAGGTATTTATTGAGGTACTGCAAACTCTACAATGGTGTAATATCTAGTATTCAAAAAAGTTTCAAAGCAGTAATTTTCATTTTGTAAATGGTTTACATGAAAACTGTTTTCTTCGGAAAACTGTCTTCGTTCTTTTTCTTTTGTAGAATTAATTTAGTTTCTTTTAACACATAATTTCTTTCTCTTTTCCTAAATTTTTCATCGTTTAACCCTTTATCAACCGATAGTACTTATAAGTACCCCTCAATTTAAGATTGCATAGAATAACCCCCCATTTTTACGAATACTCTGACGATACTTAGCCGGAATATTCTTTTAAATCCACTCTGCCAAGAGGTATGGTAGCACGAGTTCTATGAGAAATATTTTAGCGGGAAAGGTGAAAATTTTTATAGCAGAAATTGGGTTTTCAGTGGATTGCGAAGATTATCATTTTTGTTCAGAAACAATAGTTAATGTCAAAATTTAAGTGTCTTACTTTTTTTGTACGTTAATGAAAACCTGAGAAGGCGATCTGACTATTTATTTTAAGTGGACAGTGTGTATAATTAACTGTACAGTTGAATATCTTAAGATAATTAATTAGCTCTAACTAATTAAATTTCCCAAAGTTGAGTATTTTGTTTATGTATATCTCTTAATTTTCAATGTAGTGATTAAAAAAATGTTGCATGAAAAAAACTGCAGTAAATCATAAAGCGGTAGATAAAGGGTTAAAAAGCCCCCAAAAAAAAAAAAAAAAGAATTGTGGGGTTATCTCTTATGTTTTCAAGTAAATATTACGTAATGTTGTGAACTTTGTTTGCTAAGGTACAAGGCTCTTATTCTTGATTAAAATTTTGCTATTCATATAGCAAAATTTCAAATGCAATTTTAACAGAGGAGAAAATAAGACAATAACTATATATAACCTTTGTCGAACTGTACACAAGCATGCACCTGAAACAACGAGGATTTTATCGGTTACTGATTGGGACGTTCAGTGCACCTCTGTAAGCATTGATACGTTCTACAGTCTTGAAATTATATGAATTTTGTTACTTAAGCATATGTTTTGCGTATATTTTATTTTAGTGAAAATAGGCACATGTTTGTTAAAGATTCAGCTGATGATGCTTATGCAAAATGCAACTTAAGGGAATGAATAATTAATGTTTTGAATTCTTTGTGAAATTTATCCTTACTTTTCCATTTAAATGAAATTACATTTCAAGAAAACTAAATTATAAATGCAAAAGCTAAAAAACATATTAAAAATGTTACAAGTAAAATAAACATTTATTTAAAAAAAAAAAAATTAACAGATAAAAAAATTTTAAGTCAATTCCTACTTAGATCAACAAAGTAAAATTTTATTTTAGTTACTTTTTATTAAATAGTTACAATTAATGTAAATATGTACATACATATCACAGAATCACAACATTAGGTGGTAGGTAATTTTTATTAATTATCAATAAAGTATCGTATTGTCATCCAAAACAATCGTGTATATAAAATTTTAGTTCAACTGAATGCTTTAAAAAGTGAGAAATTTTTTTTTCAAGTTTTGACACAATTCGCCAAAAATGATGCCAACGCCGCTGTATTGGTAATTCTTTAAATAATTAGTTTTAATCAATTAATTTTTATTAGTTATAATTAAATTATTGTATTGTCATCGAAAAATCATGTATATAAAATTTCAGCTCAATTGAGCGCTTTAAAATGTATTTTATTAAAGATTGAAAATTCCAACAAGATAAATAGATAAATAAATACTCTCAGGAACATTGAAAATAGCGACCCAAGAAGAAAGCATCGGATTGAAATGAAATTTAATACACATAATGACACAGATGAGAGATTCACTTGATCTCAAAAACAAGACAATTAAACGAATATAGGGTGTGCAACGACACAAATACTGGGCAACTTCAATAGCGCGTTGGACCACCTCCAGCTGCAATACATGCCGCCACACGGTCCGGCATTGAGTTGATTAGACACCTTATGTTGTCCTGAGGCAGATGGGCCCACAAATCTTGAACAGCCAACTCTAAATCATGTACCGAGTGACACGATGGCATCTGCCGTTTTAGCTGATCCCACATGTGCTCTACAGGGGACAAATCGGGGGAGCGGGCCGGCCATGGAAGAGTCTGAAAATGACGTAGGAAGTCTTGAGCAACTCTTGTATGCGGACGAGCATTATCTTGCTGGAAAATTTTGCCCCCGGGAGACCATTTAAGAAAGGTCCTACATGGGGTCGAGGAATATTATCAACGTAACGTTGGCTCGTTAAGGTTCCACGCATCACAATTAAAGTGGAATGGCTATCAAAGGCTATGGCCCCCCAGACCATTACACCAGCTGTGCGGGCAGTGTGACGTAGAACAGTGTGGGGAAATTGTACCGCTCACCAGGGTTCCTCCACACCCGTACACGGTTATCATCTGTTACCAAAACAACCCGAGATTCATCACTAAACACAACCTTTTGCCAATCTGTGACATTCCACATTGATCTGGCTTGGCACCACTTTAGACGCAGTTGCTGATGTTCCGGTGTTAAAGGGAGTGCATGGAAAGGGCGCTTGGATTTAAGATTTGCTTCTGTAAGGTGTCTGGAAATTGTTTGTGGAACAATTGCTACGCCTACGTCTGCTCGCATCGTTGAACGAGTCACTGTGGAGTCCACAAGTGCTTGCCGCACCATCCTTCGATCCTCTCTCCTCGTGGTCGCTCCAGGAAGGTCCTCCGGTTTTCCGCGTGGGTACTTTCTCGTGTCCACTGCTCCCAACAATTTCTAACGGCGTACTCCGAAAGATCCTCCTGGCCGGCAACACGGTGCGTCGACCAGCCTGCAGTTTTCATCCCGATGATCAGGCCTCTCTCAAACTCGCTTAACTGTGAGAAATGTCTTCTAGCACGTTTACGTGGCCGCGGTAGCCGAGTGGTATAGGTATCAGACCGTGGCTTGCTTTGTCACGGGTTCGAGCCCAGTACCACTAAAGACCCGCCGTGTAGGGCAGCGATGCACGTTAAATCTGTCGAGAGCTGAAACGTCCTCCCGTTGGTGTGGTGTGGTAGTTAGGAGAGGGGGGTGCCAGCTCAGGTGTCGTCCACGTCACTTGACCATGGTTCAAAATTACGTGGTTCGTCGCCAAAAGCCCTCGTGTAGCTGAACAGTGCTTAGTCAATATTCAATCAATCAATCAATCTAGCACGTTTACCTGGCATGTTTCGCTTACCAATGTCTTCCTACAATCGGCGGGTAATCGTCACGTTTATGAATCTTCGAATTTGCTCCTAGCTTATATAGCACCCTCTTCCTGATTGTAGCGCCACCTCGGTGTGTATGAGCATGCGTATTGGCACAAAACTTGGATCTTTTGCATATCACATTACGCTGTACTTATTTACAAAGTTTCGCGATTGCACTTAGCTTCCTTCTTGGGTCGCTATTTTCAATGTTCCTGAGTGTATATATGGAGAGAGTGTGAGCTAATAGTAGGAATTGAAAAAAAAGAGAATCAGACTTGTGAACACAAATATGGGGTTACCAGACTGAAGTAAACTTAATCTCTTAATTTCAGGTAAATTTTGTTGATTAAAATAAACAAAAACACGAATATAAGAAAATTTTTTAATCTGCATCATTATGAACATATACAATAAATAATTATATACAAAACAAGTATGATTAAATATATACACAACGAACATGTTGTACTAAAGTTTGCTATCGTAAACCTTGTTGCAATTTTCATTTATCTCATTCTCATGCATTGTTTTGTTTAAATCTCCATTAATTTTTACCGCTATTTCATCATTTTGGAAAGCATGATTCACACCGATCTCATGATAAGGCTTATCTAATCCTCCATTGCCTTGAAGTGATAATTCGCCATTTTGAAATCCGTTAACTTTTGCTACGTTAATGTTTTCAATCTTCTTCTCTCCTCTTCTAAATAGTATTTTCTCCATGGCCACAAATGGGGATTCAATTAAGAACATGGCAACAAATGCTAGCAGAGAAGAAATGCAAAGATATCCAAAGTATTCAATGATCTGAAAGAATGAGAGTTATCATGATGTGACAAATCTATGCGGAACTTTATCACTAACCTTCTGAGTCGTCTTTTTTAGGGAAATTTAATTCCCTACCTATTTCCAATCAGTTCCAAAGAGAGGACAGGATTCCTTGTTATGCAGATTAGATAAAGTATTTAAGTCAAACGGAATAGTAAAGTTAGAGCAGTAGGAGAGAGAGAGATTGAAGCAGAAAGGTATAATAGTGAAATTAGAAATTTATAATTGAAGATTTCTTGGTGGATAATTTAGTCTCAAGAAGAGTTGAGATTATGTGGTAAATATTGATTTATATTTGAAGTCTCATTAAACGTTTATATTAGGAGTGAGATTAAAGTTAAATGTTCAATAAGAACATTATAGAATATAATTCTGGGTTCTCTTATCGTGGTAATCTCTGCGTGATCGATATTCTAATTGTTAATTAATTGGATCATTAAATATTTAAGTTAATTTAAAGGACATTCCCTTTAAAAAAAACCTCATAATACTAGTTAGATATATTTGTTAATAAGTCTTTGATTCTATTTGGATAAGATAACCAAATAAAGAAAGTTATTCATAAAAATGGCTACTGGCTCTTATCTGACTCCTACTTATTCTCGTTCTCAAAGTGAGGTTCAAGGGGACCTTCACAATGAACAACAATTATATAAATCTTTAACTATATAATTCCATAAAACAGGTAAAAAACTATTTTTTTAAACATGGGTTTTTTTTCTTTCCAACTTCATATTTATCGTAACTTAATTTTTTGTACCTTGAATTTGAAGAGCGAAAGGGAATCTTGAGTTAAATTGAATTTATTCAACATATAGTTTAATTTGCTGACTTCATTATTCATTTATTTCCAGTTGTAAACAATTGGAATTATGATTTAATTCCTTAAATAATTAGTCTTAATCAATTAATTTTTATTAGTTATAATTAAAAATTATCGTATTGTCATCCAAAACAATCGCGTATAGAAACTTTCAGCTCAATTGAGCGCTTTAAAATGTGAGAAAAAAGCTTTTAAAGTTTTGACCCAATTCGCCAACACGATCGCCAAATTTAGTAGCCAAAAATGATACCAACGTAGTTCTACCTGTAATTGTTTAAGCAATTAGTTTTAATCAATTAATATTTATAAATAATATTTAAATTACCATGTCGTCATGGAAAACAATCCTGTTTAGAAAAGTGAATGCTGTAAAATGGGAGAAAACAAGTAATATATATAAAAAATTAAAGTCAGTTCCTACTAAGGTCAACAAAGAAAAATTTTATTTTAGTTACTTTTTATTAAATAATTACAATTAATATAAATATCTGCGTACATATGTCAGAATCACAATATTAAGTGAAAAAGTAGAAAGCGAATTTCCATGGAATAATCAATGTATACTGTCGTCATCTATTGCCTTCATTCGGAAAAAATTTTATTTAATCTCCCATATAAAACTCAAATTAATTTATTAAATTAAATTGATGAATTATTATTTGAAAAATTATATTAATATCAAGTGTCATCCACTACAGTTGTAAAAAAATGTATTCGAACTTGAATGGATTAATAAAAAGTATTTTATGAACTATTGAAAATTTGTGTGTGAACAAGATATATATTTATATAAATAAATATATATAAATAGAGAATGAACTAATAGTAGGAATTGAAAAAGCTCTTTTAAAGTTTTGATCCAGAGATAGTTACAATGTTAGTGGAAGAAAACCCATTAAAAACAAGTAGGATTCTACTTACGAAAAAAATGTGGGAAACATCATGAACTTTTTTGAAGTTAGCAATGAAGACGTTTTGCAAATATGGATGGATGAGGTATATAAGGAATGTAAGCTTACTAAGTGGTACCCAAAGTTTCCATGACAAAAAGTCATTTATAAAGCCTGAAAAATAAATTTATGCAAACTTTATATGATAAATATAAATAAATTAATAGTGTGTATGTGCTCTATAAGTCTAATTAAATTTGTAAGATACGTAAAGTAAGTTTAAAATTCCATTCTAAATGCTACCCATTTTAGATTATAACCAACACAATGTCTGGAAATTTTGATAAAAGAATTTTAAATTCGAATATGTTTATGGTGCACTTCGTGCGAATAATGATTAATAATTAATAATTTTAATTTATAATAATGTTTTTATTTATACTGATTATTGATTGATTAAATAAGAAATTATTGTCTAACAAAACTTATATTCTATCCTATTACAAAAGAATATAATGAATTAAGACACATATTTTATTCATATATTTGGTAAGTATTATTGTGCAAAATAATAAATTGTACTGCATTTTTTGTTTATTTCTTCTAATGGAATTTTTTATTTCTTTTTATATAACCTGAAGAATTTTTTTTCTCTCTCACATATATCAAAAACTTAAAAGACGAAAAAAAAATCCCCGGTTAAATATAAATAAGATGTAGTTATGATTTTCTGTAGACAATTGAGACTATTTTAGGCACCAGATTCGCTAAAACACGTTTTCAAAAACATTGTTGTATCACGTAGTGATTACAATAATTTTTGTGTTCCAGAAATAACCCTAATTTTTAGTATACTTTAGATACATTTTTAAAATATACTCCGCGTTATCGTGCCAGGCTTTAGAAAGAGAAACTTAACCTTTGTAAAGTCATATTAAATTTAAATAAAGAATGTATTTGTGTAAAAGAAGCTAAACATTTTTTTCATACATTGAGTCCAATTTTTTATTATGCAATTTATACAGTTATTAAAAAATTCCGGATATATATAATTAACTCTTGAATATTTAATGAAGAACTTAAATATCTTTACTGGATTACTAAGAATATTTCTGTTATTACCAGAATATTATTTTATCAGTCATATACTTTAAAACGTGCAAGACTTGTGTGTGTGTGTGTATGTGTGTGTGAATGAGGAAATTCATTTATTCTCCAAGACATTTTGGATGCTTTTTATTCATTTATTTATTTTTTGATTACTTGAAAATTTTTTATTCTCATTATAGGAATTAATTAACTCACCTCCACGTCCTGTCATGCAACAAAATGTCATCCACGCAATTCCAGAAGTAAATGCTATTTTATAAAGAGAAGCGTAGATTACAAGTTGCAAAGTGCTGGGGTAGTACACTTTAAACCAAGCACTTGTAATGAATATAACACATCCACAAGCTCCAGCTGAGACACACCAACAGATCACTTGTAATTTCTAAGGGAAACGAATAGCATATATTAAACAAAATTTAATTAAAAACGGAAGCAAAAATAAATGAAATATATTTTTTAAGAAATGATAATAAAATTGTATTTAAAATGATGTTGTTGTGGCTAATGCCACCTGTCTGACGTAGTCAGATAGAAGCCCACGAAATTCATCGAGGTAAGGGGCTAGAAGTACGCCGGTCGTTGGCCTTGAGCACCATACATGTGACAGTACGAATTAGCTCGGCGAAATTCCCCGAAGGGACGACAGATGGCGACACCACCTATCACGACCTCCACAATTTACGCATGGAACTGAAGGGGAGGGAAATATTCTCCAGTCCCCTGCACTCGTGATTCAGCCCTCAAGACTTTCGGACCCAGTGATTTAACTAGCACGTACTCCGTGTGCACTCGGAGGGTATTTGGTGGCATCGGGCATCGAAACCAGACCTTCCGGTCTAGAGTCCGATGCTGTAACCACTAGGCTACCCACGACCCCGTATTTAAAATATCTTTTAATGTCGTTTATTATCTGTCTTTTATCTCAATTATTATTTAATTTAATTTTTTAATGTCATTTATTTTCTAAAAGTTCGTTTGCACGTAACATTACCATTGCGTTTAGAACCAAATTAAGATGTATGTTTTTGTGCTTAAAGGTATATAAAGTATGAAATAATTTTACTCATTTCAGTCATTTTAAAAATTAGCACTAAAAATCATATTAAAGAAACAAATGAGCATAGAAAAAAGTAATATTTGTTTGCAAAAAATATGTTAATTACATTACAAAGGAATCGTAAAAAAAGTATTTTTGGCATATGAAGCTTGTAAAGAAAAATTCATTTTAACTTACGAAAGTTGAAACCGGAGAAAAAAAGTCAGGTACTTACGTATTATCGCAACCTATTGGCGACATCATATGAAACGATGCACTTGATTGTCAATTGAGCTCATACGACACATGCATAATTGAGATTGCCAACTTTTTTTTGGCGAGTTATCTTGAACGTTGGCGATTGTTACGATAATACGTAGGTACTAAAAATCATACTCGTTCACATTAAATGGAAAAACAGTGATAACGAATTTAATATTGAATAAATAAAAAAATTTAAAGTAATTTAATCTTTTATCTTCATAAAAAAGTTGTTTGTAATTCTTTTAATTTATCTCTCTCAATTCGAATGCTTTTTAAATGTTTTTAAAAACGTTTTCAGTTTCAAACTAAACTAAAGATTACCAAAGACTCAAACAGTAAGTAATATCTCTTGACGCATTAAATATTACATTCAAAACACTTGAAGAATAGCTTTAGAAGTAAATAAAAATCATAAGACAAATTACATATAAAATTTTCATAATATGTATACCTTTATTAATAGATAAATGGTTTGAAATCTTTGTAAGTCTTCTACCGGATGAATTAATATAATAAAATTTTGAGCCTATTATATTGCTTATATTCATAAGAAATCTTTAATTATTTTGAAGTTCCTAATTTGAATTACAAATCGCGATCATTAAAAATATTTTGTAAAACTGTACATTATTCAATGTACATAGAATTTATGTACTAGAAATGAAATTGAAAGTTACATTCATGATAATAATTTGATTTTAGAAAAAACATTACTTTTTAGTGAAAATAAATCCTTTTACGCTTTTTAAAATTTATTAAGTCGTAGACGTTTAAAGGCACATATAATTTGTTAAACATTTAACATCTGATTTATTTTCATAAAATTACGAATATTACAAAAAAATTCAATTATAAAAAGGAAAAATCTAAAATTATTTTGAAAAGCTGAATAACAATATCCAAGAAAGTATAATGCCATCTGAAATAATCTTTAAATATTTTAACCCAACATAAATAATTTATTAAATAAGCTTTCCAAACAAATCACTTCAGCTTTGTTGCAAATATGAATACTACTGAAAAATATTACAAACTTATGAGATCTATTACCTTAGAAACTTGGATATCTGGGTATTTTATCATCATATAGCCAAACAAAATTCCTATAAAATACGGTCCTGCTCTTGAAAGTGTGTTGGCATAGGTGTAGAAAAAGAACAGTTGTCTGTCGCTAGAATTTTAAAAAATAATCATCAATAAAGTATTATAGAATAATAATCAAATAGGATTCTTCTCATACAAAAAAACTTCCTGCTGATATACAATCGAAAGAGGACTGTGGTCTTCTAAGTTGAATTTTTTAAGGTGTCGATATTTTCATACCTCAGAATATACTCCGAATTATTGCAGATAATTTTAAAGAATTTCTGAGTATAGAGATCCTAAAAATGTCTTGAAAAGTTTGGAATATTGCTATTCACTTTTAAATAACTGAATATGATAATCCAGATTCTCAAAATGTGATGTTTAATTTTTCAGTTCCTATCTATTTTTAAACTGGTGAAAGAATTTTCCATAACTGGATGAAATCATCTTTGAAAAACACAATGTTGAAAATTTGAGACTATAAACGCTACTGTTGAGACCATAAACACTACTATTTACAAAATCATGTTTAGTAAAACTCGAATGCAGTTCTTATTTCTAATCATTTTCCTTTTTATCTAACTACTTATGATCTTTAATATGCCATCTAATTACTTTCTCAAAAGGTTTGTATCATTCAGTCGAATAATATTAATTACCTAATTTAAAAACATTAAGTACATAATTTAAAAATATTAAGCATTTATAATATTAAGTACATAATTTAAAAATATTAAGCATTTATAATATTAAGTACATAATTTAAAAATATTAAGCATTTAATATTAAGTACATAATTTAAAAATATTAGGCATTTAATATTAAGTACTTAATTTAAAAATATTAAGTACATAACTGAATTAAGATTTGACAACCCATAAATTCTTACTCTGGATCTGTATATGCAACTGTTAAAGTAGGCATCAGGTCATATGCATAGGTAATTGCACCAGAGTAAACAATAGAAATAAGTATGATGAAGACACTTATTGCTATTCCAAGCTTTTCTGATCTAAAAAAAGAAAAAGAAAGGATTTTTTTTCTCTTATTTCATTACTAAATTAATTATTTGTTAATTAAAAGTACATTATCCATTATTTGGGATCAAAATACATTTTAGAGACATTTTTTAAGCTAACTGCGACGATTGATTGATTCATGAAAATCTGAATTCTATTTTATTATTTTAGAATCGTAGAAACTAACCATTATTAAAAAACGATGAAAGTTTTTTGTTTTACTCTTAACATCAAAATCGTTTTTTTTATTGCTTCACATTAATAATTTTTAACTCTAACGCAATATTGCTTTTTATAAGTCATACATCGAAATTTGAAGTTATTTGTGAGGGGGGAAGATGGCACAATAATTTTACACTAAAAAACCCGTGTTATGCCGGGCTATAGAGGGGGGAAGAAACCTGTCTTAAATCAAAAATAAGTGGAATGGAACAAATTTCGAAAAAGGGAAATTTTTTGACATAATTTTAGAAATCACTCACATTATGCGCGTACAAACGCACACACAGAAATGCTGATGTCATGAGGGAAAGAGAAAGCCAGTGCAACGCCGAGCCATGCAGCTAATGCATATATATTCATCGAAATTAAATGTATATCTTTTTCCAAGTACTTTTTATTACAGAACAATTTATGTACGTATAAGTTATGTTCTTTGATATTTAAAATGTTATATAAGTTAGAATATTAAACTAGTAAAATTCATTACTCTACTGACGACATCGTCAGCCGGTACTGAGAGGCTTGGCGTCAAAAGGGCAAGAAGCCAAGCACGGGCGTTGGATAAATAAAATAAATAATTCATTATTTTTGAAGTTATATAAAAAAAAATATAAATTTGGTAAAAATGAATCTTAAGCACACATAATACATAACTTTTAATCAATTTTGAGATAATAATTTGAACACAGATAATATTTTAATGGTTTATTATAATGCTGGAAATATTTAAAAAGAGGTTTAAAATAGTCCAATTTAACAATATTGGAATGATTATCCCGATGCAGCATCAACTAATATAAAAGATTTTGCCTAGATGTAGAACTAATATCGTTAATTATTCATAGTTTTTCTAATTAATTTTAATAAATTAATATTTTTAAAAATTAAAACTATTGTAGAACTTACAAGGAGGCATTTCTTTGTCAAATTTTAAACATCATAGTAAATCTGTGATAAAATTATTTAGTTTTGAAATAATAAAGATATTTTAGTTTAATTTTGCTTAATTAATAAGTTAGTTGAAAGGACTTGTAGCGAATAAATAGCTGAAAAATTACCTTAAGAAAGCCAATAACACTAAAATCGATACGAGATATAGTTGCATGTCAACTGAAACATACCACGTATGCAGCATGCACTGTAAGGAAAAAAAATGCTTTTTGTTAACAGTTGTAATAAAAGGTATAAAAATATATTTCAGTAATTAACTAGATATTATAACTTATATTTAGATATGTTCGTTTGAAATGGAAAGGATAATTCCTGAAATATATATATATATATATATATATATATATATATATATATATATATATTTCATGCCGAACGTAACTGGTCTTGATAAAGGCCAATAAATAATTCGTTAATTATTTATTGCATATAATCTTTACTCTTTTTATGTCTTTAATATTTATATTTTTTTCAAAAGTATTTGTGGAGTTATTAAGAACATTTTATTTCTAGATAATTTACAAATACTATTGACCTTACTTCATTGTTTAAAAAATGGCAAACTTGAAAAAGGAATATAAAACTTTTTAAAGATGGAAATTTGATCCCAATTTATTATAGACTCGTCAGTAAATTGGAGTAATTCTTTTAATAAAGGAAAAGAGTAGGGAAACCTATCCAGTTGTTATGAACGAAAGATCTTAGATTTTTCTTTGTTCATATTCCTGGATCATGATTATAAGTATGATATAACTATTAATCCAATCTAAAAATGTAACATACCCGCAAAAAATCAAGTCCATCAATAAAACTATCAAATGAACTTTTTGACTGGGAGATCCTTGACAAAACTCTGATTCAGCCACTTAAATCAAAGATAACTCGATTGGATTGCTGGCACATGATAATTCGAGTGTATGACTTTATACCGTTTTAAGTATTAAAGAATTATATTGTTATAAATTTGACTTTTCCCCCTCTCCTCTTTTGTCAGCATTTTAATAAAAAGGGATAATTCAAATAGTTTCTGATCCGCTTCTATTTTTGTTGTTGCTTCTCTCTTTTCCTTTTCTATACAAATTTATTATGTTAAGTATTATCATATTTATAGTTGTAATCTATTTCTAATTTCTGTATTATATTTTGTAATACTCCCTAGCATGGCATGTTGTGCTAAAACAAAGATAGGATTCTATCTTTTCTAAATACAACAAAACCAATTTAGTCGAGCGTTTGGCGTTACAAAACCAAGATACTCTTTTCCCCGTCCATTCCGTTCCCAGGCCAACGTCCTTCTCTCTTACAAATACCCCCCTAGAGAGCAGGAGAGAATGGCTTCAGACACTCAATAATCTACCGCCAACAGTAGCCAGCCACTACAATAATAATAATATAAGTATTCGAAGAAGAATTAAGACGTAGTTTTGCATCTAGAATTATTAAATGACTTTCTTGTAAAAGGGCGGAGAAAAACTCCCACTTGTTGACAACATGTAACTTCAGGTAAAATGAGTATTGTATACCTTTTAAAAAGTAAGAAGAAACGATTGCTTTCTATTTAAATTACCAAAAGTGCATTTAATCGTTATTTTTTTTAAAAAAATCAAAGATAAAAAAAGGGAAAAATAAAAATGTCTTTCGTTAAAAAAATTTATTGATGCGTAATAAATTATATCTATATAACAGCACGTCAAGCATTTAAATGTTTTTAACTGTCTTTGTTCATTTTTTAAGATTCAAAGTTCACGACTAGTGCTATTATAAAATAATTCTACAGTCAAGAACTTATTTATCCTATTTACTTTTTTCATTTTATTATAATAGCGCGACATACTTCATATTCAAACAGCTTCACACAATACTGATTTGAATTTCACCTAAGATATTATATTAAGTTAAATATATATATTTACCATGTCTCTCATGTGGTAGTAGTTATTGATGAAAAGAATATTTCTCCACCAATATTGGAAACAAGGATAAATAGAGTCTACCATTGTTTCATGAAACATGGGACCAGATCCCATCAAAGGCACAAGACAACCGAAAAGGATTATAAAGTAGTAAACTGGCATAATTCTGGAAAAGAGTGATTTATTGTATATCATATACAATTAAATACATTAACGAACACAAAAGTGAAATATTTATTTAATAAATTTAGTACTCTATATATAAATATATATATATAAACTTTTTTTCTCAACCGTAGGAAATCACCCTATGATAGTTTTTCCAAGAGGATTGCTCAAATGTTACAGCTTAAAAATGAGTACCAAACCCGACTGCAAACAAAAGAATGGATTTAGTATGTCCACTGGTATGTTCAGTAATGGTATGAATATGTTACTAAGTCTAAAAAAATATATAAATAGATAGAAAATTGCTCATTAATGTCGTAAAAATAGAACAAGGGTTATTAGTAATTAGTAATAGGTCTCGTAGAATTAAACTTCAGTCAAGTGTCGAGGATGACACCTGAGTTAGCCCACCACTTTTCTAATTTCCTCATCATTCCAGCCCGAGGACTTGAATCTAAGATAGATTAAACAATCATTGGTACGATTACACGACTTTACGACGATTTTTTACACGATTAGTCTACAATGGAATCAAAATATTTGGAACATGCGACACAACTTTAATACCATAAGCTCGAGCCAGCGACTGTGACTATTAGGTTTTTTATCATGACACATATGTAAGTAGAATAAAATAAATTAATAATTTACTCGGTTAGAATACAAATATAGTTAGGGAAAAATGAGCCCTGTTGATTTCTTTAGAATAAAAATTTTATAATAAAATCCGTGTTTATTTAAAGAAAATGTCACCCAGCCAGTATGATAGTTATGATCCTTGGCTTCGAATGGGTTCGGGTTCGAATCCCGAGAAAGACATGGTTGTATCTTCGGGAAAGAAGTCGGTCTTTCGCCTGTAGTGGATTCCCGTCTCGAAAGGAAAGCAGCGCATCCCTCCTTGTTATATGCTGGGATCATCATCTGTAATAAATGTGTATATTCTTTTTTTTTCTTTGTATTGTATGCTTTCTGTTCTTCACTTGTATTTCCTATGTGCCCAGGATAAAAAACACACGACATCAACAACATTTGAAGGAAAATGTATTCGGAGAAAAACATAATGTTCATGATATTTAGTTATTGACGATGCAATAATGTATTGTGTTTTATCAGTAAAACACGAAGGAAATCAAAAAGTAAAGGGATTTTTACAATTTCTTTTTCCAAGGTTTTGCAACAGAGCTAGTATCCAGCGCTGAATGAGGGTTACTTGGCAACACTTTTATACAACGCGTTCCTCGTAGTCGTTGGAGGGTAGCAGACTGTTCAACATGGCATTTCCATTGTCAATCTGCACCAAGGAGGAAAAGAGAGCACAATGATTAGATTTTGTTTGTGGAAGGTGTGAAACCAACGCAGGATTCTAGCCAACTTTTCCTTAACTGTACCTTCAACGACTTGCACATTGTCCTCAGTGGTTGACACCGATAGACTGCCCGATCAATCGTCGTCACATGAAGTTCTTCCCTGTTTAAAAAGATCTATCTATTTGTAGATCTTGCTTCGCGATAAGCAACTATCACCATACTGCCAAGCAACAGACAATTTCCACAGTTTTCACACCTTCCGCAAACAAAAAGCGAATTACTACCCTCTTTTCCTCCTTAGTGTAAATCAGGGGTACTCAACCTTTTTTTCTGCTGGGCCGTATACATATGTCAGCTATTTCAGGTGGGACGCATACATATGTTAATTATTTCACGCGGGCCGCAACACGAGGAATAGGGGGGTGGTAGCCAATGTTATCTTGGCTTTTTAAGACCAAGATAACATTGGAAATTTAAAATGTGGAAAATTTATTAAAATATTATAACTTCTGTTTTGCTTTTTTTAATTATTATTTTTGTCACTAACACCAAATTAGAAGCATTAAAGAAACACTACTGCACAGTTTCTGCATCAGTAAACGGTTTCATATGATTACCAATAATATAACGAACTTCATAGGATGTCTTTGTTACAGCTGTGATATTACCACTGACAAAACACTTTGTTGCTGTTGCAAAGATTATTCACACAAGAAAGCCTATTTATCGCCTCTTGAAAGAGATTTTCGAGGAAAAGTGTTACCGAATGATTCCTGTTTATTGGCATTTTTTAAATACAGCACTTCCGTGTCAAATCAAGCACAACTACTGATCCATGTTTATTTTTCTCTATAAAATAGTCAACCACCCAATCGTCTTGAAACGATTTATTATTTTTTTCGAATATTTTTCACTTGCAAGATAAAAAATAGTTAAAATGTAGTTCCGCCCATAAAATTATCGCTACACCACTGTTGTCTGTTATCACTAATCGTAACCGTCCAAATAAAAAAAAAGAATATCCATTTGTACCTGTACGCTACTGACAACAAAAAGCGAAATTGATATATGTGATTTCTTGACAAAGAATTTCCCACCAAGTTTTTAATACAATTTCTCAGAGAAATGGGCCGTGATCGGGCCAATTAAAAAGGCTCGGTAGATTGAGTATTGCTGGTTTTAATCGACAATGGAGCTGCCATGCTGAACAGTCTGCCCCACTCCTACTACTATGAGGGAAGATGAATACTACGTTGTATAGAAGTGTTGCAGATCATCCCTCATTCAGCGCTGTTGCCAAACCTTGGAAAGAAAAATTGCAAGTAAATTTTAAAATAATGGGCCCATCATGGTGTGATTATCTGATTATCAGTTATCTGATTTTAATAACACGTGGTGGTGGTGGTGGGACTAATCCCCATCTGTTCTAGTGAAACTAGACCAGGTGGCCGCGGTAGCCGAGTGGTATAGGTATCGGATCGTGGCTTGCCTGGTCACGAGTTCGATCCCCGTACCACTAAAGACCCGCCGTGTAGGGCAGCGATGCACGTTAAATCTGTCGAGAGCTGAAACGTCCTCCCGTTGGTGTGGTGTGGTAGTTAGGAGAAGGGGGTGCCAGCTCAGGTGTCGTCCACGTCACTTGACCATGGTTCAAAATTACGTGGTCCGTCGCCAAAAGCCCTCGTGTAGCTGAACAGTGCGACGTTAATATTCAATCAATCAATCAATCGAAACTAGACCAGATCCATGAGTCCATAAATCTGTACAAAGTCTAAGAACAGCAGGGGAATGCAACAGCCTCCTCACAGGAAAACCCCAGACATTGCAGAATATGCTGAGGAGAAAACTGACTGATGTTACATTTGGGGCAAATTGGGAAGCTTCTTTTGCCACCCTCAAAATTCATACACCTCAGGTGACCAGTCAAAAATGGTAAGAATGCCGTTTGATATGATCTGGAACCCTAATAACACGTAATACAATAAATAAGGTAACATAATATACGTTTATGTTATTGTGTGTGTGTGTGTGGTGATTTTTGCAACTGTATTAAAAGGAATTCAGTGAAGAAGACAAAGTAATTCATAATAATTTATTAAAAAGCGTTTATAAACAAAATAAAATTTAATATAACTTTAGTAGTAAAATTAAAATATGCGTACAAATATTCAAGAAAACAAAATTTAACACTAGTTGAAATTGAACGCGAATGAAAATTTTCTTTTTGTTTTACTAAATGTAAATGCCCCAATTGAAAAGTGCGCATTGAAACTTTTAGAATAGACATAAAAAAAGTCGCAGTTATTTAACAGTGATATGAATGAAAAAAGTACTAGAAAAGAGATTATGAGTATCTACAGTTTTAGACAATTGCTCAAATTTGGTCACATTTTTTAAGAAAAGTGACCAAGTTCCAAGTAAGAAAAAGGATTTAATGTCTAGCAATATTAAGCAAATTATTTTGTTAACATTTAGTAAAAGCAGAACTCTATACCTAAATAATTACGCACTTACCTCCATAATCTGTGTAGTATGAAACCTCCAATATCAAATCTTTTCTTATCTATTTTGACATGTTTTATTGTAAAGTAAGACAGAAGCATTCCCCTGAAAATCAAATCAAAATTAAGTGCTAAGGAAGTATACTTTTAAATTCAATACATCGCGTTTGCATGCGCACAAACACTGACAATATATATTTATAATGACCCTCTATTTCAGTGTTTTGAAGAGGAATTTTCTTTAATTCATTATGATCTTGTAACCTATCAAGACATCGCATAGTATTTAATTATTTTTATTTACCAGGTTAAAAGTAAATTCAAATTTAATTGCAGTTTGAATTCCTAAAGAAATTCCTTGTCGACAAATTTTGTGATGAAATGAAGCAATATTGCATCAGCCGCCAGATCCGAACATTCAGTGTGCCAAGTCTACAAAATCATGTGAGTAAAGAATATCCTCGAAACTTTCGGGGTAACAACATATAAGCTGACATCCTTTGTATGAACAGAAAGACGCTTTTTTAACACGTTTTTATAAGTTTCACTTGTATGTAATGGAATCTTTGAACTCGATTTTTACCCACTTTAAAATGTCAGATTAATTTGAAATTTCGCCCACTTGTCAAGGACCGATGACAATACAATAATTTCCCAATTTTGTTTCATTATCCTGATTAGGATCTTAATAATTGAGGAATATAAGGATTTCTAGATTTGGCGACTAATTCATTAAATCGTTTTCAGATTTGGCGTCTAATTGCATAAACCATTTTCAGATTTGGTGACTAATTCCATGTGCCATTTCTAGATTTGGCGACTAATTCCAGATTTAGAGCCTAAAAGATTAAGGTACAACCCTAAAACCGAAAACGGGAATAAAAATGACTTATGTACTAACTGCTAAATATTTTTTTTGATACAGCAATATGTTTAGAAGTGATGATACGAACTAACATTTCGCAATACGTTTAAAAGGAAACAATACGATTGATATATAGTATTTCTGCTAAACATACTTTTACTTGTACCTGTATCTATAGAGACGGAATCTTTGAAATACAACGATAGGGGGCTCATCCGAGCCTTCTTAAACGGAGAGAATAAATACCCTTCAGACCCATTAATTAATATGCATTGAAGAACAAGACTAATTCCAGGAGCCACATAATTCCGGCTCCAAATATCAAACTCAAGGATAAAATCAACAAAGAATAAATAATAGTTTTCAAAACTAAAATACAGGCTTTTATTGCAGATCGAACAAAAAATGAAAAATAAATTATAGTTTTAAAAAAAACTAAAAAACATGCTTTTATAGTGAATCGAACTAAAAAGTAAAAGAATAATTCTTAAAATAAGAATAAAATGATTAACGAGAAAATTAATGTCACTGGGGTAAAATTGTGGGGTGCTTTGTACTACATTTTTTGACTAACTCAGCATTTCGGAACAGAATTAGTAAAAAATTTATAACAATTAATGCAGAGCACCCCACGCTTTTATCCCAATAACATTAATTTTCTCGCTAATCATTTTATTCTTATTTTAAGAATTATTCTTTTACTTTTTAGTTCGATTCGCTATAAAAGCGTGTTTTTTAGTTTTTTTGTTTTTGTTTTAAACTGTAATTTTTCCGCTGTAAGCTTTGCACGTGCCCATTGTGTTTTGATGTCTTTATATATAAGTGTGTACGCTTATATTCGAATAATTTACTGTCATTAATCATAAATAAATTCATATTTGTAATCAACATGTCAAGCAGTAAATATTTGAAAGCATTATTCCAACAAATATAGAGCATTTTGACGAAAAACGCTGTATATATCAAGTTACGAAAAAAATTTAAAAAAAAAAGGACAACTTATATAACAATTGTTTTAGAAGTACTTTTAACTTCCTAGTTTTGGTTATTTTAAGTTCCCCCTTTTTATTCAAGCTAATTTGTCGATAAACATGTTTAAAAAGCTTAATTTTTAGTACAAATTTTATTTTAATCTGACAAAAGCCTCAGGACAAATTTTATTTTAAAAACAAATAATTGTGAACACGGGAGAGAAGGATGCGGTTGTACAATAAATCGTCACACGTTACTGACTGATAATCGACACAATGCAATAATTGTTATAGACAAATAACAAAAGTAGGCATAATAAAACGCAAGTGGCTTAGTTTCGATTCGAGTACATCGCTAAAAAAGTATTGTTAACGATATATAATAATCTATTTTACTAGATTCCCTTGAGCTACCCAGACGGTACAGTGAGGTTGACTGCTAAACCGCAAGACCTAGTTTCGAATCCTGGAGAAGAAAAGCATGTATAGTGCTTGGGTGACACTCCAAATCAGGGGTGGCGAACCCAGGGGCCACATGTGGCCCACCTTGAATAATTTTGCGACCCGCGAAATTCATTACAACTTTACAAAAAACGATTATTTCGTGCAATATTTTTGCTTTTAGTACAGTGTTTTGTTACAAATAAGACCCATAACTATTTCTATTTTATCACATTATACACCTCTGTTTTTATACATACTTAGAAGTGGGCAGTATTATATTGTAGCATTTCAAAAATTTTCCAAATTAAGAGATCGGACACAAAAAGTTGTGAACTTAAACCTGCTTTTGAAGTAACTTAAACCTGCGAACCGTTAGTTTCCAAAAATTAATTTATCAAACGTAAATCTCGCTCAAATTTAACGGATGAAAACTTGCAAAATCAATTACGATGTGTAAACACACGCATTGAGATCGATTTGCAAAAATATAAGTGATAGAGCTGAGAAACAATTATCTCACTAATTAAATATTATTTGATCATAGCATATTATTATATTATCTCCGTTTGTGTAAATGAAAAATAATGAAAATATTACTAAGAATTCATTTTGTTTTAAATTTTCACTTCAATAAATGTTTTTTATGGGTCCAAATCTGATGTAAAGATGTATATTTTGATATGCGGACCGCGGGATTATGTTTATCCGAAGTGACCCTCAAGGTCATTTGGGTTGTCCACCCCTGCTTTAAATATTTGTTAAGGCGTAAGTCCTCTTGAGAGGGTAGGCGAAGAGGAGTGGGAGACTCCCGGATCGTTTCCGGAATGTTCTTCTCAAAATTGGGGGAAGGGAGTAAAATCTTACTGTCATATGCAAGTGCTCAAAACTGCGGCTAATGATAGACGTAACCTAGATTCACTTTCCACAACCAATTTCGTATGCCTCTATATGATATTATTGTCAGTTGGGTGCGATAAGCAACAATTAGGGTTTTTAGAAATTTATTTTTGTTTTAATAACTAAAAAAAATACCTCAGTGAAATGCATTCCTCCTCCTCCCTTTTATATATCTATAGTTGGAATATTCATCCTTTTTATTATATTTCTAATTTTTCGGATTTCCTTTTATTAATAACAGATTATTTTTGTAAAAACTATTGTTGATAAATAATTTAACAAATATCGTAGTTATTCTTAATTTTTAAGAAAAATACACAAAATGTTTAATGCTGGGTTAATTTGCTTCATGTTCTAGTAAAGAAAGCGTTGTTTGAAATCCAAAATCACAGATGTCATCACAATCATAATTGATACTCCTCTTCCTCAACAAGAAAACTGCGAAGAATAAACTATTGTAATAAAATATTTTATATATATATTTTTTATGTTTTATTTCATTATTGTTGTATTTGACTTTTTTTTCTTTGCTATATTCATTAACTGAGCATAAAGTATATTTCCTTCTACTTTACACCTTAACTAATAGTTATGGAAGTATTCCATTAATTTACCTAAATTATAAGTAATCTTTTTGATATTTTCAAAGATACAAAAATCAATCAAGTATTTCAAATAATTTAAATAATTCAGATAATGCAAATTGTGTTTCCCCACTGTTTTTTTACATGAAAAGAATTGAGTTGTCAAAGAGTTTGAAAACCAGACAAGTGCATGTCTGAGTTTGAAATAGGACGAATTGGGGGTTTTAAGAATTACAAGTTATTCTTGCTAGAATTCGGTCTCTTGTTAAACGAAATCAAGTAATAGTAGTGTTATTATAAAATCGATGAGTGTAGGAAAAACGGATCGACTGATGAGAAGGATTGCACGAGCATTCACACATCATCGAGCGTTAGGATAGGCATGTTGTTAGCGGGACAATGATGTATTTCACCACAATGAGAACCTTGCACAACGATCTGTGTCAGTCCATATCATTCGATGTCGTTTGCAGCAGAGAGCTATTTCAGTAAAGGATCCAATTCTCCAATTACCACGACGTGTAAAGGACATTAAAGTCCTTTACAGATATTCCACTACAGGAGTATAAAATTGCAATAGTGTATTTATTGAATGCAGAACATGGGCTTAGCATTATCTTTTAAGACGAATCATGATTCTTCCAACAAGCAGGATGCAATGATGCTCATATCCAAAATTTTAGCACAGTGAACAGATTGCGTATAATTCTTGCTCCACCATTCCAATTCTTCAGCAAACTGTCTGGAGCCAACTGTCTCATTTTCTCTAGTACGCATTGTCTGTACACTCAACAGCCAATGGTACGTTTCTGAAGTTTTAGAACCTGTAGTAGTTCTTTATTTTTAAATTCTGTATGCGTCCAGGTCTCAATAGAATGTGTGCCATATGTGATGCCGCATATGGCACATGGCGTTCAAAAATTTTTCATTACCTCCCCAGGTTACACTGCATCCTTCAATACTTATATGCATGGAGTCCATGATTTGCTAACGGAACATACAATCCTGAGCTATGTCAGACGAATTTTCCTAATGTGTGGAAGAACTAAACATGAACTAACACGTACCGCCAAATACATCAAAACCATTTTTTTTTCAGAGCAAGATGAATAGCAATAATTATTTTCAGCAATGGCAGTTACACAAAATGTAAATATTTTAGTGTTCCGGCAATTTGAACAGAATTTCAAATATTTCACCCTTGTACTTTGTGTTATTTGACCAAAAAAATTTGACTTTGTTATATCTTGCATTTCTTTGTGTTACATTTTGAACATCCAGCAGTGTACGTGACTGTTTTTTTTTGTTTGTTTACTTCTGGTTTTTAGTCTTTCATAAAAAAGTATGAATGCAAATCATATATTTGTATATTTCAGGTGCGGAATAATGTTCTGAAGAATTTTTATAAATGACTAATATTATTCTAAACCAAATTACACATAACTATAGTTATATTACTAGGAAATAACGCAAAGTTTAACATTCATAACTAAGTCATTAAATAGTTCTAACTGCCATCATTAAAATGATTTCACTTTAAATGTGACTTTTTTTTACTATTACACTTACCCCATAAATAAGAAAGTATCAACACACTCGGACCCATTTGTCATCATTTGTGTGAAGGTCTCGGATGCAAAGGCATAAGAACGGAATAACATACCTTAAAATAAATTAATATAATAAGTTTTCATTCTAAATATACTTATATGTATGACAACGACAAAAGTTTTTACACAATACATTTCTATAACATAGAATAGTAAGTAATGAAATATAATATAATGGGATTGTTCTTCATTTGCGAGGTGATTAATTAAATAATTGGGAGCATATTTAAAAGTTATAATTTTTTCTGTACCTCTTTAAGGTTCCAAAGGCTAAAAATTGTTCCAAATGCTAAAAAAATTTCCAATAATTTAAAAATTATCAGAATTTTTTTTAGCATTTTTGTAGACATTTTGCATATTTGTATATTGAACAATGCAATACAGGTTACTTTATGTAAAAGTCCTAATTATGCACCCTGCAGATTAATGCACCATATACAGCTTGTAATATCAACATTAAATTATACAATGGTATCATTAATAAACGAAAAGTACAGAAACGAATCGAAAAGTTCTGCAATAAGAATAGGAGTGAAATAATAAGGTTCAATGGAGTCCACTCATCTTTGTCACTAACGATACATCGAGTACTAGTGGAGGCTGATTCCTATCAAAGTCATCACTTATAGCGATATTATAAGTGTGTTGCGTAATTGATTGTTTATTAACGTCAAATTTCAAAGCAATTCAAGGAAAAGGGGTGATGGACCTAGCGTAATTTTAAAGCCCTCCCGAGTGATGTAGATGGCACTTTAGCTGGCGGCACAATCTACAAACTTTTAAACGTGAGAAATTTGGAACTTAACAGATTTAATACGCTTCAGCCTCCTTACACAGGAGATCTGTAGTGATACCAAGACTTGAATCTATGACTTAACAGAAATAAAGCCGAAACCTAATTCTAGACCTTGATCATTCGGTAACCAAAGCAAATCAGAGTGTATTACACACACAACCTCTTGTAAACATTTTAAGAACATGGTAAAAGATTATAAAATTTAATAAATCTTCCATAATATTGAGTCCCATATTAATTCAGAGATCAGTAAATGCAGCGAAAATTCGAAGTTTACACTTCGATTAATTTAAAGAGTTACCTGGCACTGTGTATGTTAAAATTGTAAAATGCAATGAAAAATAGGTTATTTGTAACAGAGTGTGATGCGAACAGTAGAAAATTCATGGTGAACTGATAGCACATTTATGGTGGCAGTATAATAGAAGTATCTATATATTATTCATATTTGAAAAATAGATTATTTGTAACAGAGAGTGATGAGAACAGTAGAAAATTCATGGTGAACTGATAGCACATTTATGGTGGCAGTATAATAGAAGTGTCTATATTATTCATATTTGAAAAATAGACTATTTGTAACAGAGAGTGATGAGAACAGTAGAGAAAATTCATGGAGAACTGATAGCACATTTATGGTGGCAGTATAATAGAAGTGTCTATATTATTCATATTTAAGGCAAATGAAAATAACAGCAGAGTCGAACTGTCGTAAAATTGAGTAAATGCATAGAAAATATCTCCAATTGGACCCTGTATTAACATGAATCTATCATCTTCCATAATAATGCATGGAACTGCATGGTTCACAACACCTTTACATATTAATAATCATAATTATTTGTCTAATCCTTCATACTCACCTAATTGCCCGCTTAATTTTCACGTAATTTTTTTATTTGGCTATTTGAAATGGTACCTAAGAGATAAAACTTTTCATAATTGAACTATAACCGAAATGTCTTTTAAGTATGTGTCCTTTCTAAGCCCTGGCTTTTTTGAAAGAGCAATTTATTTGTGGACAGGTGTTTGCTTAAGCGCATAGTGCATATTTTTATTAATAAAATAATCATTTAAATTTATATAAAATTCATTTATTCCTTTTTCTTTGTTATTTGACATTTAATATTAAACAACTTAGTAGATAAAGAAAGCTTTCTCAAAACACGGAAATAATTTATAAGGACAAATTTTACTTAAGGAATCATTCAGAATGGTAAATTTTTTTAAGGAATTTCTTCTTCAAAAAATTTTCTACAAATATAAATCTTACTATTTTGAAACCTATGTTACAAATTTAGATGGAAATTTATGATTGTGATTGTGTTTTCGAATTTTTGAAACGCTTCAGTAATATACTATAAATTAATTTTTAAAAGGAATACTAATATTTTTTATTTCAAAACTATACACTTGAGTGGTACTACAAAGTGATAATTTTGATCCGTCGTCATGGAGACACCTGGTTAGAAAATTTCTTTTAAAAATGTCCTTAATTATCCAAAAAATGTGATTAATTATCAATTAAGGACATATTTCCTACTGAAAAGTTAGCTTTTGCAAGAATCGATGTAAAACAAAAGAAAGGAAGACCCCATCAACAAGGGAGTTGGATAACATTAAAAATGACTTAAAGGTAACTGGAGTAAGCCGTTGGAGGGCTATTGTGTCGAACAGGGCCAGATGGAGAAGACTGCGAGACAGTCTTGGCCTGAAACAGGCTGTAGAGCTTAAGGTATCCGACTACTTGCGACAACTTTTTTTTGAAAAAATGGAGGTATGGGGATTTTTTTGTGGTTTTTAGATTTATTCAGTATATTTTGAGAAAAATTCTAAAATTGAAAACAAAAAAAATTTATTAATATTAAAATGGGAAAAAAACTGGTAAAAATGTGCAAAAAAAAAAAAAAAAAATTACATAAACGGGGTTCGCTCTGCACAAACATTTTTTGAACAAATTCTGAATTTTTCAATTTCGATGTATTACTTTATTGTTCATTTTTGAAATGACCTTCAGGATAAGAGATATTTTAATTTTTACAAAAACTAGAGCACCTTATCTTAGCGACTAAGTAAAATTGCTTAAAAAAACAGTGATTATATTCACATAAAGAACTGTGAATTTTGAAATAAGTGATTGATAAATCTGAAGATTAAAACACTTTTACTGTTATACAGAATATACACAAAAAATTTCAGTGAATTATTTTAAAAATGTTTTGAGCAATCGCTGTCCCCGTTTGAGTTTTTCGAAAAAAAACACATTTCGAGTAAAACGCCTTTTAAATTTTGACATCTTGTGTAAAGTTATGGCATCTGCGTTTATTAAAACACTTGTAGCTTTTGTTCTAGAGATTGGAAAATAAAAAACTTGGTAATTTTATAAAGCTAATAAAATGGCCTATAAAATAAAGTCATAAAAAATGTGTCAATTTTCTAAAAAAAATCATGATTTTAGGGTAGTCGGATACCTTAAGATGAAGAAGAATTAAATAACTCATAATACTTACGAAAACGGGATAAAAAGCAGCCCGGATAGAAGTAGGTATGGGCCAGGACAACCCACGTAATCGTCAGGAATCTAATTCCATGAAGACATTTAAAACTATCCATCGATGTCTTTGTACTCGTCAACTTTTTGAAATTAGTTATCAAAGAGAAAGACAGGAGGATTCGGAACCCTAGTTCTATAGAGAAAAACATATTAAGTTCAATAATAATTTAAACGAGTTTGTGTACTAGACATTTTATTAGAAGGAAAATTCCTTATGATTTAATACTGTGACATCTGTATAGTTACAATATTTATTATATTACAAAACTTTTTAGGAAAATAAATTGAAGGTGTACACACACACTTGTAATTAGATCAAAGGCTTTGAATAATATCGCATTTTAAGGAAAATAATAGCTCTTATAAATTAAATGATTTTATTTAAATAATACTTACGTGTATAAGTGATATTTTTTGATTTGGAACGCTTTTCTAAGAACGTACCAAGAAGAACGAGAGTACCCAGAAAACAACTGATGACACTAGGAAAAGAGTTCGAGATTATTTTCATGCATCGGAACGTTATTGAAATGAAGATATAAAATATTAATCTTTTAAGACTATAGAATTTTACTATTATAATGTACTAAAACTGATCATATATCAAGATTATGTTATACAGGGTGGTCCCGAATTCATGGTACAAACTTTAAGGGTAGGTACAGGGCATTGTAACAATCATTTATTATATAGGAATGTTATAGGTGCAATAGACACGGTGAGGCATAAACACAAAAACTAAGAGACGAAAGGAATGACAAAGTGTTTATTGAAAGCTTCGTTGACAAGAGTGTAATGTTTACAATAACTGTTCAGTATATGAGTTATGAAGTCCAGCTACATAGCACATTGCTGTACCGCCCACTGGCAGTCGGAGAAGATAACCTGCCGGATTCAAAGCTTGCACTCGCTGAAAATGAAAGAGGTGTTAGCGATTTTCGTTTAACACTCCACAAACAGGCTGATGACTCACACTTATGTGATGAACAACAGCTTTTGTCTCGGGTTTATCAGTAACAACGTTCAAGAAGCTTTATTCCAGGCATGAATTGCGCACAGCTCTTCATTGATCAGTATCATGTCTGGTGATGTGGAACGAACGTGTTTCATGAACTTGACGATGTAATGGCTGAAAATTTCTGTGATCCGACATTCGTCGATCAGGAAACTGCACTTAATGCATCCGTAACGCAGCTCTGCGGTTACCATTTGCACGGCCGTACATGTAATGTATGTCTACATTTTCGGTAAACGTTAAATCTCCCATCGTAGATGTCAGCACAATTGCGAATGGCGCTTTCCGCTATTAGAGATGCATCATGTTGAACGACGGCTAATATCTACTGCCCACTACTGGCAACGTAACCAACCGATAACTCCATTTCTCTTTTCATTTAATTTCCCTGCTTGCGCTTCTCCGCGTCACTTGCGCCCATACATTCCTATACAATAAATTGTTGCTACAATGCCCTGAACCTACCCTCGAAGTTTGTACCATGAATTTGGGACCACCCTGTATAAGACAGAACTTCGATACTTCCACCATTTAATATTTATGTAATCAACTGGGTTTTAAAAAAAACTTGTTTAAAAAGTATATCTTAACATTCATTTTCAAAAAAAAAAGTTTTAAATGAAATAATTTGCAACAAGAATTTATATTCATTGCAGTTACATATATTAAATATTGTGTTTTATATAAATTAGGGTTTTAACCAGTCACAAATTATAATAGATTATATATTGTTTTAATAAGTCACTTATACTTTAGTACTTCTCAATGAAACATATTTTTTCAACCAAGTTAATGAAAAAGGCTTCTAAACTTTTTTATTTATTGATAGGTCAAAACCCGTGACAAATGTTATGGTATGATTATAATTTACTTTCATCAAATTCTAAAAATTATCACCTGAAAATGAAACATTTTGTAAACCGAAGGATCTTCATATCTCATTCAAATTAGAAGATATATAATAATCACATTAGTGTAATTAATATTATTACTTACATTGCACCAATCTGACCCGCTGTGAAATGGATTTCATCATCTTTGATTTCACAACTGACGATTTCGACCATTAGAGGAACTTTTTTAGCCTCTGGAAAAGATAATATACTCATTGTGCAAGAATTTTTTTTGTATATGTTAACAATTGTTTTTCTTGGTGAGAATGTGGGTTTTATTTATTCAAAAAAATATTACCGGACACCAAAACTTGACTTAGATCATCTTTGGAACACCCAGATGGAATGCAAAGTCCTAAAGTAAGCGGTACGAGGTAATGCATATGAGCATTGTTTCTCATCAGAGTGGTAAATTCCTGTAAGAAATAAAAATAAATTAATAAAAACAAGGAAATTTCACTGTTTTTATTTATAACATGTTTTCAAATATAAACTGTATAATTAACGAAAACTATATTTTAGTTTTCGAGCGTAAATGGTGGATTAATTTCTAAATTTTTTGTCACTTTTTTTACATGTATAAAACCTTGTTAATTTATTTTGAAATCTTCATTCTCTTAATTAACCTATTTTACATCATAATAAATTTTTTTTCACGTATATATTTTATTCTATTAATTTTCTTTAAAATTTCATTTTTAATATATTCCAAATTCATGACAAATTTAAAAAAATGTTTTAATTTTAAATATTTTCTTTCTTTCCTAATGTTTTTATTTTTGTCTGGATATTTTCTTTCGTCTCTATTTTTTTATTTCTATGCATTAAGTCACAAGGTGGCGCCACAGATTAAATAATTTTAAATGTGTTTTAGTACATATCTAATATGCTCGTGCTTTAGTCTTTTACTTCGAGAATTTTCAAAAAACTGTTTCTTTCTTTCTCTTTTTTTTTCTTTTGGTTTTCAAGCATCTAATGGGATAATTATAATTGATTTTATCTGCTAATTTTTTGTTTGTATGCGTTGCTGTTCTAAGATAGTTCCTTTTAACGGGAAGTTAGGATAACGAGGTAATGTGGCAGTACTATACATATATTCATATATATTTCATATCTTCTACATTATGGAAGCAGAATCAAGTAAAATTACTAGGACAAATTGGAGATAAAGGTTGGCTGACCTGAATACAGTGTTTAAACCTGAATATTCAAAACATATTTTGAAAACAAATTTATTTCATTTTCATTAATAGGTTATATATAAGCTTAGGTAAAATTAACTTGTTGACGATTTAACTTATTCATGTGTTTCGCGAGTTAGCTATTTTAAAAATAATTAAAAATTTGTTTTCTGCTGCAAGATAAATCATCAGGGAGGGGGATTTAAGTAGACTTAAAAAATTACGTCTGTTTAATTGTTAGTTATTAAAAATATAATGAAAATTTTTTCAATGTGAAACGCTATTGGTTTATATGTTTAAAAATTTTATATAATTATATAACAAAGATAAAAAAGTATTTTAAAATTTCCATTATGTTACCTTTAAAGTATAATTCTAATAAAAAAATTTGACTAAAATGTATATATATATACAGACGGACCTCTATATAACGAAGTCGCTAAACCCCGAAAAAAAGTTCGTTATATGGAAAATTCGTTATGTAGAGGTTCAACTTTCAATTTTATTTATAAACCACATGAAGTAAAATTTTAAATTCATAAACAATATGTATTTAAAAAATTATTATTCACACCTTTTTGTAAACTAATAGATATTTAATTTATATATCTTACCTATAAAAAAAGGAAGGAAAGACTGCAAGAAAAGTTTCTTGGAACCTTTATTCCCTTCCTGAAGAATTAAATTTTTTCTTTGATGTTCAAGCACTTTCGTTTTGACATTTTCGAGCTACAAAAAGCGAAGTTACCAGTACGACTGATCAATACTACACATGAGCGGAGGCTAGTTCAAGAACACTAGACTCCACTAAGTATGAAAGGGGATATCGAAGATGTTTCCAGTAAATTAGACAATGGGGGTTAAAGGTAATAGTTTTGGAAGAAATGCCCAGGATTATGTTGCTCTCGGGGAGTTAGGCACCTAATAAAACCAATTCAACATTTGTGACCACCATAATATGTGTTAAAAGAGAAAATAACTCGAAATGTCCTGAAGTACTTTAAAAGGAGGGAGAAAAAAATTGAATCACAAGAGAAAAAGTTCGTTATATAGAAAATGCACTTCGCTATTGGGAGGCTATTTTACAAAGAAAATCATGAAATGTTCTTGGTTCCAGGAAAAAAGTTCGTTGTATAGAAAAATTCGCAATATAGAGGTTCGTTATACGGAGGCTCGACTGTATATACAATAAATCTCTGCTGAAGTTTCAAATCCCTTATTCGCATTTTGTTCTTCAATTTTAATTAATTTTCTGTTCTATTATAGTCTGAAAATATTACACTTCAACTTCATTTGGGGGATATAAACATATTTCTTGTTTCTCCGATTAAACTTGTTCTAAATTGGGCCTTTAGAAGAGTACTTATAGAAATCCTGACGGCAGGTAGTCCTGATCAAATGAATTTATTGCAGACACCACACATCACGAAACGTATTCAAAGACACAGCAAGACGGAAACGCGCAAAAAACTGAGACAAGAAAAGGGCATGTAGCCTGTTCGGACTCCGTTTTACACCTGAGAGAGTAACAGATTTTCCTTATAATTTTCCCCGGAGGGATTATAGAGAGATAAAAAGAACTCAAACAACTGTATTATACATCAATTGAAAATTTAATTAATTTATGTTAATATGCTTATGATATGTTTACAATGTTAACTGTTTCTAGTTTTGCTAAGAGCATTTTATGCCTCAGAAAGTATACTGTTTCAAATGTTTTCAAAGTAAAAACAAAATAGTAATAAAAGAATACGTACTCACTGACCACTCAGAGAAAACAGCTGCAAATATTTGTAAAATTTCATGAAAGGAGATGAAGGTTGAAATAATTAAGTGCTCCCACCCCACCAAACTACAAATATTTGTACCAACATAAACAATAATAGCAAATCAAGATTTGCTGCTTTAAAATAAATCTAAAAATGCATACAATGCTCTTATTTTTCAAAGGTATGTAACTTAATGCAAGATATTTTGTAGAGACCTGAGTGAAAACTATTTTGCCCGCATTCATTTATTAGAGCCCTTGGGTTTACCTAAAAAACTGCCACAAAGAAAAACCTAGTTGCTGTCGAAAATGTGGGAAAAAAGATGTCTGGTCCAAAAATGCAAGGGAAAAAAGATGTCTGGTCCAAAAATGCAAGGGAAAAAAGATGTCTGGTCCAAAAATGCAAGGGAAAAAAGTTCGCTTAAGTATGTTATGATTATTGCTGATTTTTCACTGGGTAATCAAAAACAAGTATGCTATTGAAACAATGTTAAAAAGTAAACTCACCATAGTATCAGGGAAGTTTTGTACGCCTTACATATTCAAAAGAAATTCTATTTCTTTACTCTTAAGACTTTCAAAGAGTAAAGCACTGCTTCAAGACAATGCCACCACAGTCGTTTTATTAAAAACTATCATTTTTTTCTTAAAAATATGGAAAAATTGACAAAAGTATTGCTTATACAGCCTTTCAGCATGAAAAGTTTCTCAACGTTTCATCCCTGAACTATTATGCTTTTGGCCTGCTGAAAAAAGTTCTGTCGAAATGCAAACCCACCATGTGTGGTGGACTATAAAAGATAGTGAAACAGTAACGCGCGCGCGCGCGGGAAACAATACTAACAGAAAATTTACGAAAGACAGAAATGGTTTAAAGCATGGAGACCAACTGAACTCGTACCAGGGGGTAGGGGGGAGGCTCTTATATTTCTTGATTCAGCCTCAGTAGGATCATGATGCGAATAATTTCAAAAGTCAAAAATTAATCCTGGATATATATTTTCCAAACAACTTGGAATTTCGAACTGCATCCCACCTGGCAACAGTGGCAACAGTATTATCATGCCATGTCCGTCATTTATGTCTAGGCCTACCACCATACATCATCAATATTTTAGTCCAGTGTTTCCCATATGTACCACCAGGGGTACGGAAACATTTTGATGAGGGTATGCGTTGCACCTGAGTTTGGTGGGATATGCAAACATCTTGCGTGAAATACATCTTGCCATTTCCGACTTCATATTTATGAAATGAAGCTTTTTAAGCATTTGTAGGCATTAAGTCAAAAAGGAAAAAGAAAAGACTATTAGACGTGGGCCGCATCTCAGATTACAAGTAATAATCAGAGAACCAAATTATGACGGTCTGTCATCTCAGCACAAGCCCTTTCCTCCTTCTTATTAATCCAAGTAAATGTTATTTATAATACAGCTTATGTTAATATTTTATTATGAATAATTTTATTTCTCTTTCCTTATTATTTTGTGTATGTCACAATAAATAAATATATTTTGATTGTTATTAAAATACACCCTTTATTTGACGAGGAGTACTCGCGTTTTGAGAACTATTGAAGAGGTACACATCTGTCAAAAGTTTGGAAAACACTGCTTTAATCGAAATGAGATAGTCGGCAGTCGGTTTGTGCATAGGTTTGGGAGGCTGTGAGTCATTCACATTTATTTATTACAGAGTACTTTTTATAAGGCACAATGTATTCTATATACTGTCTACTTAAAAGAGTCGCAGATGTGGGCTACTTTTGTATAGGGACTCAGGGCCTCAAGACGTCACCGACGACAGGTCTTTCTATTATGGAAAACAAGAAAAGAAACAAGGTTATCAAATGGAATATTAAAAAGACATTCGAAATCGTTCTAAAACGTCTAAAAGTTTTTTGTATGGGAAAATACCTAATTTACTCTAATTACTCTCATGTTTGTAGTAAACTTTTATAAATGCTTATCAGAAAATGACGTAAAATATATAAATAACTTCACTTATATTAAGTACAGTCGGACCTCTATATAATGAAGTCGTTAAATACCAAAAAAGTTCGTTACATGGAAAATTCGTTATATAAAGGTTCATCATTCAATTTTCTTTATAAACTACATAAAACAAATTTTAAATTCATAAACGCTACCTATCACACCTTTTTGCAAATTAATATATATTTATTTTGTATGTCTTACCTATAAAAAAAAAGAAAGAAAAAAACTGCAAGAAAAGATTTTGACGCCTTTATCCACATTTCTTGAAGAATTAATTATTTTTCTTTGATGCTTAGTTTACGTTTTGACATTTTTGAGCTACAAAAAACTAAGTTACCAGTACGATTAATCAACACTAAAAATGAATGGAGACTAGACTTCACTGAAAGTAAAAGGAGATAAAGAAGATGTTTCCATTGAACTGGACTATAGGGGTTAAGGGTTGCAGTTCTTGGATGAAATGCCCAGAATTCTATTGCTCTCGACAAATTAGACACCTAATAAAAGCAGTTCAAGATTTATGACTACCATAAAATGTGTTAAAAGAGAGAATAACTTGAAATGTCCAGAAATAGACTTCAAAAAAAAAGGGGGGGGGAGTGAATCACAAGAGAAAAAGTTCGTTACATAGAAAATGGATTTCGCTATTGGGAGGTTATTTTACGAAGAAAATCGTGAAATGTTCTTGGCTCCAGGAAAAAGTTCACTGTATAGAAAAATTCGCAATATGGAGGTTCGACTGTATTTCAATAAACGTATCTTACTTTAAAAATAAGTTCTGGCTTCTTTTCGTTACCGTTATGACTAATATTTCTGTTAGTTATATGATTACCTAGAAGAAATATAATAAGCCTTTATTTTCCATTGGATAATAGTGATTACGTCTTAACTTTCTTAAATATTTTTAAAATTAATAGCAATGAAAAAATGATTAAAAGATGAATAATTTCTAAAGCATGATGAATGGACAGAGCAACCGAAAAATAAGTAAGAACATTAACAGATAGGGAAATAAAAAAGGATTCACAGTAATATTGTTTCCTATCTACTCAAAAAATGATGCATTTTAAACTAATGCAAATTTTTACAAAAGAAGGATTTACGTTACATGCATACAAATTACTCTTTGACATTAAAATAGACGTCTCAAGGGTATTTATTATATGTGAAATCCAATGATGAAAAAGAAATTTTGCTTTAAATTGACTGAGTTAGCAATTACTTTTTTCTAGTTACTTATCTCATTTGCAAGTTTATTTAAAAGTAGTGGCTGACAAGTAAATAAATCCAAGAATTTTGACAGTTTCCTCAACAAAGTCTCTAACAAGGGCCCGATTCAAGGAAAAAAAACAGCTTTGATTGGTCTTTGTATTTTTAACTCTTCAAAAAAGTACAATAAAGTTTTAAAAGATAAAAACTATTTTGTTTCGAAAAAATCAATTTCATTTTCTCATTATATGTAATTATTTCAATTCATTTCGCTTTTTTACTTGATCTTTTTAATTTTGGCTCTTCAATAAAAAACAATACACTTATTTTGAAAAATAAATTTTTGTTGTTGTTTTGTTAAAAACCACTGTCTTTTATTTATTTCATTATATTTATAAATAGTTATATCAATTTATTTTCTTGTTTTTGTACATTTTAACCTCTTCTATAAACTTCTTTTTAAAAAATAAAAATTATTTTATTTTGAAAAATCTATTATATTTTTATTTATTTTTTTGCATTACACATATGATTATTTCAATTTATTTTTCTTTTTAGTTGATTCCCATTATATTTGTAGCTCTTTCCTCGCGAATGAATAAGAAATTTCTATTAAATAATAAAAGGTATATCATTTTGAATAAAAAAACTAAATCCATTCTATTCCTTCATTTATAATTACAGTCGAACCTCCATATTACGAACTTCTATATTGCGAATTTTTCTATATATCGAACTTTTTCCTGGAATCAAGAACATTTCATGATTTTCTTTGCAAAATAACCTCGAGTAGCGAAATGTATTTTCTATGCAAAGAAATTTTCTCTTGTGAATCAATTTTTTTTCTCCCTTTTTGTAAAGTATTTCTAGACATTTCAAGTTATTTTCACTTTTAACACTCTTTATAGTGGATATAAATCTTGAACTTGTTTTATTAGAAGCCTTCCTAGCCGAGAGCAATAGAATTCAGGGTGTTTTATCCAAGAAGTTCAACTCTTAGCCTTCATTGTGCAGTTCACTGGGAACATCTTCGATATCCCCTTTCACCCTCAGTCGAGTTGTATCCGTTTATTTGTAGGGTTGATCAGTCGTACTGGTAACTTCGTTACTCGTAGCTCGAAATTGTCAAAACGTAAGTGCTTGAGCATCACAGAACAAAAAATTTAACTCTTCAGGAAGTGGATAAAGGCGTCAAGAAACTTTCCTTGCAATTTTTCTTTTTTTTTTTTTTTTTTTTTTGAAAAAATATATAAAATAAATATATATTAATTTACAAAAGTGTGTGAATAATTACTTTTTTTAAATATATATAGTGTTTATGAATTTAAAATTTGTTTTATGTGATAAATCAAGAAAATTGAAAGATTGATTTCTAAAATTGACAAATTGATTTCTAAATGAGTTATGATCATAATGCAGTGATATCTTTTTCCAGACCGTGAAATAAAGGTCGACGATCACGTGCCGGATACAAATTTCTCATCCTATTCCTTTTCAAGATGAAAAAATGGCACAGAAAGTGTTATTAGCACAGTGTATAACAAATAAATGAGGAAAATATGTTAGATTCAGATAAGATTACCCTAAATAAAACTATCATCATTGACGTCTAGCGTTTTACTTTACAGAAACTTGATTGGAAATTATTCCATCCATTTAATAGCATTTTTGCGTCCAAGCGACATGTTTGAAAATTGCAGGAATTTTGTTTTCACTTCATCTTAAATACGGTGTTTATTTAGGGTACATTTTTGAAGAAAAAATACCCTCTCGGCTCACAGTTATTACATTTTCATTAGACTTTCTTTTATGATTTCATTTGCATTTATATATTTTTTTTATTGTGAGGCTTCCGTTTTTAATTATTTGAACCATTTATAAAATTATGTAGCGTTCTGTCACGTGTTATACTTTCCTCAATCAAAATTAAAAAGTTGATTAAAATTAAAAGATTAATTAAAATACGCTTAAGACGAAATATCGGTTAACACGAAATAATACAACGGCCCCGACAAAGTACTATGCATTTGCAAGCATTTTTTCTCTTAACAAGAAACAAAAATCGCTTAATACGAACAATTTTCCTGCAAGGAATGAACAAAATAAGGAAAACACCAGGGATTTAAGAGGGGAGTGAAATAAAAGAGAGGAGGTTTCACATTATTTTTCTGTATTATTGGACTGTCCTACTCTATCATCGGAAGAATTCGGTGTAGTAGATGATGATAATATGTGTTCACCCCCAATTATGGCAGACGAAGACATTTTGCACTTTGTTCAAAGCCTGTTCCTACGTCATCCGAAATGAGGAACATCATGAAATGTACGCGCCGTTATTTAGACGCACATTCCAATGGTAAAATGAATAAAAAAAAAGATGACATCAAACAATTTTTTGACAATTTGATGTTAAAACAGACATTGCAAAGAAAAATCAACTTATTTTCCGAAAACTCAATAAATATTTTGCTTTTCAAAGAGCTTGAAGATTTTGTATTAAACTTCTTTAAATTCTTGTGTGAATATTTGTTTTCATTGATTGTTATTAAATACATGCATATATACATATATCTACGTTTTTAAAATGTACTCTAATAAACTGAATTTTGTTGAATGTAGGGAAGCAATATGATTCTAACACGAAATTCTTTTAACACAGCAAATATTTCAGTTCCTTTCGTTTCGTATTAAACGATTTTCACTGTAATTTGAACGAACAAAGATTCAAGGCGGAATTTATCTATCTGCTGTGAATTAATGTTATTGTTGTTATTTAGTTCTTAGGTAATGGATTGAATAGTATACTTTCAGTTTTCTTTGACATTAAATGTTGTCGTAATTTCATTAGGCGGTGGTGTAAGATATTTCTATTAAAGATAATATTTTTGAACACAATTTACTGACCGTTCCGGTGAAGTTATTCAACTCTTCTAAGCGGTCGTGCCATCTATATCGCTTTGTCTTGGGGGGAAGGGGAAATCGAATCTCCACCAGACAGTACTGTCCTTGAAATTGAACTTTATCTTTGTTCTTAGAATGAGGAACGACGATATCCAAGCACTCTTCGTATTCACCTAAGTGAGTGAAAGTTGCCCTCTCAAGCCCTTCAGGCATCTTGGCGCTTGAATCTAAGACTGAAAACATTAAAACATAATATAAATAATAATGATTAAAGCTTAGTCTTTTAACAATAATGGAACATGTTTATGAAGAAAACTGAATATATTAATATTGCGAGACGAATTTTGTGTAAATAGTGTAAATAATTTGTATTTGGATGTTTAATGCATTTATATTACTCTATTTTATGTTTATTTTATATTAAAATTGTACTATATTCACAAGCAATGCCTCCCCTTACGGAATAATGACGATTCAATGAGAACTTGGCGAAATCTTGGCGGTATAGTCAAGTTGGCATCATTTTTGGTGACCAAGTTGGCGACCATTTTGGCGTCATTGGCGACCATGTTGACAAGTTCGGAATCCTCTGGATTCTTCTAGAAATTTGTGGAGAGGTCCACTAATGTCACGCTCTAAGACACGAGTGGTTACATTTCTGGAAGTTTCTGCCGCGCCTATAAATAGAGATGCTCGCCGGGGAACGAGGGTCAGTCTTGATTCAACCAGCGATTAGTGAGCATTGTTTTGATTAACTTGGCTGTGCTTGTGAATAATCTTTTACATACATGTATTTTAAACACTAATAATTGTGTTTGATTGCTGTTGAAGGTGTGAAGACCTTCGGAGATTTACTCTGTGAATATTGCTGCGGAATCCTGTATTTAAAGGATTGGATTTTTGATAATAAATTCGCATCGCTATTGAAGAACTGTTTATTTTCTTTGTCAAGCCTTCCTTTTTAGAAATCATTACAATCATATTTAAGCTTTTTCTTCTTAATTTGGATTTATTATTATTTTCAAAGCAGGAACTTTTCGACACTTTTGTTAGTACTGTGAAAAGGATATTATAAATGCTTGCCGTAGTTTTAATAAATTTTGTAGCAAAAATAAGTTAACATTTTTACTACATTTGTAAGTAAAATATTTGTGCACATAACTAATATTACAATACCGTTGAAAAATATTAAATTTTGTGCTTTAACTTTGATTTTTTCTTTCTTCAATTCTACCCTTTCCGATTCATTATATAAACTTGCTTTACACAATTGATAAAGACTGAAAATTTTCAACTTTAGAACTCAGAATGAATTATTCTGTCCAAATCGGAATTAATGATTGATTGTTTATTAACATCCCATTTAGAAGCTAGCTGATTATAGCGACGAGGATGACACGAGGATGACACTTGCATTGGTACTTTAATTTTCAATAATTAATCTGGAAGATCTGTAGATATGTAACCTTTAAAGTGTATAATTGACGTCAGTTAAAGTATATATAATACAGAGTGTTTTTTTTTCAGGTATAGAAGTTTAAGATGGCGACCGATTTAACAGCTGTCAAGTGATTTATTCTCAGTTTGGTTTGGCAATTCATCATCAATAGACTCATGCCTGAAGAACGCTTTCAAATTGTGCAATTTTATTTCGAAAATAATGATCGATTTTCATAAGCGAATTTTGTTTAGCGATGAAGCGCACTTCTGGTTGAATGGCTACGTCAACAAACAAAACTGCAGCATTTGGAGTGAAGCTAATCCACAAGTGTATGTCGAAACACCGTTACATCCAGAAAAACTGACTGTTTGGTGCGCTTTATGGGCTGGTGGAATCTTCTTCAAAAACGATGAAGGCCACAACGTTACAGTCAATGGTGATCGGTATAGAGCCATGATTACTAACTTTTTCATTCCTGAATTGAACAATCATGATGTCCAGGAGCTGTGGTTCCAACAAGACGGCGCAACATGTCACACAGCTTGTGCCACAATCGATTTATTGAAAGACACGTTTGGTGACCGCCTAATTTCACGTTTTGGACCTGTGAATTGGCCTCCAAGATCTTGTGATTTAACACCGCTAGACTATTTTCTGTGGGGCTATGTAAAGTCATTGGTCTATGCGGATAAGCCACAAACGCTTGACCATTTGGAAGACAACATTCGCAGTGTTATTGCCGATATACGGCCACAAATGTTGGAAAAAGTCATCAAAAATTGGACGTCCAGATTGGACTACATCCGAGCCAGCCGTGGCAGTCCTATGCCAGAAATCATATTTAAAATGTAATGCCACAAGATTATCTTTCGAATAAAAAAAGAATTCATGTCAATCGAATAATACATCGTTGTTTTATTGCAATTTAAAGTTCTATACCTCTCAAAAAAACACCCTATAGATCAAAAAAATTTCATACTTTACCTAGTTAAGAAAATTTTAAGCAAACAGCATATCGATTAAGGAAATGTTAGCTTCACAATCTTGATATGAAATGTAAAGATTATATGCATATTATAAAAATATTTTTTTTATAAAAAAATAAATCATGTTCACTCTTTTTAGGATTTAGGTCTTATTTAAACTTTTACAAAACACATCGGTTTGAAATGATTTGAAAAAATAAGGAATAATTAATATAATAGAAAAAAGTTATTATTATAAAAACTACCTAACACTGAATAAATATAAAGCATACCAGTGCATGGTAAACAACTTATAAATGTTGAATTTATAACCTTCATTTAAAAAGAATTCAATAAACAAATAGTTCAGTTTAAAAATAGAATTAATGTTGGACATTATTTACAATACAACATTTATTTTTCACAATTCTTACTATTGCAGTTCACACCCTCTTTATATATATTTATATACCTTGTTCAAATTTTCAATCGCTAATAAAATACTCTTCATTCATCTACTCTAATTCAAATACGTTTTTTTAAACTTGAAGGGGCTGACACTTGATGTTAATACAGTTTTTTCTAACATTAATTCATTAATTAAATTAAATTAACTATAGTTTTGGAGATATATTTCAGTCTATACTATTCCTCTAAATGGTACCATCTTTGGATAAAACAGCTTTTGTTAAATCTGTGATGAAGATTTAACTCAATCTGAATAATCCTATGCTAGTTAGAAGTCAGCATTCTTTTTACACTGGTTTTGAACATAAATTCTTACCTTTTCATTCAACTTTTTATTGAAAACTGTAATTACAAATTTAATGCGGTTAAAAAGTTTTTCATGTTAATTTAAAAGGTGTTTTCCCACTTATATAATATTGTGATTCTCTTACATGTATATACATATTTATATTAATTGTAATTATTTTGTAAAAAGTTACTAAAAAAATAAAATTTTCCTTTGTTGTCCAAATTAAGAATTGACTTTAATTTTCTTTTTATATATTACTAGTTGCTTGGTCTATTTAAATACTTCCAATGTTAAAGTTTCAGTAAAAAAAAAAGCTATGATATTTAATCAATATTGCAGTTGTCTTAAAATCCATCTATTTCAATTCCATCGAGAACTTTCATGTGTTCTTCATTATATTTCTATCAATATTACTCTTACTGTCAAAACAGGTAAAAGATTAATTGCATATTCGGGGAACGCTTTCATGTCCTTCAAAACGGGCTTTAAATATGAATGAGACTTTTCTGTCAAAACAGAAATTGGATTTAATTATACATCTGGGGATCTTATTTCGATATGAATAGGTTTGAGCATCGATGGCTGTCACTGTTCACAACATAACATTCATTGATTCTTTTCACTTCTGAGAGAGAAATGCTAATTGCATAATTGCACATCCGGTTGTTTCTAGAAAGGAATGCGAAGAAAAATATTCTTTTGACGTTGATACCTTGTTTATGACAAGCGACTCATAACAGAGTTTTCCAGAACATTTATTTCAGTAAATAAAAATCTGTTTTTACTTAATCCAGCGTGAAAATGCACGCAAGATAATCAAACATTTAATGCCGAGGTGGGCATTAAGTCGATCGCGATCGACCGTTGGATTACGAAGTCATTTTGAGGTGACCGCCTTCATTAAGACTTAATAATCATTCCATGATACGAAGGCCTAGAAAAACCGTTATTATTCGAATCTAAGCCACGCCCCAAATTCTCAACAAGATTTTGCGAAAATAGAAAAGTAGTCTAAAATATCTCGTCGGTATCCAATTTTACGAAATTAAAATAAAATTAAAATTGGAACAAGTAAGAAGTGAATAATTAGTTATTTTACCAGTATTATAAACTTTTAAATCCATGCATGAAGCTGTAATTGCTCTAAATACCCCATGCAACCAATTTTTCCCCTTCGATTCTGAGCACCACTCGATTTTCAGTAGCTTTAACATTGGGGAAAAGTGGGGCTTAGATTCCAGTAAATATGATATTTCAAAAACCACGGAGGAAAAAATTTGAATCATAAGGGAAAATTTCGTTGAATAGAAAATGCACTTCGTTATCTGGAGCTTATTTTACGAAGAAAATCGTAAAATGTTCTTGGTTCCAGTAAAAAGTTCGCTATATAGAGAAATTCGTAAGATTGAGGTTCGTAAATTGGAGGCCCGACTGCATTGAATACTTTCTTTTAGCTCACTATACCTACGCCACTGGGTGGACTGCAACACCATGAAAAAATTAGAAGTAGCCCGTACCCTGGAAAACTCTGCCCACCCCTGATTTAATGAATAAAAAAAACTTCAGATTTTTGATATTGTATGAGTGTTTATCCTTTTTTATTTTACCAATGCCACACACTACAATAGTACCTATGCCATTAGTGCACGTTTTGATGTTCCCGCCCCACAGATTTGAATCGGCTTCTTTAGTGGATATAATCACCACACTTGCAATGACACCTGTACCCTTAAAAATATTGCGCGGTCTTGTCTTGGACATCACTCCGGCAACCTTTGACACCAGAAGGAACCCTTTTAATCCACCCACGAACCGGATGTAACTCGAAGCTAAAGACGCCAACGGCTGTCATCCTCAAGACTCTAGAGAGGGCAGAGAGAGAACGGAAGACGGTCTGAAAACTTCGCGGAGAAAGGACACCAAAAACTTCTTCCTCACAAACTACGGAACTTGGATTCTAAGAATCTAATAAGTTTAATAACTTCAATGTATAATCTGTAAATAATAACGGTGACATAAATAAACTAAACATTTAAATTAATCAATATCACACTACCTTTATTTATCTCAAACACCACAACGTGCTCTCCAACATTTTTCGACAGTAGAATTAAGACTAATTAGGGCAGGACACACAACCAAATGTTCAGTGGTCATAGATTGACCAGAGTCACACAGAGAACACACAGTCTGGTGAGTCAGCAATACCAATTCTGTAGAGATGAGATCTCAGACAGTCATGCCCTGTCAAAAGTCTAAAATGAGCTACAGCAGCTTTTCTAGGAGCCTCAGGAACCCAGGACGGCTTCTTGTTCAAGATTGCTCAGTTCTCCTCTTTCGGCATCTCCGCAACTTCCTTTTTAAAATTATATCGCAAGACCATATTAGTAAAAAGCTTAAGGCAGTTCTTCTCAAAGTTGCAATATACGCGACCCAACATTTAATCATAATTTTCATCGCCCCCCCCTTATTCAATAATTATGTATTGAATTCAATAATACTATACTTTGACCCTAAAACTGCGAAACAGCTTTAACCTCTTAAGTGCCCCCGGCGTATATAAACGTCTCGCTAAGCCTAAGTGTTCATTTCGTCGGATATTTATATACGACTTTCCAAAGTACGATTTTTTATGTGCAGTGCTTTCCGTAAAATTATTCCGAAGGCTTTGGAATGCAAAAAAAGGACATTGACAGTGTTTGCGAAGGATTTACTTATTTTAAATTGTTTGCTCTTTATTCTCCCCCCCCCCAATACATCACATACGTGTGCCTACGTGGAAAACGGTTGCCATTGGGAAGCAAATCACGTGACTTTTAATCGGCAGTTAAGGGGACTTGGCACCCTTTGAGCAAACTTCTTTATTTACGTATTTAAAAATTATATTTTACCATTTTGTACAATGTTTCTATTCAAGAAAATGTTACCAGATGAAAATTTTCATATATTATTCACACAATTTTAAAAATTTTAATTTTTTGAAGAAAATTGGGAAAATTTTAAAATCCTACTCCTTTTATAAAAATTAATTTTTCGACCTGAAATTTTTTTATAATACTCTTATGGATGATCTAAACAACTTTAGGGATCGATTTTAGAATAACTTCATTCGCTTTCGAGAAAAAAAAATAAAATGTTGATATACAGGCTAAAAATTAACGATAAAGCCAACATGTCTTACATTTTATTTTTTTTAAAAAAAGTATTCAGTTTATAGCAAAACGGATCCCTAATTTTATTACATGCTTTATTTTCAACACGCAAGAAAAAAAAATGGAAGTGATTGGTAAATAATTGTCGAAGGAGTAGCATTTTGAATGCACTAAGGTTTCGAAAAACACAAACTAAGAAAAACAGGTTTAAAATTTATAATTCTGAAAAAATAATTATTATAAGCTTAATTAAACTTAAAATACCACTTTAAGATATTCGTTATACGTTTTTCTTTAAAATAATTGCATTTTCATATTTTTTCAACCCACACATTTTTATAAATTATCAACTTTTAGAGAGTACTAATTGCCCATGAAAATTCAAGAAAAATGTTAAAAAAAAATTTCTGTCACGACAAAAATTTTAGCTGTTTTTCTTCTTATAATATTAAAATATTACATTTGTATGAAAAATATATGAGGAAGAAGAAATGAAATTATAAAATTATTAATATAAAATGCCTTAATTTAAAAATTTTACATGCACACATTTCACAAGGAAGAAAAATTACATTATTGTATTGCCTCGGAAATATTCTGCTTTTAATACTACACATTCTTTTTTATAGTTATTATTTCTGTTTCTAAAATAGATTTTTTTAATCATAAAGCATTTTTTAGCTTTTTTTTAAAAAAAGGGGGTGTGGCTGAATTGCCTAATTTGTTTTCAAATGAAGTTTTAGTCAACTTCTAACTTTCCAACATGCACAAGTGATATATCAATCGAACGATAATAATGCAAAGAATAAGATTAAATGAAAATAAAAAAAACGATAGGTGTGTGACTTTAGGGTACCAAGTCACCTTAAGGGAAAATTATAAACAGGACAAATTAGCAACAAGATAAGTCTTAATTTTTGTTCTTAATTACATATATGATAATTCACTGGTAATTAATAAACTTTTTCTTAAATGAGGATTGTTAAACTAATTATAAAATACTTTATGTAGCACTGATACATTTTTAAATATAATATATCAGTGTAAATGTGCAGTTTATTTTTCATTATGTTAGAATGTATTTTGTGTGTCGACTTTCAGTAAATTAATAATTTTTTAAATAATTTTTTGTTTTTGACTTTTCAATATGCTCGCGCGCCCCCTCGTAGAATTGCCAAGCCCCAAAGGGGGCGCACACCGCAGTTTGAGAAACGCTGGCTTAAGGAATTAAAGATAGAATTTCTCATTCTCATGGGCCTTTGGATTCTAAGGGCTGCTTTCTTAGAAAGAAAGAAAAGAGTCCCTTATGCTAAAGGAGCCTTTTTTACTAACACGGCCTTTAAATATAATTTTAAAATTGAATAAAATGGAAGCTGCGAAGATGTCGAAGGACAAGAACTGGACAATCTTGAACGAGAACATGTCCTGGGTTCCTGCGGCTCCTAGAAAAGCTGCTGTAGCATTTTATACTTTTGACAGGGCATGACTGTCTGAGATCTCATCTCTACAGTGTTGGTATTGCCGACTCACCAGACTGTGTGTGTGTTTTCTGTGTGACTCAGGTCAGCCTATGACCGCTGAGCATTTGGTTGTGTGCCCAGCACTAATAATTCTTAATTCTATTTTCGAGAAATATTGGAGAGAACGTACACTTATAGTATAGGTGCAATTGTAGTGTGTGGCATTTAAAAAAACACACAATAACAATATCAAAAATCTGTAGTTTTTTATTCATTAAATGTTTAGTGCAAAAAGTTCCAGGAATAGATACTTTTTTCATTTCGTTTTTTAAAATTAAATAGTATATAAATAAAACTAGGTTTAAAATAATGATGCAGTTAACTTCTTCAAACAGAATATTTATGGAATTAGAATTGTTATAAAGAGTGTTTTTTCCAGGTATAGAAGTTTAAGTTGGCATTACTTTCCAAGATGGCGACCGATTTAAAAGCTGTCAAGTGATTTATTCTCAGTTTGGTTTGGCAATTCATCAAAACGATCATCAAGCAAGGCGTAGATTCGTCGAATGGGCCCAAAACGAGATTGCCGTTGTTCCCGATTTTCATAAGCGAATTTTGTTTAGCGATGAAGCGCACTTCTGGTTGAATGGCTACGTCAACAAACAAAACTGCCGCATTTGGAAAAACTGACTGTTTGGTGCGCTTTATGAGCTGGTGGAATCATTGGTCCGTACTTCTTCAAAAACGATGAAGGCCACAACGTTACAGTCAATGGTGATCGGTATAGAGCCATGATTACTAACTTTTCATTCCTGAATTGAACAATCATGATGTTCAGGAGCTGTGGTTCCAACAAGACGGCGCAACATGTCACACAGCTCGTGCCACAACCGATTTATTGAAAGACACGTTTGGTGACCGCCTAATTTCACGTTTTGGACCTGTGAATTGGCCTCCAAGATCTTGCGATTTAACACCGCTAGACTATTTTCTGTGGGGATATCTAAAGTCATTGGTCTATGCGGATAAGCCACAAACGCTTGACCATTTGGAAGACAACATTCGCCGTGTTATTGCCGATATACGGCCACAAATGTTGGAAAAAGTCATCGAAAATTGGACGTCCAGATTGGACTACATCCGAGCCAGCCGTGGCAGTCATATGCCAGAAATCATACTTAAAATGTAATGCCACAAGATTATCTTTCGAATAAAAAAAATTCATGTCAATTGAATAATACATCGTTGTTTTATTGCAATTTAAAGTTCTATACCGCTAAAAAAACACCCTTTACAAATACATTATATTACTATATATTCCAGCTCACATACACACATGTGTATGATGAGTTGTACACTAATTAAGACATTTTCCTGGTGGAATCAATTAATTTTATTGTTGCAGATTTAGAATCCAGTTTATTGATTTAAGGCATCCGAATATGTTCGGAACTGTGATTTTAAAAAAGCGTAAAAATGGATAATTTTCATGGTATTTAGTGTCACTTAGATTAAAATGCATGTATAAGATGGTTTTAAGGACATTTTGACAAATAAAACTATTTAAGTACAATATTTTGGCAAAAAAATTAACTCAAAATAACCATTTTCAAAATATCCTCCTTTTATGAAAAATGCTTCTATTATAATAATGTATTGCCTGTATATAGCACAGACCTCTGTACAGAGGCTCAACTATGATTTTTGAAAACTTCACATTATTTTCAGAGTTACAACCAATTGAAATAATTATCGGCGTTTTTTCCTTAAAATTTCTCCCCTGTGTTGTCGTAAAGCATTGATGTCATCACTTCTAAGTTATACATTTCAAAAATTCTGGTTGAGCCTCTGTACAGAGTTCTGAGCAAAATACAGGAAAATATTAGTACAACAGAAGCATTTTTCAGAAAAGGAGAATATTTTGAAAATGGGTCATTCTATGTTCATTTTTTGTCAAAATATTGTACTTAAATAACTTTTTATTGTAATACTATTCTTTAAACAATTTTATATACATTTTCTAATCTAAGGGACACTAAATATCATAAATATTATCCATTTACACGCTTTTGCAAAATCACGGTTCCGAACGTATTCGGATACCGCAACACAGGTAAAACGGTGACTCGTGTAAAGGACAACACAGACTTAACAAACCGAAACGCGAAAATGACAGTAACACACTACAGCAGGGGTCGGCAAACTTTTAGCTGTGGAGTGCCAAATAAGTCGACCAATTCCTTAAGTATTGCATGCAGAGTTGGAGAATGGAGGTTAATAATATAGATTTAAAGTTTTATTATATATTAATTTTGTGCATCATTTAAAAATATTTCTTAACGATATGATAAACTTTTGGATTATGAACCAGCTTCAAGTAAAATGGAAAAGAACAAAGATGTTACAAAAATTAAAATGGTGAGTTGTATTATAAGGAATAAAGAATTACCTAAGTTATTGATAGTTGTTTTTTGAAATATATAAAAATATGATATATATATTTATGATGTATGATCTTTATATTTATGCAGAAATAAAAATCCTGAATTAAATATGATCATATTGTATGTTTTAAAGATGAGCATTCACAATTCAGCTTGCATGTTGCATATTATTTTTTAAATAAAATTTGCCAGGCATGATATTTTTTTATCAATATGCAACACGTTTATAAGTGGTTACGGCTACATTACTTTGCCATCTTTGTAGTAATTTTATTTTCGTGAATCTAAAACGTATTTTCCCCTCAGCTTCAAGATAATCAAACTATGGCAAAGAATACTTATGAAGCTTTGAATTCTCAGCTGCTTGATGATCTTCCAAAGTTATGCGATTTATCTGTTGAAATTCTATATGATTGCATTCGTTGTTTTCTGAAGGCTAAGAAAAATTTTGTTGGTAGAACAACAAAATTGCTATTCAATTTGATGGATGTAAATAGTTTTTTTAAAAATATTAGCAATGATTATTAATGTAAATTAGTACTTCCAATTTGTTATTAGATATGCTATCAATGTTTGATGTTGTATTTGAAAATTATATTAGATACAAGCCAAATTTTTGGAAAATACTGTATGTTGCCAAATGTCTACATTATGCGTTTGTTTCATAAGTAATTATAAGCGGGTATTTTTGGTTTTAGAACCTTTTAGCTTAGGTTGCTTTGCTTTTTAGGATGTCTAGGTGGCTAAAAGATGAGAATATTGATGATTTATTTACCCTTATAGAAAATGGAGATATTTCTGAAGACGAAGAGGATATGGGTTTGAAATTAATTATCACCCGGACCTACAAGATCTGATAAACGAATTAGAGGACAATAATGATGATGAAGAAGACAATGAAAATCCTCCCTTTGACCCTGGAAGAAGGATTGTTGGAACACTTCAACAATCCTGCTCCAGGACCTTCGAATTGTCAACCACATTCAAACCTTCTTGGTGTTGCAGCTTAGAGGCAACGAAGTAGAGAAGAAGCGTAATTTGTCCAATACGCACACAGGTAAGATCGTACATGTTTCACAGGAAGTACAGACTTTTCCCCTCCACTAGCCGCGCTTGAAATACCATTCCAATTTTTGTCCGAATTTATAAATGAGGATATACTCACTGTTATTGTGGAAAAGAACTAAATTTTTACATCGCGCAAAAACAAAAAATTGTGTCACCAACTGTCCTCTAGTAACTGCTACTGAAATCCGTCTATTTCTAGGTATTATCATATTTATGTTCGTGTACCATTACCCAAATGTTAGACCGAGGTCCCGTTAAACCTGTCCCGCCAAAAGATATCTGGACTGACGATATAGGCTATGATGAAAAAAGGTGCAGCGCTAAAAATAGATGCAAACTTCCAGGTTGTAAAGGATTTTCACGACTGTATATGAGTGCATCAAATTCAAGGCTGCTTTGTGTCATAAGAAAAATCGCAAGCGTTTTGCTGTATTTCATTCCTAAATAATAAGGAAATTGCTATACTAATGAATACAAATATAATATGACGATTTGCTTATGTCTACAGTAATTTTAGCAATAAAAGCATATTGTTGCCAAAAGTCCATATACTATTTTATTCAAAATAAGTTTTCTATAATTATTTACTGGATTTTTCAAATTATTTTTTACGTAACCAATGACTAATTTCCTATAATATATGATTTGTTTTTAGTTCAAAACATATAATAATGCATTTAAGGATAAACATTTTTTGTCAATAATAACATCCGTATAAGCTAAATTAAAACAACTGAGTGTTTTACTTAAATCTATAAATTAAAGCATTTTTTTTTTAGTTTTAAAAAAAAATATCAGCCAAAAACTATAAAATAAGATGTAATTCAGCGGATTCCTGAAACTATTGGGAAATCTAAAGATTTTTTTTTTTAGCATTTTTTTTCAAAAAGCACTTGAAGTTTTTTGTTTTTTGACTTGAAATGCTTAGGCTCTTGTTTAAAAAAATTACTATTCACTTATATGGCTCTATGAGAATCAGTATGGTTTATATTTATTTTAAATCAATAAATATTTTAAACAGCTTTATTTCTATTATTTTTCGCTTATAATGGAGATAACAAATTTTGTCTTTTATAAATTCCTCCTTTCTTTTCTTCTGCTCAATCTCCTCTTTGTTTAAGCAGTGCTAAGAATTTAAAAATTAATAAAGTAATATAAATTTTTAATGACAAAAACAGCATGTTTTACTTTCAGTATTATCATTACATTTCTAGTGAAGAGAAAAAGATATCTACCACACATTTACATGCTCTTCTCAAAACAATTCTAAGCATTAAAGCCAGCTTCATATACGTTTTTAGGTATATTTTAGGATTGTTGACTTTGCACTTTTTTTATTTATATGTTCAGAAATTTTCTCGTTTTTACCAGCTCCAAGTGAATACTTCTTTATTATTACTGGGATATTTCTTTTATTTCTAATACTTGTGTGAGATTCGCTCAGCTTTATCTCATTGTCATTCTTTTAGAAAAAGGGAATTTTTTTATACCTTACTTCGATTCTATAAGAAGGATTTGCATACATAAAAACAAAACAAAAAAAATGCATTTATTGTAGCCAATGTCAATTATATTGTCACAAACAATCTTCCAGTTCTCCTTTTTAAGTATACATGGCAGTTAATTTTTTTAATTTGTCAATAGTTTATACGACATATTTTTATTTCAATATTATGTAAAGTTACATCTTTCTCTTTTCTTTCTCTTCTAAAGTTACGAATCTATTCTTTTTCAGCACATATGAAACAAAAGTCGTATATATATCGTATATATATATATATATATATATATATGTGTGTGTGTGTGTGTGTGTCAAATGATGATTGAAATTCAGATGGAAAACAAAACTTGTTTCTTTCTGTGAGTTTTAATTATAGTCAATATTTTTCATTAATTATTTAGCATGGAAATAATCTATGAAGAACTTTTCAACTGTAATATTTTCAGAATATTCAGTCGAATTTACTTGACATAATATCTCATTTCTTTTGTGAAGTTTGTCAACACAAGGCTTTCCAGTTACTTTTCAGCAACACAAACATGAGCTATTTTACAAAAAAAGTACAATTTAATTCTATATTTCACTCTAGCAGTAGCATCACTCTTAAAGAAGCCATACTATTGACAATAAAATTGTAAAATACACCAAGTAAAACATATATGAAAATATTAGTAAGAAAATGCCAATAATAGAGCATTATTATAACTGAAGTCTATCAAAATATATTAAATTTATTTTTATGTATTTCTACGTTTATTAATAATTTGGGTTGATTAAAACCATTTAAAGAAGATACAAGTTTGGTTTTTTTCCTAAAAAGCAACTCTGCACAACAAATTGGAAAAGATATAAACTAAGCAAATTCATCTACTTGAGATGAATGCTAAAAATTAAGTTGTCATAGTTAAACCTTACGGAAGCTATCTTGAAATAAATCATAGCAAATGATCGATTAGATGGATTCAGAGTAAAAATGATATATTTCCTGTGCCTTATTTTTGAAATAATGAAACATTTTAATTATTTGAACACGCATTAATACGTTTTTCTATTACACTATCTCCTTCATGACATTTTAAAAATTAATCCAATCCTTCCCAAACCATTTGGCATGTTAACATGAGGGATACATAAAAATATTTTATACTTGTACTTACTTGTACTTAGCTAAATTTTAAAGTATCCGACTACACTAAAATTGTGAATTTTACCAAAAATCGACAATTTCTTTATGATTTTATTTTATAGGCCCTTTTATTAGCTTTATAAAAATACTAAGTTTATTTTGTTCCGCTTACTAAAACAAAAACTACACGTGTTTTACTAAAAGCAGATGTCATTGTTTTAAGCAAGATGTCATACTTTAAAATGCGTTTTACTCGAAATGTGTTTTTTTAAATGCTTAAACAGAGACAGCGATTGCGCAAAAAGTTTTGAAAATAATTGATATCTTTGTGTATGTTCCGTGCAATAGTAGAAGTGTTTTAACCTTCAGATTTATCAATCGCTGTTTTATTACAAAATTTACAGTACCTTACATTAACACAATTACTGTTTTTTAAGCAATTTAATATAATAACTAAGATTGGGTGCTCTAATTTTTGTAAAAATTAAAATATCTCTTACCCTGAAGGTCATTCCAAAAATGAATAGCAAAACATCACATCAAAATTAAAAAATGAAAAGTATATTAGTAAACTTTTGAACAGAAAAGTCCCCGCTTATGTATTTTTTTTGTAAATTTTTACCAATATTTTTTCATTTTTATTATAATAATTTCCTTTTCTCTTCTTAATTTTAGCAAATTTTTCTTAAAATTTGCTAAGTAAATGTAAATACCACAAAAAAAATCCCCATATCTCCATTTTTTAAAAAAAAAAGTTATCGCAAGTAGTCGGATACCTTAAGAGAATGTGTGTTGTTTTTTTAGATATTAATTTCGAACTTATTAACGTCGTATAAGATTATGGTGAGATATTGAGGACTATACTCATAATTCTGTAACATGTTTAAGTGACACACTTTCAATTGGTATAATTTTCTTTTAACTTTCACTCAAAAACGTGAGATGATTCTGAGGTCAAATTTCAGTGAACGTTCAGAATTCCCCCATTATTTCGCACAAACGGTAATTAAAGGAATCGCGAATCCTTGATTACTCAGGTCAATGTAAACATCAGTGATCGCGAAGGCTGAGGCCATGGTCACTTTTTTTTCTGTGAAATACATATCAAGAATAAAATATTTTTTTATTTCTTATTTTTATTTTCATTTAGATACGAGCTTAAATACTTGCATGGTGTCAAAATTTCAGCAAGATTAAATGTACTGACCTTAAACCTTCCGGTAGTTTCGAAAAGGAACTTTAAAAGCTCAAATATATATGATTATTATTCAAGGGGGGAAAAGGAGGAATTAATGTATTAATATCTAAATTACATACAAATGTTAATGAGAAATAGCAAATATAGAAACAATAAATTTTTTGAACTACTTCTGACAAGAAAAAAATTAATTTTAAAATACAAAAATTATGTTTTATAATAAAAAAAATTATGTTGTTTTATATTTATTTTATGTTTTATACATGTTTCAGTACAAATGCATTATAAAATTACTTTTGGAAGGAATGTTTTTTATTTCAAAAATAGCTTGCTAAAATACGTGATTTTTCAAGATTTTAAGAAACAATGTTTTGAAAGAGTTAATCTTTATTTCATGGATAAAAGGTTACTATATATCGTTTTAAAAACGAATTATTAAAAAAAATCTTATACCCCACTGGAATTATTACCACTAATTTCATTTAAAGTAATATTTAGATTGCTGCTTATTCGTTTATAAGCGGAAACCACACGTTCTTTGCAATATCAAAACATACTTTAACAGTTTTACTAATTTTAGAGAAATTTAAATATTTTATTTTAAAATATCTTATAATTTATTAAAAGTTTTGGTTCTTTTTTTATTATAATGTTTGACTGCATTATAAAATCCCTTTAGCTTTTCCTTACAATAAAAAAAGAAGAAAACAAATATGTTGTTTAGAAAAGAGTGGATCTAAGTTAAAGTAAAATGATTAAGGAAGTTATAACTTTGCCTTTATTTACAAAGTAAAAAAAAGCCTTATTGTGTTAAGAAATGAATTGCTATATAACTGTTTAATGATATTCATCAAAAAATAAACAATGCTAATATATTTTATAAACTAATACAAATATTACTTTTACAACAAATATTACTTTACAAAATAATATATAATTATGGTTTTACGTTAGATGTATAAGATACATCTAACGTAATTTTTAATTAACGTAACGTGCAATTTTTTGTTCATTTGATAAAAATTTTAATGAACAAAAAATTGTACAAAATAAGATATTCTCTCAATTCTGTTACATTATTTATCATTATTCTAACTATTTTAAATTAATGAAAAATGAAAAAATATTTTCTGTTTGATGTAGTAATTCTTTGATTAAAATCTTCTTGCGTCAAATTTTTCTAAAAAAAAATGGAGATATAGAATTTTTTTTGTAGTTTTTAGATTTAGTTAATATATATTTTAAGAAAAAGAAATGCTAAAGTTAAGAAGAGAAATATAAATTAATATTACCAAAATGGGGAAAAAATGGGTAAAAATTAACAAAAAAAAAATAACATAAACAAGGCCCACTTTGTACAAAAAGGCTTATCAACAAATTCTCAATTTTGATGTATTACTCTAGTATTCATTTTTGAAATGACATTAAGGATAAGAGACATTTTAAGTTTTACAAAAACTATAACACTTTATTTTAATTAATACATGAAATTTCTTAAAAAACAGTAGTTATATTCACAAAAGGGACTGCAAATTTTTCAATAAATCAGTGATTGATGAATGTGAGAGTCTTAACATTTCTATTCTCAGAACATACACAAAACATTTCAGTTAATTATTCCTAAAACTTTTTGACCAATCGCTGTCCCCGTTTCAATTTTTTGAAAAAAAAAACCCATTTCGAGTAAATCGCATTTTAAAGTTTGACATATTGCATAAAGTTATGGCATCTGCTTTTACTAAAACAGTTGTAGTTTTTGTTCTAGTGAATAGAAAATAAAAGCTTGGTATTTTTACAAAACTAAAAAGACAGTCTATAAAATAAAAACAAAAAAAAAATTGCCAATTTTTGAAAAAATCCACGAGTTTAGGGTAGTTGGATACCTTTTAATATGCATATCATTACAGTGGGACAACTGTTGTTAAACCTTCTGATTGTACTAGATAAACAGAATAATATCAAAAATTTATTTTAAGCAAATCAATAATTTCTGATAACTTTGAAGATTGAAAACCTTTATGAAACTTTTCTATAATCAAAAGCAATGGACAGCAATAAATGTCGCCCTTTATACAATTACCACTTTAATAAAAGAATTTTCATGCAGAAAATCCAGTTTAAAATACGCAAAGAACCATTCATTCAACAACTTACTACATCTTTCGTTCTACTGATTCATGAAAAATAAAACCTCAAATCCTTAAAATTAATTACGAGAAGCAAAAGCTCATTGATGTAACATACAATTTTACATGAGGTAAAAACATTCATTAAAGATCTTTTCAAAACATCAAAATTTAGTTTATAATGATTATTATATAACTTATAATTCAGTACTTCGAGTAATTTATTTAAAACAATATCCATTATTTAGCGACAAAATTAAAAATTATATAGATAAAAGTACTATCAATTTTTTCTACATAGATGAAGTAAAATTTAAAAAAACTATAAAATGTGTCACAGTGTCAAAGAAGTTCATAGTTTAAAAGCTGTAATTTATGATATTTGATAACTATTTTTACAAACTATTCTTAAAATTTAAACAAATTCTTCATTCTAGACATTACAGGAGATATTGATTGAGAAAAAGAGTAATGACAAATTTTTATTTTGTCATTAAAAGCAATTCACTATAAACGAATATGTTTCCTAAGCTTTAATTTGCTTTCAATAAACTCATTTAAGGGTTGTAAGAATTCAAAATGTTATTTACACGTTATATAATATAATTACGAATAATAAAATATGCAGTATTATTTAAGTAAAATTATTACTTTAATTTTTCACAAAACCTTTATTAAATAATATAAAATATTTATCTCTTTTTTCATAACTTATGAAGGAAACCAGAAGAGTCTAAATTTCCTGTTTGAATTTATGAAGTACATAATTAAATTTTTAAATATTTCATATTTTAAAGAATGGTGAAATGTATCAGAAAATATTTTTTTACGCAAATAGTAAAATATTTTAATAATTCAATTTTTAAAAAGTTAATAAGTTATCCACACTATGTATTTACAATTGTAGATAAACATGAAACTTCATAAATATCATAAATGCTTAACGAATATGATAAGGAAATTATAAATTCATTAATGGTGTTTTAATCAAAATACAAAAGACTAATTCTTATTACCTGAAACGCTTCTAAGAGTTTAAATAGGTTTATTTATTTGCTATTTGAGAAGCTTGAAATTTCACCTAAAACTCAAAAATATTTAAATCCTTTTCTCAAGAAAATATCGGATTTTAGAAAAAAGTTTCGAATTTTAAAATTAAAGAATTTTTTTGAAAAAGGCCCTGAAAGGTTTCTATAAGAATATAAATGTGTTTATTTTATTTTATTTATTTATTTTGATAAATGGGAAATGTTTTCCAAAACTCAAAAATATTCCAATAATTTGCTCCAAAGTACATAATTCGAAAAAGAAGTTCCAAATTTTAAAATCAAAATTATTTTTGTTTTTTTTCTAGTGATTTCATATTAAAAAAGCTACTTTATAAAAGTAAAATATTAATTTCAAACAATAAAATAATTCCTTATACAAAAAAGCAAACAGTCCTTTAAATCGGGCTTACCATGGATTTTTAAATTCCACAGATTACTGAGGCATATAAATTGTGCTATTAACGCAAAAAATTGCTCTGGATTTTCTAGAGAACTTTTATATATACATTAATTAAAAAAATATTAAATTTATGACTCACAACTAAAGGCCCAGTTCTTCAAACTTCTTAATCCAGTTACTAATTGCAAACCTTGTCTCATACATTGTGACGATATATTTAATTCGCTCGAACTTTCCATAACTCTGGGCATTAAAGTTTTAATCACCGACTGTGCAGCACTTTTAAAGTTTTTATCCATTTGCGTCCATAATTCTACAACATTTGTTTGATTTTCTGGAATATGAGGTAATCTCCATATTGATGCATTTGAATAAGTAAGAACTGCAAGAAAAAATACGAGGCTTAAAGAAACAGATGTCGCAAAGAGCTTCATCTTTCATGCGCCTTATTCTAATCCACTTTAAGTATAAGTCCAGTATCTTTCACCCTCTGATATCATCCGCGGATTCGAAACTGGTTCCATCTTGCACGGATCTTATATACCCGTCTTACTCCCGGTTGCCCGTGACATTCTCCTGCTTATTGCGTAAAAGAGAAAGGTAATTATAATCAAAGTTATCACATTTGCTTAATACTTCTTTAATATTCACGTTTGATTACGGGAAGAAAAAAAAAACGCGAGCGTGAGGGTTTCAAAGGTTAAGTAAACAACCGAAATCAAAGTAACCTTGAAAAATAAATAAATAAATGCTTCAAATTTCTTGAATTTACGTTAAATGTCCGTCAAATTAAACACATTAGTTCTGAGTGATCTTCCTCTTTATATTACTAATAAGGAAAAACATGTTTTTGACCTTTAATAAGAATGTCATTCAAATATTAGAACATTCTACAAACAACAATACTACTCAGGATTAATATGCGCCGTGTAAAGTGTTGCAGAAACACGTGATGCAAGCAAAAATAAATAAATAAAAAGCATGGACGTAGCAAAAAAAGTTCAAGTTGTTTTTTTATTATCCCAAGATTAACGCATCGGATTTCAAGGAAACTGTCGTCAATGTAGCTGACCCTTTTTTTGTGTAGTAACGTAATATTCACCGCAAAATTATTAAGGAAGGTTTCTTTTTTGATTCGAAATACTTACCATTTAATGATGCATTGTTTCGACTTCTCGGAATTAACTATTTTATTATTCTAGTAGTAATAAATTGTTACTTGCTTGTAATTTCTTTCACGTGTAAAAACACTGTGGGGGAACTATGGCGCTATTATTCTGTGGGAAGTAACGTAAGTGTTCATCATTTAAAACCATGTAAAAACAACTACGGTGAATAATAAATATAAATTGGAAACGATTTATTTAAAAAAACCACCTTGTGTAGTTTGAGCTTGCCTTTTATTTAAATTATTAATACTTAAGTTTTAATTTTTGTGACAATTTTATTTACTATTTTTTTTTTAAAAAAAATATTTTCTTTTTTTAATGATTAATTTAAAGCTAAAATTTTCCAAAGCAATCGATATGGCTATTTTAAATATTTTGTTTTTAAGAGATCAATTTTTTCTCTATAAATATATTTCATAAAAAAATTCAAATTTGTTAACACAAACTCATTCATTAAACTTATTTTTCACACAAACTTTGATATATTTAGTACACGATTTGGCATTTTTCCTTGTTTGTTTTTATTTAAATATGAAAATAAATTTATATGTATGATACTCTTGATCATAGTTATGTTAAATTATCAATTAAATAGCTAAAATAAACAGGATAAAATTCCCCTTGTATGTTAATCTTCTGTACATACCTATTAAGTTTTTTGTTTTGTTTTTTTAATATACGAACTAACACACAAAGCTTAAAAGTACTTAAAAATTAGCTACAATTGTCAAACAAAGCTTTTGTTGGTAAGTACAAATTTTCAATGAAAATTTAAACTCTTGGTTCTTTAATTTTTTCCTAGTGAATTAAAACAAAGCTTAAATGAATGTAACTTTTTATTGTATATCAGCACATTTTCTAAGAGGAAAGAGACTTATTCACTTATCACGAAATCTCTGGAACAAGTAGGCGTAATGACTTGGAATTTGGTAAGCGGGTTTCTTTTGTTGAGTAGAGGTTCGTTAAGAAAGGTTTTTACAGAAAGAGGAGTTCTGAAGTTTAAGGAACGATTTTGATAAATATATCTTCATTTTTGAATTATTAGAGTTAGAGTCTTGAAATTTGATAAGCATGTTTCTTTTGTACAGTAGAGATCGAATAAGAGCGAGTTCTGCTGAAATCGACTCCGAAGGTGGATTAAAGGGGCGTTGCAAATAAAGATTCCCATTTTTGTTCTATTAGACCAGCGTTTCTTAAACTATGGGGCGCACCCCCCTAAAGGGGCGTGACAACTCTACAAGGGGGGCGAGCATATTGAAAAGTCGAAAACAAAAGATTATTTAAAAAAATTATTAATTTACTGAGAGTAAACGAAAAAAAATTATTCTGGCACAATAAAAAATAAAAAGGCACATTTACACAGATTTAATACACTTATAAATATATCAGTACTGCACGATGTATTTTATTAATTTAACTATACTAAGTTAAAAACAAGTTTAATAGTTACCAGTGACCTTGTCATATATAAAATTTGTGGGAACCCCCTGGGTTCCACCCTGGACACCAAGATTGAATTGAGGCAAAGAACCACCAGACGACATTTTTACAATAACAAATAACAAATAATGTTTATTCACTTGAATCAATTATCAACCTTCTAAATACAAATATGAAGCAATATGTCTACGTCTCAATGGGATTTAACTTTACTATTAAATCAAATCACGAAATATGATACTAATCAACTATTAAACTCAATATCGAACGGGTTTACCGGAATAAGAGGACCGAGAGATATACGCAATTTGAATTACTAGCAATCATTAACTTTCCACTAACTCTATTATCTATTTACTCTTACTATCCTATAATTGAAGTTTAAATATCACCTGACTTTTACTACTTCACTCCTTTCGAGTCGGCTCAAAATTTCCGAATATAGATCACTGCCTGATAATCAGCCGGAAACTAATCACACAATCAACTTGAATATTCTTAGCGCTCCGTCTGTGTATCTCTTGGCTCAATAGCCTTCTCCGCTAACCTACAACACTCTCCTTTATATAGTTTGATTCATTTGCATATCCCGTTTTCTCCTTTTAGAGCTGGTTGGAAATATACGCGAATTTACAATCCCCAAAGACGCCCAAGAGTATTAGTGGTAAAGAGCCGTACAGATTCGTTACAAATTATATGCAAAAATTAACTATTATCTTTATAATTTGTACTGTTTGTAATTAATTCCTTAACTGCTGATTAAAAGTAACGCAATTCGCTCCCCAAAGACACCGTTTTCCACGTAGACGTGCTATGTGGCGAGTGTGATGTATTGAAAGGGAGGGGCGAAAGAAAAGGAATAAATAAGCAAATCCTCTGAAATAAAGTAAATCCTTCACAAACTCTGTCAAAGTCATTTTATTGCATTCCAAAGCTTTTAAGATTTAAAAATAATTTTTATGGATAGCAGTGTACAGAAAAGATCGCACTTCGGAACGACGTATATACACGCCCAGGACAATTAACGTTTTGACTGAGCGAGACGTATATATACGCCAGTGATACTTAAGAGGTTAATTCGTATTGTAGCTTTAGCGTCAAAGTATAGTATTATTGAATTCAAAACATTGTTATTGTATGGAAAGGGAGGCGCGAGGGAAATTCTGAATGGATATAGGGTCGCAAATATTGAAAGTTTCAGAAGCACTGTATTAGATGTAATCAGTCGTAAATTTTGGGAGAATGTTTATTTTGTTCAGTAGGCGTACTAAGAACAATTTTTTTCTTAATCCACTTCCAAAGGGATTCCTAGGGATTAAAGGGATTGTAGATAAATATTCCCATTTTTGAATTATCAGACCAACAGCCGTAAAATTTGATAAGCATGTTTCTTTGTTAAAGTAGAACTGATTTTGCGTTAATGTACTCCCAACGAGGTTGTGAGGGGTTAAAAAGGGTATTATAGCTGAAAATTCCCGTTTTTGAGGTATTAGGTCTATAGACTTGAAATTCAAATTGTTATTTTGTTGAGCAAATAGTGTCACTAAAAATGTTTTTTCGATATCGATTCTCAAGTGGATGGGTTTGCAAGAGCTTAAGGTTGCGTTATAGACAAAAATTCTCAATTTTTAAAATACACTGCTGCCACACAAAATGCCAAACGAAGAAGAATCATAGATATCGCAGCGAAGTTTATTTGGCAGGTAGCATGTACAAAGACCAAATGATTAAAATAGCAGCCTCTTGTGACGTGTAGATGATCCGGTGGTGACAGATCCTCATCATAGTTGCTTGGTTTCTTCCAACACGTTGATCGATTTCTCAGAAGGATAGCCCGCAATCCCTACAGGCTTTCATTCCTCATCGGTTGAATTCAGAAACGTGGTCAATAACGCCACGAGGCATGGTTAAACAACTTGCGCAAGAAAATAAAAACGCACGAGAAAACAATTACCGTACTTCAAATCGCCAATCTGTTCTCCCTTTATATAGCACTTGCAAGTGGCGCTGTGATCGCCCGTGATGTGCGTCTGCCCTATAATGCTAATGATTTTCGTATTTCATCACCGCCAACGCATGACGTAAGTTACACAGGGTTTATATGCTTCATTTAGGGTGTTTCATTTTGTGTGGCCAGCAGTGTAGTAAACCTATAGACTTGAAATTTGGCAAACAAGTTTCTCTTCAGTAATATCCACTTTGAACGGGTTTTAAGAAAATAAACTCTGGAGTCGAGTTGTAAGTGGTTATGGAGGTGCTATAGATAAGAATACCCTTCGTTAAACTCTTAACCTTAAAGTGCTGAAATTTCTTAATTTTGCCCTTTTATTGAATAGAGATTCGTTGAGAATAGGTTTTGAGGAAATCGTCTCCCAAGGAAGCGTAGAAATGAAAAAAAATTCGGTTTAGAACTAATAAGCCTACAGATTTGGAATATGGTAAGCAAGTTTCCTTTGTGGATTATTCATCCACTAAGAACGCGTTTATTAGAAATCGACTTCGAAGTGGTATTAACAGGGGTTAAAAGAGAAAGGACGCTAGTAGATAAAAATTTAAATTTTTTGAAATTTTAATGTACAAAATGGAAATTCTTTTGTTCAATACTGATTCACTAAGAATAAAGAATAGGTTTTGCGGGAAACGTCTCCTTCACGAATTTGCAAGGGTTAAAAGGGAATTATATATTAAAATTCCCGCTTTTGAACTGTTCGTTGATATGAAATGTGGTAAACATCATTGATTTGATGAGTAAAAATCAACTAAGAAGAGGTTCTATGGAAATCGACTCCCAAGAGTAGGTTGGTTGGAATTAGTTACTGGGGCGTGTATATGAAAGAAACTTCCATTTTGAACTGTTAGAACAACAGTAAGTATATTTAGTAATTTTTTGGTCCACTGAAAGACTTTGTTGAAAATTTACAAGCAACTATTAAATAACTTTGCTTATGCCATCGATGTGAATTTTTTTTCATCTTAATAAAATTTTCTGGCCATTGCTCTGTTTCCGTTTTCTTCTGAATATAAAATCTCTTTGTGCCATTCTTTGTCATTTTTATGCCATTACCGATATCTGTGATGTTTCGGAGATTGAAAAAAAGCGTATACAAAATAATAATAATCCTAAATACGAACAGACAGTGAAATTCAGGATAGACTGGATACGGAAAATAACTTGCAGAATGCAATAAATAATCGATGCAAATGACCAAAAGGGATGGCTACATTTCTCTTTTTGAAAGGGGTGGAAACTCAGTTTTTCCATCCAAAGAAATTTTTTATTATCGATTCTAAGCCGCCCCTAATTTTCAGTAGCATTAACACTGATAAAATAGTGTGGCTTAGATTCGAGTAAATACAACGATATATAATCATATTTTCTTTCTTCTCTACTGTATAAGTACAATAAGTAAAGTTTTGCTATTTACTTGTCTTCAATAGTGCTGCAATTTTAATGACAGGCAATGTAAATGTTCTCAAATAATGATGAAATACATGAGTTAAGTTTGTAAAGAGAGTCGTGAATTTTTCTCTGGGACGATGTATCTTATAGGTCTAATGATAATGCATTTGATCAAGTTTTTCCTTATAAAGTATACTTTATATGCATTCCATTTGAAAATCGATGGACAATACGTCGTATCAATCGAAAATGGAGTCATAAATATGCTAATAGTTTAGAGATACTCCTTTAAATTTTCAAACATGTTCTGGCATAGAATTAGGAACAAAAGTAACGTTGCATAAATTTTGTTCTTTATAAAAACGTGTCGAGTCAACGTGTTGTAATGCACATAAAGTTGTTCAATTTAATTCAAAATTACTACAGTTTTCAATTTAATTTCAGTATTGTTATAGTTTGAAAAATTGTATGTATCAGACGCTTTCACCTTGAAGAGCATGTTTTCCTTATTTAAATAAGTCGTAAATTGTATTAAAAAGGCTAAATTTATGAACCAGTTTTTGTAATTTCTGGAAATTGTTTGTTTTTTTATTTCATAAACATATACTTTCAATTTGCAAATAATAAAGCTTTTTCCAAAATTCTACCTTCGTTTAATGTCACTTCTGAAAAGTTAATTATGCTGCCTAAGAATCAATAGCTCTCCCAAATACATCTGTGAAAATTTTGATTTTTTAATTTTTAGTGGAAAATAAACTACAACATTATCTGTTTATAATGCAGTTTAAATTCTTGCTTCAATTAAATTTTAACTATATGAAAATGTTAAACTGTGGCTTCAGTATGCATTAATTAAAGGTAAAAGAGTGTTATTACTTTAACCCTTTCATGACGAAAAACATTTTTCCCAATTTTAAAGTTGGTGACTGTCGTATTCATATATTTATAAACTCATCTGCATTTTTTAATGCAGACTGTCATAACAGAACGTATGTCGAATGCAAATAAGTAAACGGGTTAAGACAGTGTTTCTCAAACTGTGGAGCGCGCTCCCCTAGGGGACGGAGTAACCTAACGTGGGGGGCGTGAGCACATTAAAAAGTTGATAATAAAAGAGCTTTTGTAAAATTATTATTTAGAAGGGATTTATATTCGATATTCATTACTTAAAAGTAACATATAAAGGGTGTTTTTTTAGAGGGGTATAGAGCTTTAAATTGCAATAAAACAACGATGTATTATTCGATTGACATGAATTTTTTTATTCGAAAGATAATTTTGTGGCATTACATTTTAAATATGATTTCTAGCATAGGACTGCCACGGCTGGCTCGGATGTAGTCCAATCTGGACGTCCAATTTTCGATGACTTTTTCCAACATTTGTGTCCGTATATCGGCCATAACACGGCGAATGTTGTCTTCCAAATGGTCAAGCGTTTGTGGCTTATCCGCATAGACCGATGACTTTACATAGCCCCACAAAAAATAGTCTAGCGGTGTTACATCACAAGACCTTGGAGGCCAATTCACAGGTCCAAAACGTGAAATTAGGCGGTCACCAAACGTGTCTTTCAATAAATCGATTGTGGCACGAGCTGTGTGACATGTTGCGCCGTCTTGTTGAAGCTCCTGGACATCATGATTGTTCAATTCAGGAATGAAAAAATTAGTAATCATGGCTCTATACCGATCACCATTGACTGTAACGTTGTGCCCTTCATCGTTTTTGAAGAAGTACGGACCAATGATTCCACCAGCCCATAAAGCGCACCAAACAGTCAGTTTTTCTGGATGTAACGGTGTTTCGACATACACTTGTGGATTAGCTTCACTCCAAATGCGGCAGTTTTGTTTGTTGACGTAGCCATTCAACCAGAAGTGCGCTTCGTCGCTAAACAAAATTCGCTTATGAAAATCGGGAACAACGGCAGTCTCGTTTTGGGCCCATTCGACGAATCTACGCCTTGCTTGATGATCGTTTTGATGAATTGCCAAACCAAAAACTGAGAATAAATCACTTGACAGCTGTTAAATCGGTCGCCATCTTGGAAAGTAAGGCCAACTTAAACTTCTATATCTGAAAAAAAAACACTCTTTACAAAATGTAATACTTATGTTGATAATTTGAATAGTTTATATAATTAAGGTCGCTTTGTAGCTATTCGTCAAAGCACATTAATATTACATTCAATACAACATTGTATGGAATGTAATATACATTCAATGTATGCATTGTATGAGGAGGGCGAGATGAAAATTATGATTGAAAATTGGGCCGCAAATACTCTAAGTTTGAGAAGCACTGGGTTAAGTGTTTGGGGAAAGAAAGAATTGTTAAATTCATTGGCGTCAATGATAAGACCTTCGTGGACTGTATTCCTTTTCTTACTATTAGTTTCAATTTATTGAGTGTCGTGTAATAATACATTACTAAGTGTTTTCACGTTTTATGTTATTTAGTAAGTATAATTTTGTGCAATAATAAAATATATTTGATAAAATGAAAACAAATACCTGATAAAACTACACAATGATCCAAGATTGATCCAAAAATCAACACATTATGTATTTTTTATGATTTTTATTTATTTTACATCTAAATAAATGAAAATAAGCAATTATATACTAATATTTACTCTTAGTAACTTTTACCAAAAGAAATTATCAAAAGTGTAATAGTAATATAATACATCTTCAAAATATTTTTTACATCAATTCTCTTGGTTCAAAATTTAGTGATATTTGCATATAATAAGTAAATCCTGGGAATTTATTTGTGCCATTTTCTATTTATTTTACCAGTTCTCTCTCCAGACATTGATTCAGAATTCAATACTATTATTTGAGAGCATTTTATTTATTTTTTTCTTAAGGGGTCACAGGGGTGTTAAAAATGTTTCGAGAGCACAAAATACAAACAATTTTCGACTAGAAATAATTCTTTGAGATTAAAATGAAATAATTTGATTCTTTTACACATTTCTTATAAAGGAATAAAGTTTCAAAAAAGTATAAAATATCTAAAATATAATCATAATTTAAAAAATAATAAGCACATAAAAATAAGAAAAAATTTTGTAAGAAACAAATAGTAAGTTTTACGACGCGCATGATATTTTCTGCAATAATAATTCTAATTACTAGCAATAAGTTGATTTATAAAGCCAAATATATCCTTATTACATGCTAGCATATCTTATATAAATAAAAAAATAATATTTTTAAAAATAAAAAAATACATTTTTTAAATTTTTTTTTAAAAATTCAATTTTTGTTGAAATATTTCAAAAATTAAAAATTTATAATACTATAAATAGCTAGGATTTGAAGATTATGATAGAATTTATAATTCTGTAAAGTTTTATACATCAAATTATGATAGTTTTTGAAACGCAATGCGCGTAATTGAAAAAAAAAACATAAACTGAGAAAAAGGGCTTTAAAGTTTTAAAATTGAATTTGAGAAAATAAATCTTAAAACTTACACGCTAAAATGCTCCAGGATTGTAACATTTACCTTCCTGTTCCTGAAACAGCTCAATTTCTTTACTATTTTTAATTTTCTTGGCTCTGCGAGCTTCAAAAAATGATTCTAAAAGCCTCTGTCTTGACGTAAAGATTCGACGATTGTCACGTTCAGCCAGGGACACACAAACATTTCTGTTAATTTTCAAGCCAAATTTCTCTAAAATAGTAATAAGTATTTGATTTCCATCATTAAAAACACTGGTTGCTAGATTTGCAGCAATCTCTGTAATCTGAAGACTAGAACCAATCGTCTTAGGACAAAACTTCCAAATTAATGAATTAAAACTTTCATTAGGATTCTGTGTCTTACCTCCTAAACATTTCTTCAGGAGTGCCGGATGAGATAAGTCTGCAAATACAGGCTTAATTACATCTCGAACAGCTTTAGCAACTGAGGGTTTGTGTTTATAATTTTGTAAATTATTATTAATTGCGGCATTATATACTTACACCATGTATTTGGATTTGTAGGACAAAACCAGTGCATCGGTTCATCATCAGTGCTGCAAGAATGACCCCAAACAACACTAGTAGAATTGCATCGAATAGCATTACCATAGTAATGCGCAAGTTTATCAATTAAACTATCAGTTAACCTACCTTTACCGCCAATAGTTTTACCATCAGATAATTTCTTTTTACTATATACTAATTTAAGCTTCCTAAGTCTTGTACCCATTCTCTTTTGCACATGGCCTACACATTCTATTTTCTGAATAAGATGGTCATCGCCGTATGGCTTGTTTTCAGAAAGGGCATTGAATGTTTTTGTGTCGCCATCTCCTATGTAGTTCGAATATTTCAGGTTGTGAAGCTTTTCTGATAGATTAAAAATCCTCAACATCCTGTCAACCTCCATCTTACCAGCAGAGCCAGAATAATTTTTTCTACATGAAATCTTATGCGCTCTTTGCCATTTATTGTACTTGATACCAAACTTTACCCCTTTATAACTGTCGCATCCTTTGCAAAATGAGGACAACACTTCCCTATCCAAAACCTTACCTGTTTCGGCCCCTATTACAGTACATACTCCAATCAACGATGAATGTCCTCTCGTCTTCCAGGTACCATCACCACTTACCGTTAAAAGGTTATCAGGTGACGAAGAATTTTCTTCGACAGCTGCCCTTTTCATGCTTTCTTCAGCGACTTCCTTCATAACACGTGAAAGTTTATTATTAATAACATCATATGATTTTGTTCAACAGGATTAGGAAGACTCATTACAGCAGAAAAGGTTTTTAATGACTCTAAACCTTGGCCTATGCATCTCATTGCTAAAATAGATCTTCTATTAATTTCTGGGCATTATTTTTATTCCCAGTGTTTTCACAGCTTGAAAAAGTACAAACACTCCCACAGTTTTTACAACGTATTTCAAAATTCGAACATAAACCACGAGTGGACTTTTCATTAATTGTTAATGGTTTATGACATTTTAAACAACATGATACTGATAAAATAGAGCTAAAAGTTGAAATAAAATCAAAAATACGATATCCTTTGAAGTTTTCACTTACCTTAACAAGATTTGACTTTAATGAAGTCGGAATTCTGAGATTTTATTACTGGAAGCACACTTACTTGTATCTCTCCTTTCTGCAACATATGTATGAGAACATACCTTCATGAATTGGTTCCCTCTCTCTCTCTCTCTTCTTTTCTTAGGACGTTTACCTGAAGGTCTACGATGAGTATTTTCCATTTCAATCGAGAGTTTTCAATTGTTTTCAATTTTGATAAACGGTTTTAAACAACGCTGTTTTGAATTTCGATAAGTTATTTCAAACAACGTGCTAGCATTACTAAAAACAGAATCAAAACACATTGAAAAAGTGTGTGTTGAGTTGCAAGCTTCCTTCTCAATTAAGCAAGTGTTTAAAATATTTCATGAGGCTTTTTAAAAACAGAAAAATAAAACGTATGCGGAAATCAAGATTAAGTGGGTGTGGCATGTAGCCATTTAAACATTGTTATTACTAAATTGCTGTTTGGAATTTTTCGAATAACTTTCGAAGTTTTTGTAGTATTATCACGTGGTTGGTATCAAAATGTTCAAAAGAAAATGAGGAACAACATATATTTTTTTCGAAAATTCGAAAAAATCCAAGATTAACACCCCTGTGACCTCTTAATTTAAAAAGTATATTGAATTCAAAAATTTATCACTTACGAAACAAATAGCTATTTAAATTTGTATTTGAAATAATACTAATAATATTTTAGTAGCAAATTTCTGCAGATCTTTTTAAGTTGGACCACACATTAGATAAGCCTATTTACTATAAATCTTTTAAAAAGTACGAAATCACAATTTTTTCCATTATACAGTTGAAATAAGTTACCTATTTATAGAATAGCATTTAATTTAATTTCAATTCTTAAAATGTACTGAATCTATCCGATTACATTCGGAACCGGTATTTTGCAAGAGCTTACAAACAAAGATTTTTTTTTAAATATTTAGTGTCCCATTGATTGGAATACACGCATAAATTTCTTTAGAATATTATTAGAATAAAAAATTACTTAAAAGCACAATATTTGGTAAAAAAAGGAACATGGAATTACCTAATTTGAAAGTATTTTTCTCTTAAAAAATTACTTCTATAATAATAATATTTACCCTATTTATAGCAAAGACTTCTGAACTAGGATTTTTACAAAATTCACATTGTTTTCAAAGTTACTACCACTTAAAATTGTAATCGATGTCTTTCTGCTAAAATTTTTCACTGACATATTCAAACATGTGAATAAATCAACTATTAAGCTATATATTTCTAAAATCCTAGTTCAGTCTTTGTACAAAGGTCTCAGCTATACATAGGCATAATACACTGCTCAAAATAATTAAAGGATATTGCGGTTTTAAGTGGATCTTATGGCTGGGAAACTTTTTAGCTGATTGATACATGGTCGACAGACGTAGTAGGTTATATGAGAATAAATTACACATGTTTGGCAGAAAAAAATGCATTTTATTGCGCATTTGTGCACAAAAGGAAAAAAACACAATTTGTGCATATGAGAAAAAAAGAATAAGAAAAGGTGTTTTCTTCAAAGGAAATCATTTTCAGTAGGGGGTATGGTTTCCCTGGACGGCCAGCAACGTTGAGCACCTTTGAGGCATGGAGTCAATGAGGCTATTAATCATGAGTTGGGGTATTCTGTCCCACTCTTCCAGAAGAGCTCTTTCCAGTTCTTGGAGAGTTTGTGGGGGTGGTTGGCGGCCAGCAACTCGTATTCCTAGAGTGTTCCAAACGTTCTCTATTGGATTCATGTCTGGAGAACACGCTGGCCATTCCATTCGAACGATTCCTTCCTCGAAAAGTAAATCTTCCACCAGGTTAGCACGATGTGGCCTGCAGTTATCGTCCATTAAAATGAAGTCATCTCCGATTGCTGCAGCGTAAGGGACTACAATATGTCTGAGGATCTCATCCCTATATCGGCGAGCAGTCAGAGGTCCATCTCGAATGATGTAGAGGTCTGTGCGCCCGTCAGTGGAGATGCCACCATACACCAACACTCCCTCACCGCTAAATCTGACATTTTCATGCACGGACGCAGGATTATTCCTACTGCCACGCTCCCTCCAGATGAAAATATGCTATTATTCGGATGAACAGAAAAACGGGACTCGTCAGAAAAAAGAACATTGCTCCATTCATTTCTCCTCCAGTTCACATGCTCTGTTGCCCACTGTCTGCGGTCGTGACGATGCCTTGATGTTAGTCTAACACATACCATCGATCGGTGAGCATACAGACTTACACCATGGAGTCGGTTTCGGACAGTCTGAGTTGAAACCGTGGTGCCAGTAGCCGTGCGAAGGTGCTGTTGGAGAAGAGTAGCGTTCATATTTCGGTGTCTCTGAGCCGTTAACACTAAATAACGATCTTCATTGGACGTTGTTGCCCGTCTACAACCTTGTCCTGGTCTTCGGCCTACACTTCCAGTCTCCAAAAAACGGTTCCAGGTCCTGAAATCACACTTTGTGACACTCCAATGGTTTGCGCTACTTCGGCTTGAGTTTGACCCCCTTCTAATCTACCTACAACTCTCCAAGCTTCTGAATCGGTTAAATGACTTCGCTGAGACATCGTACTCATCGAAACAAAGCAGTCACTGAATCCCGATCAACCTTGTCTTCATTTCAGTTGAAAGTCAAATTTCATTCGAAGCCGCTCAAGCGACGTTTTTGACATCGAACTCAAAATTAGCATACTACACAGTTTGAAAATCAGAAAATTTTGCATTTGTGATTCGCTTCTTCCATTTTCGGCAAAAAAATTTTGCTTACATCTTTATTTTATATAAAACTTACAAGATCCTTTAATTGTTTTGAGCAGTGTATTATTAAAGTAAGAATGTTTTCAAAATATGTAATTCAATGTTCATTTTTTACCAAAATATTGCATTTAAATAATTTTTTATAGTAATAATATTCTGAAAACAATTTTATACGTGTATCTAAATGACATTAAATATTTAAAACATATTCCTTTGTATGTATTTGAAAAATCACGGCTTTAGGCGTAGTCGGATATCTTAAGAGTTAAATATATTTTCATCCATACAAAAATGTCTGTGTGTGCCAAGTGTTTCCTTATAGATTCATTTCTTCTTTCTTCAAATCATTCGAATACTTACTTTTTAAAACTGCTTGCTGATTTTTTTTATGGAAAAGTAGTTGGTTAAAATGTTAGAAAAAATATTATAGAGTGAAAATGTCTTTCAAAACTTTTCTAGCGAGTTTTCTTTTTTTTAAGTTCACAGTTTTATTTGTGAAGTACATTTACAGAAATGTTTCCTTCATGTACTTCCTCTTGATCTCCCCTTCCAATCAACCATCATTAAATTCTGTGGTTAATTTGAATATCCTTCATCTATATATTTTAATTTTTTTTGTGTTTAAAATGAAAACTATCAGTTTTGGTATGCATTAGTTAAATGTTTCCAAGTATGAAACAGGAAAAAGATCACTTTCAGCAATTAAAAACAGACATTTCGTCGATTTTCTTTTGAAAATTGACTGAAAGGTTTTCATAGAAGGTTAAATGTACTTTTTATTTTATTTCACTCAGTTTCGTTATCATGCAAATATATGTCATGCCAGTTTAGATTCCATTCTTTGAGGAAGGTCTTATTTTCAAACAAGAAAAAATAAGATGCTGAATTTCTGAAGAATTTGCTGCGTATTTGACACGAAGCGTTTTCACAGCTCTTTCTTGGTTTAAAGAAATCTTTGCTTTGATTTTATAACTTTTATTTTTGTTGTTATCTTTTAAATCCAAAGTAAACGATTTTTGTGTTAATTTTTTTTCAAAACAAATGTATTTATATGCACATATTAGCTCAAAATATTACTTTTAGTTATTGTATTAGTTTATTAAAATAGTTACATAATTCTGTTTAAATATTATATGCTATTAAAATATAGACCATGACGTGTCACAGAGTAGCACGGCTGAGTTGTAAAAGTGACACGTGAAGACTTAATGAAAAATTTAAAAATATGAAAAGAAAATAATAAATACCATTTTTTTTTTCATAATTTTATTGAAATGTGGTTTTTTCAGAAAAAAAAATATCAAAATTTATTTTAAATGCACTTAACTGAATTACAGTAGAAAAATTGTACTGTAGAAAATACCCCTTCATTGTTGTGTGCGCTGGATATCCAAAGGAAGAGCACTCGTGAGATTTTAGAATTTGAGGGAGTGTGCTTTAAAATATCCGGAAAAAACAATTAACTGCCTAATGCCTACTCATCAATGAAGATTAGCTTTGGGTTTTAGCTTTTCTTACCAATACTGTGGGACATTTTTAAATAGTTACAATTTAAGATTACAAGGAAAGCATCTTACTTTGCAGACTTTGACAAAAACAAGACTTTTGATTTTTTTTTGTCTCGATTTTGGAGCAAAAATATTAACACATTTCACATTAATGTTACCAATGTTAATAATGCTCCGAGTTACGCGATAAATTTAAAAACTTAATATCTATTTTGCTGGGTTCATTCAGTGCTAAGTTTAATAATTTTGAAGATGATATAAAAAATACTGATCTTTTTTCATACATCCTTTTTCATAATTTCTCTACAAGACGTTGATCGTTACCCACCGGAAATCTGAATTGGAATTATTGACCTACAGCAACATACTACACTGAAAAGAAAATATAAAAGCAAAAGTACGAGTAAATACTTATTTCGTCTACAAGGGATCCGAATTGAATTTTTGAATATTGTACCAACAAGCGATTTTCCAAATTTACACGATTTGGTGATCAGATGTTGTTGTAGATCTTGTTCAATATGTTTGTGAACAAATATTTTTTATTATGAACATAATGAAATCAAATTATCACTCAAAATAAACTGATACACACCTAAAACAAACTAATTTGATAGCATCATCGCGAAATAATCCTAATATAAATGATGACTTGGTAAAAAAAAAACTACAAATTTGAAAGCCCCATTGAGAAACAACTGACTATTAAGAAATGAATGTTTCAGGTTACTCATTTTTATTTAATACCTAACCTAACTGATTTGAACCTGTAAAAAGTTTATTAACAGTAAGACCTAAGTTTGCACTTATGTTTATTCATTATATTATTTTTAAATTTTCACTACTGAGACTTGTAGAAAAAATGTGCAATATGCGTAAATATCCCATAATAAGCCTATAAGTAAGGAGACCAATCGTCCTCCTTTAGGGAAGACAATCCTTTTTTTATAAATTTTGTCCTTCCTCGAAATGTGTCCTCCCTTTCAATAATTTAAAACTGATCTGTTAATTAAAATTATAACGATGGTAAATTTGTGATAATTTAAAACAATGGGAAAATAGCTATGTTGAAATTAAAAGATGAGTGGAAATATTTAACCATTTCTAAAATGAACACATTCCATATTAAAAATTAGTTATTCTTGTTGAATTTACGTTTTGCTGCTGTGGAACTGATGCAGCAGTCCCGAAAGAATTTTTTCAATTAGTAATGATTTTTGAACAAGAGAGAAATCCAGATTGAGAGAATGTTGATACTTTAGCTGTAGCACTTACCGTAAAATTCAGAGTGAAGGATATTTTATATAGAAAATAATATACTGATAAAAAAATATTCATTCAATAGGAAAATATTCGTTTAAGTAAATAATTAAAAGAGATGTAAGCGCATGACTATTTTTGTGTGAATTAACAAAATGTTTCATATATATTTGCGTTACAATTTTTTCTTAAATTTTTTTGCGTCTTCCTTTCTATTGTAAAAAAATCTGATCACCTTACTATAAGTGAAATCTTTTCACCTTTTCATATTCTTTTGTTTGTGGTAAAAATTGGAAGTGTGATGCGTAAAAATTTAGTTTGTTTGCCAGATAGTGTGGCACTCCTAAAAAAAGATTGGTCACCCTGATATAGAGAGAATATACAAAACAAAGAAACCAAACTTTTTCCCTTTCTCCAAAAGTCCCTTGTGTGGCCATGTCTGCCTAGTGGTTATGGTCACGAACTCACGAGCCGAAGTGCCACTAAAATTAATGGATACGCATTAATTCTGCTGAGGCTCTAAGTCAGCATTACTCAATCTGCGAGCCGCATGTGGCCCGGTCGAGGCCCATTGCTCAGAGAAATTCATTTATTTACGAACATTGTATAAAAAATTTGATGGGAAATTTTTCGTCAAGAAATATAATATATCAATTTTGCTTTTTGCTGTTGGTATCGTACGATTACGAATTAATATTCTTGTTCTATTTGGAATTAGTTACCGTTAGGTCAGACAACAGTGGATGGAAATAATTTTAACTATCTTTCATATCTTGCAAGTGAAAAATATTCAAAGAAAATATATAGTTTGAAGTTGACTACTTTGTAGTGAAAAACAAACATGTGGATTATTAATTGTCAAATTTGTCACGAAAGTGCTGTATTTAAAAAATACCGATAAACAGGAGTCATTCAATGACACTTTTCCTCGGAGATCTCTTTCAAGAGGTGATAAATAGGCTTTTTCGTGAATAATCCTTGCAACAGCAGCAATGTGTTTTGTCAGTGGTAATAACACAGCGTAACAAAGACATCCATGACGTTTGTTATATTATTGGTAATCATATGAAACCGTTTACTGATACATAAATTGTGAAGGAGTGTTTCTTAAAAGCTTCTAATATAGTGTTAGTGACAAAAATAAAAAATATATATAAATAATAATTAAAAAAAGCAAAACAGGAATTATAATATTATGATTAATTTTCCACATTCTAAATTTTCAATATTAACTTGATCTTAAAGCATTCCCCCCTCCCCCATTTCTCCTCATTTTGCGGGCCGCGTGAAATGTCTGACGTATATATGCGGCCCAGCAGAAAAAAAAAAGGCTGAGTATTCCTGCTCTAAGTCCTCCCGTTGGGTGATTTAGTAGTTTGGAGATGGGTTCCAGCTCAGGTGTCGTCTTCATTACTTGGCCCACACTCAAAATGTGAGGTCCTTCACCAATTGCTCTAATGTTGATTTATAGTGTTGCGTTGGTAAATACTCACTCACCCAAAAGTACCTTGAAGTGTCATAAGCATTTTCTAAACAAGCTCTTATATTTCAAATAAAAATGTTCCTGTTGCCCCAAAATTATAAATGTCTAAAAACAGGGAATTTTAAAAAAAATTTAATTTTTGTCTGTTTAAGTCTTCACATATGAACTTAAAACACTTCAATCTCGTGTGTCATCATTGTCACTTAACTATGATTCAAAATTACTAGGCATATCTCCGATAGCCTTCGTGTAGCTTTGCAAAGCGAGACATTAGTTCCAAATTCAATCTCTCAATAAAGCATTTCAAATCTGTAGATTGATTTGGAGTTGCGTGTTATTGATTGGAATATTTACTTGTAACCAAGAGATACTTAAATTAAGTCCAATATATAATCAGCTTTTTTTTATTATAACTATTTTTAAATTTCAATTTTTTTATTGATATATTTTTTTGGTGTTTATTAATGTGAATTTTTAAATAGAATGAGAATAAAGTTTTGAGAATATATTTTAAATTATCTAATTATTGATTTTTTCCAGTATTCTAAGAAATAATTTACATAAGAAAAAATATGGCTATTGTACAGAGCTATTACCTTAATAGTAATAACAGTCATCTATTTTTATGCATTTGAAACTACTATTGCAACTGGAACTACTACAAAAGCATATAGAATTTTCGTGCTCGTGGTTTTAAATATTAATTTTTAAGAATTAAAATTTTTGAAATTATACTACTATTTATCAATACTACTTTTTTTCGAGAGCCTTTAAGGTTAATTATGTGCAACATTTTGGAAAGCAAAATATAAAAAAAATTCACAAAATATTGTAATTCGAAAAAGCTAGCAAAACAAGTATGCCATTGCTTTGGATTGAGTTTTGTTTTTCTTGTGGTTATGAACTAATCACAAACTCAATGCGGAAACTACTTAGGCCAAGGTCCGAGAGTATTAAAATGTACGCATTTCAAATAGATAAAAGTACAAACAATCGTTGTGGGTCTATTTTTTTTAAATTAGATATTTACAATTTTAGTATACCGATTGATTGTTAAGGATTGAATTTACTGAGGAAGCACTTCGATGTAATAGGAGTTGTCTGTAACGAATCTCGTAACCGGAGTCAAGTGACCAAGATGATAATTAAACTGGAATATATATAGCTCTCTCTCCAGATTTCTATACTATTCCAACTAAAACAGCAGGGCAAAATATGAAAGTGTTTTAGAAAAAATACACTTATAGAATTCTGCAATATGAAAGATTCTTGCAATCATTGTACAGTATCATTCCTAATGTTAAATACATTCATCAAAAAGAATTTATATAATTTACCATCCGATTCATTCCTTTAAAAAATAAACATAGAAGAGGTCCTTAATTGTAATATTCATTTAATCTACCTATTCACAAAGAATTTAAAAAAAGGATCTGATAATCGGAAGAATCCCGCCATTGCTTTAATTCCATGAGAACTATTTTTTATACATGGGAACACTAAAAGTTTAGCATGTGAAATGTATTTGAAAATTTAATAGAAAAATTTAATTCTATATTAGTTGAATTATATTTGTAGTACAAGTAATATCTAAATGGAATTCAAGCTGATTTTTAATTATTATAGTACTTTCTACATTCATCTCGAGGTGCTGTATTAAATCATTTCATTATAAAAGATTTTATGTCATAATACATTAAAAAACTTTAATATTGCATTTAAGATTATCTTTTTCGATTTTCATTTCCCCATTTTTAGTTTGTATAAGATTTTATCGCTTGAAATATAACTGCGAATTGATTGTGAAACAGGGTGCCATTTTTTATTTTAAGGTAACGCATTTACATTTATGAGTATTCTGACAATTCAAAATAAGTTAACACAAAACAGAACTTTTTCATTTGCAATTATTTATTAAAATAAATGAACAAAAGGACGTACATGTTTAAAAAAATTAAAGGTTTATGTAGTAATAGTTGATGCAATAATTGAAAAGAAGGATTTTAATAATTAAACGCACAAGATCCGCTCACCCAGTATAATGGTTTGTGACGCTGATTGCGGTGCCGTAGGACCTGTGTTCGAATCCCGGAGAAGGCATGGATGTTTGTAAATGCATAATGCCTTCGCGGCAGGGGGGTACTATTAATAGCCGTTCAGCCGCAAGCCCTGTCGTGAGCTAGGTGGAAGGGGAAGAAAGGTGGGAGACCCCGACCACTTCCAGGGTGTACTTCCTCAAAATTGGGGTGGAATCGAGCAAAATTTTACTGTCACTTGCATGGTTCTCAAAGTTAAAGCTAACGACAGACCTTAGTCGGGATGAATTTCGTGGACTTTGATCTGATGTTACTGTCGATCAGAGGGCCATAAGCAACAACAGCAAACATACAAGAATGAAAATTTAAAAATTCTAAAGTGATTTTACTTTTAAAAAAAGATTATATTTCTTTATACTGATTTTACATATTTTATTGCACATAGAGTTTGAATAAATATTAACGTTAAAATATTTAAACCATATCGAAAGATAGCATCAAATAACTTGCAAAAGGAATTTTTCCTCAAAATATTGTAAGCAATTATTTTTAAATCATTTAACAACCGTATTGCTATAGTGAATAAAAGTAAATTGTATGCAAAGCTTCACAATTTTATTAATTAAGCAAACATTAAAAAAAAAAAAAAAAAAATAGCTTAACTAAGTTAAGAACGTGTATAGATAACGAGGAAAAATTTGATGTTTAATTTTTTTAAATCTCCGAGTGAGTTTTAAAGGAAGTACTGTGATTATATTTTTTCTTCCTCAAATTTGAAATTTTAATTAACGAGTTTGCAATTCCTCCTCTCTAATTCAGATATTAATTTAATATTTTGGGGGAAAGGTCTTCATTTGAAACGCAATATTTCTCTTGTAAAGGTTTTCAAAACTAATCATACAACATTATTTTTTAAAATACGTTGTATGTATTACGCAAAAAATATTGTTAAGTGAATGAATTTAAAAATTGCAAATCTTCAAACTGTAATATTGTATGATGTTTTTTAATTTGACAACATATTAGAATTATTGCAAAATAGTTTTTGAAAAAATAGAAAATTAGTATGTTTAAGGGTGTGAGGGAGCTTTAAAAAATGGATCTCCTGTAGAGAAACCGAAGAACAAAACAGGAAATCTGTATTATTTTTAATCAAACTCTTTTTAAATTGAAGAAACTGCAGAGAACGAAAGTAAAGAATTTCTCATCATTAATGTTTCTTGTTATATAAAGAATTAAAAAATAATACTTAAGAGAAGTCAAAATAAGCTTCAAAAATTCCATAATGCTTAGAAGGAACATATAGAACATGTGTGCTAAATTTTGAATTAATGAATTGTATATTTTGTGCTTATTTACTAACCAAACATCAATACAGATAAAAACATTAAATGTTATGCGTAAAGTTGTTTACGAATCTTATACACTTATAAACAAAAAAAATAACTTCCTAATTTTTGTTTAAAAAGAGTAAACAATTTAATATTAGTTTTCTTCTACCACCCACCACACATAAGTTTAAATAATTATTATGTTTTTATTTATTACGAGGATTCGTCCGTGACTCTTTCTTCATTGAAATAAATTCAGAAATTGCATTAGAAGATTTATTTTAAACAAAAAAAAGTGTTCTCAATAACAAAACCTTGAATTTGTTTCTTTGCTCGTGGCCACAGCTTTTGACCTCAAAGTAGAACCCGTGACGTTTTTTCTAACACACGTGTTTCAACACATCTTAGTGCAGTAAAAATTGTAACACTGCGCATGTCCAATGGAGAATCGAAGTAACGAAAGGTGAAGTTGTCCGAGTTCCGCTTATAGGGGAAAACATTCATGATGGCTTAGAAAATAAATTTATTTAGAAACTAAACACAATTGTTCGATAAAACGTTAGGTAAAAACTTGCTAATTGAAAGTTTTTTGTCTTTCTTTTCTCTTATACACCTAACGAGGAAGTATAATTCTCTCCATGTGTTTTCATTTGTTGTTCTCCGCGATTCTATCATTCAATTCAAACATAAATTGCATCCTTGAAAAGAAAAAAATTGTTGTGCAATTTAAGTGATTATTCGTATTAATAATAAGTTTTTTAGGGGGGTGCTTGCTTTAAGACAATCCCCCTCTTAAATTAAATTGCTCTTGTTTCTGTAATTCAACAAATTATTAATACAGACGAACCACTATTTAACGAAGTTGCTAAATCACGAAAAAAAACTTCGTTAAATGAAAAATTCGTTAAATAGAGTTTCATCTTTCAATATACTTTATAAACCACATAAAACGAATTTTAAATTCATAAACACTATGTATTGAAAAAAAGTAATTATTCACACCTTTTTGCAAATTAATATCTATTCATTTTATATATATCTTACCCATCAAAAAAAGAAAAAGAAAAATTGCAGGTAAAACAAGAAAAAAGAATGTCGAGGAATACACTGTATCTTCAACATTAAGAAAATAATTTTATATAATAATTAACGAATTTTAAGGATATTTTCTCTAAATTAAAATACACAAGTAATTCTAAACATACATCATTTTATATAGCCAGAAATTCTAAACGTACATTACCATATGCGTCCTAAAATTTAATTACTCATCAAATCTGCTAATTTTGTTTGAGTTTTTTGTTTGAAAAGATGCTTTGTTTCATAATATACCTCGAGCTACAGGAAACGACGTTACCAGTACGACTGAACAACACTACAAATGAATGGGAGGCTGGCTCGGGGACACGAGATATCTCCACTGAAAGTGTAAGGGATATCGAAGATGTTTCTAGTGAACTGGACAATGAGGGATAAAGATTGCACTTCCTAGATAAAACAACCAAAATTATAATGCTCTCGTCGAGTTAGGCACCTAATAAAACCAGTTCTAGATTTATGACCCCCATAAGATGTTTTAAAAGAGAGAATATATTAAAATGTTCAGAAATACTTAAAAGAGAGGAAAAAAACTGAGTCACAAGAGAAATTCGTTATATAGAAAATGCACTTTGCTATTGGGAGGTTATTTTACGAAGAAAATCGTAAAATGATCTTAGTTCCAGGAAAACGTTCGTTATATAGAAAAATTTGCAATATAGAGGTTCATAATATGGAGGTTCGACTGCAATTAGTTGATTATCAAGAACACCAGCTAATTATAAATGCTTTAAGTCAGCGGTTCATAAACTAAGGCCCGTAGACAGGGGACCTTAGCACCATTCTAGGGTCCACAAATGTTTTCTCCATTAATGTTATGCTTTCTTTATCTTAAAAATAAATACGGAAACCCTCTGAAAAGCTTACATCTGAAATTGAGATTGCGGAGATTTCAAACATTACACCTGATGAAACAGCACCAGTAAAATAAATTCAGCCCCATCCTTCTCATTAAAAATTTTAATTAATACAGTTAGGTACATTATTTATTTATTTGAAATTAGTATTTTGAAAGCAGTGATGTCAGGCTGATACATAAAAGAGGGGGGGGGGCGGTCGAAAGTTTAAGTCCCCTGTTTTAGGTTTCTTATTGGTCCTTATAAGTTTATAGAAAAAGTTCTTTAATTTGCATAAATTGTAGATTATGCATATTATGTAAAACTCTGAAAATAGAAGGAAACGAATAAATACCATATGAAGCAAAGGTCATGTGAATATTATCTTCGTCTATGAAATTATTGAAAATTTTTTTCCACTTTCTATTGATGTCATGGCATAATGTAATTAAACAGTTGAGAGATTCTTCAATATCAGTGAATATAGTTAAAAAATTTAATCATATCATTTTGATCATACTTATAATATAATTACTAATTATTTTTAGACAAAGCTTAATTATCAGCCAATTGTTTTGTTTAGCAATATAACTTTTGGTATTGCCTGTCCTTAGCATGGAGAAATCTTTTTTTTAAAAAAAAACTCTTTAATCTGTCCATCTAGCTTTCAGAAAAGTTTATAATGATGGACTATCCTTTAGTAATCTTTAAAAAAAAATTCAGTAAAATTTTTAAAACATACGCTTTTTGCGATCATTGATTCTAAAAAAGAATCTTAAAATTAATTCTAAAAGTAAACGAATTAATGGAAAGATCTTTCAAAATTGGATACTATAGTAATAATTTGGCATATTTTTTTTAAAAAATTCACCCAAAATTCGTGTTAGTAGTTTTTTTCTAATGGAGCAGCGTAATGGTCTTTCTACCTTTGCAGACCTAGTACATTCCCCAGGAGGTGGTATCTTTAAGTGCGGAGCCATGTAGGCGATACTAATTGTCGCAAGTAATTTTGACGCCCAGTTTCTTACACCGAGGGAGGCACCTGAGCTCTACCGATGCGAAATTTGCACTTAGAAATTTAATTTTGCCGAGAGCATCCAATCCAAATGGACACTCGATGAATTTTTTTCATGCTGCATAATCATACGACATGATCGATGGCGATTTTCTGCATCATGAAAATCCACCGACTTATGCCGGGGCCGAAGTCGCAACCTTGTGTACAAAAGGCCAGCGACAAACCAACTATGCCACCACGGTGCTAAAACGAAGTCAGACTTCATTAAGACAATTGAATCTCTGGGGCAGTGAAAGAAGTGAGTTAGTCAGAAAAAATATACGAAACTGAATTCAACATGGAATTTTTTTAAAAAAAATCTAAAGCAAATTTTGCAAAATTCATTTTTAGTTGCACAACACGTAGCTTTAGTATACTAGGTTTCATACCACTTGTTTTCTTGTCTTTGCTTTTTTGTCTCTTCCGCAAACTCTTCCTTATATTTATACAAACTAAGCAAAACCATCATAATCATTTAAAAAATTATCATTGACTAGTACAAACTGTAATTATGTGTAGCATAGCAGTCCCTAAAATAATCATAATTAACGGATAAAAATAAGAAACAATCTTAAACTTAAAAATGAATTCTAATATTAGCTTAAGTTAGAAAGCAATCTAAAACAGATAAAAATACGAAAAGTTGTGATAAAATTCTTCACTATAAACAGTTTCCATCAAAATCTTAGTTTAATCCATACCCCCTTAGCTACTAGTGAGAGAGGAGGGGGATAACATCAAATTTTTCCAAAAGCTTGCTTGTTTTTACTGAATTTCCGTCGAGTATGATGTGAGAAATTCAACAAGTTGGTAAAAAATGAAGAAGTGAACTAAACATATGAAATCCAGATACACAAAGCACGAGAGAAATAAAGAATTACAATTTTTAACACGCTGGAATGAATGGTTAAATCATTACAATAAATAAATAATAAATATTACCATTTGTTACATCCTCCCCCTCTGGTCCCGACGAGGAATCAGGAGTCTGTGGGACCTTTGGTGGACGGCCCCGTTTACGAAGAGGAATAAGGGGTTTTACTTTATCATTATTACAAGGAGTTAAAGCAGAGGTGTGGTAAACACCAAGAGGTGCCCCCGGATTATCAAGACTAGCAATCTCGTAAGATGATGATGATGATGAGATCTTTGTGTTAAAATCACGTAGGGACCGTCTCTGCGTGGCATTAGTTTCGCCCTTCTTCGTTGCGCAGCGTTGCTCAGCGGATGTGATGCTACAAAGACATGTTCTCCAGGTTGATATGTTGGAGCAGTTTTTCTCTTTTTATCTGCGTAAAACTTCCTACTATCCAGTTGCTCTTCAACCACCTCTCTAATCTGAGTGGGAAACTTAGCGGATTTCTTGAGATAGGAAGTTATCTCTGGCACAAAATCATCGTTCTGGATGACGACTCGGATAACATTAACAACTTCACTTGGAGTGCGTAACTCTGTACCAAAATTCAGAAAGGCTGCCGTCTGTCCTGTCGTTTCGCATTTGGCTGTGTTGAGAGCAAAGCGGATGAAGGGTAGCTTCTCTGACCAACAGTCATGCTTGTTTTGGACGAGAATTGCCAGCCGTGGTTTCAGATCCCTATTCTTTCGTTCAACTGGGTTAGCTTGTGGATGGTATACAGGGATCAGGGATTGATGGATGTTTAATTGGTAGCATATTTATTGCATCACTGCTGACACAAACTGGGTTCCATTGTCACTGATAAGGCGGCGAGGAATACCATAACTTTGTAGAAACCTCTTCAATCAAGGTAATGGCACATTCTTTAGCTGTGGCATTGGGTAGTGCCAACAGTTCAACCCACTTGGTGGTACAATCCTCAATGATGAGGATCCATCTTTTACCATCTTTACTCTCAGGTAGGGGCCCGAAAAGATCAATGTCCAAGCTTTCAAAACGTTGGGCTGGCACAGGTGTCTGTAATAGCCTGGAAGGCTTCTGATTTGAAGCTTTGTATTTAATGCAGTCAGGACAGTTCTTTACAGGAGACATTCTGTATGGAGGTACAGAGATAGGAGGACTATTTCCCGTGTTAATGTGGTGCTCCAAGATATTTGTTGCTTCTCCCCCTGGTTCGAAGACATTTTGGAAGGATTCCAACATGAGGTTATGTTTCTCCTTCTGGGCACACACACACAGAGATCAAACTTTCACCTTCCCCTTCTCTTAATTGGCAGTTGTTGCTGGACATCTTCTCAACTATGGACGGGGTGTCCAATTCTTCACCAAATGAATACTTGTGGGTAGGATTGTCCCAGAAGTACCAACAAGTATTCTTCACATCTAGAACCAAACCAGCAGAACTAAGGAAATCTGTTCCTAGAAGTGTTATATTTCCCTTTGACTTTGGGAGAATTATGAATTTGGTCAAGACTGATCTCCCCTTCAATTTCTACCATTGGGTTGTGAGGGCCTCATCTGTGGTCTGTTGACCATCTTCGAAGCTCATTGCTAATGTGGTTTCCTGGAAAAGGAGTCCCTTATCCTTAAATATCTGCAACATCCTTTCCCCAGCAATTGAATGTGAAGATCCTGTGTCTGCACATACACGCCCCTTTATTCCACAGAAAGTTATGTCGATTAGGGTCAATCGAGGGCTTCTGGTCTGAGCTGTGTAAGCATTAATGTGATTGGTTTCTACGTCTGTTCTTTGTGAGGCGTTGAGGTTGCAGGTGGGGCCCTTAGATTTTATCACTCCTTGTTTCCCACAGACATAGCATCTGAGAGGGGATCTCTCATTTGGTACCTGATGGGAATATTCTCTTTTGTGAGGGTGTTCAGGTTTCCTGAATGATACCCGTCTTCCATCATTTACGGTTTCACTTGCCTTCACGTGTCACCTAGTTCCACTGGGTAGGGAACGTCGGATGTTGTCAAAAGCTTCTAGCTTATCTGCTAACATTTCTGGGGAGATAAGTTCTTCCCAGATATCCAGGTAATGTTCCTTACACTCTGGAGAGCATCTCTTTTTCATTTGATCGGCAATCATCAAATTCTTCGATCCACCAAATGAATCAATTTTAAGCTCATTGAGCCAACCTTCAAAATATGCTCGGATTTCAAAATAATAATCCTTCCACGTCTCATTTGGGCTTCTTCTGTGACGTGAAAACAGCTCCCGGAATTTTTCTGCGGTTAATTTGAACCGTTGCAGAAGCATTCCTCGAATGTGGGAGTAATCCCTGCATTTCTCCTCAAGCTCACGGGCAATGAGGGAGGTTACATCACTAGGTAGGGCACCAATGAGAAAGGGTATCCACAGATCTTCACCAAGATCTAATAGCTTCATTTGCCGTTCGAATAAGGTGAGGAACAGGTCCATGTTATCAACTTCAGGATTGAATGTTGGTAGCAACTTTTTTAATTCAATTTTTGTTTAGGGTAGGGTTTGTGGACCTACGACTCTTTGAGTCTAATTTTGCAGTCGTATTTTCTGCAGCTCAAATTCACGCGGTGTTTCCTCTTTTTGTTTGTTCTCCTCGTCTATCGTATTTTATCCCTCAAAGATATGTTTCACAAATTCAGGTCTTCCTTATAAGCATCATTTGTTAAAATGTTTGTCCTTAATTCAATTATTTTTAGCTCTTCCCCTATTCGACTCACATTCACCTAACTCAATAGCAAGCTTAATGAGATCAGCCTTTTTCCCTTTTCCCAGAAATGACATGACTGAGAAATTTAAGAGTTGCAAATAAATAAAATAAATAACTAAGGTCCAGGCCTTATTGTCCACCAAAGCTCTTACAGATATGGGAATACACTTTAAAATATGGCTAGCTTTAAAATCTTATAAATTATTATGCACTTCAAAATACAATTAAAATAGGTAAATAAATTAATAACATATTCAAAATACCAACAAGGAACATTAATTCAAATAATAAAATAATATAAAGAAAATTTAGGAATCATCACAGTTGTAATGATACAAAAATTCAATGCAATGAAAATACTAAACAAAACTAAAATAATCAGGCATGTAATGCTACCTAAATTCAATAGGAAATCAGTAAAATATCAAACAAAATAGTAATTATTAATGTGCAATTCACAAAATATTAATCAAGAAACGTTATCTCACAGGAAATAAATTAATATACAGCAAAATTAAGAATTATCATTGCATAAGAATACCAAAAAATCAATGAAATAAAATAATAAAATTATCCCTAGCACTAACACACTGTAGAAGGATTTCTATCACTTGCATATGAAAAATGCACAAAACACTATTGCAAACACTTTTAACAGGAAATAGATGATCTTTTTTTCTTTTTTCAGACAATTGAAGTCAGGCTGATTCACTTTCTCTCTCGATTTCCAGGGATTTTCTCTCGCTTTAGAAGGATTGCGACGCAATACCAGTAATTTTTCCGGGACAGTAAGGTTTACAGAGCCTGTTAAATTTTCATTTTCCTGCAGCGTTTCGTCACAGCGTCGGTTTCTGTTTCTACGGGGTCGTGGTTCTTTGGCCACGGGTCTGGGTGCCAGTTTTAACACCAAAATAAAAAAAATGTCAGCAACTCTTACCACATACAACTCAAGACTTTATTTTTTCAAACTCAATATTCCATTTCCTTATCTATTACCATCGAAAGTTCCAGAACTTTCCATAATTAAAATTACAGTTAATTTTTATAAATAAAAGCACGCGCGCGCACGCGAGCATTAATATAAAGCATTAATAAAAGCATTAATATAAAGCACGAGAGAAATAAAGAATTTCAATTTTTAACACGCTGGCATGAATGGTTAAATCATTACAATAAATAAAAAAATAAATATTACCATTTGTTACAAACTATAATTTATTTTTGCTTTTTTAGTTCAATCTACAATAAAAACATGTTTTTTTTTGTTTTTAAAACTATCATTTATTCTTTGTTGAATTTATCTTTGAGTTTGATACTTGGAGCCGGAATTACGTGACTACTGGAATTAGTCTATTGGAATTAGTCTTGCTCTTCAATGGATATTAATTAATGGATCTGAAAGGTATTTATTCTCTCCATTTATGGGGACTCGGAGGAGTCCCATATCATTATATTTCAATAATCCCGTCTCTATAGATACAGGTCTAACTAATAAAAGTGTGTTAAGAAGAAATATTAAATGTCAATCGTAGCATCAACTGTTAAACTTATTACTATAATGTTAATTCGTATCATCACTTCTAAACGTATTGCTTTATCAAAATAAAAAATATATTTAGCAGTTGGAGCATAAATTTATCACCTTTTAAACGTATTGCTATAATGTTAACTCGTACCATCACTTCTAAACGTATTGCTGTATAAAAATAAAAAATATTTAGCAGTTAGAACATAAATTATTTTTATTCACATGCACTTCCATTTTCAGAAAAACTAGACATATTATGGCAAGTAATTGCTCACGCACCCACCTTACCCTTTTTCACATAAAAAACACTTTTTTGTTTTATTTGTGCTAACTACAAGCCTATTCACAGTTTTAGGGTTGCACCTTAATCTTTTAGTTGCTCAATCTGGAATTAGTGTCCAAATCTGGAAATGGCATACGGAATTAGTCGCCAAATCTGTAAATCGCATTTCTAATTATCCTGATCAGGACAATGGAACAAAATTATGAAATTATTGTATTGTCATCAGTCCTTGACAAGTGTGCAAAATTTCGAATTAATCTGACCTTTTAAGGTGGGTAGAAATTGAGTTCAAAAATTCTGTAACATATATGTGAAACTTATAAAAGCGTGTTAAGAAAAGAACGTTAAACACAAATCATGTTGCCAAAACTAAAAAGCAGTTGTTGAACTAATACTTTTCTTCTGATGATTTGTCCGAATAAGAATTGTAATTTTGCTTCAAAAAGCAAACTAATTAATAAAAATAACGGAAAGAAAATTTTCTGATAATGAAAACGTCAAATGATGTCCAAAAAACTGCATGAAGAATACTTAGACGTATTCGGAGAATGTCACATTCAAATATGATGTCACATCGCAAGAACTATGAAAAACCGCTTTAAAATTGAATTTTTAAAAAGTCTAACATAAAATTCGAGAAAAAATTTTCGAGGTGCACATAATCATCACTTGCAGACGCAGAATACCAAATTTAGGGAATCCTTTTGTTTTTGTGCTGCACCGCTATCCCTACGCACATAAAAATTATTACTATGAATCAACCTTATCATTAGTGTAAATAACTTCCTTTTATTAGTAATTATTAGTGCGGAGTACTTCCTTATGTAGGTAAGGGTTAAAGCTTTTTTACGTAATGAAACAAAATATTGTACATTTCATTAGTCTTCATTTTTTCCTAAAATTATATTTCATTATGCATATATCTTCCTTCTATAAATATTGATTATGGTTACTTACTATTGTGTTGATGGAAATTTCGTTCTTTAATAATACCTTACTATCGTTTACTCTTCTTCTTAGTTAACTGGTTACAATAGCAGTTGTACTGAGATAAATTCATTTCTTATTAATGCTGCAGAAGAAAGGCTTTAATTAATATTATTTGGTTGATTTTTCAAAACCTTAAAAATTTTCTTTGGAATAACCCTCAACATTCCCCCGCATAATCATTAATAATTATGTTTAATGTAAGGAAATTTTACAGAATTTTTTCTTGTGCGTTTCGCGTTTTAAATTATGCATTCAGCTCAGCATCCTTAAACTAAACCTTTCACCTTCCTTAAACATTTAGTTTAAGGTAACATTTTAAAGAAAGAGATTTAACTTTTAACAAAATATCAAATACAAATGATATATACATAACTGAAATTGTTTAAAATTTAGAAATTCTCAAATTGTATTCATTTCATTCAAATTAAAAGTGAGGGACTAACAATTTTAAAACTTAGATAACGAGAGTTTTTTTTTTAAATACGTAGGAATGAATGGAATTTTTGTTTGAATTAATGTATTAATAGCCGTACTTTTTTTTGTTGTAGAGTTTGTATATTTTATAAACGGTTAATAAATAACATCGTAACATTTATTATTTATAGGTACATGTCGTATACACACACTAGCCGATGAATTATAAACCCAAAATCAATATTTTTTTTAATTGTCTTTGCACAGAAAACTATTCTGATTCGCTTGGGCATCGAGTTCACATGCTTATAGATTGCATTTACGTCCAGATAATACTATGTGTTGATTATGCAGCGTTTTAGATCTCGTAAATAAGATGAAAGAGGAGAGTGTTGTCAGATGCGTGGTTCTAAGGAAGGTGTCCGAAGTCAAACTGATGTTTAGCGAACCAATTTTGAATGCTTCTGGCACGATGTGCAGTTACATTATCGTCCATTAATTATCTTTCACCACCAGGGTAAAAATACAACATTGTAGAGTGCAGTTGATCTGCTAGTATATCTAGGTATCTCATAGCTGTTTGTTTTTCCCCTCGGGGAACACCAGGATACCATTTCCACGCCAGCAGAACATTCCATGTCATGATACTCCACATGACCTTTGCACGGAGCGAGTGAGGTAAGACGGATTCATGGCTTCGTAGGGTGCTCTCCAGATGTCGTCTTCCATCAGTTCAAAATAAGATGTAACGTGATTCATCAGGTCACATTACCCGTTTCCAATCTTTAGATGTCCAATGTCTTCTTTCTCGACACTACTGTAGACGAAAGTTTGTATTTCAAGCAAAAATGAGTGGTTTTTCAATCTGCAACCGATTATGCATTTCTATCCTCTGCAATTCTCTGGACAGGGATTAAGCTGAAATCTGTTAAGAGCTTTGGTTGAGAATTTGTGTCAGTTAAAGAAATGTAGTGCCCATGTTCTGCCATACAATTCTTCGGAGTCGACCCTTATCACGCTCTTTGAAAACTGTGCTCGAACCGTAGTTATGTCTTTTAGAAAAGGACTGTGGGTCTGATTCCAAGATATGGATGCTTTTGAAAACATAGGGAGATTTGTTGTCTTCGAAATCGAGGTCCCTGCTAAACGAGCACCAGCAATTAGCCCTTTTTTAAATGGTTTGTCCCATTTTACTTCATTAAAAGTGAAAAACACTCTTACATCTTACTTATAGTCAGATTCTAGCCACGTGTAACCCACATTATAAAAAAAGTTGCTTACTTCATCCTTAGCACGCATTCAAATGAAAATCTCAAAGGTTTTTAATTCGTTGGCCAGTGTGTGCACAAGGTTTAATGCATGCTACAAGTCCTCGCTTTGGCATGGTGTAGAAATTTAGAGATTTGGGTGCCAAATCACATGTCATCCAAGTCACTTGGTCATAATTTGAAATAATGAGGTCCGTTGCTAATAGTATTAGTATTGATTCAGAGTGTTACGTTATAATAAACCATTCAATCAAATTGCCTTCTTATTAATATTTCTGTGATCCCTATTCCCAGTACGAAGAAATACTGCATTTAGGATAAATTTACGAAAACACTACTTAGAATATATTGATGCACCTTACTATATTAGCCGGAAACGTTTTACAAGAAATTGTTTAAAACAGATTCAAATAAAGTATCTAGTGCAGTGCTTCTCAAACTTTCAATACTGGCGCCTCCCTTATCAATCACAATTTTTATCGCGCCCCCCTTATACATTAATAATGTACTGAATGCAATAATAATGCACTTTTTTTTACGCTAAAGCAATAATTATATACCGAACAAATTCATGACATAAGTATTAAATTTTGTATATGTTGCTTTTAAGCAAAAAAATATTAAGTAATAGGATAATTATTATGTTATTTTTCCTTTCTCTAATTTTTAAATTGGAATATATTGCAAAATGCGGTGGCTGCTTAGAAGACAAAATATAGATATCAGCTTTTTTTAGAAAGAACTCAGTGGGTCAATTTCTAATGATAAGCATTCCTTTGAAAAATTTGCTCTGTAAGACAAGTCCATGGAAGTCGCTAATACTTATTAACCACTTAACAGTTTCATTTATTTTCCAAAATCGTTCAAAAAAATGTCAATTTTTTTTATTGCAGTTAATAATATTTTTCTTTTTTATAAAACGATAATTACAAGTAAAATTTGTATCTATTTAGAGTGCTTTTAAATGTTCATAGGTTATTCCCAAATTATTACTTTTTTCGAGCACTAACGATGTACGAGAAAGCGCACTTTACAAGTATATGTACAAAATGAAAAATAATTAAAAACATTTTCAAACTTACCAGTATATATTTCCTTTATTGTAACAGTTCTTTATGATTACAAATCCAATTTGATGATACAGTTTGAAACAAGGTGTCAAGCACAGTCAACATCACAGTCCGGGCAAAAGTATCGTGTTTCTTTTCTAATTCTTTTTCCGTTGTCATTTTTTCTTCAGCGAACAAACATAGCACTAGGTCTCAGCTTCTTTTCTCTTGCAATTACTTCCAAGAAGGCCTTTCAGTCAATTCATTGGATTGGGTTGATGCACGATAGCCTTCCTTTCCTGACACTTCTCCATATCTTTCTATCAGGCAATCAACAATGTCTATTCTAAACTGCAAATGAGAGTCTTTTCCCCATTTTTTGTACAACACAAAACTATTCCACAAACATGTGTCCAATAGATGAAAGAATATTTTTTTGTAATACTTCTTTTCCCTTTTCTTTATCAAAGGGTAATTGGTAAGATGTTGGTCCAATCGATCTACACCACACATTGTGTTGTTATATTCCATAACTGCTTTAGGTTTTCTTCTTATCTCATTTTTATGACTCTGTACTTGAACCATTTCAGGATTATGTATTGTTGAAATAAGGCACACTGCCTTCTTGTCCATCCATTTCATAACGCAAAACTTTACCTCTTTGATAGGCAATCATTTGACCTTTGTCAATTTTTAGGTAGCAGTTCTTTAGGGAACATCCTTTCTTCTGGGTTTTAGTGTGCCGTACATATCAGTCAAACTTTAAATGAGAATATCTGCCAATTCCGGAGAGGAATAAAAATTATCTGTGGTGAGACAATGTCCTTATTTAGGAGTGGTTCCATGAGAGTCATTACAATTTGTGAAACATACACATATGGTATTTTCATCAAATAGAGTACCTATTCCAGTGTAATAATCAATGACCACACATACGCTGATTTGATTCAAAACATATAACTTTTATTCCAAATCGTGAAGAGGCATATATTGTTTCCAACCAAGCCTTTTTTTTGAATAACATCAGACATTCATCAATAGTAACATCTCTATCGGGTGTAACTACTTCCTTGAAACGAATGGTCAAATATTTTAGTACTGGCCAAATTTTTGATAATTTGGGGGAACTCATGTGTTTCAGTAACAAATGTTTCATTATCAAAAATGCAATAAACGGTTAGATTGAAACGCCGATAGGCCATGACTTTGGAGAAAAAGGAGTCGATATGGAATGTCTTTTGCTCCATTATTGTTCATTTGTTGGTTTTAAAAAGAATAATTAGAGCTAAAAACATGCATTTCTTCTTTTGATGTTGGCTCCTATTTTTACTTCTGGAATGCCTGCGAGGAATGCTGCTCCCAATAGTTTGTTTATCTTTGTTTCGTGAACAATCAAATCAATCAAATTATTATCTAAATGCTTTCATAATATTGCATTTTACCAGAGCTTACATCAAAAAAAATTTCAGGCGTATTAGTGAATGCAAATATCGGAGGAGGTGCAGAAGGATTATTACAATCAATTTCATAAAAGTTTCTTGCTTGGCTAAGGTCATCGTTTTCATCGTCACTAATATCAAAGTCAAAATCTCTTTCTCGTCTGAGAAACTCTCAATACTTCCCCAATCGTTTATAGATAGTTCAGAATCTGTTTCAGATTCAAGATCCAAATCATAATCATTGATCGGAATTATTTCCGATTCATCCATTATTGCAGGATATAAATTCCAATATTAGTCTAATACAGTGCAAAAAGTCTTTCAGAATCACGCTTACAAAAACGCTAGCTAATGATGTGAATAAATTTTCCCGCCTTTCTAATATTCCATCCCAAAACCACTCACAAACCACTTAAAACTGGTTTTTCAACTCAATACAGTGGGAAACTATCACCATCTATTGACAAATTCAACAATTATACTTTAGAATTACTAGAGAGATAAAAATACGGGCAAAGCAGAAAGGAAATCGGAGAAATAAATCTGAACGTACGACGTACGGGCAAATCAAGAATTGGAAAAAACTAGTGAACGTACGGTGTACGGTCAAAACTGGCAAGTGGTTAAACTTGTTCTTAATTTAGCATTAATTAATTAGTTATAAAATACTCTGTGCAGCACTGATACATTTTTGGTATACCGGCTGAAGTACCCGCTATTTGCACGATTTCATTTATAAGAAAATAAAACATTATTGATATAATCGCTGAATTTTAAGGAGAGTAAAGCCGAGTGCGCAACAATGTTTACAAAAATGTAAAATGATTTTTTTAAATCATTGCTCAAATTACAATTAGTTTTAAGCGAACTGTAATTTTAAGCCTCACAGAATTAGCATTTAGAATTGATGTTGAATAATGAACAATAATATAAAATTTCGATGAGAAATAATTGTATTATTTTAATATTAAAAGTAAAAAGACTCTCTCTTCAACATGTTTTAAACCTGGAGCAGACACGCACTCGATACTAATGGTCGAAGGGTTAAAAATAATCTTTTTTATAGTTATTTTTATAGTATACATAAAAATCGTAATTCCAGTGAATAATTTAATTAGGAGAAAAATATACTCACCTACTTTCAAGAACATAGAAAATATTTCGGAAAAAAGTTATCACACCGGGAACTCAGTCAAAACAAGTACCTTAAGATTGTAAAAACGTTTGTCACACTCCCAAAAAAGAGGAAGATATGTGACAAATATATTTTTAGTTCACACGTTAAGACTGTCAAACAGGAGGATAGTTTGTCAATTGGTAGCAATTAAACAGTTTTGCCAGAATTACCGATTTCGTGCACTCTGTGCTCGGCGTGACAAATAAAAGTGTATTTATTACAATATGGATGTTCAAAAAAATTATGTAAAACGTTTTTCATTATGCTTTTTTATATTTTGGGAATAACTCATAGAAATAAATCTTGGCCAAGTAAGCCTTCAAAGAGCTCTCTGTGCTTTTCCAAAAATCATAAAAATATTTTACAAGGAAAAAATCGCAGCAGAAATAGTTTATTTGCAACTTCCTAAATGAAAAAACAAATACATACAGTTAACTGTACAAGTAAGTTCGTCAAACCGCAGCAACTACATTCTGCTGCCTACATCTGATGAAAAATATAAAGTGATGAATTTTTTACCTTCCTAAAAATTTTTTCGATTATGGGTCTGGGTTTTGTTTTTCTCATTTTGGTTTGAAAAAGAAGTAGAAGCTTTAATTTTTATGACAGATATATATATAAATTATATTAGTGTAAATTTTTATTATGTCAGAAAGTATTTTGTTTTACCATTCCAGTAAATAAATTTTTAATCTTTTTATTTTTCGATATGCTCAGTGCCCCCTTGTTTTATCACGCCCCCCCAGGGGGCGCGCCCCACAGTTTGAGAAACACTGATCTAGTGTGAAAAACGGAATTGGGAATTAGTATTTATTCGGAACTGATGATATATGTTGCAAATATGCAAATAAAGAAATTTATCCTCAATAGTTAGTAAGTTTCAATTTGAAAAAAAAAGAAAACCTGCTATTTTTCAATAAATTTTATCTACGAATTCCAAGTTTAAGGGACTTAGATCTAAGCATTTAAATTAATTTTAGAATTAAAAATACTTATTATTTAAACGTATCGTAGAATTTTGAAGTGTACAAGCGAAGAATTAATCACTTTTTAATATGATGACGTTTCAGCATAAAATATATTTAAAATGAGAAATTAAACTATTGAATAATTACAACTATGGAACATTTGGAGCGAAATATTTTAAGGTCGGTGTAGGCATTAAGTCGATCGCGATCGACCGGTGGATTACCAAGACATTTTGGGGTGATTGCCTTCACATAAAATCTTAGACGCGCTTATTAAAAGAAACACAGGTGATTACCAAAATAATGAAAACACCCGTGTATAAAACTCCAAACTAAATTTGAGAGACGTTTTCAAGAATTTACCTGACAAGAATCCCACTAAAGTTGCATTCATGGGTTATTCATTTGGCAATATTGATGTGAAAAATATAACTAAATATATGTATGTTACATGTTCTCCTTATCTCTCAAGGAAAACGAAGCTTTTCTTTTTCAAAAGGACATAATTGGTAAAGAAAACTTTGGGAATCTATTGGTCGAAGTAAAGTATCTCAATTAAAAAAAAAGCTGCAATTCATTTAACATCGTTCTTTCGCTCTACCTACCTATGAGAATCTACATTTTCAACGAAGAATATAATTAAGACAACATATTCCCGTTTCACAGACGACTACTTAGAATCCAGTGTAAGATTTGCAGTTAATAATAATATACCGAGGTATTCAAGATTGGAACAGATAATACGAAGACTAAGTCGTCTATTGAGACTATAGCTTTAAAAACTAAGGGAAAATTACTGTGATTAATTTGTGATATTTTGTGAATTGTTTGAAAATGTATCATTTGATATTAAATTTATGGGTATAATTATCATGTTTGTATATTGGGTTTTACTTAAAACGTAGTTTTAAAAGAGTAAGTTTTTCTGCTGTAGTTATGTAGTAAATACATACATTATGTATTTATTATTGTTGTAATACAAATATTGTGTTGAGCTTTTTCTTTTTTTTGCTTATCACACCAACGTCACATTGTGGACCGTGACACCTTGAAAAAATTAAAAGTAGACCGTGCCATGTAAAAGTTTGCCCACCCCTGTTTTAAGGCGTGCTTTAAAATATATCTCTTATAAAATGTATTAAGATAAATCAAACTTGGTGGTTTTGCAACCAGTTTAAACAACGAATTTTGGTTCAGAAGATTTCTTAAAACTAAGAATTTTCTGTAAAAAGCACAACCGTTCTTCAAAATACAAAACTTATTTCTGACTTTGATCAAATTTCTTTATTTGAAAATTTATTATTTTATTTAAACATTATTCGTTGCTTCTTATAAATATTTAAACTTTTGAAGATTACTACAAACAATAGATAGTGGAAAATTATCCAATTGAATGCAATGGCATGCTCCTATAACCTGATTATTTTCCTACGTACACTTTCTAGTTATTAGATTGCTTAAAAATCCATTTGTTTCTTTATTAAATACAATTTACTGTCAAACTATTGATTTGTGAAATTAAAAATCGACTTTGTACTGGTAGCAAATTGAAATTTTAGTGTGTAACATTTCTAATTTGAAATCCTTTCAGTGTAACTTTAACATATAGGAAATTTCGACAAACATTTTCTCTTCACCATGAAAATATGCTGTTGTTGTTGTCTTGTCCAAGTAGTGTAGAATAATCAGATGGCGCTGAAGGTGTCCAAAACAACACCTTGCAATGTCGAAGGCTTTTGGTAAACAAAGCAGTTGAGGTTCCGAGGGGTTCAGGTCTACGTTGAGGAGTTTAGTTAACATGGAAAGATAATTACAAATATGATTAGGAGAAAGCTGAATGTCAGTGAATACAGTGAAGACAAGTATTGTAACTCAGGCCATCAAGGGTTATTTTCCTCCTTTTGAAGTGTCTTGTACGTAGTCTGGGACTATGGGGGTTGAAATTACTTGGTTCACAATTAAGTGCTGAAGTTAAGTGCTTAACTGGATGAAATTGCGTCTGGCTATTGCATCAGAATCGGTAAGGGTAAACCTATTGGAAAGTTATGGGGAGTTTTGGACCTCCTTGGCAAGGTTATCAGCCTGTTCATTGCCGAATATGTCTACGTGGGCCTGTATCTACGGCAAAGTGCAAGTTCTTTGCGCTGAAACTACTCTGTTTATAAGGGCAATTATATCCTGGGTCAATTGAGAATTGTCCCTCAGGATCACATGGCGGGCAAATCTAGAGCCTGAGGACAGTAGAAGGCCACTTGAACTCTCAATTACCCTGCTATGGTAGTTATCAAAGCTCCTTTAATGGCCGTAAGTTCACACATAAAGTTTGATGAATTTTTACCCGTAAGAATTCTATAAGACTTAAATTCACCATTTTGGTGAATAAAATAGATTCCAGCACCACCTTTATCCAGATCAGAGTTAAAAGATCCATCCGTGTAGGCAATTACTTAGTTTTTGGCTGAATTTGAAAGCTCCTCGATAGTATGGATGCCTTTCTGGTGAGAGAGAGCCTATAACCCTTAGAGGGCACGTCCTCAGGTGGCGGATAGAGGAGCGTCTGCATTAGATCTTCCTATGAGTGGTAGAAGGGAAATAAAATACCTTTAGTGGATCAACAGGCAAAAGACCAACCTCTACGTCACATACGAAGATTTTTTTCTTTTTCAGCGTATATTGGTTTAGTTGGCATATTTCTGGTAATATATCGCTCGATTTCATTTCCGGTTAAAGTTTCGTCTTCGTTTGACGAATCCCGCGCCGCTTCATCGTTATATCCATCTATACCTTATAAAGTATTCAAAACAGTATGCTTTATTTCTCAAGCATCGCTGTAAAATAAATTCTCATCACTTTTCAATATTTTTCGACACATTTTTTTTACACTCACAACCGTATCGATTTTCAAAAAGAGAAGCAATTTTATATAAATAACATCTCTCTTACTCTGTGATATTCTTCTAAAATGAAAACAACTTAATACAATCTTTTATCACTTGAACAAGAAATTTCGGCAATAAATTGCATTTAGATTCTAGATCATTCTTTGGCTTATGAGGCGTTATTTAAAAGACATTTCCTCTTTCCTTTTCTCTCATAAGTAAATGCTAAACAAAAAATATTATCACGTACAGATTTCAAAATTTCGGCATGATTTTTTAATCTTTGTCGGTGGTCTCAAAAATATACAGAAATAGAAAACCATATAATAATTTTCCACATTTGCCGAACTAAAAAATTATCAGTTCAAGAGCCATTAATTAGATTGATTGATGATGATTGATGAAAGGGAACTTTGGTCAATCAATTAAGGAATCAAACAATCAATCAAGTATTTATCAGAAATCCACAAATGAGTTTCAAAAGAATTGTGACCTCGGATAAGTAAAAAAAAAAAAAAACATGCGCTATTGAATTGGGAAATTTTATGGGACCATTCCCTTGTATATTTTTTTATCTTCTTATAACTTTCTAAATGTTAGTATTTTGAGGCAATTAATTTAGAAATTTCTTCGCCTCATTAAATGTGAGCTAACTTTATACCTCTAATTAGAACTTAAGCTTAATTACAAATAAGCTCAATTTACCTAAAAACAGATAATCTGTACTTGGGAATTACAGTGGTTAAAAGAAAATCTTTTAAATCATAATACAGACTTATTTTTCGGATATATTCTTCTAAATTATCAAATAGTAATAACAAATTTTATTTATGTATTCTTTTATTATCTTTCTTCTCTCAAGAAGTCATTTTTTAAAAAGGAGTTTATCTCATTTTTAAATTTAGAGTTCTTTGATTTTTTAACTGCGTGAATTTAATTAAATAAAACACATTTTTTTAAAAAAAATTATACAATTTAAATATACTCTTGCATTATCGTTTATAACGTTACAATTATGAAAAAAATACGCAGAGGACTGGAGATTTATATATTTATTCGTTTTATATAAATTCAATTTTTTACAATTATCATTTGCATATTTAATGCGTTCTGTTAAATCAAGGTAAATTTTATTGGGTAGATCTCTTTTTTTCCTTTCAAAATATTTTGATTTGTTTTGAATCTTCTTTCTTAACACTATATAGAACAATTAAGAATAGAATTTCATAATTTCGCTATTCTCTTTAAAGTTAAACTTTCCCCAATAACTTTGAAAATAGTTTCATTGTTTTTAACTAATGGTAAAGGCAAAAAACAAACTTTTTAGATAAGCTTTTAAATATTTATAGCTAATACAAAAGCTATTAATGTATTTAAATTTTTTAATTTGTTTTTGTTTTGTAATGAAACTAGACGAAACAACAGATAGTACAAAGAGCCACTGAGATGGAATATCGAAGTTTCGAATCATGGGCAGCTTACAAGGACAAAAAAAATACCTGAATACCTACCACTTTTACAAAACAGAAATATTCACACACACATGACCCACTCTTCTCTCATAAATTAATGGACTAAAGGTCAACTGTGTATTGAAAGTTAAGAAACATGGATTAGTATTGCGAAATTAATTCCTTTAAACCAGTGTTTCTCAAACTGTGGGGCGCACCCCCCTGGGGGGCACGATGACCTTACGAGGGGGCGCGAGCATATCGAAAATAAAAGATTTAAAAAATAATTAGTTTACTGGAATGAATTAAAACAAAATACTTTCAGACATAATAAAAAATGCACTTTTACTCTGATATAATTTATAGGCGCGCGCGCGCGATATTAAGTCAACAAAAATAAAAACTTCTTTAATACCTAATTAGCTATCTTTGATCCCATAACCAAATAAAAAAACTTTTATTTGATTTGCTGTAATCCCATGATGAGAGATTTTTTTATTGCGCTTTTTTTTTAACCTAACATACTACTCTTTCAGGGAAAAAACAGATCCCAGACCCAGAATCGAAAACATTTAGGAACATAAAAAATTCATCACTGTCATTATTTTTGAAATACTGCACATTATAGCTGTAATCGGTTTGACCTTCTAAGTTATTGGTACAGTTAGTTATGACCCCTCTCTTGTGCTTTTTTCAATGCAAAAGAGTTTTATGATATTTGGAAAACCACGGAGAGAGCACACACACACACACACACACACACACACAAGCACATGAAGGATTACTTGGCCAAGACATTTTTATAAATATTCTCAACATATAAAGCATAACGAAACACGTTTCACACAATTTTTTTAGCAGTAACATACATATTATCATAATGAATATACTTTTTACCCGGAAGTGGTCGCGTGGGACACACAGATTACAAAATCGTTAATTCTGGCAAAACTGTTTATTTATTACCAAAGAAAAATTGAAAAGTCCTTGAAAGTAGGTAAGTAAACTTTCTCTTAATTAAATTATTCACTGGAATCATGATTTGTATCGTGTACAATAAAATAATTATAAAAAAAAAGGATTGGGGTGACTCAATAACCCCGACCGTATCGAGTGCGTGCCTGCTCCCGGGTTAAAACATGTTGAAGTCTTTTCGCTTTAAAAATATTAAAAATAATTCAATTATTCTTCATCGATATTTTATATTATTGATCATTATTTAACATCAGTGGCGCACACAAGGGGGTCCGACCACCCCCTCAAAGCCCTTTGGTTTTTTTTCCGATTGATTATAATTCTAAGTTTATAGTACGCAAAATTTAATTAAGTATTTGTTATTAATGATTAATTTTATTAATTAAGGCTAATTATCTATTCAAGAATTAGTTTTTTACTGTGTTTTGTTCCCGAAAATCGACAAAATCAAAAGGAACCTGATATAAGATTAGTGAACTTTCGACCCCGGACCTCCCCCTTGAAAAATTCCTGTGTGCGCTACTGTTTAACATCAATTATAAATGCTAATTCTGTGAGGCTTAAAATTACAATTCGCTTAAAACTTATTATATTTTGAGCAACCATTTAAAAAAAAAATCATTTTACGTTTTTATAAACATTGTCGAGCACTTGGCTTTGCTTCCCTTACAATTCAGCTATTATATCAATAATGTTTTATTTTCTTATAAATGAACTCGTGCAAAGAGCGGGCACTTCAGCCAGTATACTTGTAATTTATCAGTGCTGCACAGAATATTTTATAACTAATTAATTAATACTAAATTAAGAACAAGTTTAATAAGTATTATTGACGTCCATGAGCTTGTCTTGGAAAGCAAAGTTTTTATAAGGAATGCTTATGATTAGAAATTGACCCCCTGAGTTCTTTTTCTATATTTAGCAGATATCTATATTTTGTCTTCTAAGCAGCTACCGCATTTTGCAATATGTTCAATTTAAAAATTAGAGAAAGGAAAAATAACATAATGATTATCCTATTATTTTATTTATTTATTTTGCTTAAAAGTAGTATACAAAATTTTTAATACTTATATTACTAATTTGTAGCTTTAGCGTCAAAGTGCATCATTATTGCATTCAGTATATTATTAATGTATAAGGGGGGCGCGAAAAAAATTGTGATCGAAAAGGGGGGCGCCAGTATTGAAAGTTTGAGAAGCATTGCTTTGAACGCAAGATTTAGCAAAAACACATAAATTTTTCTCTGGACATAAGTATTAATTAAAATGGTATGTTTTTAATTGCATCAATATAAAGAAAACTGAACAATTTAAAGATAATATTTTCTGGATTTTTCTTTAAAAATCAAAACAAACTAAAAGATCATGGCGATGACCTCCATGTACTAAAAATTAAAAGGGTGTTATTAAATAGTTAATGAGGATTTCTTCTACAGTTATATATGTGGGAGTCCGAATAAAATCTTCAAATAAAAATCAGATTCTTCAGAAGGCGGGATTTTAAGTTGGAGAGGTGGTTGTCTAGGGGTAAGTATTAGAGGCTTAGTGATGAATTAATGGAATTAAAGTCATTTAAACGCAGATACTTCATTTAAGTAAAAAAGAATTTATTTCAAAATAAAGGGAAATATTTACAAAGGGGAATATTTACTATTTACAAAGAGAAAGAGACATGCAGAAGTTAGATTAATTGAAAGTTGAGTTATGCCTTTAGAATTAATTACCTTTTCCATGCCTGAACGCTTGGACCGAAATCGCGCTGGGTGCGAAATGCGCTAAGAACGTGACGTGTTGAACCGGCGGTGGTTAGTAGGCCTTTGCCGAAAAATTATTCAAGCTGGAACTCCGAAAGCTCACTAGACGGCGCTGCTTCCGAATGCAGTAATAAATAAAATTGAGATTAATAGTCCTCTGAAAAGGATATGACTCAACCTTTCACAAAATGTTTCAAACGGAAAATCCTACAAAATTACCCTCTCCTGACAGAGCTGGTCTCTCAGCTCTTACAAAATGTGTTGAAAGCTAAAGTACTTAAAATATAAACTATTTTTAGTTACAACTATAAATTTGATGATTATTGGAATGTGGATGCAAAAAAGACAAATGATACCGTTCTTAAATATAATAAAATAAAATATTACAGATGAAAAAATGTGTACCTAATATTCACAATTCCGGACCTAAAATAAAGCATATAAAAAATGTTCTATATTGTGATCTACAATTAACTAAACCATGAAAAAAAATCCTTCGTATCAATAGAAAGATATAGAATAATACGAAAATATAATAAATGTTGCAAGTGAATATAAAATGATTAATGGAAACGAGTGTTACCATAGAACATCTATTAATTTCTCAAGAGAGATATGAGAAAAATTAAAAATAATAACTAATATAAAAAATTCAATTAAGCATAAAACAGTTTCATCAAATCAGCAGAGGTGGTGGTTGAGTTCGGTCCTTCGTGCTGACCAACCTTTTCCACTTCATACCTATCCTTAGAATTCACTTTCGTTACTTTGTAAGGGCCTAAGAACTTTGGTCTTAGTTCCAGTTCAGCTCCAAATTCGGTTCTTTGGATGGATACTAAATCACCTTCTTTGTATAACGAAGCTTTCTTTCTTCTTTTCTCTACGTCTTTCTATTCTCAGATTGTAGGGTTTCGATGTTCTTTTTTGCATCGCTTCTTAAAAATTCGCGTTGTTCTAGCAATTCTTTCCCCATTTCTTCTAGCAGTAGGTCTTTGATTAGGATATCTTCCTTGTTACGCATTTTGGTTCCCACTAATAGTTCGAATGGTGTCCATTTTGTACTGCGACATATAGTGCTGTTTAGTATTCTCTGTAATCTGTCAACGTATTTGTACCATTTCGTTGAGTCGTCTAATGATAGCTTGGTGAGAATTGGAATCAAAGTGTTCCATGAATTCGTTCAACTTGTCCGTTTCCTCGAGGAACACCTGTTGCTATTTGTAGATGTTGAATGTTCTCTTCATCACAGTAGTCGTTGAATAATTTTGAAGTGAACGCTGAACCTCTATCAGAGATAATTCTGATGGGATTACCAAAGGTTTTCTGCTGTTGTTTTAGTTTTTCGAGGGCACATTCAGCAGGCACAGTTTTGACGGGATATAGCCAAGTAAATTTGGTAAATGCGTCTACTACGGTGAAAATCTGTTGATAACTTTTGTTCGTGGAGGGTAAAGGACCAATGAAGTCAACATGGTACGTACTTAGAGGAATGCTTTCCTTAGAAATATGATTCAAAAACCCTTCCTTTTTGCCAGTTTTCTTATTAGCTAAGATACATGGAACGCAATTAAGTATTACTTTTTTAACGACGTTCATTAAATTTGGAATAAAAAACTCCTGTTTCACAGTTTCTTCTGTTTTTTCTACTGAGAAATGACCATTTTCGTAAATCAATTTAATTAGTTCAGCTCCAATTGCCTTAGGGGTTACGATTAATTCTCGACCATTTAAGTATTTGTAGAGTATACCGTTTCGCTAAAAAAATTCCTCGGAATCTTGCTTCTCTGGAAGAGATTTCAATGTTTGGATGTTGTTATCTTCCTCTTGTGTTTTTTAAGCTTTAAAGTTAATGTATCATTGCATACTATCATTACGGGATATCGGCTAAGACCATCAACATGCTTCACACGACTTCCAGCTCTGTGCTCTATTTCATAATCGAATTCTTCTAATTGAAGCGCCTATCAAGCTATGCAAGTAATTAGATCCTTTTTTGCATAGTCTTCTGAAATGCTGAACAGTCAGTTGCTATTTTAAAGTGTTGTCCTAAAAAATAAACACGAAACTTCTTTAATGCGTTGATAATTGCTAGTACCTCTAGTTCGTAGCTGTCATACTTTTCTTCTGCCGTATTTGTCTTCTTCGACATGTAGTAAACGGGATGTAACTTTCCACTTCTGTTACTTGTAACAAATTTGCGCCGTACCCTTGTTTATAAGCGTCTGTTTGCAGTTCTGTTTTTCTTCCATACTTGTAAATGTGCAAGATTGGACCTTCGGACATGATTTTCTTCAATTTTTCAAATGCTTCTTTTTGTTGAGCCCAAAAAAAACAAAGAGATTTTCTTTTCTTGTTAAATCGCTAAGTGATTTAGCTATCTTTGAATAATCTTTGATGTACTTGCGGAAATACCTAGTTAAGCCAAGAAAATTTTGTACTTGTTTTATTGTTGTTGGTTCTGGAAATTTTCGGACAGCTAGTGTCTTCGTGGGAAAAGGTTTAATAGTTCCGTTTTCTACAATGTGACCTAGAAATTCAATTTTCTTTTTTAAGAATTGGCACTTCTTGAACTTAATTTCTAACCCGTATTTCTTTGCGACTTCGAAAATAATTTTAAGTTTTTCTAGACCTTCCTGTTCGTTTTTCGCTGGAATGACGAGATCATCTAAATAGCTGATTACAATTCCTTTCTGAGAAAGATCTCTAAATATACTTGATACGTAGCGTTGGAAAACTACTGGACTTGTGCTGAGTCTAAAAGGAACTTTGTTGAATTCAAATTGTCCGTCTGGGACGATAAAGGATGTTTACTTTCTGCAATCTTCGTCAACATCGACGTGAAAGAAACCATTGCGCAAATCTAATGTAGAATATACCTTTGCTTCTTGCAAAGTATCCAAAACATCTTCGATGATAGGTAACGGAAATTTATCTTTCACAAGCTTCTGATTCAATTTTCTGTAGTCAATGCACATTCTCGAAGATCCATCTTTCTTTTTTACCATTACGATTGGACTTGCATATTCCGAAGAACTCGGACGTATAATGCCTTCGTTGAGCCATTCTTCTATCTGTTTGTTTACTTCTTGTCTTTCTGTGAAAGCTAGTCGACGAGGGTATTGACAGACTGGTTCTTCGTCTTTTAGAATAATTCTCATTGTGACGTCGGTAGATACTGTTTTTTCTGGCTTGTAATCTTGAAATAATCTTGATTCGATGATTTTCAACGTGACGCAGGTCTAGTTCTTCTTGAAGATTTTCAGCTGATATTTGCATAAGCTGTGCATGATTCTCATATTTGTTGAATTTAACTCCTTCTTTAGTGAAACTTATCGATGCTTGTTCCAAAAGATCTGATCCAATAACTGCTTCGAATTTTATTTCATCAGCCGGTACATGCCAAGTTAACGAGTAATTTTCATTATCTATTTCGAACTCATGTTCAAAGAAACCGATAGTTGTCACTTGTGCTTCACCAATACCTGTAAGAAGCATCTTGTTCTTTGATAATTTTGTTGGATCCATTATTCTTCTGCTCGTGTTTTCTCATAGCAAACTTACGGTACTACCACTGTCTATCAGCGCCGTGATTTTCACCTTTCCAAAAAATATCTCCTTAGTACGTAAACCTTCCTTAACGATGAGTGTGCAATTTTCTTTTGGAGGTTCTTTGAATTTCTGTGATTTTGAATAGTTCGTTTGAGCATGCTTGGAAGCATTGGGATTAGAGTGTTTCTCGTAATTTTTGTTGTAATACCCTTTCTGCGTGCTGTCTTGATATCTTTGAACAGATTCATACTTGGTGAGAGGGGCTTCGTAATGTTTGTAGTAATTCGTTGACGCTGGAAACTTCTTATCTTTCCTGTTATACTCGAATTTTCCCAGTGCTTCATATCTGCGATTCTTTTCTGTGGATTTGAATTTTTGTTTCCTCATAAATGGACTTCTAGATTTTTGTTTCAGAGTCCTCTTAAAGTCTTCGAATTCTCCTAGTTTTTCTGCTAATTGAACAGGGTAGTTCATATTTGCCCATTCATCAAGATAATATTCCCTAAATTCAAAAGGAGTTTTTCGTTTTAGTCGATCTGTTATGATTAGATCTGATAACTTGTCGAAAGTATCTATCTTCAATCCATCTATCCATCCGTTGAAGTAAGTGTTTAACTCATGGTAAAAATCAATCTATGTTCGTTCAGGTGCTTTTTGGTGAGTGACAAATAGTTGTCGAAACTTTTCTGGAGTTAGTTTAAAGCGTTTCAGCAGTAAATCTTTAACGTATTCGTAAGAGTTAGCTTTATCGTCAGGCTCTCTCGCTATGATGTGAGCTACTTCCGTCGGTAATAAGCCTAAAAGATGAGAAACCCAGTTTTCTTGATCAATATTTAATCTCTGCGCTTGACGTTCAAATAATTTTAGATAAAGACTGATGTCTTCTTTCAAATCAAAACGTTGTATAAACTTTGAAACTTCTTTGACGAAAAATTTAGTATCACTTTCTTTGGATGTATCAGCGCCTAACTTGGATTGTGTTTGGATCCTTAACTTTTCCAATTCAAACTCATATTCACGTTTTTGCTCATCTAACCTCAATTGTTCGATGCGTAATTTTTCTTCTCGTTCTTCAATGCGTAATTTTTCTTCTCGTTCTTCAATGCGTAATTTTTCTTCTCGTTCTTCAATGCGTAACATTTCTTTTTACTCTTTAATGCGTAAATTTTCTTCACGTTCTTCAATGCGTAATTTTTCTTTTTGCTCTTCAATGCGTAATTTTTCTTTTTGCTCTTCTTGCTTTTTCTCCCTGGCTTTGCGATCCTCAACAATCGTTGAATGCAAGTTTTTGGTCAGTTCTTCGTCATAATTTTCACTACCAATAATTAGATCTTTGAGTGTGGCGATGGTCATAAATTTATCGAAATCTAAATTTAATTTCGTGGCTAAGACAAAAAAATCTTCGCATCGACCTTTGCCAAGATACGCCATTTTAAATTTTAAATTTAATTTTAGATAGTAACCAAAGGAATAAACAAAATTGGCACGCGTTCAAACAAAAAAATGATGTTGCTATAGGCAAATCTCGTTTTCATTTACAAAAATTCTCAAGTTAAAATGATATTGCATCAAATTAACTAAATCTACATTGAAACATGCAAATTTTATTCATTTAGAAATATTTTAAACCAGTAACGTGTAAAGACAACAGTGCGAGCTAAAATGCGTAATGCTTAATTTGAAATAGTCAAATTATTAATTTCAACACTAAAAACAAAACTTTTTTTAAAAAACCATTCTATATATCAGTTATCTCATTTCGTTATAATAAATGCAAAAAGAATTTGAAAGAAAAAATAAATTAATATTAATCTTGTTTTAAAACTGTGATTAAATTTATTGTGATATGAAAAGGAATTTAATCATTTAAAATTCTTTACTGAAAAAAAGCAAACAATCAGAAGTTAGTCACTTTAAGAAAAATCTCATATATATATTTTTATTACACCAATAAAAAGAGAATCATTTAGGATCTCATAAGTAAATTCTAAGAATAAACACACGTTTCAATAGAAATCATAATAACTGTGTTAAAATGAACTCAAAATACTTATATATTGAATGATAAAATACACCATTAAAAATAAGATCATGTAGAATCTTTAATCAATAAATTCTGAAAACATATTTCCTTCAAAATATATTTCTCGAATACTCATAAAAATAATTAATTACTAAACAGCTGCGGGAGAAATGTTGAACTATATGAGTCATCTAAATTACGATTGCATCGAAATTACAAAATGTTTAGGAATGGAAAACATTAATCTCTTAGAGTTAGCACCGTTCAAGGTCAATGACGCAACCAAAGAAATGAAAGCTTTTCGTACACACGAAATGCGATACAATTCGTTATTAAATGAGATACAAATAAAAAACTTGAATATTACGTACGACTTTCTTAATATTTTAAAAGATATACTTGTAGAAAATTTTAATTGATACGATTTCTATACACAAAAAGAAAAATAGTATTTCAGAAAAACACACATCATATTTAAAAATATAAATTACTTCATGAATTCGGTTACAACAATTTTTTTATAAACAAAATGACATTTGGTTCAAGTATTCTTTTCTGAAGATTCCCTTTTTTTCCTTTCTCTCTTCTAAAGGACAACGAAAAAAAACACAGTACCTGATTCACTGCACGACGTGTTCACTGATAATCTTTGTTCACTGATAATCTTTTGAAGTTGCAAGATCTTGACTCCTGGATGTGTTTGATGAAGGCGTCGACTTTCTTCCGAAGATAATGGACGTTTGCTGGAGAAATCTTAGTAGAACTTGTACTTGTTAGTATGTTATGAGAGGCAATCGGTGCATTTTCGATTCCATCCGTTTGTAATTTAGGCGTTAAGCCAATTTTTTTTAAAGAAGAAGAGGGTTAGAAGTTCATCAACTAATTATTTAGAGAAAAATTTTGAAATCAAATCCCGGGCGATCCCCCAATTTTTTCTGTGGGATTCCGAATAAAATCTTCGAATAAAAATCAGACTCTTCAGAAGGCGGGATTTTAAGTTGCGAGGTGGTTGTCTAGGGGTAAGTATTAGAGGGTTAGTTATGAATTAATGGAATTAAAGTCATTTAAACGCAGATACTTCATTTAAGTAAAAAAGAATTTATTTCAAGTTAAAGGGAAATATTTACAAAGGGGAATATTTACTATTTACAAAGGGAAAGAGACATGCAGAAGTTAGATTAATTGAAAGTTGAGTTATGCCTTTAGAATTAATTACCTTTTCCATGCCTGAACACTTGGACCGAAATCGTGCTGGGCACGAAATGCGCTAAGAACGTAACGTGTTGAACCGGCGGTGGTTAGTAGACCTCTGCCGAAAAATTATTCAAGCCGGAGCTCCGAAAGCTCACTAGACGGCGCTGCTTCGGAATGCAGTAATGAATAAAATTGACATTAATAGTCCTCTGAAAAGGATATGACTCAACCTTTCACAAAATGTTTCAAACGGAAAATCCTACATACATATAACTGTATATATATATATATATATATATATATATATATATATATATATATATATATATATATATATATATATATATATATATATATATATAATGGGAGTTTTTAGAAGCTTGTAAGGGAATCCGTGAAAACTTTACTAAAAAGTATATTATTACAGAGACTCTTCTTAAGAAAAAATTTGCGAACGTCATAAAAATAAACAATTTTCTCATTCTTTTATTTTTGCAAAGGTTAAAAGACTGTCTGTTAAAATTTACAAGAAAGATGTTTCAAAATTAATAGAAAATTTCGGTCTATAATAAACTTATAAAAGCTTGTACAAAGGGAAATTCACAGAATTTTACTAAACGTATAAGGTAATAAAATTTTTGTTGTTCTTTTTGTGAAATTACTTCCACTTAGGTATCTTGGGACAGCACATTTATTTTTAAACAAATACGAAAAACGATCACGAGTACGTCACACAGCAAGTCTGACCCAAACGCACACATCAACCCATCAGCTAGTGAACCCCGTAGAAGGAATGCGTGGGAGTGAAGCGGGAAAACGCGCGTGGGCGGGTCACACAGTCATCCTTCCGCCAGAAAAAATAGTTCACTCGCTTCACCCCAACAATTTTGAAACAGTTTTAAGTATTGCATTTCACAATGTATGCGGGGCCGCAGTAGCCAAGTGGTCTTGATCACGAATTCGGGGCCAGCGTTGTCAAGGGTTAAAGCACTAGTGCCATTGAAGATCCACCGTAAAGAGGACTGATTCTCGTCGATTATCTAAGTCCTTTACATAAGGGACACTTAAATTGTGGTCCGCGGACCCTCGATGTCCCCAGCGCTTTTCTAGAGGTCCCGCGAAGGTCTCTTCTTTAATGTTAAGACTTTCCTGTTTTACATACTCTGAAAGAATGTGCCATCCTAGATGAAATCACAAAACTTCCCCGTTGAGAAAAAACTCTACTAGAAAGTGTAATTTCGGTCAAGAATATTAATTCAGTTTTTTATTGCTTAAACTACCATATCCATTACTTAAACTCAAACTCAGCGGTGCAATAGCCCATGAGGGCCAAAGCCTACTGTGCCCATCTCAGTATTCGTTGCCATTGGGCACTGAGGTGTATGAGAAAATATTCCGATCAGGTGGTCCATCTGAAGTGAGACCCCTAGTGTTTAAGTCCAGAAGCAAACTTGGTACTTATTAGCCGTTCCGGTTTATAAGGCTAAGTCTACCTTACCCAGCCCGAGAATAGAACCCGGACCTGTGGTGTGGAAACTCGATACGCTACCACTCGATCACTGGGCCTTCATAGTAAAGGGTACAAAGTAATATTTTCAAAAAACAGAAAAATATGAATAAATATTTGTAACTATATTGATAACGTGTCAATATGCGAGATAATTGTTGCAATTAAATCTCTCAGCAATGTGTTGGAAATACGGGGAGGGAGTGTTTAAAATCTTCAGGGTCCACAATGTCAGGCTGATACATTAAAAGGGAACACAGTGATTGAAAACTTAATATCCATTGCTTTACACGGTTGAAAGTAAACGATGGACTTTACCATGGTTCAAACTTACGAGATCCATCACCAGTAGATCTTGTATAGCTTCTAGAAGTGACTTTAGTAAATAAAAATTATTCAATCAAGCAGGCAAGTGTTTACTGAAAAAAGAAGCAATCAATTACATTTGTTGTCCAGGTACTTTTACGTAATTAGATTGAAAAAATTAACTATAAATGAAACAAACTCGGTATAAAATGAAAAAGCTAAAAATAATTTAATAACTAAACTTACACAAATTATTTATAAACAAAAAGAAGTTTCACAAAAAGATTTTGTAATATACACTATATATTTGTGTGTGTGTCAGTGTGAGATATTATCTAACATTGGGATCAAGTTTCCAGCATTGCTATTGTATAAGGAAAGATTTTAATAAATCAACTAAATGTAATACTATTACTCACTGTTCAAGGACACATAAATATTCAAACAAGTTAATTTTATGCACAAATATATTCCTATTTTTGAAATATACATATAAATTTCCTTCTATACGTATTACTTCAAGCTAACAAATTTTCATTGGACAATTTTTATAGATTATTTTGTTGTATATCGAAACATTAATTAGTTTCATTACATAAATAAATTTCTTCAGTTGAATAAGTAAGTTAACTACATGCAGAAAGACTAGGATTGTTCTAAAATTAAGAAACAGTTTTAGAGTAAATTATAATCTCTATAATTTTAAAGTAATTGCTGTCTGTAATGAATACATTAGGAGAAAAACAAAATTGTGCATAAAATGGCTTATTACTAATGACAGGATTTCTATTTCAAGATTTAAAAATTTTGCAAAATATTTGAATTCCTCAAAATTTCTTTTATTTCTTTAAATGTAACCCTTTTGAAAAAACAACTAAGATTCATTATTCAAATAAAAATTGCACTTTGTTTTATAAAATTATGTTTAATTACTTGAAACTTGCGATTTTAAAAAGTATGTAAGGGCAATATAAATGTATCTTATTTACTTTTAAAACTTTTTTTTTCAATCATAAACTCAATCATCGAAAGTTTTAGTCAATGATAACGAACGCTGTCATGCAATATATATATATGCTTTTCTTCAACATTTGTTATTGTATAACAGTGTTCAACCTTTTTATCGTCGTGAATAGGTCAACTGATAATTTTACCGTGGTCCACTGAAGGAGAAACAATGATTTCTTATATATTTCGATTATTTTGATTTCATAATTTTAATTTAATTGTATTTAAATATGATTTCTGAATAAAATGCTGTTACGTTAGAAAATGACTTATAAAGTAATTTAACATGGAATATGAAGTGACACTCATATATATATATAAAGTCGCATAAACCTGAGAGAAATCACCACATTTCATAAAATGGAAAGAGAATGTTTCTTTTAGGGTCACCCGGTATAATTTGAAACACGGACCGGGATTTGGCATCTTTGCGTTATAATACGTATTACTCCTTTTTACAGTGTATAGTAAAGAAACATTCTTTAAGTTATCCGACTACCATCGGAACCGTGATTTTGCAAAGCGCATAAATGCATAATTTTCATGATATTTAGTGTCACTTAGATCAGAATATACGCATAAAATTGTTTTAAGGACATTTTGATAAAAAAATTTTATTTAAATATGATATTTTGGCAAAAAATTCACTTAGAGTAATATTTTTTCCAAATGTTCTCCTTTTGTGAAAAACAGCTTCTATTATAACAATATTTTGCCATAATAGAAGAGGCAAATACAGAGGCTCAACTAGAATTTTGAAATATATAACAGAAGCGGGTTTATTCATATTTTACGACAACAGAGGGGAGCAATTTCAAGAAAAAAACGCCAATAATTATTTTAATTGGTGGTAACTCTGAAAATAATGTGAATTTTTCAAAAATTCTAGTTGAGCCACTGTAGAGAGGTTTGAGCTATATACAGGCAAATTATTATTATAATAGAACCATTTTTTCACAAAAGGAGATCATTTGGAAAAAAGATTATTCTAAGTTAATTTTTTTGCCAAAATATTGTATTTAAGAAAATGTTTTTTGTCAAAAAAAATCTCCTTAAAACAATTTTATGAATGTATTCTAATCTGAGTGACACTAAATATCATGAAAATTATCCATTTATGCGCTTTTTTAAAATCACTGTTCCGAACGTAGTCGGATACCTTAAGAGAACACTTCTGTAAAATATATAGTGATTAGAGAGCCATAACGCGTTACATATATCCCTATATATGTGTGTTTCTTCTTAAATAAAATATGCTCTAATGCTATATTCCGTGAATATTAGAAAGAAATATAAGCACTTTAATGAGTTAGACTTAAGCTATCGTTATCGCAACTTTATGTTGAATTTTCTTTTTAAAAAATTAATATTCCTTAATTAGAATTTCAAAGGATAAAATACGTTATATGTGTTTTCTTGTTATTGTTATTCTTGTGCTTTTAGTTTTGCATTTATATTTATCAATACAATTCAGTGAACTTCAAGCATTTTTAAAAATATTTTATTGAATAACTGTCAAATAACAACATCAAAAATTGAAATATTCTATGAGTTAATATATTTTGAAGCTTAAAAATAAGCCGTACAATGAACTTAAAACTTAGATATTAAATTTATATTTATACAAATATTTTATACATATACATTATATTTATTACATATTTACATATTTTTTTAAGTTTAAATTACATGTTTTTAAAATAAAACATTTCGTCCTGTGAAATAAATCCTGTAGAATAAGTTTAAGAAAATATAAAAAGAAAGAAGAATTTTTTTCTTCTAGTTTTGTATATTATTTTCTTTGTTTATAAGAAAATTTAGAAGAAAAGCATTATTTATTTTAAAAAAGCAAAATTTATGATTTACTGACTATTGTATTTAATACTTTGAAATACATGGCAATAATGAATGAATTAATCATATATTTTTTTTTTGCTCTAAATTATTTCATTTCAGAAAAACAAATAAAAATAACAGAGTTTTGTGTTCAACTACTTAAATATAATAAAGTTCTGATAAACAATACAGCACTATTGTTTTAAATATGGGACTTTAAAAAAAATTTCAAAAGTTATATAAATATGAAAACATGGCTCGCGCGGCACAACTTTCTCGAACTGGATATGTGCGTTATAGTTCAGAACTTTATACTGCAGACTAGCAATTGCGATCAACGCATTGATAACATATTTTTGTATAAAAATGAATTCAATTCAAAATTATTTTGATTTACATGGTTTCTAGTTAAAAACTAAACCAAAAACTTTTTAAAATATATATCCTATCATATATGTAACATATCAATCAAGTATATTTTATGACATATGAAAAAACACTTTACATATTCCATGCCATTCAAACACAATCAATATTATTTAAAATCTCACTAAATTAAATCACAGATTACTGACAAAAGCCGGATTATTGGAACCATTTTCTCGCCTTGCTGTATCTATTTTCATATTCATTTTTATTCCATTCAATCCGTCAGAAGTTCCATTTGCATCTTCTACTGTATCTTTCTTTTCGTCACCTGTCTTGAAAAATATTTTTTCCAGGGATAGGAAAGGAGATTCCACCAATATATTACAAATCATTGCCAGAAGGCTTGAAATGCAGAGAAATCCAAAGAACTGAACGATCTGTAATTAAGTAAGAGAAGAATGGGAAAATCAAACATCACATAGTAAATTGATTATTCAACCTACTCTCCCTATATATATATATATACTATATATATATATATATATATATATATATATATATATATATATATATATATATCTTGTTCAAACTTTACTTTAAACGTTAATAAAACACTTTTTATTCACCCACTCAAATTCAAATACAAATTTTTAAACTTGTAATGTATGACACTTGATGTTAATATGATTTTTCCAAATATTAATGTATTAATTAAATTTAATTAATGAATAAATAGTAACAAACAAAAATGATAGTCCGACACCATATATAGAAAGGAAAATCCCACGTTGAACCCCTGTAATTCGATGGATAGCGCGTTGGATTCCTAATCCAAAGGTCGGGTGTTCGAAGCCCATCTGGCATAGACTAGTTTCTGAGATTGTGATTTCCTTTTACTATACTACTTAATTAGGATAATTTTATTTAATTAATGAAGAATTAAAACATAGAAAGGAAAATGGGAAAATGCTAGGAAAATCGCTTTCCATTTTGTCACTTAATACTGTGAATCTGTCATATGGATATACATATTTCTATTCATTGTCATTATTTAATAAAAACCAAAATAAAATTTGTCTTTGCTAACCTAAGGAATAAACTTTATTTATTTTGTTATATATATTTCTTTTTTTTTAAGTGAGATGATAGCATGGGGTGAACAACACAGATGAATAAAACTATAATTGGAAGTTAAAGACAAAAACCTCCGTGAATAGTTATTTTATTGATGTTAAATTCAATCAGTAGATGAAAATAAGCATTTATTGATTTATTTGAAACAAATGACATAACAAAAGCACAGTGTGTATATTTAAAAACTAGATGCCTCAAAAACATCCCAAACTTTTCATGGGAATGGTTGTTGGATAACATTAGTTTATTTTAACTGCATTTCCGTGCATTTAAAAAAAATAAACTACACTTTCTTGTATTTTTTCTGATATTTTATTAACCATTATTTTTATTTATAAGTGGAAAACATTCTTTTTTAAAATTGAAATTTCCATAATAATTTGCCTTATGTTGAGTGACCGCGAGTCATGGTCGTGAACTCCTGGCCAGTATCGGGAAACTGGATTAAAGACTAGTGACACTGAAGAACATTGTGAAGAGGAACGCTTGCACGTCAAATTTGTCCTGGCGTCCTTCCATTGATGTAGAGTAAAAATTCTTAAAAGTAGTGTCATCTCATGTAACGTTTTCGTTACTGGACCATAGTTCAAAATTACGAAGTCCGTCACTATAAGTCCTCGTGTTGTTTTACAGGGTGACGTGAATCAAAATAAAATAAAACTGTAACGTTAGAATTATTGCTTTATTGCTTTTCGCTTGGAGATGGTTGTACTGAATAAGCACGAAACACTAGAAGCTACAAAAGAGCTGTTCGAAAAACATTTTTTAATCTGTAGCCAATTATAGCTGGTGTAAAGTTTTCCGCCGCAAAACTGCAAAATCGGCCTTCCTATATGAATAGCATTACGCAGTTCACATCCCTACGTGCACCCTTAAATATTACGGGTTCTTTTCATCTGACATCGCGCTGATAGCCGATGGTCGTGAGAAAACACCACTCTACCCATAAACAGGAAACCCCGACTGAAATTCGAGGTGTGTCGTTGGGGTGACTTTCGGAGCACATAGTCCCGTTGGACTCTAATCTCCTATCCTGGAATTTAGGTGACTGTACAGAATATACCATTGCCCTTTTTACTAAAGTATTAAGTTAAAAATAAAATTTAATTTAAGAAGAATTTGAATATATAAAAATTTTATGGGTGAAAAACATTTAAAAGTTAAATAAAATGAAAATAAAAAGCTCTTTTAAGAGCTAGAAAATCATTTTTCGAAGCGTCCATTAAGTGGGCGGAGTTACGGTGGCCAATCGGGTTGCAGCAAGAACCGAGATCAGAAAGTGCGGGGAAAAATATCAGGAGGTGGGAATATGGACTGTGGGATGAATGAAAGCAATTTTATTGGCCGAGCCAGGAGTTCAGGTAATAGGGTACAAGGACTTTGTAAGATTGGTAGCCAATCAGAACAAGCTGCGATTCAACAGAGTTGGATCGCAGTGAAATTTAGAATAAAAATTTGAAAGATGAATAACTAATAAAAAGGATAAAATTAATTAAAATCAGGATCGACCAAGATGTCTCTTGGTCTATGAATGAATGGATACGTTGGATATGTAGAGATGGCTAGGATAGTTGGGTTGTCATGCCCCTCTATGTTACTGAAGAAGTTAATTGCAATTTTTTGATGCTTTGTCTGATGGTCGGGATATTACATGAAGTTCTGATATCAGCATTTCTCATATACCAGTGGGCATCGAGTATCTGTCTTAAGATTGCATTTTGGGAGCTTTCAATGAGGTTGATATTGGTTCTTGTAAGAGAAGAACCACCCCTCCCCAAGAGCTATCTAGTGGAGAGGAGTTCACTTTGAAACACTGAGAAAAACGGCTGTGTTTACCTCCTTCTTCACAAAGGACATACTTTGTAGTATTGAAAAAATCAACAGTACGAATAACTTTTATTTAAATGTAAATATTGTATTTAATAGATGTGGTCATTAATAAATCAATTATTTAATTTCTTAACTCTCACACTATCCATTAAATTTCCCAAACGTCACAGTGGCATTTCAGCTGGCATTTCTCTCTCTACATCTACGCCTCTTCAACATAAGACTTCACGCCCCGGTAAATTTTGTATATGTCGCAGGGAAATGAGTAAATTTTGGATTTCACCAAATCCCTAAGGCTAGTGATCAATTTACGAAAGATGTTAAAGTAAGAACTCTGTAAGGCGGTTTCCCTAAGAAGAGTAAGTAATTTGATCGAATCCCTAACCTGTTTCAGTGAAATGATGAAATAATATTGTCAAGAGTTTAAAAATGTTTATTTGACAAATATTAAAAGTAGAGTAATTAATACAACAATAATCATTGAAATATAAATTATTCATTCGAAATTAGTTAACAAAATAATTAATAATAAAGCTGGCATTTTTTAAAAAATAATGATATTTGTAGTAGAATTTCAAACATTTTTTTTAAAAAATTATACATTAATGTAGTACTTCAGAAATATCCTGCTTTATTTGTAACACAGTTTTTTTTAGTTATTTCCCTTCTTAAAATAGCTTTTTTTTATTATCAAAAAGCATTGTTTTATCTATAAACCGGGAGTGGTCGGATTCCCTAATTTGTTAGTTTACATTTTCCAATTGAAATTTTATCAACTTTCTAAGTTTCAGGAATACAAAAGTGATATATCAATCGAAAGATATTAGTGCAAAGAATATAACTAAATAAAACTAAAAACTGATATTTAGGTTGTTTTGTTTTGGTGCGTCACGTCAGAAGCACGGACGAGGAGAAAGGGGAGGTAAAAAGGAGTGGTGACAAGCGAAATCAGAACTCTACAAATGCTAACATGCTCATTTCATCATTTCACTAAAATAGTTCGAGGATTTGATCTAATCACTTCCTTACATCAGGGAAATGACCTCAAAGAGACGTTATGTTAACACCTTGAGTGAATCTATCATTTCCCATAGGGATTTGAAGGAAGCCCTAATTTCATCATTTTCCAGCGATATATAGATGACTACGGCTTTTCTGACTTCTGCCTCTATATATCACTAGAAAAAAAATTAGGCCTGCTAAAAAATTAATCTTTCTTGATTATTATGTAGTGAAAAAAATTTATTTGTATTTCTGTATGTATTTAAACATTTTTTTTGCCAGGTGCAAGACAGTTACTTCAGTAATAAGTTTTTTCATTTAAAAATATGAGAATCAATGAAAATATTAGAATTAGTACTAAAACAGAAAAAATTCAATTATTTGTAAAAATGTTGTCACTAGAAAACACTTCTAAAACTGGTTTCCAGCCAAATTTACTGATTTGAATGCATGAAGCTCAACAGCTTTCATGAATGGACAAGAGATTTAATTAGGCCCCTAACAGAAGATAAAAACACATCCTATATCTTATGACATGTTTAAGAATTAATAAAAAGAGTATTGAAATTATTTTTATATGAAAGAACAGCTAAAATGTCAACTTTAATTATTAACATAAGCCCACTCATGAATAGAACAAAACACTGGTATTTTTTATAGGAAAAGTTTTCTTTAAAATTGAGATTTTAATTTCTAACATTATGATAGTTTGACAATGTGATTCACACACACACACACATGTTGCATTAGCCATAATAATAAAAATATATTTGGTAATTCTTAGTTTTAAGAGAATTCAAAACGTTTTACTTTGTGTTCGTAAAACTTTATTTAAATATTACTTAAAAAAGAAATACTAATTGAACATGACAGGCTTGTTCGTGACCTCTACCGGAGGTTCTTCTCTATCAAAAATATTTTTAACTTTTTAAATAATTCCATTTGTAGTGTAATTCCCAACGCTCTTTTTATAATAATTAATTGTTTTCATTTCCTTTTCGTCATGTTATTCTTTGCTTATTATAAGTAAAAAAAAGTATTTTATTAACTTATAATTCTTGAAAATTATGACTAAATATCACTTAATTTGATCTTTTATCCCATCTCTAGATTTAATTAATTCAGATCACAACCTTTTTCTTTGAAAATTACAGCAATTCTCTATGAATTAAGCAATTAAAAACCACAAACAGTCGAAATTAACTCTTTCATATGTTTGTACGGTACAAAATTAAACATTGCATTTCCACTTAAGATAGCTCAAGGTCATCTGACGATGAAGAAATTACACTTTGGCCTTTTACACTTTTTTTCGTAGTTTATAATTTTTTTTTATTTATTTCTTATATTATTTATATAAAAACATATTTGCCTACACTTCTAAACTATCTTATTACTAAACTTGTAAAACAATTAAAAGCGTTCTCAAATGATCTTCAGAAGCTTCAATATCTTTTAGCATAGTCGAAAGCTGGTAACTTTTAAATATTTTTGCATTGCACTTAAAGCAAATACATAATACATATAACAAAATATATATTTTTTAGAAAAAATTTCGTCAATATAAAGGAATTATTTGCGTGACTGACACTCATCTTAGAGCAAAAACATTAAATCTCCATTCATTTCGAGAGGCGATTTTTTTTGCAAACGATATAGTGTATTAACCCCATAAGAACACATCAACACCGCTCTTTCTTTTTACTCTTCATAATTTCAAGACAGTTGATGCCATGGAGGCTGTTTATAAACGTGATATGAATACCATATTTTTGATCTAATAGAAATAGCTTTGTTTTTCTATCTTTTAAAATACTCTTCTTGAACTCTCTCCTTCCAAAAAGGTTTGTGTAGTGAGTCATTTATAAAAAACTCAAAGGCACGTACAAGAGTTCAAAAGCATTAATTTTTTTCAAAATTATATTCAGGACTATTTTCATAGTTCATGGTGGTTGACTTGAATTTTACAAGAAGTAAAAAATGCAGAAACTACACTCAAGATACTTGTAATAATTTTAATCTGCTATTTTTTTACAGCGTTTAATTATAAATATGGTAGTTATATTAAGATATATATTACATACATATCGTTGCACAAGACTTTCATTTGGCAATCAAAATAGTTTTCAACATAAAATGTGTAAGATTCTACTTCATTTCGAAAATTCCTTTTCTAAAAATGTGTGTGTTATATGCATCTGTTGCTGTTGTTACGATGCCACCTGATTTCGACTATGTCTGATCGAAACCCACAAAATTCATCATGTTTAAGGGGCAAAATTGTACACCTGCCGTTTTCCGTAGCTTTGAGCACCAAACAGGTTACCTTACGATTTAGCTCGTTTCCTCCCCAATTTTGAGGGAGAACTCCCTGGAGGTGATCAGTAGCCACCCACCTCTCTTCTTCCACCAACCTCGCGAGAGGATTTGTGGCTCGAAGGCTATTTAGAGTGCACCCATGCCGCAAAAAAAGGCACTATACATTTATAAACTCTGGGGTTTAAAAGTAACTCAACACTCCCCTCATTTGGACATTTGTGAGGTTAATATTGATTGATTGATTATTAATGTCGCACTGTTCAGCTGCACGAGGGCTTTTGGCGACGGTCCACGTAATTTTGAACCATGGTCAAGAGCCGTGGATGACATCTGAGCTGGCACCCCCTCTCCTTACTACCACACCCCACCAACGAGAGGACGTTTCAGCTCTCGACAGATTTAATGCACATCGCTGCCCTACACGGCGGGTCTTTAGTGGTACTGGGCTCGAACTCGTGACAAGGCAGGCCACGATCCGATACCTATACCACTCGGCTACCGCAGCCGAGGTTAATATTGAAGATAAGTGGGTACATAACATAGAGAATATTGCATTATATGTACTCTGAAAGTAAGAATGATACTTTTTAAATATTAAGGGAAGTTAATTAAGTCGCTTAAATGTATGGAAATTTCCCTCTTCTAAATTTTCTTGATAGAATCTTTCACGCCTTAAAAATAGATTTGAAAAAAAAGGGATTTTTTTAAAAAAACTTGAATAACTTTTGGAAATTCGAAAGACTGTTCAAATTTTCTTTTTAGTAAGCTATTTAATTTTAGACCGATATTTTTAATCTTTTAAAAGAAATCATTAATAAATGAATAATAATCCTCAAAATTTTGAATCATTCCTTTTTGCATTTAATTCATAGCTACTTACCGTATTTACCTTTTAACCGTATTTACCATAGCTACTTACCGTATTACCTACTTACCGTATTTACCGTATTTAACTTCATAAGCTGTTATGTAGCAGAGTTTAATATTTACGATGCAGTTTTAATATTGTATTGATTTAAGCCTATATTGAATATTAAGCATATAGCAAGAAGTTAAATACGCGAACGTTTCATACTTTTATTTTTTATAATTAAAAAAAAAACCTTTGTTTAAAAAAAAACTTCAAAAACTTTTTAAGTATGAAGTTTTTTAAGTCAATCTAAAATATATTAACTTTTTTTAATAATAGAATAAAATTGGATTTTTTTCGTGATTTTCACAGTATGTTTGAATCACAAGGAAGCTTTTTTAAGTTTAAAAAATCCCCTTGAGTAAAATGAATAAAATGAAACACAGAGCCAATAAAAGTGAATATCACACACAAAAAAAATTCTATAAGAAAAAAATCATACAATTTGAATAACTTTTTACAATGATAATTAATTGCTTGAGAAACTTTTTTTTTACTGATGTGTAAAAGAAAAACAAGAAAAAGATTTGGTTCTGAAAACGATCTCATTGTTTTCTTAACTGTTTTAAACTGATTAAAGTATTAATTTTACGGTTTTAATTATATTCAGAACTTGTTTTTGGTTTTCATTTTTACGACAAAAAGTAAACGATTTCAAAAATATACTCAAGTGCTTAGAAAAAACTCAACCCAATATATTTGATGAATTAATAGGCAATAACATAGCATGTGTAAAAATGCAGATTATTTCAAAAATTTATTAGTTTTATAGAAAATTGAAAACACAAATTAAATACGTTATATAAATGACTCGAAATTGTAAGGAAATAACATCAATCCTTCGAAATCCTCAAGGTTTGTTTTTTATAAGAGATAAATCACTTCAAAATGTTACTAAATTCACAAATTTATCATATTATATTGATAATTTTATAAGGAAAAAAAGATTATTTAAAAATGAAATTTGTATCAAAAACAATAGAAGTTGCCTTCCACAAAGCTATCTCGATGGATTATAAGAGATTTATTGTTACAATTTATTTTTTAAATTCTAAGTTTGGGATAACTGTCAGAATTCGAGAAATTTCAATGAACAATTATTCTCTTCAGTTTTATCTGAAACTCGTTTAAGAGTTCTGAGATCAGCTAGTTTACATGGTCAATCAATGAGGAAAATAATTTTGTATTTACAAAACACTCTGCTAAGACTTTCCTTTGCAAAATCAATGATAAAAATATGCTAATATCTTATTGAAATCACGTGTTGCTTGCGGAGGAGTTTGAATTTATCATTTTTGGTTCTTAAGAGCATATAATAGTTTGAAGAAGAAAGATGAAGAACTAAATTCAAAAAACGTACAGAAAAGAAATATGGCGCTGCAGCAAAAAAAAACATCATGGCAGCGGAATTGCCTTTATGTGAAAATCGCTTGTCACAACTTTAGAGAGAGAGAGAGAGCACCAGGTAATTTGGTAATTTTTACTTTTATAATATATCATTATTTTTATTCGAATGTTTTTAACCCCTTCAGCAGTCATTTTTTTGGCTCAAAATGTTCCAAAAAAGGCACATTTTTATTACGTATAACTAAGCGCAATGCTTAACAGAATGAGAAATAGAAGAGTTTTATTTTAATTTTTAACTTTAAAGGTTTCATGCTATTTTTTATTGTGGTGTGTTGTTTCTAATGCCTATTTGGTGACATCGAACCTAGGCCTTCCGGTCTGGAGTCCGATGCTCTAACCACTAGACTACCCACGGCCCTATAATTTGTTGTATGATTGTGGAACACAAAAATTTCCAAAATGTTTGCTTTTTATAAGTACACTCTGCATGCTATGAAGAATGTTTCACATATCTTTACACTGAACATAATGAATATGACATAACCGGTCAAAATCGACCGTTTAAGAATTTTTGCATCGAAAATGCGCATATCATCTTATCGCTTTTGCACGTCTGACTTCATGACTTTTTCTAACAATTTTATACAGTTATAATTTTATTATTATTATTGTATCTTGTTTGTTTCGAATAATACTTGTCGTATACCTATTTTTACCATAACTGGTCATTTGACCGAGAGAACAATTTATTAATTTTTAAGGTTATCGGATTAGAAATTACGATGTAATGCGTGTTCAAAGTACTGCATTCAATTAGTTGCACAATTCTGAAATCCGCTGCGTAATTAGTTCAATCAGAATATCTGTGAATTCAAATTTCAAGCAAGCACCTAAAACTTTGGATTGGCTTTTTTATGTTTTTAAAAAAAAGAGACAAAGTAGCTTATATTTTAATTGTAACGACAATAAAACTATCAAAATTTGTTTTAAATGTGCAAAATAAGTTTGCGGAAAATGTACAATGGAAACACCCAATATATGTAAGAAATGCGTTGAGTAATAAATTGAAAATTCTTATTCTTTGTGTGTTTGCAATACATAAAAATTCGCTAAGTACAAATTTCTTTAATTACAGTAATTTTTTTTTGTTTATTTCCTTCCTAACATCAATATTTCATACATTCAATCAAGAAACTTAAAGACATGTCATTTGACCGGCTATGGTAGAAATAGGTACAGTGACTCCCAAAATTGAGAGAACACTTAATTCCGAATTAACTATCGGATCACCAGGTGTAGAAATTAATATGCTATGTTAACGCACTTTTGTACATTCAAAATGCATACATTACTCTTCCAAATAACATTAAATGTAAGATATGGAAATTGATTGAAACAAAAATATGAAGGTTTGAAAGGAAAACTACACTATTTTAATGTCACAAAATTGGGGGTACACTTCTTTAATCACTATGCAAAACTACCAGTAATTTTTTTAAATAGAAATTTGATAATAAATCTATGATAAATGAAGGCTTTCAAAGGCTATCTGATAACAAATTTATGTTTGTGATTTGATGTCTTTATTTAAATGGAGAATCGGAAGGAAACGACGATCGAAGAGAGAAAACTTGTTATTAAACTGTCAAATGAAGGTAATTCCCAGCGGAATATGCTTAAGTAGTTGGACGAAGTGTTAACTGCATCCAAAATTCCTTCAAAAATTTAAAAAGACTGGTATGCTGGCAAATAACGAAGGAAGAGGGGGAAAGAAAATTATGAACTCTATAACCGAGCGAAGAGTTATACATCAAGTGAAGATTGATCCTAAAATTAGTGCTCCTAAAATTGCAGCCAGTACCTCTAATACCTTTGCAGAAGCGGTACGAAAAGTCCTAAGAAAGGCTGGCTATAATGGTAGAGTAGCTCGAAAAAAGCCCTTTATTGGTAAGAGGAATAGAGTCAAGCGATTGAAATTCGCTAAAGAACACATTTTAAAGCCTCAACAGTTTTGGAACGAAGTCATTTTTAGCGATGAGAGTAAGTTCAACATCTTCGGCAGTGACGGTCGCCGTATGGTGTGGCGTAAACCAAATACCTCACACCACCCAAAACACACAATTCCTACTGTGAAGCACGGAGGTGGGTTGGTGATGGTTTGGGGGTGTATGCCTGCGCTGGGGGTGGGAAAGCTAGTATTCATTGATGGAATCATGCACAAGATGGCTTATCTTAATATACTGCAAAATGATTTGAAAGAAGGTGCTGATAAATTGGTCGAATTTCATATTCCAGCAAGACAATGACCCCAAGCACACTGCGTTTGTTGTAAAAGAATGGCTGCTTTACCATTGTCGGAATCAACTTAATACACCTCCACAGTCTCCCGACTTAAATGTTATCCAGAATCTGTGGTCCCACCTTGAGAGAGCTGTGTAAAAACATCAAATTACAAGCAAGGAACAATTGAAATCGGTATTGCAAGAAAAATGGTTGAATATTGCTCCCGATACCCCTAGACATCTTGTGGAATCGATGCCTCGGCAATTGGAAGCTGTCATATCAGCAAAAGGTTATGCTACTAAATATTAACTCTTTATTATTCATGATTTATGCAGGAAAATAGATGCATGTACTCTCAATTTTGTGGCTATCAATTTCCGTTAATTTTCTTTATAAGTTATTATATGTATGTTTAAACTCTCAAATATTTTGTTTTATCATTCAAAATAATGAATTATGATCTAATAAACACATCTATGCTTAAAGGTTTTAATTATTTCCCTCATTTAATATAATTTTTTCATTCTAAACATTGATTCCTGTTTTAAGAGTAGGTGTACCCTCAATTTTGGGAGTAACTGTATGTATTAAGAGAGAGTGTTGGTATGTTTAGTGTGTGTGAGTGTTAGAAGGATTTCTTTCATACAAAATTTTCGCATACCAATTTTTCAAATGGTTGAGGGTTTTATGTGTGTGTGCATATATGAATGCACACACAATTTGATGCTTCGTGTAATACTAAGTCTTACATTACAATGAGACAGGGACAATATCGTCTTTTTTGTATTATCTTTCCATTTTCATTTCTTCTCAAGCAACCAACTGCACATTGCCTTGCCAATGGCTGTTTTTATTGAATGTTTTCAAGTATCTAAATTCCTGACTTCAATGAAAAATTCGCGCCTTCACCACAAAGAAAATCCCAAAAGAGAAATATTTCATTAGCAAGGACAAACTGCATCTCTTAAAAACACACTATAGTAATAATTATATCGCTGCAAATATTAAAAATACGTACAAATTAAAGATAGAAAGAAGAAATTATCAGTGCCCGTACGCTGTACGGGCAAACCGGTTGTAGACAGCTTTTAGTAGCCCATACGGTGCTCGGGCAAACCAGTTAAGGGGTTAAAAATAGTTTACAATTATCAGTCCAAAATTTGAATATATCAGAAATAATTGTTTATTTTATACTTTAAATAATTGAAGTAACGATCCTGAGCACACACATATGGTTTTCAACGTTCGCCTTCATTTTATTTAATTGTTTGAAAGTTTTAAAATCACCACCCTATTTACCGTACTTAAAATTAGCTGAATACATTTGGAAAGAACTTGAGATCATATAAGATACTAAAACTCATTAACAATACTCATTGCTGAAGAACTGGGGTGCATCGAAGCAGAAATTAGGAAAAAACTTGGGAATTATATTCAAGCTGAAGAAATTTAAAAGCTATCGTGGATATTCAAAAATTAGATTACTAAAGTATTGTAATTTCCATTTCTGGTGAATTTTTGAAGTATTCGATCACGTCAAAAGTTACATTGTTTTTTTAAACAAGTTTTATGCCATATTTAAAATATTTTACAAATCTTTTAAGAATAGAGTTAAACACATCATTTTAAAAGTTATCATTATGAAATATAAAATTTTATTGAAGATAGAACACTATGTACATGAAATTCGAAAGTGTTTGAACAGTTTTGGGAACTACTGTGAAAAAAATAATGTGAATTATGTTATATTATGTAATCTACCACCGGTTTTTTCATAGGTGTGTAAAGAAAAAATTATTAGATATTCGAAAGTCTGAAGATATTGTACAAAATTTTTCAAGGCAAAATATCACTTTAAAAATAGTTACACACACGTTAATAATGTAAAATAATTATATTTTGCATAATGAGATTATAACATAAGTTATAATATTATAAATGATCATAATATATTTTATTCCGATGGGTTTCTAAACAGTAAATGATTAGTTATTTGTATCAATATGCGACAATTTTAGTATGTTTATATCTTATTCTGGTGGGTTTCTATATTTATAAGACTGCCAATCCGCGAAACCAAAAAGCAAGTTTCCATTTCGTTTAAAACCAGTTTTTGTGGTATTATAAATTTGGATCAGGTTACCAGGATAACTTTTATTTTCATAAGCAGTTTTGCAGTCATTAACGCAAGGTATAACGGTTTTTTAAGATTGTTCTAAATTTAAGAAATAAACATATTTACATCATTAACAATTTTCAAATATGATTCATTGTAGGGGATTCGAAGTTATTTCCTTTATATATTAATAGCGATAAAAGTTATAATCGCATTTCTTATTTCTCCATTACAATTAATTTATAATAAATTATCTGTATTCTTTTAAATTTGTTTAAATTACAGACAGTTATGGAATTGAATATTAACGTCGCACTGTTCAGCTACACGAGGGCTTTTGGCGACGGACAGACAGTTATGGAAAAAGAATAAAAATTAAGCTAATAATTCCCCGGTATAGAGGTTAGGGCGCTGACTGCGGTGCCGTAGGTACTGGGTTTGAATCCCGGAGAAGACATGGATGCTTGTAAATGTTTAGTGCCTTTGCGGCGTGGAGGTACTCTAAATAGCCGTCGAGCCGCAAGTCTTCTCGTGTGGTTGGTGGAAGGGGAAGAGAGATGGGAGGCCCCTGGCCACCCCCAGGGTTTCCTCTCTCTAAATTGGAGTGGAATCGAGCAAAATCGTACTGTCCCCTGCATGGTGCTCAAAGCTAAGACTAACGACAGGCGTAAAAATTCTAGCCCTTAGCCCGCGATGAATTTCGCGGGCCTCGATCTGACTTCGTCAGGCAGGTGGCATTAGTCACAACAACACAAAAATTCTATCAAAAGATGGAAAGATTTTGGTAGATAATTTGTTTGCTCAATATAATAAATTATTTCTAAGATTACTTTAAGTATATGTAATAACTCACTTAAATTTTCTTTTGAATGATTTTATTTATTAAAGGTCTTGAGCCCTCCAGGGCTTCGCGTGATAATTTATATTTTTATTTTACACACCAAATGGGAAATAACCACAACTGTATCTCCAAAAGAACTGTAAGTTGGCATTTTTAAAATCAAGATGATGCAATCTTGCATCACCCGCTCATTCGGATCAATACCAAAATCCTTTACCGGATCTTTAACGTGCTCGAGTTTTTCTAACAATGTTTGTGTTGTACTTTTCATGTGACTTCTTCACTCGTTTGTTCGTCAATAAAATCGAATTTTTTTTTATTTCTAATGGTACTGTGCTTTGGTGTTTTACCATTGCAGACCCCTAGTACATTCCTCAAGAGTTTGTATCTCTTTCTAGAGCAGCACCATATTGGTGGAATACCAAACACCGTAATAATTTTGACGCTCCTTTTTCTCCCCAGAGGGAGACACCTGAGCTCTGATGATGCGAAACCGAACTTAGGAACTCAATTTTGTCGAGAGCGTTCAAATCAAACAGGTGCTCAAAGAATCTTTTCCATGCCGCATAATCATATGACATGGACACTGTCTATTTTCTACATCATGAAAATCCACCGACTCAAGCCGGGGCTTAACCCGCAAACTTGGGCGTAGAAGGCCAACGACAAACCAACTACGCCACCCAGCCGACATAAAACATTAATGTTTGAAGTATAAAACCCATCTCATTCTTTCCACGATTGCAAACACTACTGGAAAAAAAAAGGATCACCTCAATACCAAAATGTACTAATTCAAATCCGAAATTTTTCATATAGAGAGAGTAATAATGAGCAATACAAATGAATTTCAAGTAACTATTGTATCAATAATATAAAATGCAATTAAAAATCTGAAGTGCCGCTCAACCAGTAGGACAGGAACCAGCGACCTATGTATCCGAAGCCGAGTAACATAACCACTAGATAAAAGTGATCACCCCCTTCCGGAGGCTGTTACTGGCTTATGTAGGTACCGCTACAGATCCTTATACAAATATTTTTAGCATCTTAAGCTGGGCAAAACGAAAATAACAAATAATATATAAAAAAAATTTAAGTCAATTTCTACTTAGGTCAACAAAGAAAAGTTTTATTTTAGTTACTTTTTATTAAATAATTACAATTAACATAACTATGTATATACATATGACAGAATCACAATATTAAATTGCAAAGCACCTTTTAAATAAACATTAAAAACCTTTTAACCACATTATATTTGTAATTACATTTTTTAATAAAATTTAAACATAATAGTTAATAATTTATCTTAAAATCAGCATAAAAGGAATGTTGACATCTAACTAGCATATAATAGATAATTTAGGTTAAGTTAAATCTTCTGCCATCTAAGGGAATAATATCGACTGAAATATTTCTTAAACTATGATTAGTTAATAAAATTTAATTAATGAATGAATATTTTAAAAACTGTTTTAACAACAAGTGTCATCCATTACAAGTTTTAAAAAATGTATTTGAACTTGAGATGATGAATAAAAGTATTTCATTAACGATTGAAAATTTTAAGAAGATATATACACTCTATAACAAAACAAAAAAATTTTAAAAAAAATGACGTACCAAGAATGAGTTGCTTGATTCCAAAGAAATTTCGTATGCATAGCCATTTGTACCTAACATGCAAATGATTAAAATTTGGTGTCCATTGAATGAATAGCGGGAGCTACAGCGCATCGGAACTGTGCACTCGGCATGTGTCTATAAGAAGCGATTCTCAATCTGATGGCCAAAATTTCTGGGCCATTGGGATTTAGGATACCTTTCAACGACTGAAAAAATGCCTTACCGCAGGATTCGAGCTCATTATGAGCAACTGTTAGAGTCTGAAAGAGGTCGCACTATTGGATTGAAAGCGGCAGGCTGAACAAATCGGAGAATCGCTCATCATATGGGTCGAAGCAATGTGGCCATTAGAAGATGCTGGGTACAATGGGTGAACAATGGCAGATTTCAGCGCCATGATGGTAGCGGTTGATTTAAGGCCACAGCAGATGAGGAGACAGATTGATTCTCAGATTAGCTGTCATAGCCCCTGATTCATCATTATCAACCATCAGACGTGCGACTCGCACACGAGTGTCCACCATGACTATTCACAGACGACAGATAGAGCGAAATTTACGCTCGTACCGACCGCTACGCCACCTGCCACTCACGCCGCACACTGCCGAGCCAGATTACAGTGGTGCTTGGCTCGATAAGGTGGGAATCAAGCTGACTGGGTGTTTAGTGACGAATCTTGTTTCCAACTGTGTTCTAACGATCATCGAAGACGTGTCTGGAGGCACCCAGGGTAGCGTGCCGATCCTGCTTTCACTATTGCACTTCACACAGGCCCTCAACCAGGAATTATGGTCTGAGGTGCCATTTCCTTTGACAGCCGGATCCCTTTAGTCGTCATTAGAGGCACACTTACAGAACAGCGGGATGTTGACGACATTCTCTGAGGACTGTTTTATTACCGTTCCCTTTACTGTACTTATATTTTAGCAAGATAATGCCAAACCACATACGGCATGTGTTGCTATGAGCTGTCTTACAGCTTCTCAAACACTTAATTGGCCCTCCAGATCTCTCTTTAATGTCTGGGATATGATGGGAAGGCGATATTCCTTGCATCTACCAGGGAATTTTGATGACCTGGCCCGACAATTGGAGCAAATTTGGTAAGAAATACTGCAGGAGACCATCAGGGTACTTTATCACAGTATGCCACGCCGGGAAGCAGCTTACATCCAGACTAGAAGTGGGTCAACACCTTATTGAATCCGTTACTTTGTAACTATGTAACTCTCTGAAATATAAATCATTCAATGTTTCTGAAATTTTAATCATTTTCTATGCGGTACACAATCGTCTTATCCACCAATTTTTGTCGAAATCGAACAACCCGTTCTTGGTGCGTCGGTTTTTTTTGTTATAGAGTTTATATAAATATATATAGGAAGAGTGGGAACTAATAGTAGGAATTGAAAACTTATACTTACGAAAAAGAGATGAGTATATTCCTGTGTTGATCTGAAGTTAGCGATGAATAAAGTTTGAAATATAGGTTGGATGAGGTAGATAAGGAATACGAGTTTCCCCAACGGAATCCATACTTTCCATGAAAGGAATTTATTCAGAATACCTAAGCAAAAAAAAAATAATAATAAAATACAAGAGCACTTAATGCTGATTTTTCAAAGTGACCTCAAGTAAATAAAAAGTTTTACTAAGAAATTGTGTTGTTAGTAATTTTTTTAAATAAATCATTATTATTAAATTGTATTATGTCCAATTATATGCACTACGGGATTTATACCTCTTCAACAATAAAAAAAATTAATCAATAAACCTGATGAAATTTTTAATAGGATTAATCAGAAATCTTCAAAGGAAGTGCATTGATATAAGCAATTTAAAGTTACATTTTGACTGTAGTGAGTATCGTTGTTGATAATAAATGTAACATATTGATAAAGAAATTTGATCATTTTTAATATTCTTTTATTTAAAATGGAAATATTCACTGTTCAATGTACAGGAAAGTAATATAGCCTTTAAAGCAAAAACTAAAAGGATAAAGTTTAGCTCTGAGACATAATTAATAAAAGCATAAAGCTTTATTATCAAAAATCACTTCTTGATTTCTCAACAATAAAAAATTCATTGATGAAATTTTTAATAAGCATTTCATTTCAAAAGGAAGAATAATTCAAACATTTTGAATGTCGACTATGGAAAACATGCAATTTAGGTTTTAATATACGACTTTCCAAATTCTATTGAATATTTTCATTTTAAATTTAGAAATCCATTCATATCATTCTTATCCTCAAGGTATATCAGCTCTGCGACAACTAATAAAATGATTTAATAAATCACATTTCTGCCATCATAAAATTAGTAGGAAGAATAATTCAAACAGCTAGTGACTATGGAAAACATGCAATTTAGGGTTTATATACGTAATTCTGTTGAATATTTTTATTTTAAATTTAGAAATCCATTCATATCATTCTTATCCTCAAGGTATATCACTCTGCGCTTACAAATGATTTAATACCATTCTGCCATCATAAAAAGGGTATATATATATATATATATATATATATATATATATTGTTACGAATTTTGTGTAAAATAGTGTAAATAATTTGTATTTGGATGTCTAAAGCATTTATATTACTCTATGTTATATTTATTTTATGTTAAAAGTGTAATATTCACAAGCAACGCTGTCCCTTACGTTATAATGGTGATTCAATGGGAACTTGACGAAATTTTGGTGATTTAGCCAAGTTGGCATCATTTAAGGTGACCAATTTGGCAACTTCGCGAACAATCTGGCGAGTTCGGGACCTTATGGATTCTTCTAGAGATTAGTAGAGAAATAAACTAATTTCACAATCTATGATGCAAGCGGATTTTTCTCGATTTTTCACAAATATTTTTACATAATTGTCACATGAGGGTGAATCGAGACCTTTGTTAATATAATAAAGGCTAATTTTCTACGATATCATGGTAAGTGAGTAATTATAGTCGCAAACTTATATATATATATATATATATATATATATATATATATATATATATATATATATATATATATATATATATATATAGCAACGGTTATTTTTATAAAGTCATTGTGCCATCAAAGACCCCCGTGTAAATGGTTGATATTTATCAAAGCTGTCGAGGCTTTAAGTCCTCCCTTTAGCATGATGCAGCAGTTTGGTTAGTGGAATATCAGCTCAAGTGTGCTCAAGTCTTGTACTTGTATGAGCTTCAAAATTGCGAGGTCAGTTGCCAGTGGCAATCGTAGAGCTCCGCAGTGCAGAAGTTGTTATACATTAAATCCATCAATTTCTACATTTTAGTGATAATATCATAGGAAAAATGTAAATAATGAATATGCATTTCAAAAAATGATTAAATATCTGTAATGATCATATTTGCAATTTATTATAAACTGAGTAAAATAAAATGCTGCATATATATTTTATTTTAACCAGTATAATAGGTTTAGTAAAATGACCACTTCCCGTTTTTGACAGAATAAATGAAAAAGGAAAATCATATAGTTTCTTACGTAGCTTGCTGCGAATATGCTAATCGTTTTATTGACAAAAGACGGATATTATTATGATTTTGTGAAAGCTGTAGATCTTGCACATAGATATAACGCAGTCTTATGCCATCTTATTGCAGTTTATATTTTTGCTTACACAGACGTTTTAGAATTATTTATTAAAATTATTCTATTGATCACTCAAAGCTGTCTTTTAATATTCTTAATATCATTCAAGCGTAAATTAACTTTCAAGTCACGTGAAACAAAAAACATATTCGTTCAAAATATTCATTAAAATTCATGTCACATCAAAGGTTGAAAAATCCTTTTTAAAAATTAACAATAATTTTTAAAAAACGTACTCCAATAGTATGAATTCAAACATAATGTTTAAAATTCTTAGTATCATAATATCATATTTACGTTTTTTGTTTACCTTTTTATTTACACGTCTTGAACTTCGAACACTTTCAAATTATACTTTTGTTTTTCGGGGAAGAAATCAGTGACGCCACTTGTTGCTCAGTAACACAATGACTTAATACAAATTGTTAAATTATAATTATGTTACTGAAAGTAAACAAAGAACTTTAGTGCAGTTTTACTTTCTATCTTTCCATATATTACATTTTCTTTCTTTACAATGTTGCATTTTCATTTGCTTACCTCTCTTGCCAGCGAAGTCTTATTCAAAAGATAATAGTAATACGCAAGTCCCATGAAATGGGTGAATTTCTTTTATCAACAGAGATTTTTATGCTGTTAGGAGACTTGTTCTTATTGGGGTACTATTTTCGGAGATTGAAATGGTACCCCTATTATGTCTGAAATTATCCTTCCTAGGTCAGCATTACAGGGATGTTTTTCATAGTCATGCACTCCCATTTGTTTATTTAAGAATCTGAGCTCGTCATTCAAAAAATTAATGCACTGTAGTATTTTTCCTAAATTTTATGTTAGTGTTGAAAACACTATACAGTATTCCATCTAGATCAACTGATCTAAATCCCATCAAGAACATTTGGAATGTCATCGAGAGAGCCATTTGATCTTCTAATCTTACTCATAACGTGCTCAAACAAGCTCTACTAGAGCGTTATCTAACGATTACGCAAAGATGGGAAGCACTAAAACAAGCCACAATAAAGTATGCCTTGTGCAGACAGGTCTATTCTGTTAAAATGTAGTTCCAGGAAGAAAGGAAGGGAAACAGTATGGGGCATAAAATCTCGTCGACATTTCACTGCATTAGAATGACACGAATGACATCCAAAGGAGTCTGATTATCGAATTAAATGACATCCCATACCATACTTATTCTTGCTTGTCGAGCTGAGGATCAAATGATAAACAGGTGAGTATTCCACCTTTATTCCGGACTTCTCTAAGCTCACTTTTGCTGATCATCGGGAATCATGAAAAACAACACTTCTATTCCACCACGTGAATAGATTCCAGGATGAATCATAGCAATTGGCACTGTGCAATAATATCCATGACCGTAGGCCTCATACTCTTATGTATATAGTTGCACCACAAATTTTGCTGCAGTCATTGGTATCTCGGTTACTCGTAAGTACTTTGGTATGGATGCATTAGAAACTGTGAATGCCAAACTCACTTTGTCCGCGTTTTGTCCTTGATCGAGGTTGATCTCTACATTATTCATTTACTGTACGGTCATTATGGAACCATTTCTGCCAAACAACGTCAAAATAATAGTATCGCTCCCGTTCAAATGTTAAACGATCCTTCAAGTTGACTATTCTGTTACCTTTCTCGTCCAATTGAATATCCTCTTTCAAAAGGTGATATTGTGTCTTACTGTTCACGAATCTCTATGTGAAACATAGGTAGCATCCCCGTAGGTCGAAGAAACCATATTTGTATGGAAGTCATGTCTTAACATTACCTTAGATTCATTTATACACCTTCTCAATACTTTATAGAAATACGCTGGAGTTCCAGATAGAAGGTGAACGACAACCAATGATTCTTCTTACTCATATATTTTAAAATTGCAACACCAGGGAGTAAAGTAAACAGCAAATTGTTATACGTATATAAAATAGTAGGAAGAAAATGTTTTTAAATTTATAAGCAATTTTGAGAAATACAGGATCCTCACACAAAATCAGTACACACACCTGCCAACTTGGAAAGTTTTCAGCTCCCGATCTATTCCGCAGTGGCGTAACGGAGAACATTTGGACCCCCTGCAAAGTCAGGTTTTGGGGCCCCACGTTGAATTTTACAAAGGGTAGGTACTTGCTTCAGTCAGGCTTCGAGCCCCTTAGATCCCTGCCCCCGCGATGCAGGGGTTGCGGGGGTGTACGTTACACCAATGGTATCCCGGTTAAACATCGAATCGAACTGAACTTCAATGATAGATATGGACAAATCATTTCCTTCTGCTTCAAGTCTATAGCCCATTTCATGAATCTTTTTGGCTGGAGAATGGTGGTGGCTCAGTATCTCAGCAACACACGACCAGAAATTTTCAAAATGCGAAAAATCTAGAGAACAAGCTGACCACAGCTACAATGGAACACCCTCTGAGTCGAGGTAAATTCGAAGACGATGCGCCATATGTGACCTTGTTGAAAGATGGTGTCTTCGAGGCTTCGAAGGTAGGATACATCCATCGACTTTAAGATCTGAGAAAAGCATCGTGTGCTGTTCATATTATTGATGACGCAAGAAGTGTCCGTGTCATTAATCCAGTTCTTTCTAATGCCATCATATCAAGAGCGCAGTGCCTGTATGACTATACTGAATACAAGCAAGCCACGTGCGCTCTCCCTGGTGTTTCAAGACATAGATAAATTCATCAGGATAGTGCATTTATAACCGGAACGTATGAAAAGACGGTTTGATGTCACTCCTGTATCCAGTTTCGTCGTTGGTCCCACCATTGTTGCTAAGCATCAATATGCTACAATGTCAAGGGAAGCCCCAGTAACGGTAGATGTGTAAACATTCTTTGCAGCTCTAGATTTCGCAGCTATTTTCTGAGTCTGATCAGCTATTTTCGTTCTATAAACAAGCCCACTTCCAAATTTTTCAGGTCCATGATGTGATTGCATGATCCTGCAAGTCCAAACTGACAACATGTGGGTTTATTCGGACGTTAGGAGTAGGAGGCAATTGAGATCCTGCATACCATTCAGTAGGACTCGCCTGAAGCCTTCGATTCTATAATTTACATGATCGTCTGTAAATGTCAACCAATGCGCTTACCAGAATCACAGTACTAAATATAAGCTGCACCCCTAATAGGCTATGATCTTATCACTTTTGACACGTTCTGATAGCCGTTTTTTATACGAAGCATAACAGGATCTTCTTAATTCAACCAACAATCGAATGGGATTTCGAAATGAAAATACCGCTGCGTAGCCTTCCTTTTATGAAGATTTTAGACACCGTTTCTCTTTCTTACATCGTTTGATTACTCTTAATTGATGGTTATTGGCATATCTCAGTATTTTCTTTTCACATGAATTTCACTTTGTTAGCATTTTTCCTTTAAAGTGTTGCATTTTTAATGGCTACCAATGCCCAAATTCTATCGTAAGGTAAATGCATCTGCAATTTCTTCTTTTCATATTAGTACTGGTGCGCCCCCTTTTCTATTGTAGAATGTAAATGTTTATAAGAGAGAAATGTTTTTGTTTAAGAATTTCAATATTGAGGGATGTTTCAAGTTCTCCATTTTAGCTTATCATATGAATCCCACAGTGTGATTAGAAAAATAAATTAGCAATTTTTGATAAACTAAGTTTATCAAAAAAATTTCAGTTAGTGCACTCGACACTTATTTACTAATGTTTAAGACCAATAACCGGCACTTATTTTATAAGCTTTCCCGATGCTTATAAAATAAGTGCCGAATATTGGTCTTAAACATTACACATAATCCGAATGATGCCTTTTAAATCCCTATTTCAACTAACAATTTAATTGTTTGAATCAATTTCCATTTAAATCCCGGTTGAAATAAAAAATACGTATGGGGAGTCTTTGAATTATATATTTCAAGTCTTATAGCAAACTTGTTACTTGCCTACGAAAAGAAAAATAAATTTATTTTTATCATGTTTAATGAATTGCGTGGAACCAGTGGCGCACACCTGGGGGTCCGGACACCCCCCCCAAAGCCCTTGGTGATTTTTTCCGTTTGATTATAATTCTAAATATATAGTACGTAAAATTTAATTAAGTATTTGCTATTAATGGTTAATTTTATTAATTAATTCTAATTATTTATTTAATAATTAGTTTTTTACTGTGTTTTGTTCCCGAAAATTGACAAAATCAAAAGGAGCATGATACAAGAACGGTGAACTTTGGACCCCGGACCCCCCCTTGAAAAATTCCTGTGTGCGCTACTGTGTGGAACTATTTATTATTTTTATGCAATACAATACAGAAAGCAGTATTTTCTTGGCAAACTATTATGAAAATATTTTTCTCAAAGCTCTACAATTTGATTTTTTTTTTATTTTAATCACTTTCACAAAAAAGATAAAACTCCATAATTTTAATCAAATTTGTGTCAAGTACCTTGTAAGGATTACTTTTATTTTTGTAAATTATCAAAAATTTTCATAAAATGTTTTGTGAATCAACTTACCTCCTCTTCCTGTTATGCAACAAAATGTCATCCAAGCGACTCCACTGGTGAAGGCAACTTTATAAAATGTGGCGTACATTAATACTTCCAAGGGAGTTGGAGGACGTATTCTGTACCAAGCTCCTGTAATGAATACGATTAAACCACTGGACAATATGGATAAGCACCAGCCAAAGACTTGAAAGATCTGAAAAGTTTTTTAAAAAAAGCCGTTATAAAGTCGCTTCTATTCATATAATTTTTTTAAAAACCTAAAATTTTGTAATGACGCTTAAAAAAATCAAGAACTTCCTTATTTACAAACTATTTTTTGAATGTCTACTACATTCTTACTTCATCGTATGAGAACGTTTCTATTTTATAGAAGGCGGCAGGCCTGTAAGTGCATATTTTTAAACAACTCTGTGGTGCCTTTTATCTAAATTTAGTTCTAATTAAAGTTTTTTTGAGAATTAGCATATTTTTACAAATCGCCAGGAAAAGTGGGGTTTTGAAATTTTTCGAATCATGTGAGCCAATCAGCTCTCAGTGATCTAGATCATTGATCCGCAACCAGCGGACCGGTACTGGTCCGTGGACCAAATAGTGCCGGTCCACACAAGAAATATTAAATTGTTTTCATTTTATATACTGTGTTTCGTTTCTCTAGGGTTTTATGGCAATCATTTTATATACCATGTTAAATAACTTAAAATAATTTCTTGGTGTAACTCTATTTTATTCTGAAGGCCCATTTAAATACATTTATATAAACTAAAATTATTAAATAAAAGCAATGTGAAATATAAACAATCAACGTCCCCTTCTTCAATGGGCGGCGGTAAAATTATCAAACGTTGACCGGTCTGCGGCGATAGAAAGGTTGAGGAGCACTGATCTAGATGATAAATGCTCATGCACATATAAATATTTTCATCTTCTCGCGTTTGAGTTGTATTAATGTTTCACTATAAAACAACACGACCACTATTAGCAACGGACCTTGGTCAAATGATGAGGACGACACCTGAGCTGCCACCCTTCAAACTACCCCACCCCGTCAACGGGAAACTTCGACAACGACCATTAGTCCTTCTTTTCGTCGGGTTTTCAGTGCTATGTCGAGTTAATGACACTCCAAGAACAAGTCCGTGACCGTGACCTTGACCACTATTCTATCACAGCCATTTCATTTTCTCGTGTCGGTATTGATGTCATGCGTGCGCTAGTTAGTTAATCATTTCTAAAAGATGTACGTGGTAATAAAGTATTTTTAAATGAGTTCTAAGACGCCCCTGAAATACGACAGTGAAAAGCCACGTCTCTACAAAACTCAGAATGATATTTTTAAATTTTTATTTTTTTTTACATATTTACGAGAATGATGATATCCTCATAAATTCCTAGCAATTATTTATTCTATTCTCTATTGTTTAATCTGTTGACGAAATTTTATACACCAGATAAGATAACAATTGATATAGTATATGAATAGACTTAGAAAACGTAGTTAGAGACTACAAGGAAAAAAAACAAAATGTGAAATTTGAAAAATATGTTTTTCTGTGGTCATCTTAAATTGTTGTAAAACAGCAAGAGATAGCAAAAAAAAAAAAAATATTGATAAAAGGAAAGTCGAAACCGCAAATAATTTCAACAAAAATAATTGAGTAAACTCTGAAAGGTAAAAAAAAAAGCAACTGCAATTATTTTTAAAATGGCAAACAAATAATTGCTGTGATAACAAAAGTCACAAGAAAAAATTGCGCCTGTTACGCATAATTGATGATTTTATGTGTGATAAGATGTTAAACCTTATACGTAATACTTTAAATAACGTTTTATTATGTGTTTTAAGTAACCACACAATAGAATTATTTTTCCTTCCTTTGTGACTATTTTTTCGAGTGCAAAAAAGGAAAAGGAAAAAAAAATATTCACATTGTTTAAGACAACTACTCTCTGATAACTAGTACAATTTAAATTATACAACCTTTGACAATAAAGTTCGGTGAATAGTCCTGTAACATTGAATTAAATTAAATATTAATGAAAGCTACCTTACTGTCCTTCAAAAATGCATAGTCACCACCCATAACTATGGGCCACTGAGATCTGCTATACATATCCTGAAAACTTTGTACGAAGTCTTCATTTGGGATGTTCAAAAGCCTCGTCACGTTTCGTTGGATGTCAGGAATATCGTCAAATCTACTTTCTTTGAAAGTGAAAGTGAGTCGTGGAAATAGGAAGAAATCTAAAGGAAGGAGATCTGGCGAGTATGGAGTATGTTTAATTTGCTCCATCCCCTTTTTTTCTAGTAACTGTTTGACGATATTCGCTGTGTGAGGGCAAGTATTGTCGAGAATAAAAAACCATGAAACTTGATGTGCGTACTGGGGTCGTGCCTTGCGCAGACGTTTCATGAAATGAGTCAAAACTTCAATGTACCTTGCAGCATTCATTGTCGTTCCCTCATGTAGAAATCCTTTGCGTATAAGGCCTTGACTATCAAAAAAGGATGGCACTCACTTTCTCAGTTTTCGCCTCTGACGGAAATCACCGGTTTTCCGTTTTGGAAATGTCAGAAACACTGTCCCTGCCTTCTTGAAAACGAGCCAACCACTCGTACAAATACTTTATGGACAGTAGTTGATCTTCATAAACACGTACCAGCATCGCATAAGTTTCTTTCGGTGTCTTGCCAAGCTTAACATAAAATTTTAAATTGATCTTTTATTCGATCATTTATTCGATTAAGAAGCAACGCACTAAACAGGCACTTTGTAAAAAAAGTCTTTCACGGAACACAAACGATGTTCAACTAAACAACGGTGGGGGCAGTTGACCAACACCTATCGCTACGCATATGCAGCGTTTTGTTTCTCTAGTGTTGCCAGATCGGCCGTTCTGACTTCATTAACCGAACTTTATTGTCAGAGGTTGAATTTTACCTAATACAAAGAAATAACATCATGTGTTTTAAAATTTTATTTCTTCAGGCATTAAAGCTCCACCAAGTATTCAAATTTAATTTTTTATAAAGCATGTGATTATAGATTGAATTTGTAGTTTTTTCTGTATTTTATTCCCTTAAATCGACAAAATCAAAAGGAGCATGATACAAGAATGGTGAACTTTCGACCCCGGATAAATATATATCACTAAAAATCTTTCAATTAACTGATTTGATTCCAATGATAATTTCCTTGTAATTGAATTCCTTTTTATACTGTTTTATACAAAGATAATTTTATGCAGATTCTTCGAATCGTAAGCAACCACTTTCTTAATAAATGAAAGAAATTCCAAGAGATGCAATCGAGAAAAAAAGAGAAAGAAAATATCCAAGAGAGATTAAACTATAATTAAATGGATGATCTTGTCCTATTTAAAACGGAAACAAGTAAGAAAAAAAAAGATTTTCATCGGTGTAATATAAGAAGAATTAAATTCTTTACTGGCGAAGGAGAACAAGCGTGAATTATAACAAACATTCAAAAGTAATTACCTAACCAATAGATTGGTAACTAAAACAGAAATGCCCTTGATGTTAGAATTTCTTAAACGATTATTTACCTTTGGTATTTTTGCTTCAGGATATTTGAACAACAAATAACCAGTAAGAATACCAATAAAGTAAGGTCCTCCACGTGATAAGGTATTGCCATAGGTATATAAATAACCTAAATTTCTGTCACTGAAAAAAAAATTAAAGTTATTGAAACAAATACGTATTTTAATAAAAATGCAAAATACTTTTATGTAACTAATTACAATGCTCTAAAAATCATGCTCAGTTTTAATCACGGTCATTATAAATTCTTAACTTCATTTTTACATCATTTATAAATATTTATTTTTTATACTTTAGACACAAGTGGTGCTCAAGTTATTCAAATGATGTTCTGGTGTGGATCTGCACAAGGTTGTGCAAGTCAGACATTGACCTCATTATTCAATTGTAGTCTGATATTATAAGGTGAATTGGTTACGTTAAGGGCATCTATGAATAAGTTGGAACAGCAAACCGGATATGTTCAACAAAATTAAACAAATCGCGTACTTTCTGAACGGATTTTTCTTAGTAGAGTTTTAAAATATGAATGTTATATCCTATTTCAAAATAAAAAAAAATAATTAATGATCTTGATTTTTAGTCACATTTCACTTCAGTATGAAATTATTCTTGCCATTTTCCATTCTCTTTAGATCTTGATGTCAACTTGTTGGGAAAAAAGTGTTGTGTTGAATTTTCGTAAATTTAATATCAGTGACATGATAAACTATCTACAAATAAATGAAGATATGTCATGAACATTTTGAAGAAAAAAGGAACTTTCCTTCTGAAGATCGAAAATAATACCAAAAAAGTTTGACCGAAATGCATTAATACGCAAAAGATTAAATAACTGTGTTGAAATTTCAATTACATATTTATTTAATTTTCAGGGCAAAAAAATAACAAAGATAAGCAATACTTCCATTTTAAATAAATGAAGATGTTAAGACATCTTAACATATGTATCAAAGGCGCAGCTACCACCACATCAGTCATATCAATGATACGGTGCCCCCAAGCTACAAGGGCCCCAACATGTGTCAAAAATGTTACACACTTTCAAATGTTTGATTAATGTGATCATTTTTATTTATTATTAAAAATAGCCCCCTCCCCTCCAAAATAATTATGATACGGGGCCCCCTCAGGACTAGCCACGCCAATGATATGTATATTAAGTAATAATGGAATGATAAAGTTAATTATTAGTTTGGAATTTTTAATAATCTAACTAACAAAGTGAAATAATTAGATAGAAAATAGAGCTTACATTGGGTCTGGCATTGTCATGATTACTGTTGGAATTATTTGTCCCACATACGTTAAAATTCCAGTATAGATAACTGATACTCCTATTAGTACGATGTTGATTGCTACTCCAATTTTCTCTGACCTAAAAAAATGTTATTTAATTTATGTTGCTTATATTTGAAATAAATTAAATCTGAAAATATAAATATGTGAGTTAGTTAAGAATAAATTTTCGAATATTTTTTAGAATTTAAGAATTATATTTCTTAAAAAGAATTCACAGAAGGATTATTAGGATTTATAAATGATGAACATATACATAAAAAATATGCTTTAATTTAAATAATTTCAAATAAATGTTAATTCAATTAAATAGAAAAATTGCTATATATATATATATATATATATATATATATATATATATATATATATAGAATTGCTTGCATGTGAGGAATGTACATATTACATTATTTAGTGCCTGGCGTAACGTTTCGAGATGTTTTTTTTTACTCTCTTTTATATATTTTTTACAAACTTTACGAAATACGAATACATTAAGAACAATCTAACAACTTTATTTCATTTATTTTGGCTCAGATGTAATTAAATATTTGTTGCCGTTGTTGTTTATCCTACTTGATCGATAGAAACATCTAGATGAAATTCATGAATCTGTGCGTTTTTAAACAATGAAGATCTGTAGCAGGATTTAAGAGCAGCTGGCTCTTATGGCAACCAATACAAGCCAAGATGTAGGCAGGAGTGGTTTGTGTAACTTTGTAATTTGCACAAGAAGGGAGACCCGCCACATACCGTTGAGCTCGAGTATGTCCACTGCGAAGTCTAGCAAGAATCGTTTCATCTTGTCTACTGCTTGTCCAAATCAAAGCAGCATCAGCAGAACGGTTTCCTTCATACTACTCATGCACGGGGGTCTGTCTCCAAGAGGAACTGATATCTTATTTAACCGGGTAGCAATTTCTGAAAAAGTAAAGCAGCCACCATGTGTAGTATCCCTATAGCTGCAATCACGGGCCATATCATTTGCAATCTCATTCCTGCAGATGTTCCGAAAAAAGATTTTAACACTGGCACTCAAACAATTCAAAAGCTGCATACTACTCGTTGTCGTTGTGCCACCATGCCTCCATCATTCAAACAGATGCTGAATAGAGCTTCGGCTATCACTCAATATCCAAATACCTATATTGACACTCTTAGTAATACAAAATTTCAAAGTCACCTCAATTGCTAAAAGATTTTTTGTAGAAGTTTTTTAAAGTAAATACTTTTTGTTATAATGTAATATTTTATTCATGACAAGAAAACTAATAAGATATTCGAACAACATTAATGATGAATTTAAACATAATTAATTACTGAAGAAATATATTAAAAATTGTATGTTCTGTATGTAGGCCGAAATCATGAAAGCTGGTATTTAAATAATAGCTTAACAGTATTCATATAGCTAAAGTTGTGAACTACTTTGTTGAAAGAAAATAGGCATGAATCTTTTTTTAATTGTGTAAAAAATACAAACAGAAGGTAATTTTATGAAAGCTATTACCTGAGACTCGAAAATCTCTATGACTTAATGCAATATCTCTAATTAAATGAGTATTACAAACATGAATTTCTCATGCTATCATATTCCTGTATTTATTTTTTGATTCAATTTTTTTACCATTATTTTTAGTTTAGTAAATCAATAACGAAGGAATTATTTCTGAGATATTTTGAAAGAATGCTCGTTTTACTGAAACAAAAAAAAAAGATAATTATTTGTATTTCAAATAGCATTTATGAATCAAGACAAAACACTTACTTCAGAAGGGGTAGTATCACTATAAGAGAAGCTAAGTACAACTGAAAATCGCATGACACATACCAAGTGTGTATCATACACTGTAAAGTAGAAAAAGAATAAGTCGTTTTACACTTATATTAGTTGATCAGAAAAATAAATAAATGAAAAATAATTCATGTTTAGTATGGCATGAATACAAATATGATACATTAAAACTGAAATATCTTCCAACATAAATCAACTATTTTTTTCTTTAGTTTGACGCAATATAAATCAAAGGAAGGAGAGAGAGAAAGAACTAAATAGTATACATTTGTGCTACCTGAATATTAAATTAACCGTACGAAATAATAAATTTAATTTTAGTTAAAAATCAGCCAGTTGTATTTAAATAAACAGTATTCCATTTTGTATTTAAAAGTATTCAAGAGGTGACAAAAGATTCTAAATGTTACTCAGAACAATATCAGCATTCAAATGATATTCGAAATAAAGTTCGGTAAAATTATTCAACAAATGTTATTAAAAGGAGTTAAAGGTTCCTAAGAATGAAAACAGACACTTTTTCATTGGATTTATATACTAGTGATACTACAGTTTACGAAAATTGGGTTCTGTATTTCACAGATTTTTTTAAGAAGATATTTTATAAAATCGCAGACCACACACATTTTTATTTGCTATTATAAAAGATATAAGGATTCTCTTACAATGTGCTATGAGCAACCCGATTATAGAGTGACCTACGAAACTGTACAGAAAGAGTTAAACGCAACTGAATTTAGGTTGCCAACGGTTGAAAGGTTAACTGTCAGAAAATATGAACAAGGGATTCTTTTCTCTAACACTAATTTCAAATTTAAACATTTTTTGTCATATAACAATCATTTCATAGAATTAAATATTGTTTATTTATTTGTTTATAAATATTTCTTCACCATTTAAGAAAGCTAAGCGAAATTATTAAATCCTATAAAAATTCCTTTATAAAAATATTAAATGCCTTTGGGGTTCAACAGTACAATGAAAGAGATAAAAAAATGTGTTTACAACATTTTCGAGATATACCAACAAATAGTTTTAACTAATAATTTAATTGTTTTTATATAGCAGCTACATTTAATTATAATATTTTCAGCATTTTTTTAAAAGATGAAAATACTCTGTAAGATTTTAGGGCAAGAAATATTAGTGGTAATAAAAACTATTCCAATTGTTTCATTCATTGATATTTTAAATTTACAGTAAATACACATATTATCTCCCGACACTTTTAATTCAAATGTTACCGTTACATATACTTTTATGATTTTTATCAGTTATTATTCGGTAGTTCCCTAAAGAATTTTATGTTGGTATTGATGTAAGCGCGTGTATTCCCTACAATTGATATAATACAATTATAAGCATGTCTCATAGTTTTGATATTATTAAAGAATATCAATATCTATATTTTAAAAGTTTACAATTTTCTCTGGCAAATATTTGACACCAAAAGGGCCAAAAATTCTTCTTAGAACTACTTTAAATGTTTAAAAGTGATAAATAATGTCTTAAAAATTGCCAAAATTTGAAACAAGATTGCAAAAAAATACATTCTTAATTACATTTTCATTAAGGAACAGTTCGTATGAAAATAGGTTAACCTGGTTTTAAAAATAAGAATAAGCAATTTCCATTTCTTTAAAAAACCTCTTGTTCCTTTCTTTTCTTTAATTTAATTCAGAAAATGGTTGTTCATATACGATCGCAATGATTGGTCACAATCACCAATACATTAATAAAATCATAAAATTTGCATTAATGAAATATATGAAAATATATGTTACATATAAATATCTAAAAAGTCGTAATTTCACGATCACTACTTTATAATTAAAACAAACTTTTAGACTCGAAGAGACTTGATTAAAACAAATTTCCCGTAAGATTTTATATAACAGATAGAATTTTATACAAATATTTTCCCTTGTGTCATTAACTTATATTTTACTGAATAGAAAGACGTGTACGAATTATATATCTTACCATATCCTTTAGGTGAAAATAGTTATTAATGAAAAGAACATTTCTCCACCAGTACTGGCCACAAGGGTTAACAAATTCTTCCATAGTTTCATTAAAAAGGGGGCCAGATCCCATCAGTGGAATTAAAGTTGCAAATAAAAGTATGAAATAGTACACAGGTGCTATTCTGAAATTAGAAGTAATTTATTTTATAGTTATATCAGATAAAACAATAAAAACACATAGACTTCATACATAAATAAATTGAAAAAACTTTTGTTGTTACTAATGCCACCTTATCGGCAAAGGCCAGATCAAGGTCCACGAAATTCATCATGGCAAAGGGATAAGTGACGCCTGTCATTGGCCGTAGCTTTGAGCACCATACAGGTGACAGAACGATTTAGCTCAGTTTCACCCCAATTTAGATGGTGAATACCCTAGGGGTGGTCAGGGGCCTCCCACTTCTCTTCCCCTTCCACCAACCTCACCAGAGGACTTGCGGCTCGACGGCTATTTAAAGTAGCCCCCATGCCACGAAGGCACTACACATTTATAAACATCCATGTCTTCTCAGGGATTCGAACCCAGTCTTAACAGCACTGCAGTCAGCGTCGCTAACCACTATACCGGATGGTCCTCGAAAAAACTTTTTAAAATTATAATTGGTGATAGCTGTGTAAGGAAGGAATTAAAAACTTAACTTTTTTTTCTTAGGCTGTATGATGCAGGTCAGAAATTCTTATAAAATAATCTCTGGCCTGCAAAAATATAACCATATAAGAAATTAAAAACAGTTTTAGCGGAAAATAGATTTATAGAAAAATTAAAACAGTTTTTACTGAAAATCATTTATACAAAAAAATTATTCTTTTAAGAAAGTTACATGTACAAAAACATAGAAAGATATTTTAACATAGGATGAATGTCAAAGTGCGCGTTGACTTTAAGCTTTTTGTTCCTGAAAAATATATTGGTTGGATGAAATACATATGTTTAACCAAAGCATCTTTTGTGGCAAAGTGTATTAAGTTATTATTGTATGACTATAATAAATAATTTCTCTTAAAAAATTGAATATAAAATTATTTAAAATAATAACGGAACTAGATATAAAAGCTGTTAACAAAAACATTACTTGACATTTTACCGAATTTTTAATAAAATTAAATCTTTACAATTACGTTTTAATAAATATTTTTTATATTAAATGTCTTTGTACGACTGTAGTAATATTTGTTGACTGAATTACCTCATTGTATTTTATTATCTTTATTTCACTTGATTTTAATGGGATATGACAAAGAAAAAAAAGCTTAACATATGCATAGCTTTCAATGTATACTTTACATTTATTTACATTATAAGGAAGGCATATTAGTGTTTTCTTAATGTCACACTACAATTGGCGATGGACCTTGTAATTTTGAACCTCGGTCGAGTGACGAGGATGACAACTAAGATGCAACCCCCTCTCCAAGCTTCCACGTCACCCCAAAGGAAGAGCTCTGAGCCTCGACAGATTTATTGTGCATGTTCCCCTCTACACGTCTGTGAATCCGTGACCGTGGCCACTATGCTATCACGGCCACAAAGCTGTATAGTTAAATATATACTCAGTATATATTGTGTATTAAGTACACATAATATAATTAGCTAGGCAGAGTGTATGTGTGTGTGTGCGTGTGTGTGTGTGTGTCTACGGGTACGGGTACGTGTACGCTGAAGAGCATTCAAATAAGAAAACCTGTCTAGCATCTTGTAACGCAAAATTTGCATTACTGATGGAGGCGATTCACTTGCCATGCGCTCGACAAGACATTAGAAGAGTTGAGCAATCATACTGATTCAAGGTACGATATTAGATCAAATATCTCTCAACGCCATCTTAAGTGTACCCGAGTCGTTGGTCATAGGGATCGAATTCAGGTTATATAAGTAACTTGATTAAAAACGTCATGTTATGATCATTGAACAATTTGTATACGATTCGAAAGCGATAAAAGAATGCATAGAAATCGGACCGGACTGCTGAAGCTTCACAAACGGGATCATGTGGCCATCAAGAATCACGTGGTAACGTTAACTTATGGACCATGTGATACATACCAACTTGTCGAGAATACCACCCGTAACAAATAAAGAGCATTTTACAATCAAAAAGAATTCATTGCTTCTCGGATTTGTGCCATATTCATACCCTACCATCTGCATGGGAATATGGAGTGAACAGTGGAAACAAAATTTAAACAATACCATTTTTAATATCTTTGTTTAGAATAATTAGTTTCATCTTTAGTTCAATATTTTTAAAAACTTTGACTAAGTATCGAGTATCACCACTTTGAATCTATATGTTAACTGGCATGTTTTTCATAAATATTTTTAAGGATCCAGCAATATTTGAAAACATTCCTGCATAAAAACATTTTTACCTGAAAATCATTGTAAATTTATTTTCATTGCACTTTTTTCAAGAAAAATTCATTAGGTTTTAAATAAATGTTTTGAAAGATTTTATATGTTTATAATACTTACCTCCATAGCCTGTGCAAGATAAATAATTTAAGATTGAATTTCTTTTTATCCAATCTTACTAACTTCAATGTAAAGTAACATATGAGCAGTCCTCTGAAAGGAAAAAAATTTTGATTTAAAATAAGGGGAAAAACCCCACACACACATTTGTAAAGTCACACTGAGTATTAAATTAAATACAAAAGAGAAAAGACGAGTATTTATTCTAAAGAATATAATCATGTTATCAACTCGTGTGCCCCAATCGCAACGTACTCTCTGTACCCAGACCTTCTAAAGTCAATTCCTTCAATTTAAGTCAACCTATGAATAATTTATTTATACACGTTGCTTTCTTAAGAGTCTCATGCTATAAAGGCCATGCTGATTCAACCCGCATAGGATTTGTCACGACGCATTGGTGGCATGTACAGTGGTGTTCAAAATTGCGGACACTTTTTAAGTTTGTATGCTTATAGAACATTTTACGTTGCACAAAATGCAAAGTATTTTATATCATTTTAAAGAGAATTTAATACTGAATTGAAAACAAAAGAAACGAAAATTCAAATATTTGCAACATAAAAAAGTTATGCTGCAATAACTGTCGATATACATGAGATTCTGATGATGGCAATGATTTATCAGAGCTTATTGAGGTTTCCTTTATTCTTTATTACAGCTTAACATCGATGTTTCCTGAAGCTGAAAACAGTTTAAGCTCTTCCTTTGTTATTTCATGATGCCAGGAAACAATTATATCCTCAATTAGTTCCTTTTTATTTCATTGATACCTCATTCGGACAAGAGTTTTCAAAGGTGCCACAAGTTTTAGATAGGATCGAGGTCATGACTGTTTCTAGGCCAAGACAACAACTCAATGATATTAGAACGGTACCAGTCTTTCATTTTCATTACTGTGTAAGGGGAGAAAATGAAGAATTAAGTGGCAGAAAAATGGAGTGAATAAATGAAGCATTGTTGGTAAATAAATCCCTGATGGAAGGCAGAAGAGCTTGGTTTCTAGAACAGGGCCATTGTATTTTATGACATCCAGTGTCCCATTGATGATATGAAGGCAACCGATACCATCTGCTGGTATGCATGACTAAATGATAAAACTATATGGTTCTTCAAAGTTGCCTGGATGCAGTCAGGATGTAGCATTTCTACTATTCTACGTCTTACATATTTAAGGCTATCACTACCAAATAACGATATTTTAGTTTTGGCCCTCAATATAACTTGTGACCAATAATCATTTGTCCAATTAATTTTTTCCATTGCCCACTATAGTCCCTTTTAGAACTGCTATAAATTGAGATACGGCTTTTTTATGGACTTACATCTTTTAGTTTTACATTTGTAAATCTACTCCTGGTAGTTTTTGAACTAACAGAAACACCAGCATCACTCAGATCACTTCTAATGGATGTACATGAAATTCTTTTATCTCTGAAACATAGAATTTTTATTCTTCTGTCATCAACAGATGTGGTGCACCCTTTTAGGCATTTTCCTGCTTTTTTTTATTAAATTTGTCTTTTGACATCTTAAACAAAACTTTCAGTCTCCAGTTGTAGTCAGTGAACTACCCACCTGTTATGTAATTTTAACATAAGAAATACCACTTTCTCGTCTCACTTGTGTCCAATGTACTCTTTTATCTGATGTCACTGTTTTTTTGCTTAAATTTCATTATTGTCCTGGCCAAGAAACAGTCTTGAACTCGATCCTATCGAAATCTTGTGGCACCGTTTGAAAACTCTTGTCCGAATGAGGTACACATAAAATAAAAAGGAACTAATTGAGGATATATGTATTTCCTGACATCATGTAATAACGAAGGAAGAGCTTAAAACTATTTTCAGGTTAATGAAACATTGATGCGAAACTGTAATAAAGAATAAAAGCAACATCACTAAGCTCCGATAACACAGCTATCATCAGTATCTAATGTATATCGACAGTTATTGCAGCATAACTTTTTTTATCATGCAAATATTTTAACTTTCTTTTTTTAATTGAATTCAGAATTAAATTTTCTTTAAAATGATGTAAAATACTCTGCATTTTGTGCAACGTAAAATTTTCTATAAGCATACAAACTTAAAAAACATAGCAATTTTAAAAAGAGTCCACAATTTTGGCCACCACTGTATATATCGATGGTTCTACTACTTATGTTATTCGTAATGAGAGGCATAAACGTTCATGGCATTTAGCTTTAACAGAGCTGTTGGTACAAATTGTACCAACTTTGATGCCGAAGAAGCTGCTGTCCAACTGGTTTTGTGTGTTTCGCACAGGAATCTCTAACTTTACATGAATACATAATCTGTTATATAAATACTTTACGAATATACTTTGATAATTTATGTTTACTTTCTCATTTCGATACAGGATACGGTATGACATCACAGCCGTTGCAAGGAAATTCTCGTACTGGGCACATCAGCAGCAGTATTTGTAAAGATTTAAAAATACAGATGCTCAATGTGTCCACCGTGCATGTCAAGACAAGTCGGCGAGGGCCGCGGAATGAATGAATGCACACGTCACAGCAGTGCCGTGTTCACCGAAGTACAAGCACCATGCAGACGAGCAACTAAGTCCGTTTTTGTAGTCATTGTGTCTCTATACACCAATCTGTTGAGATGACCCAAAAGGGAAAAATTTTCAACAGTGCGAGATCTGGTCATCGTGGTGGTCATAAAAGGAGACCCACATGTCTGATCCATCGGCCGTGTATGCCATATCCAGCCATATTACATACAGAAGCACGGAAATGCGCCGAAGCTTCATCATGATCCATCATGCATCATCATTCACGATCATTTACCGTATTTTTCTCTTCTATGGATTGTACAGGTACAGTCCTTTTGACACTTTTTATATACTCCCAACGAGAAATCTGGCTGGGCGCTATTTTCGGAATACCTGTACATTATGTTTTTAATTCAACACATCCCATACGTACATATATTGCTAGGTAAAAAATTGTTTGATATAGTTTCTACTTAACATTAAAGTTTGTCTTTGAATTTGATCCGCACTGTAAATTAGACAACACTGAATAAATATCAGATCAACGTATTTAAATATCACGATTTGTAATATGTATACTTTTCTAGTTTAATTTGTTCATTAAATAAATTACCAGGAATAATATTTTCTACTTACGACATGAAGAAAAACGTATCTACCGCCTCTGAGCCATTAATAATCATCTGAGCAACGGGTTCAGTGGCAACGTTCTCAATAAGAAACAAGGCACCTAAGATATAATAAAAATAATGAGGAAATGTATTGATTCTGATAAAATTTTGGCCTTTAAAATCTTCCTCTAATTTGTGGGTTTAAACAAATGTATGTTGGTGTCACAATATTTAAGCTATTACTATAATATTTAATTCTATTTGTACTAGTCCAGAATTAAAAATAAATAAAAATACTTTTATTTGACCCTTCCTCTTAATCGATCACATATAAAACATTATGTAATCTTTTAAAAAGCGGGGTTGGTTTTAACCGTTGTGCCGAGAAGATCTTCACAAAGCGGTCGAGCCTAAAGGGCAGTCTCGACGCTTTTACTAAAATTCTTGTCTAGGGCAGGCTCCTTGTCTTTCTTTCAGAAATTGCCGCTAATTTCTCCAATGGAAAACAAGTAAATACCAATATATAATTTGTCGCACCTTCAATATAAGTTGTATATACATTCCAAAATTTTTCTAGTGTTTCGTGCTAGTTTCTTCAATTTTTGTTATTGTTAAAAGTAGGTGTGTATTAATTGTTAAGCAAGATAAGATATTTAGGGTAACAAGAGAAAAGGGGCATACGAGGTGTGACATAAAAGAAACGAAACTGGTACAATAAATCATTGAAATTACAGAATTAAATCCCCCCCCGTGACATTACCACTTTCAAAGTCGTTATCTTCAGCATATATACACTTTTGCATTCGGTGCTGTCATTTCTGGTAACAGTTCTGGATTTGGGTTTTTGGAACTCCCTTTAGGAGAGTTTCGGTTTTTGCCTGAACCTCGTCAAACGAGGTAAAAAGGATTGTCTTTCAGCAAGATTTAACTGTAGGAAAGAAAAAAAAGTCGCATGGGGCCAAATCAAGTGAATAATGAGGATGCCTCATCACAGTAACGATTTTGATGGTCAGAAACTGCTGGACAGATATGGCAATGTGAGCGGTTGCACTTTCTTGGTGCAGCAGCCATTTATTACTTCCCAATTATGGCCTTTTTTTCTTAATTTTTTTCATCAAGTCTTTTTACTACTTCAATGTAGAAGTATTGATTAACAGTCTGACCACTGATGTGAATGGGAACCTACCCATATCAAGAATTTTGGCTGTGTTTTGGTCTGTAGTTGCTGATCTTGGGCGAATCATCTTCCACACTGACCCTTCTCCCTGAAAAGCTCTTATACCATTCAAACACATGTGCTAGAGGCAAAGTTTCAATTATATAAGCCTCGTTTAATATTTGAAAGTTTTCGTGGTTGATTTATTAATTTTTTCATCAAGTCTTTTTACTACTTCAATGTACAAGTATTGATTAACAGTCTGACCACTGATGTGAATAGGGACCTACTCATATAAAAATTTTGGTTGTGTTTTGATCTGTAGTCGCTGACTTTGGGCGAATCACCCAAGATCCCTGAAAAGCTCGTATACCATTCAAACACATGTGCACGAGGCAAAGTTTCATTTATATAAGCCTTGGACCTTGGTCTTGGACCGTGTTCTATATCGATATATCGAGCGATACAAATGATCGTATTTATCGATATAAATGAAGCACCAGTCACTCCTTTAAGTCATTTCGCCAATCTTTTAAACCTTTTGTTACATGTGAGTAATAAATGAAAAATCATATAACTACCAAATGTTTAATTTGTATCGTTTTGAACTATTAAATGATTTCTTAGTGATTAGAAACTGTTTCGCTTTTTCTCTATATATACATGTTTATCTCTCCTTACATAAAATAAAATCTGTTACATAAAAAGCATATATTTTTTTTTGTATTCAAAGGCTTTTGAAATTGTCTTTATTGCATTAGACAAAATTTAAAAACTTGCACAATTTTTTGTTACACATTACTACCATTAAGATGCGTTTGCACATTATCTTCTTATATATGATATTTTACACTCTGGTAGATTAGAAGAATGTTTAATGAAATCAAATAATTAATAATGCGTGCTAAACTTTAAAAGTATACAATTTTTAAGTATGCAAAAGGATATTAAAACTTTTATTGTAGAGAGGACTGATCATTTGTCCTTTTTTACAATTCGAAAATAAAGAAAATATTTATGGAGCAAAAGCAATTTTAATAAAAAGAAAGAAAAATATTTCAGTTTTTTCCTCCAAAAAATTGGATATTTTCCCCTCACAACAATAAATTTGTCCTCTAAATATGCAGGAAAAAATTTTCTGGAGCTAATGCAAAATTTTGAAAGATGATTAAGTTCATAATTATTAGTTTGATTACGGTGAATAGAATTTAGTTAACATTATTAACAATCAAACTGCTACAAATTTACGACTCAATAATTTACAAAGCATTTTTAAAATTAATTTTCAATCTGGATAAAATATATTTTATCAACAAATTAATCCACAAAAACCTTAGTGTTTTTATTATTTAATGAAATCGATATAAATTTAAAAAGTATCGCAAAACCATCATATTAATATCTAAGTTAACCAAAAAATTTTAATGACACTGAAATATGTATTTGAAACTCTGTTAAGAGTATCTCTCTCTCTCTCTAAGAGAAACTCTGTTAAGATCAACAGTTTTTAGTTGGTGTTTCACGAACTTAGAGGGAAAAAAGTCCTCTTATTGATTTTATTAATAAAAGCATAAATATTTTTTCCTTAATATGTATAAGTTACAATACTTTTAAAAATCCCTTTTTCTTCAGTTGCATGGTGTTAAATTATTCCTTATGTTATTGCTCAAAATTAAAAATTCATTAATTTGTTAAAGCTGCAGATATTTAAAAAAATACTTACGGTATGATCTAATAAACCATCCAGGAAAGAAATACGAATGGCCCATAACTACCCATGTAATACTCAGGAAGCGTAAGCCGTGGATGCATTTCAAATTGTCAGAAGATGACTTCGTGCTGATCAGCCGCTTGAAATTAGTTATCATCGAAAAACAAGAAAGAAATTGGTATCCAAAAGCTAAATCAAAATCGTTACATTGGCATTAATTTTTAAGATACATTCGCAAAAAGTACCATACTTATAGAAATATACATTTGGATTATCTGTCAGAAAAGCAGGAATATTAATACAACGTAATATTAATGCGGTTTGTTACCTTTTCCTTAAGGTGAAGTTAGCCTTAAGAAAGGAATATGGTCGAAAAATATTGCTCAGTTGTATTACTGTGTTTGTAATCAATATATCTTTTCTTCTCTTTACGTTTAATACTATCGATCAATTTCACCAATTCAGAAGACACCAATTCAAAAAATTTCGCCAAATGCTGTCTTCGTTGTTATTATTACGTTTGGACATTCGCAGAAATGGTTTCCATATTGCCTACATATTGCGATATTTGGCGATATTTCTTGATTTGACGAAATCGGTCGACGGTATAATACCTATTTTTAATATTCAGAAACATTCTATCAATGATCAAATATATCTTTTTAAAAATGTTAAGTCAGAAATCGTTGTAATCTGCAAAGATAAATTAAAAAGCAACCTGCAAGTAAGCAATCAATTTAGAAATATTCTATAAGTAATCAACCATATTAAGGGAAACATTTTTCAAATATACAAATTTTCCTTTAATATGCATATTTAAAAACACATCTGTCATTACTTAACAAAAGGCTAAATTTGGAACATGCTTAAACTATTTAAAACAACGGATTAATTAAAAACAGAAGCAAACAATACAATAATAAGCGCAGTTTTTTAAATGTTGTTGAAATAAAAATACGTTATTTAAGTTAGATCATTAATTTTTTTGAAAAAAACATTATTTCCATTTAGATTCTAATTACGAATTTTAATATCAAACTCTAGTTTCAAACAGAAAAAAAGAAATATACTATTTAGTTTGTTGAACGAAATAGCTTTGAATTGTTAGAACGAATTGTTAGCTTTTATTAACTAAATAAAAATGAAGTTTCAAAACTGTAATTTGAGTTCTAGAAATATCATAAATACTTTTAGAGACATTTGGAATATATTTGAAAAGTTAAAACATTGACAGTTTTGGAGAATGAAGCAGAATACTTATTTATCCAGAGTTTAAACTTGTTTTTTTTTAATGTTAAAATTAGTGAAAGTAAATCGAAATTATGATTCATATATAAGATCAAACTAAATAAGATTTATTTCAAAATGCACAAATATAGCAAAAGTACTTTTTAAGCATACGCTCTTGGACAAAAAAATTAGTGCACCAAGAAATAATTGTGGGATCGTAACTAAACATGGCATGAAGGTACATGTCGGGGAGATATGCAAATTATTAGAAATGCAGCGTGATTGCGCATTACGTACAGCCGGTAGAAGGCGTTTGACATCGTTCTCTTTGGAGTATAAAACAGGCAACCAAAGCTTGTTTGAGAGTGCTGAATAGTTTACAAAGTAAAAGCTGGGGTAGACATGACATTACGCCGTTTTCGAAGACAATATGAGCAGCTGTCACAGGTTGAGAGGGAGAATCATTGGCATGATGAAGCTGGGTGGTCAGCTAGGCGAGTAGCTCATCAATTAGGGTGCTCTGATTGTGTTGTGAGGAGGTGCTGGGACAAGTGGATCCGAGAGATGTCATTTACACGAAGACCAGGCTCAGGACGCCCTCAACAGACCAGTCGTCGAGAAGACCGCTACGTCGTAAGAAATTCACGCCTACAGCCAACTGCTTCATCGGCCGCCATCCAGGTACAAGTAGCTCCTTCATTACGGGCCCCCGTGTCTTCTCGAACCATATGTAGGCACCTGACTGAAGGACATTTGGGACCGCAGCGCTCATTACGTGTGCTGCCCTTGACGCCCACCCATCGATGCCTCCGTTTGGAGTGGTGCCGTGCACGAGGAAACTGGACTGCAGCGGAATGGAACCAGGTCGTCTTTATTGTTGAATCCAGATTCAGTCTCAGCAGTGATGACAATCGTGTTCGTGTGTGGAGACCCCGTGGTGAGCGCCTCAATCCTGCCTTTGCTTTACAGCAACACACCGTTCCCACTGCTGGTGTGATGGTATGGGGTGCCACTGCCTACAATACACAATTTCCCTAGTAGTGATCCGTGGCACCATGACAGCACAGCGGTATGTTCTTGACATCATGCAACCACATGTATTGCCGCTCATGCAACGGCTCCCATGAGCCATTTTTCAACAAGACAATGCTCGGCCTCACACGGCAAGAGTGTCACAAGACTGTCTCCGCACTGTTACTACCCTTTTTTGGCCTGCGCGATCCCCAGATTTGTCTCCAATCGAGCATATCTGGGATCATTTGACGTGAAGAGTAGGGCATTCCACGAGTTTGAATGAGCTAGAGGCAAGGTTACAGCAAATATGGAACGAAATGTCTCAAGACATCATACAGAACTTGTATGCCTCAATGCCCGACCGTGTAGCATCGTGCGTTCACGCTAGAGAAGGTTCAACAGGGTATTAAATCCTCTGTTCATTTGCCTTTTTCTCTGAAATAAATGATTCTTTTTCTTTGATTTTCTAATCATTTACTTATATCAAAGTAGTCATTGCGTATGTAAAATGTCGTTTCATTTTGATGGTTCCTTCTTGTGCGCTAATTTTTTTGTTCATGAGTGTATTTATGAATCTACAGCTGTGTAATGTGTATTAATTACGCTACTTAAAATCGAAATCAGCACACATTAAGTAAATAATCGAACTCAATATGATTTATCTATTTAAATTTTAACATCAGTTAAAACATTTAATTCTCGAGTTATTTATTGGCTTACTTATTTGTTTTTAGTGTCGAACACACATCATGAAGCTTTTAGCAAAATTTGAATATTTTATTCAATAGTCAAATGAAACTCGATAATTGAAAGAACAATAAAGCAAAAAAGGATTTCATTCAACATTGAAAATTGGGTAAATAGTATATATTAAGAATTCCTTTCTTAAGTTATTTTAATTAAAAGAAATATTTGGCTAACTTTCCTAGACACAATAACATGCCTCTTGCTATTTCCTTATATAATTTTACTTATTGGTTGTAACAATATCTCAAAGAATGTACTATTATGAATGAAAATGATCCGATTTTCAAAATTAAGCACATTTTTATATTGCTATTTTCAAATGTAGAATTATCAAATATACCAGTAAATGCTAAGTTTTTATATGCCATGATTCGATGATGCAAGAATTTGAAACCTATATTACTTATTCCTCCAATAAATAGGTTAATAAATAGAAAAGAAAAATATTTTTAAGAGATATTTTTTGTATCATCAAAATGTGGTGTAAATTATATAATATTGTTATTAATCAAAAAGGGGGGGGCTGATTTTATGATATTACAAAAATAATGACAATAACATAATTTCCCTTTTATACGCCATCTACAAAATATCAAATTGAAAACTTTTTTATTGAATTTTTGACTAGTAAGATACAGAAGAATCCCGAAAACTCGCTCTAATACAGACCAAAGGGTGACCGAGTTTGTGAAAATGCCGGGTTATCGAGAATGGGATTAAAAAAGAATAAGTGCAAGTGTTAACCCAGAAAATTCTATACTGCACTTGCATGTATTGTTTTTTCGAGAATACAACAGGAAATAAACAATCCAAAATACACTTAAAACAGAGGAAAAGTAAGTATTTTATGAAGGCATAGAGCATTTACTACATGAAAATGAAAACTAACGAATACATTGTATATAGTAATTTCCCTTATCAGGCACACCTCAGAAAAATATTTAATGAAGGCATAGAGCTGTATACAATGAAAATTGAGTTGGCGAATTTGCAAAACCTGGTTACTTTTTTTAAAGAAATGAGTAATGTCCTGTTGTCTTGCGTACTGAACTTTGCATTTTATTGTTTCATCCCGAAGAAGAAGCAGAAAGCCTGAATTATCCCGACTCTCGAGTTTTCGGGTTCTCGAGTTCTCGAGTGCCGAGTTTTCGGGACTCCACTGCATATCAGTTATGGTAGCACTGTTTATCAAAAATGTAGTTACATATTTGATGGAAGAAATGGTACTTGGGTGTGTGTATGGAGCTCAATACACTCTAAGAAAAAAATAGGTTGTTTTATAAATTTTATTGCATGGAAATTAAGAGGGAAATAGACTCAAGTTTATACCTAACTGTATTAAAAATTATATTCTACAAAATTTACAAATTACTTAAATGGAAATTATAACCATCAAAATAAGTGTATGAACCATAAAAAAGCACTTACATTTAGGTGTTTTTACTTTACTTCGGAATTCCAACCACGTGCCTAAAAGAACCAAAGTAGCCAAAAAGCAGCAGATAATTCTACAAGAGAATAAGAACATGTCAGCAAATGATGCGATGTGATTTTACCTAGATTTCAAGATTTTTCTTCATATATTGTGAAGTTGCTCAAAATTATAAAGCTCTATTCAGATATGCCATAATTCTTTCATAAAAGTGTGAAAATATATATACCTTTATATTAATTACAAAAAATAGCATCTAAATCTTCCGTGTTAAATTGTTGAACAGGTTTCAATAATGAGAAAATATAGCCATTATATTTTGATTATTTATATTTGTTTCTGTTTGTGATCTGAATTCTCAGCTTTAATCTTACTTTTTTATACATACTTATTTTATATGTAATATATAAGTGTTTATATATAAGTTGTATATATTAGTATCTTCGCCTGATCGTCAAATAACCTTAAGTAAACTCAAAACACATTTTCAAATAGGAAAATTTCCCAACTTTCATATAAATTATGCAGTACTTTGAAAATTTAGAAACATCCTGTAAATGCGACATTTGTGTGTATGTGTGTGTGTACATGTAAAACAAAATATTCTTCCACCGTGTCACAGCATATAATGAAAAAAATAATAAATTTTTCCACCAGAAAAACATATAACTGTTTCAAACAGAAAAATTAGCGTAATAATGTAAACAAATGTTTATACCGGGTGTTTCTAAATAAATATCGGAGTTTTAAACTCTTTATAGTATTTATTTCATATAACTTACAAGTATACAAATGAAAAAGTAACTGAAATAGTTTTACCTACAGACAAATGTTCAATGTGAGCCCCATTCGTCACACGGCACACATCAAGTCAATTGGCGAATTCATCCCAAATTTTTTTCAGTGTGTTTGGGGTAATTCTTGCAACAGAGAGAGAGAGAGCTGCTTCCATCCTGTGTCTTATGTCTGGAAGGTCAGCTGGTAGCGGATGTACGTACACATAATCCTTAATGAACCCCCACAGATAAAAATCACATGGCGTCAGATCGAGTGAATGTGGAGACCATGCGAAAAAAGCTTTATCGTGAGGCCCTTTGCGGCCATTCCTTTGTTTGGGTACAGTGATGCTTAATCAATCGCGTATTGAGATATGCCAGTGAGGCAGTGCACCATCTTTCTGCCAAATGAAGTTATCTGGTTCACCTTCTTCCATCTAAGGAATAGTCATAGTTGTAGAGCATCAAGATAGGCAGAACCTGTTACAGTTGGTTTTCCGAAAAGGAAACGCCCATACACTTTCCGACGAGATATGGCACAAAAAACATTCAATTTAAGAGTCTCGTTGTGATTCTAGCACCTCGTGAGGGTTTTTTAAGCTCCAGATGAGTGTTCATATGTCCACAGAGGTGTCCATCGGAACGCTCGATGCATAGTAATAGCAGATTCTGTCTTTGCAAACTGGAGAACACAAAATGCTTTCCATTCTCTAGTCGTCATTTTTCTACCAGCGCGATGATCGGCGGAGAAAGGGGGAAAATTAACATACGTTTCGCGCCCATGCACACACATGCCAGCAAACAAAACTGTTTCAGTTGCTCTTTCATTCGATGTGTAAGTTAAACTTTATAAGTTTTTTGTAATAAATACTATTAAACATTAAAACTCCGATATTCATTTACAAACATCCTGACCTTTGGATAAGGAAGTCGGAATATGATTTTAATGTTTTGGAGCATTTTTCTGTTTAAAAAAATATTTTGAGCTTGAAACATATTCTTCATTATTATACAAACTTAAGATCAAGATCACTAAGGGGAAAAAATAAATTTAAGTGTGTAATAATCTATAGCAATATGTCATCCCTTCAAATCATGTTGAAAAGCGTAAATTAATTTTGTTCTAAAAAATGAAATCCTTTAAATAAATTTATTTATTTTATAAGGATTTCCTTGGAATAATACAATTTTATGCGACTTTTGGTAAGTTTGAATCAATCATACTTCTAACATATTTACACTAAAATAAAAATATTTTATGAAATATTCAATGAATTCATTTCAGAGAAGTTTAAGGTCCAAATTCATACTTACATTGTAAAAATTTGCATTTCAGAAAATTTAATTTCTTCTTTTTTAACTTCACAGTGAGATACATGAAAATTGAGCAATAGTTTTTCAGATACTGAAATTTAAAAAAAAAAATGCATTATGTATCTTTACATAAGCTAACTTAAGAGATTCAAATATAAGGATCGTTCAAGTGACGCTTAGGCGAGGCCTGTAATGAAGATTATATTCGATTACGAGATGGGATTTGATGAAACTGCGGAAACGTGGAAAACTCCAAAGACAATTTCTCAATTACTATTTATGAGAACAAAGATACGTGGCGAGATAGTCCAAGTCATTGTAGTATGAGAGTATTCAATTTCTGTGCAAAGAAGGTATGATGTCAAAGAAATTTGTCGTCGTATGGAGACCGTCGAAAACTGTTACGCGGTGTAATTTGCTCCATGGTAACTTAAGGCTAAACATTTCGAATACAGCCAATCTGCATTTTTTTCTAACAAGAGGTATTGTATCATTCATCATACAATCCGCATCTATTGCTTCATAATAACAACATGTTTGGTTCCTACAAGACTGACCTGAAATATCAGGGCTTCACCAGGGATTAAAGGGAGTGATGTTGTTAAAAAAAGGAATTGCCTTATCAACCTTCATCTTTCACGAAAGGTATGGAAAAACTTGTAGAATATTGCACACAATTGTCTGAACCAGCGGTTCTTAAACTGTGGTACGCGGATCTCTGAGGGTTCATAGCGCCTTTCTTAGGAGATCCCCGAAGATCTGTCATCGAATGTTAAGATTTCTCTCTTTTACAGACTCTGAAAGACCTCGTAGAAAAATTGAAAGATGTGTCATCTTAGATTAGATCACTTAATTGTCCTCACTAAAAATATTTACTAAAATATGTATTTCTATCACGAATATTAATTCAGTTTTTTTATTGTTTGTAACTCCATATAGCCATTAAAAATACATAATATTTTCAAAAATATGTAGTAGAAACACACATCCTCAAAGATTAATAACTGAATTCACATCGCGCGCCAATTATACTATACATCCATCTCGATTTTCTACTCGAATAGCTCCTGTATTCTTTATTTGTTTGTGTATACATTACTTATATAATTGAAACTAGTATTTTGTAAGACTTTAAATTTTTTATACATGTATAATTGGAGGTTTACAGTTTTCTTAAAAGAAAAAAAAGAAGTGTAAAAAAGTCTATATATATAAATAGCAGAGGCAGTCTTAGAACTGTTGATGAACCTTTAAATCACTCAGCCATACGCTGAGAAACAAGTGCAAAAACTTTTGGGGGGGAGGAAGGGGAAGAGGGTCCACTATGTCATCCTGATACATTAAAGGGGGGCGGTGATCGAAAGTTTAAGAACCGCTGGTCTGAACTATGATTATATGTGGGTTCTCTCCAAGACAATTACTATACTTCTAAATTGCTGAAATTTTCATTTTCCAATTGTATATTTAATTTTCCAGATACCAATTTATATTTCACTTGAACGATCCTAAACTAGTCGTGATTTTATTAATAAAAGTGAAATTACCTATGCTTAGAAGTTGACTTAAATCGTCTTTACTACAACCAGATGGCACACAAAGTCCAGCTCTGAAAGGTACAATATAATGGAAATGGGCCTTCGTTGATAAGAATTTTACAACTTCCTGTGCAATAAGAAATAAAATTACTTTCCACTAATTAGTAATACGCATTAAACGAAGGTATTTTAAATCATTATATATATAACATTTGATTTTAATAAACTTTACAGTGTAAAAATTTGGTTAAATAAAACCCTTTGAGGCTGCTATTGGACCCAGGGTCAAGTGACCAGGACGAATTCTGAACTGACAACCCTGTCTAATAACTTCCACAATATACTAATGCGATAACCATGAAACTTAGCCAGCATCAGCCTCTCTACACGATATACATTTAGTGGCACTAGTGCTTAAACTCCTTTGTCACACCGGCCCTGACTCCTTGACCATGGCCAATAAGCTCAGTGGCGTAACGGAGAATATTAGGGCCCTCCTGCAAAGTCAGGTTTTGGACCCCAAGTTTGATCTTACAAAGGATTGCAAAACATTAACATTAGGCTTTAGCCCACTTAGAATCATCCCTCCCCCCCGCGAAGTGGGGGTTGCGGGGGTGTACGTCACGTCACTGATTAGGCTATTGCGGCAACTGGCAAATGAAATTAATGAAGTACCAGTTATGACGTCATCTATGAATCGGAAGAACGTATTTTGCCACTGTTATACTCATTTTGTATCTTCAGGGTTACATTAACACAAAATAAAATAAAAAAATAATAATAATTTTAAAAAATACCGTTCCAGAGAAGTTTCTCAATTCTTCCACTTCATCATACAGTTTGTATCTTCTGGTTTTTGGAGGTAAAGGCGATCTTATTTCCGTCAAGCAGTACTGGCCACGAAACAGTGCTTTTTCTTTCATTTTAGGATCTGGGACAGTCGTGTTTAAACATTGATCATATATTCCGAGAAAAGTCATTGAACCACTCAAAATTCCATCAACCATTTTTGCACTGGAGTCAACGACTGCAATAGAAAGTATTATACATTGATAGTATCAGAGAAAATTTAATACAAGTATTCTATAATCAAATAATTAATCAAACTTGAATGATAATTTTTCATATTTTCACTTTTAAGAAAAAATATTGATGTTGTAATTTTATGAGAGGAAAAACTAATGAAAATTTGATTCACACTAACTAATGAACATTTAATTCACACACAAATTTACGTAAGAATATTCAGTGTCTTATGATCGTTTACTTTTATGATTTGTAAAATGTTTTAATCAGAAACTATAAAAAAATTGCTTCAAAAAATTAATGAAATGATGTGGAACTTTGTAGGAAAATTCCCGCCTTCTATCACAAGAAACAGATTTGACAAAATACTAATATACGCATAGACACACATTTTATACATTTTATTTATTTCAACATTTATTGAACTGTTCACCTAAACACTTTTTCTTCATTACAGATATAGGCTCAAGCACTCCAACTCTATGATGTTTAAAACTGAAAAGAGATATATTTTAGTTGACTTTTAAACTGAACCACATTAACAACATAACTTCCGTTAAGTTGTTAATGCGTCTCAACATTATACCACATTTACAACTTAAAAACTCTCCTTGATCAGCTCCCCTTAACGAGTATACTTGTCAAGGAGAAATTGTGGGATTCTGTGTCATGGCGAGTACATCCGTCATGCGTAAAAAGTAGTGACCATTGGCTATTTAAATTGTAATTTTTGAGAAAAACAAAACATATTCCGAAATTTCAAAATGTTTAGAATATTTTGAGGCCACACATGCTGGAAAAAAACAAATAAATAAAAATATATAAAAAATTTAAGCGTGGACCAGCTGAAACGACGTATAAGTTCGAGTAACTAATTTATTTACGTACGATGATAATGTTTGTTAGATGTTAGCCTAAAAGGGGCAAAGGCAAAAGTCGGAAAGTTGATTTATAATAGGGTTCCCCCAGGTATGGTCAGCCGTGGGACTAATTCGGGACGTCGACCAGGAGCTGAACCCATTGATAGCTGTTGGCCCGAAGTTACCGAGCTATAGAGTGGTGTAAATGCCAATTGTTTGATGTTAGAACTATGTGCTGACATTTTAGTAATGGCCCAATGCCATGCTGCCTGAAGAATAGTAATTTTACTGGAGTGGGAGAGGCAAGATTCTTTCTTGTAAGAGGACTGTGATCAACCCTACAGCACTTTCTCCAGAACTTCCTTAGTGTCAAGACAAGTAGAAAATATTTTGTCAGTAAAGAAGGAAGGAAGTGTGTTTAAGTATCTTAGTTCGGGGATATTTTTTTGACAGTTGCTAAAATTTATTGTTATCCAATATGTATTTAATATATGTTTATGTTGCCTCCCAGCCAGTACGGTGGATATGATCCTCGGATTGTAGCCGAGTTGGTTTGGGTTCGAATCCCGAATAAGGCATAGTTGTATTTTCTTCGGTACAAGAAGTCGGATTTTTGCCTGTCACAGATTCCAGTATCGAAAGGAAAGGAACGCGCCCCTTCTCTTGACATGCTGGGATCATCATCTGTAATAAATGCTTATATTCTTCTGTTCGTATTGTATATGTTTCTGTTCTCTCTTCCACTTGTATCTCATATGAATCACAGAATAAAAACACACAACATATGTTTATGTTAAGCAAATAAATAAGATTATTAGTAATAAAATTCGTAATTTTATGAAATAAGCTCATTTTTTATCCAATATTTTAACAGCGGCGCTTACTCTGTAAATGACGAGTATACTCGTCATCGCTCGATTTCAGTGACACACATAGTTGCGCACTTTTTAACGGGGGCGCCACAGTTAAGTGGTTAAAATAGCTCAACATTATGTATTTTCAAGAGATATTATGAAAAAGCTCAAAAGACATTTTTAAACAGCTCAAGATCACATTGAATTCTATTTCTTCTGTTATTCGATGCCTTAAAGTCAGTTTAAAAATATGATACTACTTATATATATATATATATATATATATATATATATATATATATATATATCGAAAGCATTAAAACTAACCAATAATACAAAAAAATGTTAATATATCTTAAAATTTAACCCTAGAATCTAGTTGAAGAATTTACAAGAGGAAATACCTATAAAATACTTTTAGTTTGCATGCAATAGTTGACAGTTTCAATGCCAATGTTTACAGGAAAATGTCTTATTATTTGGTTATCTATTACATAACACAATTAATGCAGGTATCGGAGATCTAAAAAAATATTGCACTTATTTACATAATAAGTAAATCAAAAAAAAATCCGTGCAGTCTCGAACATGGTAGAAACACAAGAACAAGGAAAGAATTGCAACTCATGATTATTTTCACAGGTGTTCTTTTTCTTGCACAATAAGAAAAAACAACTAAATATTTTCGAGAAGAAAAATTGGAAAAGAATAAAAGCCTTCAGGGGACATAAACATACGCATTATTTTATAATCTAACAGTTTATAAAAGTGAAAAGATATATCCAACAATAAAAAAAGCTCTGTGTTTTTATTACTATTATTAATTAAAAAAAACATTTCCTTGTACGCCAGACAGAATTTTATAACCAAGCGTATCCGAAAATTACACCTTAAGTAAGGTACTATCTAAATCCATGCACTAAATCCTTGTAGACATACTCATTATTGTTTGTTTTTTATTTGGTAAAATTTTTAAGCAATTTTCTCACTTATCATTACTGCACCGACGAATAAGAATAATATGAAAGATGATTATACACACTTAAAAAACAAGGTCATATTACTGAATCAGAAAAATATTAATAAATAAAAAAGAAAAACTACTCTGGTTACGTAGACTAATAATATGAAAAAAATAATTCTTTCTTATATATGAAGTCAAAAGGAAATGATACTTTGTACAAATTATATAGTTACAGTCGAACCTCTATATAACGAACCTCTAGATTGCGAGTTTTTCTATATAGCAAACTTTTCCCTGGAACCTTGAATAATTCACGATTTTCTTCGTAAAAAACCCCTTTATAGTGAAGTGCATTTTCTATATAACGAGCTTTTTCTTTTGTGATTCAACTTTTGTTCTCCCTTTTTATTAAACTATTTCTGAAAAAAAAAATCAAGTTATTCTCTCTTTAACACATTTTATGGAGGTCATAAATCTTGGACTAGTTTTATTACATCCTAAGTCGCCGAGAGTCATAGAGTTCTGGACGTTTCATCCAAAAAGTGCAACCTTTAACCCCCATTGCCCAGTTCACTAGAAACATCTTCGATATCCTCTTTCACCCTCAGTGGAGTTGTCCCGTTTCCCCGTGTTCTAATAATAAAATAATGTATGTTTAGTATTACTCGTATGCTTTAAATTATAAAATGTCCTTAAAATTCATCAATTTTAACATAAAATTATTTTCTTGGTATTAAAAATACAGTGAATTCTTTGACATTTTGTCTTGTTTTCCTTGCAGTTTTTCTTTCTTTCTTGATGGGTAAGATATATAAAATAAACATATATTAATTTTAAAAAAGGAGTGAATAATTACTTGTTTTAATATGTAGTGTTTATGAATTTAAAATTTGTCTTACATAGTTTATAAAGTATAATAAAAGATGAACCTCTATATAACGAGCTTTTTTCCGGGATTTAGCGACTTCGTTATATAGAGGTCCGACTGTATTTACAATTTTTGTAATAATTTATTCTCATTCGCTTTATACAATTTAAAAATTAATAAAAATATTTAGTTGCTTTTTGTAACAGGAAAATATACGATACTTTTAAATTATGTGCTTCAAGAATAGATTGCATCCCATGTACAAGGGAGATTCCGGTGGCTTAGAGGTAGCGTTCCCGCCTCGTAAGCCTAAAGTTGCGTACTCGACCCAGGTGGAATCGATGGATCTTCTGCATGTGAACATCGTAGGTATGCATGTCATATGAAAGATCTCTTGAGTATCAATTTGGCTCTGGTACTCTCGGCAATAATTAGCATCCGACGAGAGTTTGGATCGAATAAAATTCAAGCGTCACAATTTGGTAGTGGAAACCACCACTAGATGGTGCCACCATTGAAATGGCTCTTACTCTTGGGTACTTGGCGAGTATGCAATGGCTTAGTGGGTAATGGGCAGAACATTGGAAAAAAATAACCTCGGTAGCAGACTGGTCATGGTTGTGTACTCGCAGCCAACATTGCTTCTGTCGAGTCATGCATTTAAATCCCTAACGTTGTCGTGGGGTGGAAGTTTGGAGAGTGGGGGTCGGCTGGAATACTTTTGAGTAGCTTCGAAGTGCGCGACGTTAATAAACAACCGACCACCCACACTTTTATTCTTGATTATGTATTTGTTGTTCAAAACACGATAAACTTCAATGTTGAGCTTTGAGTTTCATGTGCTTCCCTTTCAACTAAAAACATGGATGGAATTAGTAGTATTTTCTTAAATCTTTAATTGATTCCCTTCAAATGTCGAGTGAGTCAGTGAATGTTAATTAACGTTACATTATAATGCAAAAAACGAAAGCTATTGGCAACATACCTCGTAATTCTGAAACCCGGTCAAGGGATGAGGTCGACACAGGAGCTATCATCCACCCCTCAACGGGAGGACTTGATCCCCGACAGATTTAACGTGCATCAATGCCTCTACATGGCGGGTCTTCAATGGTCCGAAGTTCCGAACTCATAACACCCTGGCCATGAGCTCGTGCCCCACTAAAGACCCGTCGTGTAGGGCAGCGATGCACGTTAAATCTGTCGAGAGCTGAAACGTCCTCCCGTTGGTGTGGTGTGGTAGCTAGGAGAGCGAGGTGCCTGCTCAGGTGTCGTCCACGTCACTTGACCATGGTTCAAAATTACGTGGTCCGTCGCCAAAAGCCCTCGTGTAGCTCAACAGTGCGACGTTAATATTCAATCAATCAATCAATCAATCATGAGCTCGGGACCATGGCCACTGGCCACCACGGCCATCCTTCAAATGTCGAATCCTGCATTTGCATTTGGTACTTTTTGGTAAATTGTTTATCTTTCAAGGTTTCTCGCACTCATTTTGTATTTTAGCTGCATTCAGCTTTATAGTCCCTCTATAGCAGTGATACTCAACCTGCGTCCCGCGGGCCACATGTGGCCCGGTCATAGCCCATTGCACTAAGAAATTCTATTATTGGAGAACAATGCACAAAAATATAACAGAAAATTCTATCAATTAAGCAATCAAATGTATAAATTTTGCTATCAATTTGGGTGTTTTATAATACACTGCTGGACAATTGCTAAGGACGGATAACACTATCATCCATAGCAACCACAAAATGAAAGGAAGCAAAATGTGGAAAATCAGAATAAGTGCGGGATATTAGTAAGAAGAAGTATGAGTATGCAAATTTTTTTTCCACGTCTGTTCATCACGTGATTGCGTTCATAAGAGCTTTAAAGGTTTTGACGCGTGTGGACAGTTGTTGTTTCAATTCAAAGTTTTAAAGGAAAGATTTAATAGACGAACTTAAAATTTATGGCATGTCTTCCCGAGATCACATAGATGATTTTATGCGTGGCCGAATTATTGGAAAGATCGAAGAAGGGCGAAAAATAACAGATGTTGCCAGGGAGTTCGACATCGCTCACAGCGTTGCTTCACGGCTGTGGAAGTCATTTAAAACTACTGGAATGTGTAGTAGACGGCACGGGGGAGGTCGTGTTAGAAGTACGACGAATGCAGAAGACAGATATATCGTCCTATCAGCAAAAAGGAACAGGCGCACCACAGCTCAGCAGGTGGCAAATCAGTTTCTTGCTGCCTCAGGAAAGCAGATCTCCCGAAAAACTGTTGCCAGACGTTTGAGGGGAGGAGGACTATACGCACGCGGACCTGTTGTGTGTGTCCCATTGACCAGACAGCACCGTACTGCCCGTTTGCAATGGTGTCGTGAGCATCACAATTGGACTGAACAGGACTGGGCATGCGTACTATTCTCAGATGAGAGTAGGTTTAGTCTGTCAACGGATTGTAGACGCCAACTGATCTGGCGCGAGAGTGGTACTGCTTATCGTCCAGAAAATATCCAGGAAAAGGACCGATATCCGACATGCAGTATCATTGTGTGGGCCGGCATCATGATCAATGGCCGCACGCGCCTACATGTGGTTGCGAATGGGACTATGACGGGCCAACGATACATTGATGAAGTTCTACTTCCTCATGTTCGTCTTTTCCGTAGTGCTGTCGGTGATAAATTTGTTTTTATGGACGACAACGCAACATGTCATCGAACACTCGCTGTTCAGGATTGTCTAGACAGCGAGGGTATTCAACGTCTCGTATGGCCAGCGCGTTCTCCGGATCTAAACCCCATTGAAAATGTGTGGAATGCATTGGGGAGGCAAGTTTTTGGTCGATACTATCCTCCGACAAACAAGAACACCCTCATCCGTGCACTCACAGAGGAATGGGATAAATTGCCTCAACAGCTGCTGGATAATGTTGTGCAAAGTATGGTACGACGTGTGGAATGTTGCATCACACTCCCCGGTGGACATATCAAGTACTGATACCTTTCTTTAAGGTGCCTGCTGACTTTTAGATGCATTGTTCCATTTCTCCGTACGCAGATCAAATGAACATTTTTTTTTCTTTCAGATGTTTCACAGCTTTTGTACTTTCCAGAACAATAAATATTCTTTATTCTAATGTCCGAACAGTGTGGCAACTATATTTTATCCTACTAGGCCTCATGTCTCGCTTAATGTTGTGCTACATAGCAATTTGTGATCCGTCCTTAGCAATTGTCCAGCAGTGTAGTAGAATGTAAGCAAGAAAGCTTGATCATAGATGAAAGAAAGTATAAATTATCCCATAACTCAGTAAAAATTCATGAAAATCAATATTTTTGTGGGGGGGGATTGATAGAAAAATTATTAAAATAAAAGCCAAAAATATGAGTTTTAATATTTTGATCAATTTTGTGTCAATATTGCTTTGGTTTTATAGAGTGCTTTTTCCATTATTCGCATGTTGCGACCCGTATGAAATACCTTTCATATGTATGTGGTCCGCGTGAAATACCTGTCATGCATATGTGGCCTGACGGGGAAAGATTGAATACCCCTGCTCTATAGTGTCGGTACATGGGGGAATACAAACAGTATGAGCACACAAAGCTTAACACAGCAGACTGATTACACAAAATCATTGTAATTACATTCGTTTTTCCGAATATACTTTTAAATGTTTTTAAATATTATTATGCTATTAGCGTACATTTCACAATGATCAATTCAAAGCAAGGTTAAGTGAGTCAATCACTATGCTTATAGCAAACTAGCGAAATACTTGTCCTGTTTTATTGTGTTAGGATAATGATAGTTAATTGTACATCGTAACTTTCTATTGAGAGATGGGAACATGAATACAATATTCGTATTATCCAAACAAAGGAAAATATTATTCATTATTAGTATAAACATACTAACAAGAAAGAGAATTGTAAGTATACATATCATTTTCTTATATCACATTATTACACTTCTTGTAGTGTTTATATGTCTTTGTTATGGTAATAATTTTGCAACATCATTAGGAAAGACAGAAGTGTAGAAAGAAAGCATTTATATTATTCTCAGATATTAAAGAAAAAAATTCATAGGAAATTCCTTATAAAATTTTCTAAAATCAGCAAACTGAAGAAATGCATAATTTAAAAGAAAACTGAGAATACTGGAATATATATTCTGGAAGTTGAGGGAAAAGAACAAACGGGAAATATTTTCTCGACGTTGAACAAAGAACAAGAGGAATTATTCGGAAGTAGAGTAGAATCAAAAAAGACATAAAGCATGTCCAATAATCCCAATATTTTGTCTAAAATTATTACTGATAAATTTTGAAAGATCACCATTGAAAATAACGTGATACAAGTTAACAAATACGATTTTCTTAGAAACATAGAATTCTGAAGCATTTTTTAATTACTGTTTTTGAAAATTAACGAACATTGTAGGAACATTAAAAGCGATGTTTACGCAACTCAACGTACAAAGATGTTACATTGCGTTATGCTTTCAAGTTAATCTCTTCCAATACCTTTTATCTATGTTTAACTTGTCTTAATGATAGGGTACATTAAAGTTCAATTAATAAATTATTCATTGACGTCTCACGTCGAAGCTGCTTGAGGGAAACTGGTGACATATCTCGTAATTCTGAAGTAATGTAAGTGACGTGGTCAATGCTTGAGGTGACACCTCCCCGTACCACACCTCATCAAAACTCCGTGAAGATTTAGAGTACTGATAGATTTAACGTGCGTTAGCATCTTTACACGACGGGTCTTTAGAGGCAACAGATTTCAAACGCAAACTTCGTCAGATGTCGTAATTTCCAATCTCTCCGTTCGTGTTCAATTGCACTTTGATGGCCCTGACACCTTTAGAAGACTTTGGTCCACCCAGTAAAGTGTGAAAGGTGGTGACATTCAGAAATGACATCAGAATTCTCTTTGTTTTTATCGAACAGTTTTACCATCAACGCACGCTCAAATACCGACACTACCATCGCATATCGACATCATCATCGTGACGGTCGTAAACCTCGCATAATATGAAATATAAATACTTCTGCAAACATTATATAACCGGGCCTTTTTTTGTATAAGGCTTCATCTACTTTGCAAGTATGCATATACTGTTTCTTCTTCTTGAAAGGAGGTCGGCAAACTTGTAGCTGTGCTGTGCCAAGTAAATCTACCAATACGGCTCAGGGTGCCACGCTGTAGAAAATATTTGAAACAAAAATCAATTTCCGTGGCAATGCATTCAGAGTTAGGGAATAGTGATCAAGAATACAAATTTAGAGTTATATTATGTATTAATTATGAGTCACATTTAAAATATTTATTAACATATAAAATATAACTATCCCTTCAACGTAAATAAAAAAAAAATTAAAATTATTTTTACATTGTTTTTTATTATGTTCTCTTTTAAAATTTTTATTAAAATAAGGAATAAATTACATAAAATATAAGTATTTTAATAAGTAAAATATAGTAAAATAAAAATAAGTATTTTAATGTGAACTTGTCCCTTCACCGCTCTACTTCAAATTACGATATCAGGGGAGTAATTTATGACTTTCAGTTTTACATGCTTCTGAATGCTCAATTGTTAGATCATTTCTTTCTCTCAAAATATTTTTCATCAGAGAAAAGATTTGTTCACATAGATATGTAGTGCCAAAAGATGAAATCAGGGGATACGCAATTTTTTTCAAACAATTAAATCTCTCCAGCAATGACATTCAACAATTTAAAATAGCTGCCGATTTATTGTTGGTTATCTTTCAGATTTTTATGTAATTCCATAAATGTTGCATTCCATAATTCTGAAGATGTTAGTTCAATAAATTTCATTCCAAAGTTATCAACTTCTTTCCACTCAAAAAATTGACAAATTTGTAAAGTGGTGTTAAGTGCCATTTAGAATTGTACTGTGACGTCTTCGATAGTTGTGAACCTTCACCCTTCTATTCACGATAAGTTTTATGGCTTTCACCAGATGTTAAGCGACAAGTGCGACGTCTTCAATTGGGGTGAACCCCCTCCCTTCGATTCACGATAAGTTTTATGACTTCAACCAGATGTTAAGTGACAAGTGCACGTGGCCATGGGGGCATTGTTTATTGTTTGACCTCGGGAAAGCGTTGACACCCAGACTGGCCGTCATAATGGCAAAAAGAGAACCGGCACCCATTGATAATAGACGAAGCCTGTCAAAAAAGAATCATGTCGCCTCGACCGATGTCGAGAGAATAGGATAATAGAACACAGGTGGTGTGATGGACAAGTGTGTCCAGATGTTGGACAAGAAATTATGGCGCCATGGTCCAGACGGCCCGGGTGTGTATTTGTGTGTTACGCACGAATAGGGCTAGGGAGACCGAGAGAGTCTTTTGTAGCCTGTCAATGAGAAGGAACGAGGGGCATGTTTTGGATCCACCCATGGTGTTTAAAAAGGGTTTTTTTTCAGGAGACGAGAGAAGAGCCCTGGATGGAGAGAACTTGAGGAGAGCGCTAAAGAAAAAGAGAGCGCTGGATAAAAAGAAAGGAGAGACGATGAACGCCGGTGGTTTTTGAGAATTGGAGTGATATAAACTGACTGAGAGAGAACCGACTTGGCGTATAAACTGTAATTTATTGCTTCAATAAGAATTTGTTGAGCAAATAAACAAACCTTTTATTTCCAAATTAGGCTGTGACAATTTATTGTTTGGTAGCTACACTCGACGTTACAGTACAGAGAGCCAAATGTGGCACGCGTGCCGCAGGTTGCCAACGGCTGTTCCAGAACAAGTAAGAAAAAAAAAGATTATCTAGAAAGCATAGTTAAAAATAAGGAATTAGGTTTAAGGAACAGTTGAGAACATGGGTATGGTAAAGGAGCTAATATAAAAGGTTTATGAAATATCATGCAGCCATTATTCTGCAAAAGTATTCTAAATCACAATAGGTTGCAGAAGTCTAATTTTAATTTAATTTCCTTGAAGATCATTCAGAGTTATCTCTCTCATTTTTTTTGCGTAACTTTCCAAAGCATACATTCTATAGACATGAAAATAAAATCCGAAATATCAAATCAGTCTCAAGAAACAACTTACTTCCTTTCAAATTCAGTCATTTTGAATACTGGAAGAAGTAAATCATAGACAATAAAACATTTCAAAATTCCAGTGTAGTTATCATCAATATTATAAATACATATATTTAAAGGGTTTTTCAAATAAAAAATCTTGAAAATTTCCTTGAATTGAGGTTTAAATCTTCTCTATTAAACGCAAAAGAAATGTCTGAAAAATTGAAAATAATACCTGAATTTTTTTAATCAAAGAGCTGTACAAAAAAGAATTGTTAGAAAGAACCGATTAGCAGTTCAAAACTCCTTTTTTATAATCATAAATGATAATGCGATTACTTCTTTTAAGAAAATTCAAAATTTATCACGAACAAATGATACATAATGTTTCTTGTAATTTTAATAACACTAAAAAAATTGACTAATGGTTATCTTCTTAAGAATGTCAGATTTATATAAACATGACCGCATAAGAGAAAACTTCCTGCATTGATTGATTTGAGATTGTCAAAGTGTTTGTTTTCGAGTTTTGCCTTTTACAGAATCACAACATTGCAATGCTTATTTAAAATATATATTTGAGTTGCATACATATGTTGCAACTGTTCCGAACGTTACATCATTTTTTATCAATTAACAACAATGTTTGTAGAATATTTTTCAACAAAACACCTTTTTCAAGTTTAGTATGGCTACAGTATTAAATATATTACTAGTGAAATAAATCAAAAACATATTATAGTTTATAGTTGGTTATTTTATTTAATGTTAGAACTGATAAGCACATGTTTTCTTCATTAAAAAACATTGACTTGATTGAGAAATATTATATTTTTAGCTACGCGGTACCATCTTTACAATTTTTTTTTATTTTTAATAATTAGAATTTGATTTTAATTGCGTGTATTTTCTAACATCAAATAATAAATCCATATAAAAAGTTTCAAATTTATAACAAAATGATTGTAAAATTTAAATTTTTAAAAATGCTTTTAGCACTTTTTAAATTTTTAAGGCTTTTTTAAATATGTATAGTGTTCTCCAAATTTTTTCCAAGTTCCTTATAATATACTGCATAAAATTGAGTTTTTTCTGCTAGAGTTCTTTAATTTTATAATAATTTTTTCATTGTTAAGTATACAAGAAATTCTCGAAAAAAAGAATTAATTTTGATTTTGAAATGTTTTTAAAAAATTACTACTATCTTAGAGTTAATGCCATATACAGTTTCATAAAACACATACTTTAGAAAATGTTTAAAACATTTCACGCCCCTATTTCAATTATCAACAGAACCTTAGTATTTTGAATAATAGTATATGAACAAAAATTCAACATGGAAAAATATCAGTTTGAAATTTTCATTCCATGAGTAGCATGATATAAAATTTATTGAATAGTCTGAAACTGTTATGAAATGTTAATTAGCTTATTTAAAACTGCTTACCACAAGCAATTGCAAAAATTTAGAACAATTAAACAGTATACTTATATAACGAATAGATAAAAGAATACTTATGAAGGATCAATATTTCTTGAGAGAGAAAAATTACCTAAACAATTATAAAGAAAACAAATACACACACCTCAGAGCTATTTCCATGCTCAGTTTTAAAACTTACATAATGCACTGAAGCTGTTTATATAGAATATTACAAATATTCATCATTTTTTTTGTTCTGTAAGTAATACACTGTGAAATAATGGATGATGCGCTGATAAAACTGTAATAAGAATTCACTTCCACACTTCAAGTTACAATGATCAAAAACAGCAGATTATCAAGACATAAAATTAAAGATCTAGAAAAAATCAAATGCATCTTTCTTTTACGATCGTCCTGATTATTTTGCAACAAATTATTTGTATATTATGGATTATCATAAAGAATCAATCAATCTTCATATTCTCTGAAGTTTCAAAATGAATTAAAATGCAAGTGCTTAACCGAGGAGCACATTTTAGTATTCTGCTCACGTTTTACTTTCTCCGTTTATATTAATTCTCTAGTAAAATAAGATCACTTGTTTCTTCAGTGTTGTAATTGACCTTGTAATACTTACCAACCAGCTGAGTAACAAATATTTATTACTTTAAACAAGTTCAAGATCCTCATAGTACAAATTAGGTCATTGCTCATTCGAATGTATGAAATCAATAGTGGTCTAAGTCATTTTGTTCTCAGTTTGAGAAAATTGAATGTTATGATATGAATAACAGTAATATAACATTTAATATGACTTAATTAATTTCTAATGGGCACAAAACATTTGCGGTGAATATTCCCAGTTTTGTTTTTGCAAAAGAAGTATTATTTCACTCGATTTATGCCATTGTGACTTTATTATTTAAATACCTGGAATGATGCTAAACAATATTAAGTTGTTACAATATTATTATTCTCTTTATTAAGCAAAATATTTCTGCCGTGTGTTTGAAAAGTAAGCTAAGAAGCAACGGGGAAATATCATAGGTCAAATTCATAAATGATAAAAATAATTAATTAAATTTCATTGTATAGATTTACATTTGAGAGAATTTTCTCTCTGATTAATTCAATAGTATTCTGTCGCTGTTTACTAAATGAGCTGATAAATATTATCTTGCAAGAGTTTATAAAATTTAGATAAAAATAAAAAAAAATATGTAGAAATTTAGAAATGTTACTGTTATAAAAAAAAACATTATTACTGAAGAATTAAAATTTTTCAGATGTGGTTTTATTCAAATGAAACCTTTAATATACTTATTTATTATGCAAAAAAATCTTCTAGATTATTTAAATACTATGAAATAAAATAATCATAAACACGAGTTAAAGATGTAAAAAATTTACAAAAAACAATGTATCTAATTTTTTAATTTTTTGAAAATTGTTGTGAAATGTTTCAGATTTTCTTTCCCTACATTTAAACACATATTTTTACTTATTATCTACTATATTATTTTATGAAAGCTACAGCCGTATTGTGCATTTTGTTCTAGTTAGTGTATAAATTATAACATGCTTTTGTCCCTTGTTCTTTATAGTCTGATTTCTAAGCGAATAAGAGAGAGAGAGTTTTAATGTTTCATTCAACTTTTTTTCCTCTATCTTTACTGATTTATAATTTCTTCCTACATTCCAAATGAAGGGAAAAAAATTTTTTTCTAGTTCTCGACTATTTTTTAGGATTAAGATTATTGTTTAATAATTTTTTAGAAAATTTAATAACTTGACTCTTATTATAAGCTTATGACAAAATAATTGAAAAAACAATAATTTAAAATTGTATTACGATTATATGTATGAACAATATAAGTTTCTACGGTGCCTTTAAGGCTAAAAATATTTATATCATAAAAACCTTGTTTAAATAATTTTCATTGCATCTTGTTAAAACTGATGATCAAAATTTATATGAATTTATAAAAAGTAGCCACTAAAGTGCTTCCTTTATAAGGTTAAACCCTTAATGACAAGTATTGTATTTTTCTCCAAATTATACATTACGTAATCGAGCATTTTTTAATGAAACATAAATATATATCAATGTCTAAGTTGATTTATTTTTATGAGGTAGGAAAAGCATTATTTTTCAACATAAAATATCCATTAAATTAGTAATCAATCAAAGTAATCCATCTATATACGCCAAAGTAATTAATCATAAATTTTGATATTTATAATAATGTCTTATAACTCTGTATTTAATTCTAAATATGCAATATAATACAAGATATCGATTAATATGAATAATCTTATACGGAAACTAAAAAATGTGATGTATAGCTATCAATAAACGTTGCTCCAATTACAACCTGGTAAATATTTTACATTTAATAGATAGAAATTAAAATAACCCTAATGATCCTTTTAAGAGAAAAAATTAATCAGCAGTATTAATGACACAATTAATTAATATAATGATTATTTTATAATAATAGCTATAAATAATGATGATTTTATAATAGTATTAATTAATAATTATGATTATATAATAATGATTAATAATGAGTAATAATTAATATTAATAACACAATTAATTAATATAATGATTATTTTATAGTAATAAGAATCAATAATGAGGATTTTATAATAATATTGTTTAATAATGATTAATAAATAATAATAACACAATTAATTAATATAATTATTTTTTATAGTAATATGAATCAATAATGAGGATTTTATAATAATATTGATTAATAATGAGTAATAAATAATATTAATAACACAATTAATTAATATATTGATCTTTATATAGTAATATGAATCAATAATGAGGATTTTATAATAATATTGATTAATAATGATTAATAAATAATATTAATGTCACAATTAATTAATATAATGATTATTTTAGAGTAATGGAAATCAATAATAATGATTTTATAATAATATTAATTAATAATTATGGTTTTATAATAATATTAATTAGTAATTATGATTTTATAATAATATTAATTAATAATTATGAGTTTATAATAATATTAATTAATAATTATGATTTTATAATAATATTAATTAATAATTATGATTTTATAATAATATTAATTAATAATTATGATTTTATAATGAAATTGATTAATAATGATTAATAATTAATGTTAGTGACATAATTAATTAATAAATTTATTATTTTATAGTAATATGAAACAATAATGAGGATTTTATAATAATATCAATTAATAATTATGATTATATAATAATATTGATTAATAATTATAATTTATAATAATACTAATTAATAATGATATTTTGGACAAGAAAGAATTACATCTTAGCATTATAAAATAGAATACTAATTCTAAAAAATCACTTAAAATTTTTAATCTAAAATAAAATTGAATAAACCACTCACAACTGAATGCCCATGTTTTTAGACTGCGCAATCCTGTTACTAATTGAAGACTTTCTCTTAGGCATTGGGAAGAAATATTCAATCGGCTTGAAGATTCCAAAATCGAAGGCATCATGGATTTTATTACGGACTGAACCGTTCCCTTAAGATTTTTGTCTAATTTTATCCATGATTCTAAAACATCGGTTACATTTGCTGGTATCGGTGGCGGATCCCAAATATTTGCACTAGTCTTAGAAAAAAGAGACAATGCAAATAGCAGAACTGCAAATACGAACATTCCTCGAAGCTTCATGTTTTACTGAATGACTCTTGAATCCTTCGAACTACCCAAAATGTTTCAGATCTTTGTACGACAAATTATATAACTGTAAAAAATTATAGAAAATCGTTTTATAATGATCCGTAAATAAGTTCTGGAATAAAAAGGTACCAAAATTTGTTCCTCTACATGGATTATCTGATTTTTTTTCTTTTTACCCGCTATATATTTTTGTAAGAACAATAAAACTACTACAGCAAATAAATACAGAAGTGACCTTAATATCAAGTAATCGTTCACTATAGGAAAAAAACAATGGAAAGCAAGATTTGAGTTAAACGGCTTTAATTACAGGAACATCATAAAAAATATATTTGTCCTTCAAATGTATTGAAAACATGCATTTTTCCATTATTACATACATAATTTATTATATACATCTTGATAAAGTTTAAAGACTTTAAAGTTCCAAGACCTTAAATATTAATTTTAGTAGCTTTAATAAATTTTCTGTTGAATTGGCATGTTATCAATAATAATTTTATAGTTTAGTAGACAATTTCAATAAAGATTAAAATAGATTTTCTTAAAATTTGATAAATTAAGAATTATAGTTTATCTTATATAAATATTTATGTTTTTCTTTTCCTTCAAAAGTTTACTAAGCTTTCTTAACTACTCTATTAGATATCACCATGTGATTTTTCACTCTTTTAGGTGAAATGTTTCCTCTTCGTTTTTCATAAAAATAAAGAGTTTTATTAAAGTCATCAATATTCGTCGACAAAAGTAATTTGAATTAAACTAGGGGAAGATATCTTCTCTGTATCTAACGGTCGACGTACCCTCAATGTACAAATTATACAACTGTTCACACTCATTGTTCAAATTTTAATGATGTAATTTATATGTATTGTGTAGTTCTGAGTAAGATAAAATAAATTTGTTATATACGCAAGCAACGCCTTCCCTTACATAAGAATGGCATTTCAATGGAAAATTTGAATATTAGCAACACAGCCTAATTGGCATTATAAATAAATTTATTACAACATCACGAAAAACGTTTTTATATAGAGAGAGATAATATCATGGAAACTTAAACATACTAATATTCAATAATGTAAAATAATTACCTTTTAATAAGTGTTAAAAAAATGTTCCTTTACAATCAAGAGCACTGAAGGAGCATTTCTATATTCTGGAAATTTAAGTAGAATGCAGAATAATAGGATGAATGGAATTAAATTATAAGTTAGAAAGCTGTAACAAATACAGGAAACAATTGAAAATGCCTAAAAAGAATTTTATTGCGTAATTAATGGAAACGAAACAAAATGGAGGGAAAAAGTTCATGTATTTCTACAAAAAAAAGAAATTGCTAAAATTAGTTAATGAAGAATGTGATCACCCCATTTTAGAGGTTTTCAACCTGAGTTTCACGGAACTCTTGGGTTTCCTGGAACTTTGAAGGGTTCCGCAAGTGATTCTTATTTGCTTAATCAAAACGCATAACTGTAGTAAAAATTTTTATAAAAGTTTGAAATCTTAAAGGCAGTTTGTTGGTAAAAGTAAACATAAATAAATATCATGGATAAAACAAAAACCTTGAATTTCGTAAAAGTCACAAGATTTAAGCATGAATAGATAAATCAGAAGGCTTGCCAATGAAGAAAAAGGAACAACTTATCGACATATCAACATATTCGACGTTCAAATCTAAATAAAAGTAAAAATAGTTCCTAAATTTTAGGTTGGAAATTTGTAGGATACGCAGAAATATCGCATACAATTATAAACATTTTAACAGAGGCGTAGCTACTGCGTATCAGCCGTATCAATGATACGGGGCCCCAAAGTACAGGGGCCCTAACACATGTAGCTACAGTCCCACTAACAGAGCGCTAATATCAGAAAAAGGGCCCCCGAAGAACTAGCTACGCCAGTGCATTTTAATGTCATTCTGAACAATGTATTTCAGTTAAAAATATTCCTCAACGTATGTGGCAACAAAAAAGGAATATGGAAGCAAATTAATGCAGAATATGAAATGAGACTGTCGATAACTTCAGAGTTTGATAGTTTGTGTAAAAAATGCAAACACATATCCCAATTATTAAATATAATGCAATGGTAAATGACACCTGAAGCACGATATAGTGAGCAAATTACATTAGAACTATGTTAAAAAAAATTTTATAAGATATACAGCATATTTTTAATTGTCGTTACTTAAAGTATCCTTAACATGTTGATCTGCTTTAAATATTATTTGAATATATATTCTCCTAAAGCTATTTTGAACCTGATTCCCCGGAAACACCTTATCGTTTCAAGGGTTCCATGAGTAGACAAAGTTCGAAGACCACTCTGACCTGTTTTAAAATTCAAATATAACAGCAAAGTTTCGTGCTGCAAATGGAAATCTGCATCATTTTGCAATAACCGATTCTGTCACTTCTGCAGCAAAATGGTTTTATTGAGTGTGAGGGAAAACTCTGTCGTTTTTTTCTAAAGAAAAAAACAATTTTTTTTCACTTTTTATTTAAAACTTAATCTAAAATATAACGTCCTTTGATAGTTCCAACTGTCTGCCAGTGTTCTGGCAGCTTATCTAACCCCTTGAAAAAAGTTATCTGTTTCGGAAGCAAAGAATTCTTCCACTGCCATTTGGACACCCTCATAATTTATGTGTACATTTCCATCAAGAAAGGTTTACAGCAACCTGAACAGGTGATAATAAGATAGTGATAAGATCAGAAGTATATACTGGCTGACGTAAAGTATCCTAACCCAAATCTGCAATTTTTTTTATGTGGTGTGCCAGGCCACATGTAGTCTAGCGTTGTGGTGATGAGGAATCGCGCCATTTCTGTTGGCCAAAGATGGACATTTTCGTTGCATTTCTTTATACAAAACATGAAGTTGCGAACAAGAATGATCATTTCATTTTTATTAGCAACTCCCATAGTGCACTATACCCTTCCTGCTTCACCAGCAACACAACATAACCTTCTTATGATGCATGCCAGCTTTGGATGCGGATGGCGGTGTGCTCCCTCTGTAAACATATGCTTTTTTTCTAACCATATGTTTATACAATATATCCACTTTTCCTCTCCAGTCACCAAATAGTTCAAAAACGGTTCCATTTTGTGACGAGAAAGATTTGAAAAACATATCGAAATTCTGTCCATTAAACTTTCCGCTTAATTCGTGTGGCACCCAAACGGAGAGTTTGGACATGATAAAAAGCCTCTAAACCTGTTCAGAATCGGAAGAGTTTTCCTGTTAGGCCTATCCCCATTTAAAAATTCATATAAAATCATTACTGTAATAAAGTGTGCCGAGAGAGATTTATACTTTATAATCATTCCAAATTCCATACGTTCCAAATTCAGATCACATCGGTATGATTCTGGGTCTCAAAATCAGTAAAAAGCAATCTGACATATGATACCGAGTTCCCTGAAGTGATGACATACGTGTGGCCATTACTCTGAACGGGTTAATGTAATTCAAAGCAGTATGAGGAATTCCAAGTTTGAAATTTGTTTCTATGGAAGTTAACGTGAGATTTGTCCTGATCAATTTGCGTAGAATGTCGTTACTGATATGTGATGGCCTTCCTGATTTGGGTTCATCTCCAGGGGCGTAGTTACAGCTGTATCAATGATACAGCGCCCCCTATCTACAAAAGACCCAACATGTGTAAGCAAAAACCGTAAAAGGTTATCAATAGTCTTATTAACAGAGCTCATATTTCCAAAAAAAGAGCCCAAGGCGCTTTGATACAGGGCTACTCAGGATTAGCTACACCAGTGTACATCTCTAAAAGAAAAATCGCTCAAGCGAAGCTTCACGAGCCATCTTTGGCATGTTCCAGCTGTTACTGTTTCCTCTCGAAACACATCACACAAGTTGTTGATTTTTTTTTTTTGCGCCTCCATTGTGTTATTTCCTTTTTGAAACTCAAACAACAAACAATGTCTTAAGTGTATTTTTTCTTCAGTCACGTTGATAATTTTACAAAAACTAACTAAACTACGATAAAATATGTATAAATCATTAATAGTTTATTAATATAACTGTTTTAACTGTTTTCAGTTGGATCCGAAGTCTCGCTAAGCGCGTAAAAATGCACTTGTTCAAAAACTACAGAACTCTTCCTTATCCCCAATAAATTCAGCAATACCGTTTTGTGAAAGCTGAGGTTCACATCAAAGAACAGCAAATGTTCATCACAACAAACGTCGAAAGAATCATGTAGTTTAATCAATTTTAGATTGTGAATTATAGTGTAATGTCCCTTCGATGACCAAAAAAAAAATAAACGGATTTAAATTGAGTTTCACAAAATTCTAGGTAGTGTTATATCCGTAAGATGATTATTAAAAAAAATTGATTATCATGGTCAAGTTTTTTTATCAAATACTTACCATTTTTAAAATGAATAAAACTAAACTCTTAACTTTTGGAATAAGATATTTAATTAATTGCAGTAATGCTAATGGCAATCATTAATTAAAATTCTGAAAAAACTTTTGGATTTGAAATAACACAAATTTATATGGAACTTCTAAGATTTTTTAAAGCAAATCTAGTTAAATATGTAATCTAAATTTTGAAAGTTAGTATGAAATAATAATCTAACTTATAAAGATGCAATTTGACTATCAAATCATTTTTGATAAATATTACTATAAAATTAATTGCCTTCTGTATTTTAAAATAGTATTTTAATTGTATGAAGAGATAGAAACACATACATTAAAAAAATGACTGTGATATTTCCTGCAAATGAAGAATATAATTGCATGTTCAATTAACTATTATGTAATTATGAAAATAATTTTTAACTCTCTCGGTCCCTGATCCAATTTTTTCTGCTGCAATTTAAAACTTAATTTATGTAATAGCAGATTTTTTAACGGAAAGAAATATTTGTTTTTGCGTGCATATGTGTGTATGGTTCGTTGATTTCAATTAGAGTAATAGTAAGGATCGGATGTAGTACATTAAATTAATAGTAAACTAATTAATTCCCAATACTTTAGTTTATACTTTTGCCCGATATTTTATTTGAAGTAAATATATTCAAATAAATATGAAATAGTAATAATGTATGATTAATGCAAGTATTTAAAAACATGCGAAAAAGGAAAAAACTATCACGAATTATAATCAATTCTTTTTTATATATATCTTTATGCATTATATTTTACAGAAATTACAAAATAATCCATTAAATAGAAAAAGACAATACACTCAGAACATTTTTAAATTTCCTTGACTAAATGTTGTTAGATGACTATTGTTTAATTAAATGTAAGCACTAATGATAAAAAATTATGAATATATTATTTAAAAAACATATTCTTTAACAATTTTATTTTATTTCAGATATTTCCACTTTAGCTCCAGAATACGTTTTATTTCAGAAATAACTACGTTTATAAAAACGTTCTTAATTATTTAAGATTTAAGGTATCCGACTACGTTCGGAACCGTGATTTTGGAAAAGCTTATAAATGGATAATATTTATGATATTTAGAGCTACTTAGATTAGAAAATATATATATAATTGTTTTAAGAATATCATTGCAATAAAAAATTATTTGAGTACAATATTTTGACAAAAATGAACATAGAATGACCCATTTTCAAAACATTCTCCTTTTATGAAAAAAAAAATTCTTCTATTGTAATAATACTTTGCCTGTACATGTTAGCTATATTTATCAGACCTCTGTACAGAACAATAGTCTTTAGAAAATGTCTAGAATTTTAAGGTGATATATATAACTGATGCTGCTAGAATTGGATTTATCCATTTGGGATTTTTCTGTGTCCAGACTTCAACACCTGCGAAGACCGTTTTCTAGAGGGGGAAACCACTTTTTGCAGAAAAAAGAAGAATCTCCGCTACGCCGATAATCATTTCATTTGGTTCCCCTCAGGTAACTCTGAAAATAATGTGAATTTTACAAAAATTTACAATGGAGTTCAGGGCTCTCTGGAGAGAAGTCTTTACTTTATAAGGAACAGTTATAGAGTGGTGGAAGGTTTGGGCCAAATTTCATTATTATATGTAGCATTTTTTATAAAAGGAGAACGTTTTGATGGAATAAAGGTTATTCTAAGTTAATTTTTGGCCAAAATATTGATGGAACATCTTTGGGACTATAATTTTTTTAAATCCTCCTCAAGTCATAATGTCCCTAAAACTATTTTATGCATGTATTATAATTTTTTGTATTGTTTTTATGCCATTTTAAGTGACACTAAATAAATTATTTCCATTCATTTAGCACATATCCTCCAAATTTTTGTTTCTTTTTCAAATCACGGTCCCGAGGCCACGGAGTGGGTTTATCGTTTTTACGACAAAAAAGGGGAAATACCTAATTAATTTCAAATGGAGTGAGTGAGTCTTAGAGTGAGTTCTTTAGTGTTTTAGGTTTTTTATAAAGGCGTTTTGAAAAAAGGTTATTTTAAGTTAATTTTTAAGCAAAATATTATTTTAAAATAATTTTTTTTCATAATGAGCTATTTTATACAGACCTGTCTCAGCTGAATTTTCAAGTGGAGAACATTCATCTCTTACTGTAACAATGTGAGGAAGAATAGTATAATATATTTTTTTTTCAGTTAAGTGCAATTTTATTTTGTTAAATTTGATCAATTGTTCATTAGCTTGGTGTAACGGTTGATAACAAGGATACCTGAATCAGGTAATGTATTTTTTTATTATTATTTACCTTTCTTCTGTTTCGAAAATTATTGTGCAGTAATCATTAAGTTGTAACTCTTAAATTCACCATTGGTTCAAAATTACGTGGTCCGTCACCCAAAGCCCTCGTATAGCTGAACAGTACGACGTTAATATTCACTCACTCACTCACTTAAATTCACCATATTTATTAGATTTAGATTAGATTATTCTACATTTTAAAAAATATACATATTATTGATTAGTTTCTTTAGATTCATTAATACACTTAAATAATTCGTTCAAGGATACGAAAAAAAGAAATAATACTTAATGAAAAATTTGTTTCATAAAGCAGCATTACAGAGAAAGAAGAAAAGGACTAAAAATGATATTTAATTAGATAATTTTTTTAAAAAGAAATTGGATGGTGTATTTTTATAAAAGAAAAATATATCTTAATTTTAAGGAAGAATCAAAATATATAATGGCTCTGAATGGAGTTATAAGTTTCAACCTTACATCTAAAGTTAATTTAGAAGTTTGGGAAATTTTCAAACTTGTATCAGATTTATAAAAATAAATATATGTCTAAAATAAGATACGTATATGTGTATATTAAAGTTCATTTCGGAACAATAATACTCATATATCTATTTAAAGAAATTTTATACTTAATTATTTGCAACATAACACGTTTCAATTCATAAAAACTGTGATGAAATTTAAATTAAATATTTATAAATTACTGTTTTGAACATGTCTATTCCAATTAATTTTCTCAATGCATACATTAGTAAGATGATTAATGTTATTGGTTTGTTATAAGTTTTTCTTAAATCTATGAATGATATCGGTTTAAATTTTCTTTCAGCTATAACATAATTTCAGTTACTTTCTCAAATATATTTTTCTTTAATATAGATGGCAACTTCAGTGCTCTTGTTATATATTTTTCGAATTCAGAAGAAATTTTCTATTTTTTACATTCTGCACATTCTCTTCTTTAAAAAAATTTGTTTTTATAGTTTTATATTGTATAATATTTTTCATGTATTTTACTTCTAATATGTTATTTATTTCTGGTTTTTGTTAACAATTTTACTTTAAATGATATCCTACAGTAACCATTGTTTGGATTGTAGTAGGTTTGCTAACAAATAGGTTTCTGTGGCGTAATGTACACCTCCGCATCACGTGGGCCCAAAGCCTACGTTGAGTTATGGTTTTGCAATCCTTTGTTAGATGTAGCTAAGGGCCCAAAACCTGACTTTGCAGGGGTGCTCAAAAATTCTTTGTTACGTCACTGAATCGGTTGATATAATATTTTTGTTGCTTGCGCCTAGTTAAGATTACTTTTTTTGAAATTAATATTAGCATTTTTAGTTTTTCCTGCTTAGCTTTCCAAAGAAATAGATTATTATTTTAAACTATAGGATTGTGAAGTTTCTTGATATTATAGGTTTTTAAAAATTTGTTTTAAGTTTTCACACAAAAAAAATTTTTTTAATGGCATTTTTCCTCTTAAAGAAAGTATTATAAGTAAATAAAGGGAAAAATGGACTTTTTTAAACATTATTTTACCAACAATCTTCATTCTAAGCCTCACAGTCTTTGTATTACTGTGGAGGATCAACGCCTCTTGCACATGTTTTGTACTTACCTGTACTTTTTCTTACATATGTCTGTACTTTGTCTTACATGTTGTTTAGCATTAGTTATATAGAATTATAGCAATTTAGCACATTATTATAACTGTGTGTGCGTTCTTCTGTTTCAAAGATAATTATTTTAATTTAATCACAATACACAGCCTCAATTTAATTGTTTTGATTAGGTTACTACTTTATTCAATGAATCATAAATGCTCCATATTTCTTTCCCCCTTTCAAAATAGATTAAAAAAACAAATTAATGCTTAATTTTTTTTCAAATTTTTTTTTAAAAAATTCAATTATTTTGCATCGTTTTAACCATTCAAAAAGGACATTCAAATGTAACTTAAACATTTATAAAAACATATTCATTCAAAAGTCATAAGACACGAATAAATTCATGAAATGTGCTATAAATGAATAATTTTATAAATCTTAGTGGATCAATTAAAAGATTTTAAATATGTGTACACAACGAAATATTTTAAAGGACTTCATATTGAATCTTTTCATATTTTTTAAGCAAAACAATATCTAGAAATTAGTTATGAAATAAATTCGTGTATCGTTTGTTTCTTAATATCATCTTTACCATCATAAAAACAGCCCAGTTATGAGCCAGTGCTTTCCTCTGAATATTTCTCCATAACAACTTCTGATTGATCTCCGTTTCTCTTCGATAATTGTGAGAAAATCAGCATCCACCGAATCAATCCACCCCCGCATTCTGCGTCTTATTATAATAATACCAATGTTTCAGATTTATATTTATCCATTTTGTCGTATCAATAAGCAAAAGAAAAAAAAAGCGAAAGAAATATTCTGTAGAGATTTTCAACACAATCATTTATAATAGGCTTTTTAAAGTATCGTATTTGACAAAAAAAAAAATAAATCTTTGTCGAATTTCATTTTAACAAATTTTATTGACTGAGGGCCAACAATAAGGAAATATTTGTATCACATTTCTTTTCTAATTTGTTCAAGGACTCTCTTTAAGTCAATATTGAATTAGAAATGTATTGTGAAGTGCAATTGACGTCTTTTTTCAGTTTCCTTCAGAATGATGAAGGTTACAGATAAAATTTCAATATTGTTGACAGAAATAAATATTTGATATTAAGACGCATCGTTCAAAAAAATTTATTTCCTTGATATCTAAATATAAAGTTTTTTATGGATTTAGATTTCATGTTGATGATGCTTCTCAATTTGTCTCATTATAAAAAGGATTTTGAATTGCATGTTATGAACAACTTTTATTTATGCAGATGTTTTCCTGGAGTGGAATTTACATCTTACGAAATTTCTTATCATGTAAATTCGTATCAAATATTATTCCTGTTTAGTAAAATTAAGCTTTGTGAGAACTACTTTGATAAGCTTTACTTGAAGATACTTACTCTTTCTATAACGGTTAGAAAACAGTTTGGAGTAAAAAAAATATTAATTAATAACGAAAACTAACGAATAAAATAGTTAAAATTCATTTTATACAACAAAATCTTTGTGGGGGAGGGGATAATAACTTTTATTCAAATACTCCTTTGTTGTTGTTTTTTCAATTCCTACTTTTAGTTCACAATCTCCCTATATCTTGTTCAAATTTTCAATCGTTAATAAAATACATTTTAAAGCACTCAATTGAGCTGAAATTTTGTATACACGATTATTTTGAATGACAGTATACTAATTTAATTATAATTAGTAAAAAATAATTGATTAAAACTAATTATTCAAAGAATTACAAATACAGCCACGTTCACATCATCTTTGGTGACATAGCGACCATTTTGGTGACTTGTATCAAAACTTTAAAAGGTTTTATTCCCTCACATTTTAAAGCTCTCATTTGAGATAAAAATTTTACATACATTATTGTTTTAGGTTACAATACTATAATTTAATTATAATTCATTAAAATTAATTGACTGAAACTAATTATTGAAAGAATTACATATACAGCCACGTTGGCTTCATTTTTAAGCGATTTGGGTCAAAACTTTAAAAGATTTTTTTCTCACGTTTTAAAGCATTCAGTTGAATTGAAATTCTATATACACGCTTGTTTTGAATGACAATACGATACTTTAAATGATAATTAACAAAAATTAATGGTCACTTAACATTGTGACTCTGTCATATGTATATATATACATATTCATATTAATTGTAATTGTTTAATAAAAAGTAACTAAAATAAAATTTTCTTTGTTGACTTAAGTAGGATGTATAGTTTTTTTTATATTACTTGTTTTTTCCAGTAACTCATAATATTTTTTTCCTTCAATTATTCTTAAATAATGAAAGATTGATTTAGTTCTTGGTCTCGCATAATGCAAGGTTTGAGGAAAAATTAAAGAAACTGAAAAAAGTCAAAAAACTTTTAAACTACAGAAAATTTAAATTCTGTATGGATTTCTAAATAAGTATCAGTAATAAAGAGTTTATTCGCCTTTCCACAAACTAAAATTTAAACATTGTAACAATAATGATTTACTGAAAGGTTATATAATTATAATTTAGCATTGATTTACAAACTCGGGAAAAATTAATATTGGATCGAAATATAATTTTCCGCGTTAATATTGAAACAAATTAAGCGTTTAATTAATTATAAATACAATAAAAACAAGTATTTTTTAAACTTTTTTTCTTGTTTTTAAAGAGCGCCATTCTACAAGTTAATATTTTTTGAATGAATGTGCTTTCAATATTTTATTATTTTTAAATATTACAAAAACTCTTATTTCTAATAATCTCCAATTAGGAGTTTTTTATTTTTATTTCAATTGTCATATAAAAAACAAACAAAAATAAGTAATTTTAACCTGCTTTAGGACTTTTAAATTCGAAATATCACAGAAAATTTCATATTACTGGAATTAAGGCTAATTATCTTTGACGGACTTGCATTCATTTGTTTGTCTTTTTTATCAGATGAAACATTTTTTCAAGGAACTTTAGAATGACCATAACTGCATATTTTATATTAGTTATTTTTAATTTATATTAATTATTATTTATTCTATAAAAATAAAAGTTGGCACGAGTAAAGCGCATGAACTGATTGACTAGGAATTTATCATGTGACTATTGCATCACACGAATTTAGCCAGTAGCAACAAACATTCCGTTTTGAGATAACAAAAGTGAGTTTATTTATATCACCTTTATTAATTTGAAACTGTTATTACACGTCTGGTAAGTTAATGTTCAGGAAAAGAATATTAGTTTATTTTATTAAAAGCTTTTATAAGTTTGTGTTAATGGTTGTACATCTGTTTCACAATTTCACGCTCAGATTGTACTACTGAAATCCAAAAGAGAATTACTATGGCTAATAACCAATGTTTCGTCAATATTTGAGTGGACTGTAAAACTGGTTAAAGAATAAAAAATCAGTCTTTTTCGCAACGCTAAGCCTACTTTATTCGTGCACCCGCTTTTGTTGGGGTACAGCTAGACAATGTCTACTTTTACGAATTTTTTACAGATGGCGCTACAGTGCGCTGATGACGTAACATTCCGCCCGGCGTTGAAATATACAATATTTCAAAAAATATATTTAAAAAATGCAATTTGCTATATACAGTTTACAAATGCCTAAATGAATTAAATACAAATAAATTCAACATTCTAAAATAAGAAAAAAAAATACAATATTCAAAAATAGAAAAATACAATATTCTAAGAATATAATATACTTCACACATTACAATTTAATTTATATTATTATTTTCTATTGGTAAGATACATATTTTTGAGATAGAACGTGTGAGAACCCCGTGGCAGTTTTTAGTTTAACGACTCTGACCTTACAGTCAGTTCCATAAATAACCTCAAGATTCTTGCCATTGTCCATTTGCAGGGAGGCAAATCATTTTTACTTTAAAAGCACTAAACACCCTACGGCAACATTATTTTCTCGAACTGCCACTTGTTTCTCTGCTGTAAATGATTAAGATAATCATTTTTCCAGCGTTTCAAATAGTTTGTACACACTTTGTTGTATACTGCCACCTAGATAGTCTATTATCTGAAATATCTAAAATTGCGGGCTCAGGTATTGCACTGATAGGTCGACCAATTATAAAGTGTCCAGGAGTTAAAACTTCATTTTCATTGATATTATCTGACAATGGTACTAATGGACGTGAATTAAGTATACCTTCAATTTGAATTATTATTGTCTCGAATTCTTCGAAAGTTTTTTTACTATTAACTAAAGTTCTATAGAGATGGTGTTCGAATGATTTTACCCCTGCCTCCCACAAACCCCCGAAATTAGGAGAACGAGGTGGGATAAATTTCCACTGGATAGCTTCTGAAGCAAAATAATTTGCTAATGTCTCGTTTTTGTTACAAATTAATTTTATGAAACGATTTAATTCTGCAGCTGCGCCTTTAAAATTAGTTGCGTTATCGGACATTAATGTAGAAATGCGGCCTCTACGGGCACATAGCCTCTTCAAAGCTGCAATAAATGCCTCAGTTGTTAAATCAGTCACTGCTTCTAAATGAATAGCCTTTGTAGCCAAGCATACAAAAATCGCAACATAAACTTTTAAAAATATCCCCTTTCTCTGATTTTTAAATTTTATTTGAAAAGGTCCGCAAAAATCCACCCCAGAGTTTAAAAATGGTGCACTTGGAGTTACTCTCTCTGATGGTAAATTTCCCATTAATTGATCTACCCCAGTAGGCTTCTGTCTAAAGCATGCAATGCAATCATGAACTGTTTTCGTGCAATACCCTTGCCATTAATGGGCCAAAACTGCATTCTAATTTGATGTACTAAACCCTGAGCACCAATATGAAAAAACTTCTTATGCATATGCTCAAAAAGTAATTTAGTAAATTTATGTTTACTACGTATAATTATTTGATGTTTTGCTTCAAATGGTAAATCAGCATTCAAAGCCTTCCACCAACTCTGAGTAAAGAATTCTCATCTAAGAAAGGATCTAAAGCCTTTAACTTACTTGTTTTTGAAACAACTTTACCTTTTTCAAGGCATCGATTTCTGCTTTAAACTCACTTAATTGTGCTATTTTAGCTAAAAATTCCGTACTCCTCTTTACTTCATCTGCAGTTAGATATTTCTCCTTATTACAAGACTCCTTAGCTTTGATGTTATTAATGAACCTAAAAATAAAGCTAAAAATTCTAATTAATTTTATGAAATTATTTGTAACATTAAAGAGTTCATCATAAAAATTTGAAGAACACTCAGTCATTGAAAGAGTCACAGCACATTTTAGTTCATCTCTGTAGGAAGGATCAGGGAAAAAGTTGATTGTCCTCGTATTCATCAGTTTGTAAATCTGGACCCGAGAACCACATTTCGTTCTTTAAAAGTTCATCCACATTGCAGCCTCTAGAAATTAAGTCGGCAGGATTGTTCTTGGAGCTAACATGTTTCCAATGATAGTCCTTTGAAAGTGCTTAGGTCTCCGCCACCCTGTTGCTGACAAATGTTTTGAGTTTATGAGGTTCAGTCTTTATCCACGCTAAAACAATCGTTGAGTCTGTCCACATCCAAATTTTATGAATAGATAATTGTAGAATTGGCACAACCTTTTTGACTAATCTCGATAGTAGTAAAGCTGCAGACAGTTCTAACCTCGGTATGGTGAGTGTTTTCAAGGGAGCCACTCTGGACTTGCTGCATAATAATCTAGTTTGAGATTGTCCAGATTCGTTGAAACATTTTATGTAGACAACAGCAGCATAGGCACGTTCTGATGCATCGGAAAAGTCATGTATTTCAATCCGTATTGTTGCAGGAAGTAGAATGCACCTTGGGATTTTGAAGTTATTTACTTTCGCTAATTTTTGGTAGAAGTTCATCCACTCTTCCATTGCATCTGGGGGTAGCTGTTCACTCCAATCTAATTTTATTTTCCAAAAATCTTGGATGAATATCTTAGCCTTCGTAACAATGGGTCCTATCAGGCCCAAAGGGTCATAGAGCCTTGCAATTTCTGAAAGCACGTCTCTTTTTGAGAAGTTGACTTTGTCACTAATCTTTACTTTGTATGTGAGACAATCCACCTTTGGATCCCATAGCATACCTAACGTTTTCACTGGAGCATCCTGAAATTCTCCTTATCAAACACATAGAAAGATGCAGATAAATCTTTCAACAGTTCTGGGCTATTTGACACCCATTTGTGTAGCTCAAAACCCCCTCTCTGTAATAGAGATAATCTGGTTTGGAGTTTTTTTGCACCTTCTAATGTAGACTCTCCAGAAAGAATATCATCCATGTGGGAGACAACAAGGGGTCCAAGACTTTTGTCTTTCTTATGGTTTATTTAACATTAAACAAAAATTAATTAAAAAGGTAGATAAGTTTGACAATGATATGCAGAAGGTAACGCCTGCTCGCGCACCTCTCGCGTTCTCTCCGCTGCTTTTCTCTTTAAAGTTTTGGTTCTACTTTTACTAGTTCAAAAGTTTAAGTTCGTGTTTTAGTTAGCTGCGCCTGCGCGCGAAGACTGCTTTGTTATCTTGAGAATTATTGGATCCTACAGTCGGCTATCCTGACTGTACGCTGTCCGCATCGGTACTTCCTCCTTTTTTTCATCGAGACCAGAGGAGAATCTGAAACATACAAAAAAGACGGAACAGACAAGGACTACACGACAAATACATAGAGATTTAACATATCATAATTTTTCTGAACTAGACAGTTTCTCCATCGTGTGAAAACACCTCTTCGACATCCGGAAGGTTCCACAGGAAAACATTGTTTTTCACAGGCATAAGAACGTCTTTTTTAACAAGTTGATCTTTGGTTGAACGCATCGATATTTTCCTCTGTAGAGTTCTGGACGTCTGTTCAAAACGATTTCTCTTTTTCCTTCGCTTCCACTGCCAGGGCTCAAAGATTTTTCGGAGCAACACAAACCGTCTATATTTACTCTTCATAGGTGAAGGGGCGTTGAAGTTCACGGAACTCGTTTTCATGGCACCATTTACTTTCTTACACAATACTATATCAGAACATTTTTCTCTTATAATACTCAATTTTAACTTAGTACTCTTAATTTTATTACATTTATAATCCTTAATTAGAGAACTCAAATCATTTCTAGTATTAAAGTTTTAAACATATGGCAAATCATAACTAGAGTTTTTTATCACACTTGAAACAGGAACATTTGAAAAAGAAACAACATTAGGATAAGCATAAGCATGAGCACCTAAAGAGGATTCACTTTCATTCAATAAAACATCGCTCTTTGCGTGACCTAGTTTCTTTATTTCAGAATATACACTGGGATGTATAATCATTCTTTCGGTCAAGGTCGGTGATATTGCCGTTCGAACACTTAAGCTGGAAGAGTGTTGATTAAGAGAAAGATTTGTCGGTTTAACTTCATTCGCTGTTCGCCAAAACATGAACTTAATGTTATTATTTCTTCGGAAAGGTGTTTGCACTCTAATTAGTGAGGAATTTAAAACTGGGATCTGGCAACCTGAATCGATCAAGGCTGTTACGGGCTGATGTTCCACAAAAATGCTTACGTATTGAAGATTTGAGAATTCATCGCTATTTTGTTTTTCGCTCTCGACTTTCAAAGTATTCACGTTTATTCTCTTATGGATGTGGTCCTTAGATTCTTTAGGTTTAAAACGCTTCTCACAGTCTCTTGCGTAATGAGATGAATCACCGCATATAAAGCAATTTTTATTTTCTCTTTCAAGATATTGGGGATAGTTCTCTTTAATCTTTGTTTTAAAGTTTTGTGATCTATTTTAAAGGGGTCTTGGGTATATCCATAAGTAATAGGAATTTTTTATGTGATCCGCTTCTAGATGAAATATAAATATCGCACTCTTTAGCTAAATCAATAGGCCTGAACCAATCTTCTGCTTCTCGAATGCCAATATGAGTTGCAGTTTCCCTATTTAAAGTTTCAAATAATTTATCAGAAATTATAAGATCACATAGAGATTCAAAGGAATTAACTTTTCTTAACGAACAATAATATTGGAAGTTTGCCGTCAATCTTGCAGCAAATTGGATGTATGTCTCGCCTGATGATTTTACAGCATTTTTAAATGAGTTTAAACACTCGCGAGGGTTAATTGGAATTCTCTGAGTACTATAGGTTTTAGTTTTCATAGTCATTCAATTCCTCTTCTTTAATATACAGTAAGACATTATGAGCCCTTTCGCCCAGAAGATTTATTAAAATTTCAGATTTATATTCGTCATTTATTTTCTTGGTTAAAAATGCGCGTTCTAATGATTGGAAGAACAGATTAAAATTTTCAGATCTGGTGGGAACAGGAAGAGATAAAGTTCTAATACTGTTTATCATATTTTCTATGTTAGTTTCGAACTGTTTATCTTCGACTTTAGCTGCAGGAGTTAAACTTAATGCTTTATTTTTAGCCCTTTGAAGTTCAATTTCTTTTTCTAATTTTGCTAACTGAAGTTTCGCGAGCTCAATTTTCTGTTTTTCTAAAGTTACTTCTCTTTCGTTTCGCGATACTCTCTCATCTATACAGTTTTGAATTAAAGTTTTAACGAAATCTGGATCACTTTCAAATGTACTACTGTTCTCAATTTTAGTCTTTAGTTTAGCAATAGTGTCCGTACTCTCCACAGTACCGTCTAGATCCCTCAACAACTCTTATGAGATCCTCTTTAAGAGCGTTTTTATACATTTTAGAAAAATATGGAAAGATCCTACCTTTTTTTTCTAGCTCCTTGTTGCTCGCACGTACGATGTATCCAATAATTGAAAAAACGTCGATTCCACTGTGATTTCACCTCTTCGCAGGTAATATCGTTAGATGAAAAATAGTTCTTGAAATTGTTCGAATAGACACCTCTTCGCAGGTGTTTGTGAGTGGATCAACCTCTACACAGGCGGATTTTCGTCGATGGGTTTCAACCTCTACACAGGCGGAATATTTGTCGAAAAATGGCGGCGCGTCTCCTCCACGGACGGCTTTTGTTCACGTTCCAAATTTTGATCAAAATCGAAATTTTTTCAATCCCTGCCTCTACACAGGCGGAGTATTCATGCTGAGTTCAAACCTCTACACAGGTTGAACGAAGTTTCCAAAAAATGGCGGAGCGTCTCCTTCACGGACGCCTTTGTTCATTGTCCAGACTTTGGTTCAAAATCGAAATTTTATCGATCGCGGCCGAGCCCCCATAATTTGTGGGAGACAACAAGGGGTCCAAGACTTTTGTCTTTCTTATGGTTTATTTAACATTAAACAAAAATTAATTAAAAAGGTAGATAAGTTTGACAATGGTATGCAGAAGGTAACGCCTGCTCGCGCACCTCTCGCGTTCTCTCCGCTGCTTTTCTCTTCAAAGTTTTGGTTCTACTTTTACTAGTTCAAAAGTTTCAGTTCGTGTTTTAGTTAGCTGCACCTGCGCGCGAAGACTGCTTTGTTATCTTGAGAATTATTGGATCCTACATCCATATAACTATCATTACAAATCACATCTGCTGCGTCAGGAAATTCCGCTTTTTCTTCATCTGCTAAGGCCCTTAAGGTCCTGGTAGCTAAAAATGGTGCAGAAACTGTCCCATAAGTTACGGTAGTCCCATAAGTTACGGTAGCTAGCTTGTAAGTCTTGACTGGAGCATCTGCACTAGTCTTCCACATAATTCGTTGTAAATCCCTTTGATTAGGATCAACAAGTATCTGCCTGTACATTTTTTAATATCTGCACTAAACGCGTACTCGTGTTTTTCTAAATCTACTGATTATGGAAAAGAGATCTTGTTGAATAATTCCTCCGTTTAGTAAAATGAAGTTCAGAGAAAAACCACTTGTTGTTTTGCACTTGCATCGAAGACAACTCTCAATGGAGTGGATGTCTTCTCTGGCTTGTATACGGAATGATGAGGAATGTAATAGTTAAGCTTATCTAATGTTTCATTTTAATCTCCTCCATATGGCCTAAAAGTTCATATTCATTCATAAATTCTTTATACAAAGTTCCCATTGTATTGTTTTTGTTTAATTTTTCCCAAATACCATTTAGTCGTTTGATCGCATTCTCTTTGGAATATCCTAATAATGTTTCTGCATTTTCCTTTATGGGTAACCGAACTATAAATCTTCCCGTTTTATCTCTTTTATAGGTACTAACAAAATGTTCCTCACAATAAATTTCCTCTTCACTTTTTGTTATTTCCTTAGAATCATCTGGAAGTGATTCCAGTTCAAAGAATTTCTTTACTGTTATATCTAAGCTTGGTTCACTTATTAAACAACAATTGGCTTGTTGTTGTGACTGAGGAAGGGCACCTGTGACTAAGTAGCCAAATTTTGTATTTTGTAAAATTACATTTCCCTCCTGCAAATAATATTGTTCTGGATTTAAAATTTCAAAAAATAGTTCACTTCCTATCAATATATCTATTTGACCTGGCATATGGAAATTAGAATCAGCCAGCTCAATTGAAGCTGGAATATTTAAATCCGATATATTTAATTTCGATACAGGAATCGCATCGATAATTTTAGGTAAAAGTGAAAATTGTACATTGCGTGCAAAAGTATAATCCCGATTTGAAACTTCAATATTAGCTGAATATTTCGATGATTGCGTAATTCCGTTAATGCCTGTTATAGATTGGTTTGCAGACTTAAATTTAAATCCCAACTTTCTTGCTATGTTTTCTCTCATAACGCATATCGTAGACGCATTATCTAATAATCCTCTTAACTTAATTCTATATCCATCAGCACTTTTAACGAAAATCATGAATGTATTCAATAAAACACATTTTTCCATAAGTCAAAACCGCCACTTCTGGCTGACCTTCAAACCGAGTAGGATTCTAATTGCTCTCTATCCCCCTTTCCCCTACAGTGTGATTTTTTAACTGCAGAGCAAAGTTCAGCAGAATTGTGAAGCAATGAATTATGTAATCCTTTGCAACCACTAACTGTGCATTTATATTTAGACATTGCAGGCACCATAATGAAGTCTGAGGCAATTTATACAAAGTTTGTTATTGGTAACAAATTTCTGTCTGCACTCCACAGACATATTTTTGAAATGCAATACATTCATAAAGAGGATGAGAATTTCGACAGAGAATACAAGGTTTAACAGTTATTTTTTTTTACTATTAACTACCAGCGATTTGGCTTTAGTTGACATTGCAGTATTTTTATGGATCATTTTTAGTACTAGAAATGCGAGTAATGTTTTCTAACACAGCACTTCTCTTTTCTAAAAAAATTTCATAATAGAATCAAATGTTGGAACTTCTGCTGTTTTCAACGAAAGTTCGAATTGTTTTCTAGATTCTTTGTCAATTTTTTGAAGAATTATATTTATTAAAATTATATCTGATAGATCATTCTGCTCATATTTCAAAAACTTTAAGTGCTCTAATGTTTCTATTGATACAATCCATTAAAGCGCGCAGTTCTTTGGCTGATTCGCTATAAATTTTTCATAATTAATTATCTCAAGGACATGTGAATCTATCAACTGCCGTTTGTTTTCGTAACGATCTTCTAATGCTTTAAAGAGAGAATCGAAACTATCGCTAGGCGACTCTAAGAGCTTTGCTTCTCCTTTTAGAGATGCTCGAAGATAGTATAGTTTTTGCGAATCATTCAATTGCTCATTATTACTTATTAAATTAATAAATTGATTTTTAAAATTAGAAAATTCTGCTATTACACCAGAAAAATTCTGGCAATGGAATTTGAGGTAAGCGGATACTATTTTTACCATTGTCATTTAAATTAATGTTTACATTTTCAGAATTTTTCAAAGAATACATTAAAAGTTTGAGACCTACCTCTGTTGTCTCGATCCGTTGATTTATATCTTCAATGTCCAGCTGAATGATTTCCAAGCTTTCGAAAATTTCTATTTCACAATAATCCTCAGCTATTTTATCTAGATTTATCTGAAATTGCTCAATTTTTTTTTTGAGTTTAATTTCGATTTCAGTGACACTAGTATCCTTTGACACTGTCTTCTCCGAGGTAAAAGCCTCTAACCTATTTAAAGTTCCTTTGATTGAATCTTTTAAACGATTCAATTTCTCTTCAGTAGTTACGTTGGAGTTATTTTTATTTTTCGATTTTTTATCCATTTTCTGTGGCTTCGTAGGACCAATGTTTCGTCAATATTTGAGTGGACTGTAAAACTGGTTAAAGAATAAAAAATCAGTCTTTTTCGCAACGCTAAGCCTACTTTATTCGTGCACCCGCTTTTGTTGGGGTACAGCTAGACAATGTCTACTTTTACAAATTTTTTACAGATGGCGCTACAGTGCGCTGATGACGTAACAGATGTCTTAAAGGAATACAAAAATATATGAAATGGAATTTAATCAAAAGAAAATAAAAATAAAAGTTGTATTGTATAAAAGTCTTTTTAAGATCAATATTAACTTATGTATGTGAAACTTGGTCCATGTCCTGAAAAGATGAGAACATGATAAGTAACTAACTACAAAAGGGAGATTTTAAGATTTATTTTTGGAGAAATTCAGGAAAATGGAACGGGGCGAAGAAGATTAAATTTAGAGCTCTATCAATCAAGCAAGGAATCTGATATTGTTATCTTCATCAAAATACAGCGAATTAAATGGGCAGATCACGTTGTCAGAATAAACGAAGACCACACCACTAAAATAGTCTTCAATGCTCAACCAATTGTTCCACGAAGAAGGGGAAGGCCAGATTTTAAATGGACTCACTGGCCTAGAAAAATATCTCCTAGTTTTGAGAATTTAGAATTAGAGAACACACTAGCAGGAAGAAGGCAGGCCTGGAAAAGGCTTCTTGAGAAGGTCAAGTCTCACCCTGGGTTGTCGAGCCACTGAGGAAGGATGGATGTCTGTCTTTATTGAAACCAAGTGTCAATAACTGAACGAAATATTGCTGACGAACATCGGAATTTTCAAAAAAAGAATAAATTTAAGTATTTTGGAATGGCATAATTTTTTTTTAATTTGTTGAGTTTTTTTAACAAAGCCATACAAGTGTGTGTAGTACCAGAAATACATAACATAAAAAGTCATCATGAACAATATAAGTATTATGATGCGAATCAATGATAATAACGTGAATCATATGAAGAGAGATAGAGCGATTATAATACGAATATTGTGAGAATAAAATGATCAAATATTAATTAAGAAAATAAAAACTACCACCGTAGCTTCAAGTGTGCACCCACGACTTTTACTAGAAATAATTGGTCCCGTGACGGGAAATGAGTTTGAAGCATTGCAGTAAGATATGGGTAAGGGTGCATGAATCCCTTGCCTACAAACTGAAAAATTTAAATGTTGAAATGTATTTGCTGTTTAGTAATATAGTCTAGATGTGTGTACATTTGTGCACAAAAATAAAGTTTTGAAGCAAAACTAAGTAGCCGATTCGTCGTTTAAATTTTGGTACAATTACGTTAAAAATATTCTAAATTTTAAATAAGTTAAAACCTTTTCTAAGTAGTGAAATATATTGAAAAGTGTTTCCATCAAATAGACAATTTCAGTTTTTGAAGAATAAAAATAATATTAAGTAACCTTGAGTCCTTTAGATTCTTCTGAAGTAATTAGTTTTTTACGAGAATTCATTGCATTTATCTTCATGATCGTGTTCTTTTTTGAATTTGAAAGCATACCTTACAGCAAAGTAGTGTTTCTCGAACTGTGGGGCCTGCCCCCTAGGGGGTGTGATAACTCTACGAGGGGGCGCGAGCCTATTGAAAAGTCGAAAACAAAAGGTTATTTTCAAAAAATTGTTAATTTGCTGAAAATAAACAAAAAAAACATTCTGACATAATAAGAAATAAATGCACATTTACACTGATGTCATACACTTAGAAATGTATCAGTGCTGCCCGATTTACTTTATGATTGATTTAGCAATACTAAGTTAAGAACCAGTTTAATAATTACCATTGACCCCATGGGATTGTTATATATAAAATTATATACAAAAATTAACACTTATTTTGATAATTTGTACGGTTTATATATTAATTCCTTTTCCTGCCGATTAAAAGATGTGTGACTCGCTCACCAATGCTACTGTCTTCCACATAGGCGTGGATCTGGGATGTATTAGAAGAGGGGGGAAAGAAAAGAAATAATTTAGCAAATCCTCTGAAAAAAGTAAATCCTTCGCAAACATTGCCAAGGTCTTTATATTGCATTTCAAAGCCTTCGGAGGAATTTTATGAATAGCAGAGCACAGAAAAGATCATAGCTTAGAAAGACGTATATATACGCCCGGGACACTTAACGCTTTGGCTGAGTGAGACGTTTATATACGCCGGTGTCACTTAAGAGGTTTAAGTTGTATTGTAGCTTTAACTTCAAAGTATAGAGTACTTGAATTTAATGCATTGTTATTGCATGGAGGGGACGGGGGGCGATGAAAATTATGATTGAATATTGGGTCGCAAATATCGAAAGTTTGAGAAGCACTGAAGTAAAGAATTGACATTTCGAAAAAGTATTTTTTTGATTCATTAAGTTAGAAGGTACCTTATTAATTATCAAGACACAAAGATGAGACTTGGTTTAAAAGTTACTTTTTAATGTGATATCTAGAAAATAGTCCAGTTTTTTTTTTAAAGTTGAATATTTTTTTAAGAACTTTAAAATTTAATTGTTTGTAAATAGTTGTGTGTATGCCGATTTTGATATTTGTGCTCTACGGACATTTCGGCCAAATAGCTGTAAAATTTCGCCAGGGTGATAACTGCAATACATTATTAACATTAGATTGGCGCCAGAAATCTATTTGGCCCGATTTCACGCTAAAAACGAGTTCCGTACTGATATAAAATTATTTCCAATGTGACTTCAACTAATACTCTGAGGACAAGCAAAAGAAAGCATTTAAAGAAGTTTACGAATATCTTTAACAAAAAGTACTACTATTAGTGAAAAAAAATATATTTATATTCTCTAACTATAAAACCATTGCATGGGGATCCCATTTAAATTACAATAATAATAATAATATTTGGATGAAAACGAGTGATATGTAAGACAAAAGGATCACTCTCGAAAATGAAGAATATTATAGTTTCCTAGAATGATTTATAAGTTTTCATAGAAAATGGATATCTGTTTCCAGTTAATTGCTTTTATTTTCCTGTACTGGTCAAAAACACGTGTATTTCATTATCTAATTCCTCAACCAATAGAATGACCTTCAAAATAGCCAGACGTACACATATCTAAAGGAAAATCAAAATTATTCTTATCAACATCAATTTTGCTCATTTTGGTTTAATTTTCCCTAAAAAATTGTTTTTAGTACAAAATTAAAAAATACCATTTTTTACACTATACTTTTCTATTAAAAAATAATTCTGGAATGAAAATGCTAAGTGTTTCAAAATGAATAATTTACATATGAATTCTAATGAAAATAGAAGCAATATTTAGTAATCCCTTATGATAAATTGTGAATAAGTAGTTGCAAGAATATGTTTTTTACTCCATTTCAATAGCACATAAACGATTGCTATTAATTTTTTCTACCTATCGATAATTTGCTTTTATAAATTTTACCTCCAGCAATCACCGCTAAATTTACATGCTATAAGTCTTTTCTAAACATAATTTTACCCCATGGTATTGATAGCTCGAGATAATTTTTTTACCTTTATCTAAATTTCTAGAAATAAATAAAAGTTAATGTCTGCTAATGAGAAAATAAAAGAAATAAATAAGGAAAAATTATTTCAATTAATTTTAATTTCCGAAAAAAAAATTTGACTCAAATAGATGAATAAATTATTATGTAATATTTACTCAACATTAAAATCCTTTTTGTAATATCTAATTCAGGGTTTCTCAAACTGTGGGGCGCACCTTCCTAGGGGGCGTGATAACTACGAAGAGGGAACGAGCGTATTGAAAAGTCGAAAACAAAAGATTATGTAATAAAATTATTAATTTACTGAAAGTAAACAAACATATAAAATACACATTTGCACCGATATAACACACTTATAAATGTATCAGTTCTGCACAATGTATTTTATAATTATTGTAAGTGAAGAACAAGTTTAATAATTGCCAGTGACCCCATGGGCATGTCATATATAAATTATATGCAAAAATATATTAACACTTATCTTGATAACTTATACGGTTTATAATTGATCCCAAAACTGCCCATTAAAAGTTACGTGATTCGCTCCCCCAATTTCATCGTTTTCCACGTAGGCACGCGTATATTATGTATTGGGGGGGGTGAAAATGAATATATAAGTAAAACCTTCTCTGAAATAAATAAATAATTCGCAAATACTGTCAAGGTCCTTTTATAGCATTTCAAAGCTTTTGGTGTAATTTTATTGATAGTAGTGCATGGAAAAGATCGTACTTTGGAAACACGTACATATACGTCCAGGGCAATTAACGTTTTGGTTGAGCGAGATTTATATACGCCGGGGGCACTTAAGAGGTTTAAAGTCGTATTATAGCTTTGGCTTCAAAATATAGTTTTATTGAAGTCAATACATTGTTATTGTATGGGGGCGCAATCAAAAATATGATTGAATATTGGGTCGCCAATATTGAAAGTTTGAGAAGCAGTGATCTAATTCATAATTCAGTATACCCTGTTTCGAAACGCTTCTTATTTCATTTCGCACTAAAAGATTGAACCCTAAATTTCACAGGTTTATTAGGAGTAGTAATTCTTCTTAACCCATTATATATGCCAAAACTCTATTCTTTAATTTTTTCAAATACATTAATATAATAACATAAAAGGAAAAATTGTTTTCAAGTTTCTCTGTGCATTGGTATAGGAACCACAGACCGACCCTTTTTTGGGACATTGGTCAAATACGTTATCAAAATCGATAATATTATTGGTTATGCAAGAAACTGTATAAACACCATGGGAAACAAAATAAATTGAGTTTGTGATGTTTTTGTGTTTTTAAGGTGTGTGGAATGAAACAAAACACTTCATGGACACCAAGATTACATATATGAAGCAATAATGGACACATATTTGGGAATCATATATTTATTTATCTGTTTATTCGTCTGACGTTTAAAAGGCGTACTGGTCATTTAAGGATTCGATTTTTTACAGCTTTTGCTAATTTCTATGAAGAATTTAAAGAGAAAAAAAATTAAACGGGTCAAATTCAGGTCATTTTATTATTCAAAGCTTTCAGGCGGCATTGATTGGGTTTAAAAAAAAGAAAAGAACTGACACATTTAAGATTATCTTCTAGGAGAATCAGTTGTATTCAGAATACTGTATATTACACTAATTTTCTAGTTCGATCTTACAATTGCATGAACATTTTGTAAGAATTAAAACGAAAACCAGAATGGGCTTTGAGATTTGCTGTAGTCCATGATGCATATAGTTTACTATATAGACTTCTGAAATTTTCGGCAGTTAATTTAACAGATTGAAGTTCCCACTGCTCATTTAATTCGAAAAGGAACCAAACTTATTTATTTATCACTATCCCCTCCTGAAGTGAAAATATACGATATATCATCATTTTGATAAGCTAGCATCTTTAATATAGTTCCTTGAGCTCAGAATGTGTACATAGAATTTGAGGCATAATATAAATATTGATATAATCTTACTCTTGTCCGAAAAAAAAATTATTGCTACAATGAAAGCTTAAGCTGGTTTTATTTAATTAAAGCTACACTAGGGCTACTGGCAACGGAGCTCGTAATTTTGAACTTCATTTAACCCTGAACTTCGCAATTTTTTAATTTCTTTGAAAAAATTATATCAGCTAGTTCTCAAGTAATAATAAAAGGGAAAAATATGAAAAAAAAACTTAACAGTTTTAAATTGAATTCCCGTCATTTTTTTGTTTGTTGCAGAAGTGCAACATTGCACATTAATGCTGTAAGTTACAAAACTTTTTTTACATGATGATTTTATTATTCATCACAAAATGTTTAAATTTCTTACCTGGAAATTTATTTCGTCAATAAACAAGAGGAAGTATAAATATATAATGGATTCTTTTATAGCAAAAACACAGTTCTTGAGGCATCAGAGATTTTTATAATTGTTGTGATTTTGGAAAAAATGTACTTCCATCTAGTGATAAAATTAGCATGTATTTCGTTGCAGTAATCTTATTTTTTCACAGATAAGTGATTTGTAGGTAATTAAAAAAATATTGAGTCTGTTAAGGTATCCGACTACTTGCGACAACTTCTTTTTGAAAAAATGGAAATATGGGGATTTTTTGGAGATTTTTTAGATATATTTAGTATATTTTTTGAAGAAAAAATCGTAAAATTGAAAACAGAAAAAAACTATTATTATTGAAAGGGGAAAAAACTGGTGAAAATGTACAAAAAATTACATAAACGGGGCCCGTTCTGTACAAAAAAATTTTGAACAAATTCTCAGTTTTTCAATTTTAATGTGTTACTTTATTATTCATGTTTGAAATGACCTTCAGGATAATAGATATTTTAATTTTTACAAAAACTAGAGCACTCTATCTTAGTGACTATATGAAATTGCCAAAAAAAAAGTGATTATATTCACATAAAAGGACTGTACATTTTGAAATAAAAGAGTAATTGATAAATCTGCTGGTCATAACACTTCTACTATTATACAAAACATTCACAAAAAATTTCAGCAAATTATTTCCAAGACTTTTTGAGCAATCACTGTCCCCGTTTGAGTTTTTCGAAAAAACGCATTTTAAAGTTTGAAATCTTGTGTAAAGACATGGCACCTTCTTTTATTAAAACACTTGTAGCTTTTGTTCTAGTGAATGGAAAATAAAAAACTTGGTGTTTTTATTAAGCAAATAAGATGGTCTATAAAATAAAATCATTAAAAAATTTTGTCAATTTTTGAAAAAAATCATGATTTTAAGGTAGTCGGATACCATAAATTAAAATAAATCATATGTTGCAGAAATGTAACACAGTGGGAAGTTAAGGGTTACAGGACGATGACACCTGAGCTGCACCCTACTCTCCAAAAGTCTCGGGTGGAAAGTCTGTTTCAAACACACACATATATATACTACAAAAGCCAAAAACTTATATGCGGGCCCTTTCTTGGTATTTGTATTTTATATAAAAAGGGTCAAATCGTTTATTTTATTTTCTAAAATTGATCCATGCAACCATGAAACATAACAAAACAATTGGGACAAACTATACATCGCAATGTTGAATTCATTAAGTGAAGTTTAACTCAGGATACGTAATTCACAGGTCAATATTTAAAATTACGATTGCTGAGTAGACAGGTTCACAAATTTGTTGCAGTAAAGGGCTTGAGTCCTAATGCTATTGAAGAGCCTTCGGGTAGAAAATATAACCCCTTAACCGCCAATTAAAAGCTGCGCAGTTCGCTCCTTGTGCCACCATTTTTCACAAAGGCACACGTATGCAGTGTATTGGGAAGGGGAGAGGAAGAAAAGGCACAGAGATAAGCAAATTTTCCTCTGAAATAACTAAATTCTTTGCAAGCACTTTCAAGGTCATTTTATTGCATTCCAAAGCTTCAGAACAGTTTTACTCATTGTAGCGCAAAGAAAATAATCGTATTTTGGAACGTCCGGGACACTTAACGCACCGGTTGAGCGAGACGGATATATACGCCACGTTGCAGTTAAGGAGTCAATGCACATTAAATTTTTCGAGGATTAAAATTCTTACATTGGCGTCACATTACCAGCTCAGGGATCATTTCTGTCACTTTACCTTGGTTCAAAATTATGAGATCCATCGCCTATACATTGCTTCTGAATGCGGCACTTATAAACAATCAAATATTACTCTTAGTTATATTATAAAATAAATATAAACAATTAATACGGAGTTAGTGTTCTTCATAAATTCCGCTCGTTCATTAAGCATCATGTTTTTAAATACACTCAGGAACATTGAAAATAGCGACCCAAGAAGGAAGCTAAGTACAAGCGTGAAACTTTGCAAATAAGTACAGCGTAATGTGATATGCAAATGATCCAATTTTTGTGCCAATACGCATGCTCATACACGCAGAGGTGGCGCTACAATCAGGAAGAGGGTGCTATATAAGCCAGGCGCAAATTCGAAGATTCATAAACGTGACGATTACCCGCCGATAGTAGGAAGACTTTGGTAAGCGAAACATGCCAGGGAAACGTGCTAGAAGACCTTTCTCACAGCTAAGCGAGTTTGAGAGAGGCCTGATCATCGGGATGAAAACTGCAGGCTGGTCGACGCGCCGTGTTGCTGTCCAGGTGGATCGTTCCGTGTGTGCCGTTAGAAATTGTTGGGAGCAGTGGACACGAGAAGGTACCCACGTGCGGAAAACCGGGTCTGGAGCGACCAGGAAGACCACGAAGAGAGAGGATCGAAGGATTGTGTGGCAAGCACTTGTGGACCCCACAGTGACTCGTTCGACGATACGAGCAGACGTAGACGTAGCAATTGTTCCACAAACAATTTCCAGACACCTTGCAGAAGCAAATCTTAAATCCAAGCGCCCTTTCCGTGCACTCCCTTTAAGACTGGAACATCGGCAACTGCGTCTACAGTGGTGCCAAGCCAGATCATTGTGGAATGTCACAGATTGGCAAAAGGTAGTGTTTAGTGATGAATCCGGGTTTGTTTGGGGACGATGATAACCGTGTACTGTGTGGAGGCGCCCTGGTGAGCGGTACAATTCCCAAACACTGTTCTACGTCACACTGCCCGCACAGCTGGTGTAATGGTCTGGGGGGCATAGCCTATGATAGCCTGTCCACTTTAATTGTGATGCGATGAACCTTAACGGGCCAACGTTACTTTGATGATATTCTTCGACCCCATGTAGGACCTTTCCTAAATGGTCTCCCAGGGGCAATTTTCCAGCAAGATATTGCTCGTCCTCATACAGCAAGAGTTGCTCAAGACTTCCTACGTCATTTTCAGACTCTTCCATGGCCAACCCGCGACCCCGATTTGTCCCCTGTAGTGCACGTGTGGGATCAGCTAAAACGGCAGATGCCATCGTGTCACGCTGTACATGATTTAGAGTTGGCTGTTCAAGATTTGTGGGCCCATCTGCCTCAGGACAACATAAGGTGTCTAATCACCTAATGTCGGACTGTGTGGCGGCATGTATTGCAGCTGGAGGTGGTCCAACGCGCTATTGAAGTTGCCCAGTATTTGTGTCGTTGCACACCCTGTATTCGTTTAATTGTCTTGTTTTTTAGATCAAGTGAATCTCTCATCTGTGTCATTATGTGTATTAAATTTCATTTCAATCCGATGCTTTCTTCTTGGGTTGCTATTTTCAATGTTCCTGAGTGTATTTTAAATTATGTGCATCAAGTGGCCAAACTAAACAAATATCAATAATGTTCTTCAGAAACAATTTTTTATAAACATTTAAAAATTGCCCAGGAGTTATTGTTTTAAACATTGTTTTGCTGCTAAATCGGAATTTTCTAGACATTTTTCAACTATCTGAATTATTTTTTCTATAAAGGATATTAATTAATCTGACTCTGGAACATCTCCTGAATCTCCCTTGAAACATTCTTCCAATTTATTTAGGTCTTGGTCAATCGTTTGAATGATAACATTCAACGATAAATCCTTTGATAATTTGTCTCTGTCGTATTTAAACAATAGAAGCTACGTGGAGATTGTTTTTATGCTGCGGACAGTCTGAGTTGAAACCGTGGTGCCAGTAGCCGAGCTAAGGTGTTGTTGGAGAAGAGTAGCGTTCATATTTTTCGGTGTCTTCGATCCGTTAACACTAAATAACGATCTTCATTGGGCGTTGTTGCCCGTCTACGACCTTGTCCTGGTCTTCGGCCTGCACTTCCAATCTCCAAAAAACGGTTCCAGATCCTGGAAATCACACTTTGTGACACTCCAATCTCTTGCGCTACTTCGGCTTGAGTTTGGTCCCCCTTCTAACCTACCAACAACTCTCCAAGCTTCTGAATCGGTTAAATGACTTCGCTGAGACATCGTACTCATCGAAACAAAGCCGTCACTGAATGCCGATCATCCTGGTATTCATTTCAGTTGAAAGTCAAATTTCATTCGCTGCCGCTGAAGCGACGTTTTTGACGTCGAACTCAAAATTAGCATACTCCCCAGTTTGAAAATCAGAAAAATTTGCATTTTTGATTTTCTTCTTCCATTTTCGGCAAAAAAAATTTCGCTTATATCTTTATTTTATATAAAACTTACAATATCCTTTAATTGTTTTGAGCAGTGTATTTGTATATATTTCATTTATATATTTTATTTTTGTGTATATATCTCATATTTCTCATATTCAAAATTGTTAATGTATTTCTTCCAGTGCAGATTCTCAAAATAATATAATAATGTTTATAAAATTTTAAACTAATGTCGTTCCCTTGGGCTGTCACCCTCAGTCACTGGGGGGATACTCTGTGGTAAACCCGACCATGGGTCTAGAATTGAATATGACAACCCCTTAGAATAGTTTTGAGAGTCTGCCCTGGCACCACAATAAAATAAACGAGAATGAGAAATGCTTCTTTCACTACACGCTATTGGATACAGAAATAAGCAAAATGGTCCGTTGCCCCAAATTCTATTAAAAATCAATACGTAATGCGACTACAGAAAAAAATTACAATTTTAAGAAGTTATATAAGGTTATTCAGGGCTTAAAAATCAATGTTCCAACAAATTTTTAATATAAATTTACTATATAAAATTTAATTGGATGTTTTCAAATTTTGTGTTTTAGAATTTTTTTCCTAATTTTTTAAAAGTACACATGACTTTAAAGGGGAACATTTTTATACTAGATAATATTGATTGTGTGTGTGTGTACATTTTGATCAATTTCTTATTTTAGCATTCTGTGTGGTGTAAGAGACTAATTATTAAAAATTACCCAATTCATAATTCTTTATAAGTGTAAGAAATTTTTATGAATTATCTCAAAATATGAGAAATATGTATATATATAGGATTATAATGAGACGAAATTTCAAATTGTTCGCTTCTTTTTTATTATCAAGTTACATTGGCTTGAAAAAGAATGTTTTTCGAGTGCAGGGATAACAAATAATTCCTGTGACCATTTAAGTACCGATTCGGGCATAGAATCACTATACACATCGTGCAGTATTTTGACAGCTCCATCAACTTCCAAACCGCGTAGAATTTCAATTTTTTGAAACAATAATCAATTAAGTACATTTCAAATCAAAAAAATGAAACCGCTTTTTATTTCTACTAAAAAAATATCAGCAAAGGTCTGCAGTATGTAATTAAAAACAAAATACATCTTTAAACAAAAATATATTAGCATTAACATCACTGAAATTAAATAGTGTAAATAAAAATTGTATGCATCATATACATCACAGGTTCCAGTTCTATCAAATTAGAAGGTGGTGCCATCTAACGGTATTTACTCGAAACTATGTAACATCTCTGAGAATTTGCCATTCGACTGGTAGCGCCATCTATTGAAAGATCAGAAAATATATATTGTAAATTCTAAGTACAATTCCTTTTCATCTTTGGAATACTTGTTACAATAGGATGGAAGTTGCAATTCTAGAACAGGAGAAAAGTTTTTTCTTCTATTTTAGTGAAGTAAAAATCTTTTTATTACTACCATTATGTCACATTAATTATTTTCATTTTTATTGACACTTAAACAAGACTTCACTGCACTATAGCTAATCTAAAGAAAAAAAATCATTTTAAGAGTACTATTGTAAAAGAGTTTTTCAAAAATAATACATTTTCCACAAAATAATTTTTTATATTTCTCTCAAAATAGAGAGACCCAACACCAAAAAATTTATCTTTTATACTAGTCTTTGACGTAACAGTATTTAAACAATTAAAAAAAAATTGATTTGAATATTTCTCACAAAATTTTTTGCTATCTGATAATAGTAAACTTGTTTACTTCGGAATAGCTTTTATGATGATTTATTGATCTAGATACATTTTGTTTTTCAAATTATATATATATATATATATATATAATTAATCCTCTCCACTTAAATGTTTTTTAAATTTTTTTATGTTAGCAAACAATTTTTAATTCTATATTACATTTATTACAAAATTGTAATTTTTTTTTTTTAAAAATAAACATTGGTTTTGAAAGGTGGTATAACATAAAAGGATATAAAAACAAAACTAATAATATACTAAATGTCATAAATATAAAAAAAAAAATCGTACATATGTTTCCTAACAACAATAAACAACTTCTTTTTATTTTTTTATATCTTGTTTTATATCTTTTTATAGCCTGTTTTAACTTTTTTTCCCCTTCTTCTATAAAACCCTGGATAATCATTCATCATTATGATTATCTTCACTAAATGTTATATATAGATATAAAAAAGAACTTCCACTAAAAACGATTTTTAAACGGAAAATGGGCAACGATATATCACTTTTTGACATCTCTATGCCATAAAAAAGCAGAATAATTTCATGTAATGACGTCTACTTAAAGCGATCAATTTTGTTTTCCGTTTATTAAATGTATTTTGCATTTTTTTTTGTAGAACGTTCTATCAAATGAATTTCATCCTTTTTTATATTTTATGTATTAAAAAAGCAAACTATTACGTATTTATAATTTTTTCAAAATTCTAAGGATTCACACTTCTACAAATGAACATTAGAGCCATATTAAGCACACAAAAATCTTATGAGAATAACATGCAATCACATAAATCTGAAATCACGCGGCGTGTAGGTACTCCGCCTTATAAGCCGTAGCAGCGATACAGGGCCCGCACTCTAAGTGTAATATTTTAACTTTCAAATAAGTTATTAATGTGATCATTTTTATTTGTTTTTCAAAAGAAGGCCCCCAAAGAATTTTGATACAAGGCCTACTCAGGTCTAGCTACGGCAGTGTCTGAAATATAGATGAATTATATTTCTTTTTTAATTGTGGACCATTTCTACAAATGGTGTTTTAACAAGTTATAATAGCAAAGACGCTCTTTTCAGAAAATTCTAAAAAGAGCTTTTCAACAACAAAAGAAGGTACCGAGAGGATTCTTCTCAAAGAATCTTTCTTTTCGATAAAATTATTCTTTTTGGTGATTCTACTTTATTGACTGTTCGCTAGTTCTCAAGAAATGTATCTAAATTTTTAAAAGATAATATTATTAAAATCAACGACAAAGATTTCCCAATTCTTTGGATGGATTTTAATTAATTCCTTTGATAATTTCTCCTTTTTGTACTTACCTAGAAATATATTAATACCCCTAACTTACGCGATAGATAGGACTAGTGATAAGCACGTAAGTCAGGGTATAACTTCGCATATAAATACACATAAATTATTTTTAGTTGGGGCCGGAGACGGAACAAAAAAATAAAGAAAAACATAATTTTTCGCACTTACTTGATTATCACACCATAATTTTAACAGTTTCCATTTCAGCGACAATACCGTGACGTTTACGAATGATAGTTAAATTTAAAGACTGAGCCTTTTCACAGCAATGAGAGTTTTTTCTTTACTTTCTATAACTGTTCTGACAGTCCCTTCCGTCAGATTAAACTTTTTTCCTAATTTACAAATTTTATTTTTGTATTGAATAAGTTTACATTTCAAATTGATTGATTGAATATTAACGTCGCACTGTTCAGCTTTTTTGGCGACGGACCACGTTGTTTGTTGGTCAGAAGGACGACACATTTCTTAACTACCACACCACACCAACGGGAGGACGTTTCAGCTCTCGACAGATTTAACGTGCATCGCTGCCCTACACGGCGTCTTTTTTAAATCCACGGTCCGATAAACCACTCGTAATACATTTCAAAGATAAATTTTTTTGTTGTTTGTTGCAGAAGAATCATTTCTTCTTCGTTTGCATAACACAGTCGTTTTTTTAAATCTGAGTAAATGTAATACATATAACAAACACGATACAACAATTATAACATGTAATAACAAACACAAACTCCATAAGTAAGAAATAAATAATTCAAAACAAATTTATGACTAAGCTTCGATTCCGCGCAATATTTGTAAACATGCATGTACATTAATTAAACAGGAAACGGGGTATGATAATCGAGTTGTGTAGCGCTTAAACAAAAAACGAACCGACGAAATTTGAAAATCATGTAACTCCGCGAGTTCGCGTCAATCGATGTATTACTGTATCTCAGTTTATCCCAACCTTTTTTTCGTAGCGGACCGGTCAACATTTCATAATTTAAAAGTGACCCACCGAAGGTCGGACGTTGATCGTTGATATTTGAGTTTTTTTATTTAATAATTTTAATTTATATATAATTATATTTAACGATGCCTTCAAAATAAATTACAGTTACACCAATACATGAATGTAAGTGGATTTAACATGGAATATAAAGTAATTTACATGGAAAGTTGGACAAACCCGAGAGAAATACACCACAGAAAAAAAAAAGCTGAAATATTTTAATGTTGTTTCGGCGGTCAGATATAATTTTGGGTCCGTGGACCGGGTGGTTAGAGATCACTGCTGTTTCTGAGTACAGATTTATCCCTCTTTGTAGCTTAGTGTTTACGTATTAATTGGGGATCGCATTCTCAATTTTTTTGTCAGAATTTTTCGAAGACATTCTTGTTAGTAGTGCCATGAGATGCTAAGTTTTGAAAGGATTTTATCTCGCGGCAAAATGGCCTTTTTTAGAAAGCTTTATATGCAGTTTTTGCAACCCTTTTCTAAGATACTAAAGAACTTAATTGTACTACTCTATTTTTTTATTTTATTTTTTTAGTTTGTTGTTCTACCAGAACCATATTGTAAAAATGGAGTAAGAATACTTAAAATAATTTTGAATTTCGGGGAAAAAATATAGAAACCATTTTGAGACACACAGATATATGATTATTTTTAATCAATCGTGTTTAAAAGAAAAGAAAATTTTACTGAAGATCAAAAGAATATCTTGAGCATCGTGAATTTCGTGCGGAGTTAAGGCTAAACAGTATCCTTTTTTCAAAATAAATAAATAAATAAATAAAAAAAATGGAGATAATAACAGTAAAAATAATTTATGTTTTATATTTATATTATATAATAAAGTTGATTCTGAAAGCAAAAAGTCAGTTTGACCAGCCATTATTTTACAATTTTAAAAAATTAGGAATTTTTGAAGTGTTTTCAAACTTTTAAAAAATTCTCAATCTTTAAAGTTTTTCAGTCATTTTATATGATTTATCTTCCTTGGATTACTGTAAACAAAAGTTTGCATGGATTTGAAAATCTGTTCTCTTGTTAATTTTTAATAATTATTTTTCAAGCTAAACATGGAAAAAACACGAAATTTTTGAAAATATTAACTTAGTCAATTTTTTAAAAAATAACTAGAGATCTCAGACCTTAACTCAAACCAGTTTTTACAGAGCATAGGTTTTGGAATACGTAAAAAAAGTTTCAAGATTCTATCTTGAACAGAAAAAATGTCTTAGGGTTTAAAAAACACTTACATCTTCAAAATTAAAAGTCTGAGAAAAAGGAATTTAAAGTTCGTAAAGGCACAAAACAAAAACTTATAGTGCCTGTAAAGCTGTAATTTTTAATGTGTTATTTTCCAGTGTATTTTCCACCTTAAAACACTACTTTAATTAAATATGACTGAAAACATTTTTTGAAATTTAAAATATATTTTTGCATAATATTGATAACATTTGTTACGACGAATGTTTATTTGAATTAATCTTTACCTAATATTTTCGTACAAGTTTTGAAACACAAAGCATTTATGCACAAAACAGTAATGATGCTAACTTAAGCTAGAAATCGCTAGGTTTGTGCATGAAATTTAATTTTTTTCAGTTTTAAATTGGGACAGTTTATAGTAAGTTTTGAGTATTTGTTGCACGACTTTAAAATACTACAATATAGCACTACAGTATGTTTTCTATAATGGAGTTTGGTATATGATGGAAATATTCAGTTTTATTTTCAATACTTGTATTCGGTAATCTAATTGCAGTATCAACAGATAGCGTTTTTAGATTTATCATTTTCAGTGGTATTCCATCTCTTCGAAATATTGTTTCTCATAGCAACTTGAGAAGGTTTTGACCATGGCATTTTCTCCACAGGAAAAAACTAATGATAAATTTTCTAAGTTATATAAACTATTTTTTAAAACAAAAATTGGCCTTGGAATCAATCTTAACTAAGCAATTATGAGAACTCAAAAAAGTCAAAATATAATCAAGCAGAAATGATTTTAGTAAGAAAATTGAAGTTACTAACCGTTTCACACTGAAAGAGTTCATTGTACTCAAAAATATTTTTAATTACTTCATTTTAAGAGTGGAAAAATGTTATAGAAGGAAACCAAAACCTAAGCTCAGGAAACTTCAAATATCTGGAAAACTAATTTGTTATGCGAAGCGCAAAAAAAAAAAAAAAAAAAAAAAAAAAGAAAAAAAAAAAAAACAAAAACAAAAAAAGAAAACAAAGGAAAAAAATTCGGTATATTTGAGATTTGTAGGCTACTGTGTGTGTAGCCTTAAAGTAGCAAGTTTGAGTTTTGATTAAGCTAAAAATCCTTGGAAAGGAATAATAGATGTGGTTGGACACACGCTACAAAAAACTAGACTTTGAAATATTCACGCAATGTGAAAGTTAGTAGAATGAAATCCAACCGTCTCGATTACATTAGATAATAAGGTTCTGCGTAAAATGTCACCTATCTACGAATGAGATTTAGCCCACACATAACGAATATGTGACTATTAGAAACGGACATTGCATTCCAAGTTGGATGATGAGGATGACACCTTAGTTGATAGTTCACTCCCAGTTCTTGGACAAACGATAACGATCAACACAGATGATGTTCGATTCTTTCCATAAATTTATCGCTATGAAAAGATTTGGTTTTAATGAAAGAATAATAAAATATATACGTTTAAAATAGGTGGTGAGGGCGATACCTAATTTGGTACACCATTCCCATTTTTTGTATTGACGATAAGGTTCAATACGTTTCATGTTTATTCTTCCTACAAATTTACTGACATAAAAAGGCTTTGAAACCACGGAAAAATAATGAGGCGTTTAAAATAGATGACAAGGACGACACCTTAGTTGGTACCCTACATCCAACTTTTGGACAGATGGGAAAGATCAATAATAATAATAATACGGATCATGTTAGATTATTTCTACAAATTTAATATCACGGAAAGATTTTGCAATAGAGAAAACTTAAAACAGAGTTTACTTACAATAAAACAAAACGCTTTGGCATTCCCCTCTCCCTTCCTATATATATCAAGATAACTATCAAATAAAAAAATATTTGAAAAATATGCTGAAAATTAATAATTTTACCGAAACATGCGAATTGTTTCAAGTCGCTATTTGTTTGGTTCCCTTTTCACATATAAATTAAAACAATAAATGAATCAATAAGTTTTAATTTATTTGATTGTGATATCCAATTTTAGTTTCTATCAATCTTAAAGTTTAAATGATGCTTTAATTAGTAAATATAAAACATTTTGTACTTTATTACAAAGTTACAATCTGCTAGTTTCATTCTGTCTATTTCCATTAAAATATGAAGCCAAGCTTCCGAATATTTATCAAATTGTGAACGTTTATTAATTTCATACGAACTTTGTTGAAAATAGCTACTAAGTAACTCTAAAATCGATATGATAGAATTTCCATGGGTAAAGCTCTTAGAAAATGCGGGATGTGTTTCACGAATCTACCCCAGAATATACTAGCAAATATTTCTCAATAGTCCTTCAGAGTTTGATGCTCAAACATAATTAAATTGCTTTCGAAATAATTATCTCGTGACAACAATAACAAATTTTAATTAATTTCCTGAAAATTTCATGTACAGTAATCATCTCGAAACATTAGATTGTGTAAATGTAAATTCTAAGCTGCGAAAATCTTTTTCCATTTACTTGTATATTGAACCAATAATGGTAGAGTTTCCATCCATACTTATGCATTATAAATGTAAAAGCTATCCCTTTTCGACACATTCGAATACCTTTTTTTTTGTTTTGTTAGCTTTAAAAAGTCATATTTTGTTGCTTATTTAAAATATTTTAATGTTATTAAATTGCTTTAAACAATTAACGTCTATTAATTTATAAATGTTTTAAAGTGTGCCTTATGTATAAATTTCGCGCTTATTTTTGTACTTTTGTGAAAAGTACAATGACCCTAACTGAAAGTGGTGTCGTAAAGTTAGAATCAGTAATTACATAGAGAGTGTTAAATTTAATACATCTCAGCGTTCATGATAGTAATTATTAGGATATCAAAATAAAATGTCAGAGGGGTTATCAAAGAGTATAAATTCGTTGTATAGTTTGTTTTGTTAAAAGATTAAACAGTTGAAAATTCTATAAGCTGTTGCATTTAGAAAGAAGAGAGAGACGGGGAGGGGAATAAAAAGAGTGTTCTGTTAACTTTTTTTTTACCGCAGTTGATGAAAGAACTTGTAATACAAAGCATAACGAAATAATACATTCAAAACAGCCTGCAGTACATTTAAACTTGTATGCTAGTGTAATAAGGTTATACAAACATCGACTATATTTAAGGATGTAGTTCATGCATGGAATTGTTCAAAAATTAAAATAACACTTCAACCTTTTAAGCGGTCATTTTTTCCCCCAAAACGTTCCACAAAAGGCACATTTTTTATTATATATAACTAAGCATAATAGTTAACAGAATGCGATTTATTTTAATTTAACTTTTAAAATTTTCACACTATTTATTATTTTATAATTGTGGAACAAAAAAACCCGAAATGTTTGCTTTTTATGAGTATAATTTGCATGCTGTGAAGAATGTTTCATTCTCTTAAAAGAATTTCTCACATATTTATAAAAATATTTCGTGTTTTTTCATCTCTTTCAAATGGTTGAGGATGTTGTGTGTGTTTGCATATATATATATATATATATATATATATAAAGGAGAAAAGCGACTCAATCACTCACTGACTAATCACGATATCTCCGGAACTAATAAACCCACAAACTTGAAATTTGGTAGGTAGGTTCCCTTCATGGAGTAGACGTCAGCTAAGAACGGATTTTGCAAAGTTCGAACCCCAAGGGGCGTTACGGGGGTTTAAGGGGCGTTATAGATAATTAGTTCCATTACTAAACTATTATATGTACAGTCGTGAAACTTGCTACATAGATTTCTTTCATGAAGTAGAGATTCTCTACATAATGATTTTTACAAAAATCGACCTCCAAGGGGCGTTGAGGGCGCTTAAGTGGAGTTATGCATAATTATTTCCCTTTTTAAACTATCAGACGTACAGTCTTGAAATTTGGTAAGCGGATTCTTTTCATAGAGTACAGATCCTCTACAGAATGGGTTTTGTGAAAATCGACTCCCAAGTGGCGTTGTAGAGAATTAAGGGGCGTTATACGCAATTAACTCCTTTTTTAAACTATTAGACGTAAAATCTTGAAATTGAGTAAGCTGATTCCATTCATTGAGTAGAGATCCGCTATAAGATGGGTTTTGTGAAAATCGTTTCCTAAGTGGCGTTGCAGGGGCTTAAGGGGCGTTATACATATTTATTTCCATTTTTAAACTATTAAGGTATCCGACTACTTGCGACAACTTTTTTTTGAAAAAATGGAGATATGGAGATTTTTTTGTGATTTTTAGATTTATTTGGTATATTTTAAGAAAAAAATCCTAAAATTAAAAAAGAAATTTTTATTAGTATGAAAATTGGGAAAAACTGGTTAAATTTTACAAAAAATTACATAAACGGGGCCCGCTCTGTAAAAATTTTATGAACAAATCCTCAATTTTTCAATTTTGATGTGTTACTTTGTTATTCCTGTTTGAACCTTTTAAGAGATATTTTAATTTTTACAAAAATAGAGCACTTTATCTTAGTTATTATACGAAATTGCTTAAAAAACAGTAGTTATATTCACATAAGGGACTGTAAATTTTGTAATAATGCAGTGATTTAAAAATCTGAAGATCAAAACAATTCTACTATTATACAGAACATACACAAGAAATTTCAGTAAATTATTTTCAAAACTTTTTGAGCAATCACGGTCCCCGTTTGAACATTTTCTGAAAAAACACATTTTGAGTAAAACACATTTTAAAGTTTGAAATACTTTTTTCTAAATATTAATACTTACATACAGGTTTAAAATTCTCCACATTTATACGTGACACCTTCCTTTTTCTCAGATAATGCACAGTTCCTTTTTTTAAGTCCTCTGAGTTTTTTTCTCTTGTTTTTTGTAGTTGGCAATGAATGTCTCTCCGAGTCGACAATTCTTTCGTCATCAACCTTTGAAAATCCCTTCAGAATGAAATAACCCATTGGGATGTGTAAATATTCCAACACGGAAAGAATCCCTTTAGATCCATCATTGAACTGTAATACAGCCAAGAATGCACCAAATTTTAATGTCAGAAGTTCAACAAAAGTTTCTTTTGGGATTATGCTCCACAAAACACCATTAAAACTTTCATTGGCATTTTGGATCTTTCCGTGTAAACATTTTTCAAGAAGTGATTGGTCACATAAATCCATATAGGTGGTTTTCACTGTGTTCAATATAGTATTTGGTAAGCCAGCTGTTCTATGTTTATACAGTTTTCCTTCTTGCTTGGCCTTTTGGTATTTACACCATGTATCGGATCCAGAAGGGCATTGTCCATGCATGGGTTTTTTGTCGGTGGAGCAACAATGAAAAAATGCAGCAATGACTGCAGTCTGCATGTTAGACAAATTGCCGACATTACTCCGAATTGCAATTCCAAAATAATTTTGAAGTGTGTCGATGAATTTGTCGGTCAATTTACCTTTCCGCCTAAGCCTTTTGTACATTTTTTCAGCTTTCGTAAACGAGAGCCAACTCTCTTCTGCACATGTCCTATGCACTCATATTTAACTACGCTATCATAACCATAAATGTCTTTCACATTATTGAACGCCTTTGAATCCCCATCCCCGTAATAAGACGTATATCGAAGACTGCGGTTTGTTTCAGACCTTTCAAAAATCCTATAAACACCGACAGTTTCCATATTAGACGCTGATCCTTTGTGATTTTTACAAAAATGTGACACTACGCTTTTTTGGAGAATCCCGATGTTTTTTCGGTTTTCGTACACACTCGGCAATATTGACTGAGCACTTCAATGTCTAATATTTTTCCAGAGTCCACAGAAATTGTCGAAACACATCCATTCAATGAAGAGTAGCCACGTTTTTGCCATGTACCATCTACACTAACGCCACACTCATTTGAACATTCTGCAATGGATTTTGCTGACTCCAACATAGAATTGTTTGCAGCTTGTGACGCAGCATGCAGCAACTTAATTTCATGTTGTCTGTATGTACATTTTGACGGATAAGGAATATTCAGCATACTGAACAGTTTCTTTCCAGCTGAAAATCCTTTGCCAATAATTCTCATTCCAAAGACAAAAAGAAGGTTTATAATATTTAAATTATTCACCTTTGATGTGGTGAATCCTTTTGTGAATGAACAGTTCTTACACTTGAGACATAAATTTGACTGCAAACCAAGTCTTGAGTCTTCAATCAAGTACAGTTCTTGATTGTAACAAACAGGACAAGAAAGAATAGAGAATATTGACATCAGTATTTCGATGTCGAAAATCCTATTACCAGAAAGAGTTTCGGAATCAACATTAAATAAAGTGTCACTTAATCCTCTTCCCAATTTTTCAGAACTAATACTTCCTTCACTAACTTTTTTTGAGCAGTGCGGAAATTCCCATGAAACTTTCGCTTCTTCTGACGTATCTTTCGTTCATGTCCCATGGCAGAAACTTAAAGAATACTAAATAAGTAATTTTATAAAATATGAAAATCAAAATGAACTTATTTCAGTAAAAACTAGAATGAAAAAAAAGTTAGCAGTAATATCAAACGTTAAGAAGTAAATAAACACATATCCTGAAATTGCCAGATGTGAAAACTTATTTTATAAAGAAAAATAAGTGAGGCTTTTTAATAGCGTTTAAACAAAATATTAAAATATGCTTTAGTTCAAAATATATTTTTCAAAAAGTGGAAAGAAACCGAAAAAAACCTTCAGTTTTGATTTCAGAATCCCACTTCCGGTCGGCAGTTACCAACCGGAAGTGTCATCTGCTTTTACTAAAACTGTTGTAACTTTTGTTCTAGTGAACGGAAAATAAAAAACTTGGTAATTTTATAAAGCTAATAAGTTGGTCTACAAAATAGAATCATAAAAAAAATTTGTCAATTCTTGACCAAATCCCCGATTTTAGGGTAGTCGGATACCTTAAACGCACAGTCTTGAAATTTGGTAAGCGGATTCCTTTCATAGAGTACAGATCCCTTGTAAAATAGGTTTTGTGAAAATCGATCCCAAGTGGCGTTGTGGAGAATTAAGGGGCGTTATACGCAATTAACTCCTTTTTTAAACTATTAGACGTAAAATCTTGAAATTGAGTAAGCAGATTCCATTCACTGAGTAGAGATCTGTCATAAGATGGGCTTTGTGAAAATCGTTTTCTCAGTGGCGTTGCGGCGGCTTAAGGGTTGTTATAGATAATTATTTCCATTTTTAAACTATTAGACGTACAGTCTTGAAATTTCGTAAGCGGATTCCTTTAATAGAGTACAGATCCGCTGATAATGGGTTTTGTCAAAATCGACTCCCAAGTGGTGTTGTAGAGAATTATGTGGCGTTATAGACAATTAACTCTTTTTTTAAACTATTAGACGTAAAATCTCGAAATTTAGTAAGCGGATTCCATTCATTAAGAAGAGATCTGCCATAAGATGGGTTTTGTGAATATCGTTTCCTAAGTGGCATTGCGGGGACTTAAGGGGCGTTAACTCCTTTTTTAAACTATTAGACGTACAGACTTAAGATTTGGTAAGCGAATTCCTTTCAAGGTGTAGAGATCCGCTACAAAATAGTTTTGGGTAAAATTGATCCCCAAGGGTCACTGAGGGGGATTAATGGGCGTATAATAGATAAATATTTCCGCTTTTCAACTAATAGAACCACCTGCTTGAAAATTAGAACGTATGTTCTGTTCATGGAATAAAGTTCCTTTTGCAAAGATTTTTGCGAAAACGGACCCCCAAAGCAGTGGGGTTGCGGGGATTAAGGCGTGTTATAGAAAAATTCCTGTTTTTGAATTTAACTCATTTACTTGAAATTTGTCGAGCACTTTTCTTTAGTTGAATAGAGTTCCACTAAGAATGGATTTTACGGAAATCAACTCCAGGGGGAAGCGGGGAGAGTGATTGGGGCGTATTGATAGACAAAATTCCCGTTTTTGAACTGCTAAGACTATAATATTAAAATTTGGTTTGCATGCTTCTTTTGTTGAATTGGAATCCGTTAAGAATGCTTTCAACGAGGTATTGATGATAAAAATTTCGTTTTTGATGTGTTAGATTTAGACTTGAAATTTAGCACGCATGCTTATATTATGGAGTAGAGATTCACTGAAAGTTGCTTTGGTGGAAATCTACTTGATTATATAGGTTAAGTGAGCGCAAAAAATCTTTCTACTTCTATTTTAGATATAAATAGAAAAAATTGATATTATAATTTATGCTCTTTTTATATCAAGGGGCGTGAGTGTAACAGCTATAAATATATTTTTCAATACAATCGAATTCTTAATGCTAGATATCAATAATTGATATATATGTAAACAGTATACATATATACAACATCATGAAATACCCAGTGAAGCGGGTGGGTAACGGCTAGTATATATATATATCACATTTCTTTAACAATCCCTGTTCTTTATTGAATATTTTCAAGAATCTAAATTCCTGCCTTCAATGAAAAATTATTTCGCCTACACCACAAAGAAAATCCCTGATGAGAAGTATTTTAGTACTATGGACAAACTGTATCTCTTAAAAACACTAGCACTAATAATCTCACTATAAGAATTAAAAATATGTGCGAATCAAAGATAGAAAGAAAATATCAGTGCCAGTACAGAGAATGGGCAAACCGATTATGACCAACTTTCGGTATGGTGCACGGGTAAACCAGTTAAGGGGTAAAGTAAGAAATATATTGTAAATAATTCTACAAATACTCCCCTTTTACAAAACTTTTTGGTTTTTTGAGAAGAAAAAAAATTAGAGATGTGTGGAGTAATATAAAAAGTTTTTCTTAGTAAGTTTTATCTCAAAATTTATTAAAACTAACTATAAACTTGTTTATTACATTGCTACAAGACAACATCAAAAGATAAATTTAGTTCATTCTGGAACTTTATTTGTAGTGTATAACTTAATCCATTTTTTATGAGATATTTGTTTATCATATGAATGAGGGAAAAACTTATGTAGTGGGAAAACAATTGTTCAGGCTTAATTTAGCATTAAATTTAACTAAGTTACAAACACAGAATTTTAAAAATCTTGCGAATATTAAAATAAATCTCATTTTAGAACAGTACTTATCTTTTACAAGATTTCATTAAGATGGAATGTGTTGTTCCATAAGCTCGTCTCTTTAAAAAAAAAAAAAATTATATTTTATTTTTTTCGTTAAAATTGCTTAGTTCATACATAACCTTTAAAATATGGAATATATTTTCAATTAATGCGTCTTAAATGTTAGAAAATTAATGAGAGAAAATTTTTAAAGATTGGAAAAAGTAAAAAGCAAACGACGCTCATTTTTTAAAACTTTTTATTGTAGAATAAACAAAGTAATACAAAACTATAATGATTAAACAATTTATTTTTCATAAAAATTACTATTCTTTTGTTATAAAAAAAACGATACAAAGCTTTCTTGCGAAAAAAAATTCATTAACCTTTGACATTCAGAGTTAGAGATAAGGAAAATATACATCTTAATTTAATTTTTCAGTTCTTTCTTCTTTTGACACGTATAATTAATACATTCTTAACGATCATACGCATACAAAATAAGTACAAAAAGCGAAAGTAAAAAAAAAAAAAAAAAAAATAAAAAGGCGAAAGAAAGAGCGCAACTTTAGATTCTTTGATTATCATAAAAATGAATTTAAAAAGAAAAGAAGCAGAGAGAGAAAAAACAATGCACGAAAAAAAATTATAAATGCTCTTAAGTATAAAGAGGCAATTAATAAAATAACTTTATTTTTAGTATAATATCTTTTGTTAAATTATACTTGTGCCTTGTTATATAATTAATACACGGATAAGTATGATATATAATTTTTTTGACAAATCTAAGATCTCTCAAAATTATTTACGCTACCTACAATGAAATGACTTTTGGAATAATCCAATTATGTCAGTTAGATTTCTTTCAACTATTTTCTTACAGCTTTTTAGTTAAATAAATGAGACATAAAATCAACAATTTCACGCAATAGTAAATAAATAAAAAGGTTAGAATTAAATGGATAATTAGTTGTTTGTTCTTTCTCTCAAGAATAAATTACCGTGAACATTTTAAACATTAATGGATAACTTTTTCCCTGCTCTTTTTTCAACTGGGTAATTGCGCTTTTATACGTTTTTAATTCAGAAATTAGTTTTTTTTAAGTACCGAAAATAAGAAAAGTTGTAAATGTGATACATTATGACTCTCATCTATAACTACAAAGTGGTTTTCATAATATAATGATACTTTTTACAGCACAATTATCTAACAAAGATACAAATGGATTTTACACAATCACACGATGACGTAAAAAACAACTGATAAAATACTAAAGCTCGACTTAGCTAGAGTGCAATTAAATACCGTATATTCCGGCGCGTATAACTCTCACATTTACCTTCAAACTATATTTTATAAATTTTTAGACACATTCGCTGAATATTGAGCCCCTATTTTTTATAAAGACGCCTGAAATGTACATGGTTAATGTTCCTATATTTTGAAGTCCTCCATTCGAAGTATTACACCAGGCTTTTGAACAACGGTATACTTCTGAGGCTAAAACCCTGAAGCGTGAGGCAACAGATGTTATTTGGTATGTGTATATTAGAAGGTGAAAAACATTCACAAAAGGAGGCATGCCAGTATATAAATAGCGCATGAGTGGGTAGTAAAATCATGGAATGCGAAATTAAATCTTATGTTACTCGAAAGTCATTAAAAGTTGAATATCTAGCAATATAGATGGAATTGAAGATGATTACTTACTTATGGGTCAGAATAAAAGTGATGTGAAGAAACAGATTTCGATGATGTACCTGGATCCAATAATGAAAGTTCATATTGTATCTTATTTTTTTTAAATAAACAGTATTTAGATACATATAACAATATAATATTTTTATCGTATTTTTCTTACTTTTAAAGTTATCGTTTTTATATTCGGCGTGCAATGAGCACCCGCAAACTCGTATATCAACATTTTGTGCGTGTGTGCGTTTAAAGTACACGTTATACTCCGGAATATACGACAATCCGTTTTTTGCTGGCTAAATATAATAAGCATTAAAAAAACATGAAAATAAGCATTAGTTACAATTATTAAAAATATGGATGTATTTAATAGGTCTGGTTTCAATAACGTCCATTACAACACTCATTTGACGAATATACCATAAAATCCGGCGTATAAAGCGCACGTATACTTTCAAGCTGCAATTTTTAATTATTAGGTATAATTGCCATATTAAGAGCACCTTCTTTTATTACGAAGAAACCTGAAATATGTATGTGCGCAATGTTCTCGTGTTTTGAATTCATGTATTCGAGATATTATTCCAAGCTTTCTCGAACAAAAAAATAGCATACTTCTTGAACTACAACCTTTGAAGTTCACAAGGAATGTCATATCCTATAAATAAACAGTATTTCGATGCATATAAATGTCTAATTTTTTTTCTACGATCACCTGTTTTTTTTTACCCAGCGTATAACACGCACTCGTAAATTTTGATCTTATTTTTTTGTGTTAAGAGTGCGCATTATACGCCAGATTTTACAGTACTGAATTACGAGATGTTAATATTTCTTTGTCAATAATTATAAATACTACACGTTTTGGGACAATATAACGGTATGAAAATAAATATAAAGGGTGTTTTTTTTTAGAGGTATAGAACTTTAAATTGCAATAAAACAACGATGTATTATTCGATTGACATGAATTTTTTTTATTCGAAAGATAATCTTGTGCCATTACATTTTAAATATAATTTCTGGCATAGGACTGCCACGGCTGGCTCGGATGTAGTCCAATCTGGACGTCCAATTTTCGATGACTTTTTCCAACATTTGTGGCCGTATATCGGCAATAACACGGCGAATGTTGTCTTCCAAATGGTCAAGCGTTTGTGGCTTCTCCGCAGAGACCAATGACTTTACATAGCCCCACAGAAAATAGTCTAGCGGTGTTAAATCACAAGATCTTGGAGGCCAACTCACAGGTCCAAAACGGGAAATTAGGCGGTCACCAAACGTGTCTTTCAATAATTCGATTGTGGTACGAGCTGTGTGACATGTTACGCCGTCTTGTTGGAACCACAGCTCCTGGACATCATGATTGTTCAATTCAGGAATGAAAAAGTTAGTAATCATGGCTCTATACCGATCACCATTGACTGTAACGTTGTGGCCTTCATCGTTTTTGAAGAAGGATTCCACCAGCCCATAAAGCGCACCAAACAGTCAGTTTTTCTGGATGTAACGGTGTTTCGACATACACTTGTGGATTAGCTTCACTCCAAATGCGGCAGTTTTGTTTGTTGACGTAGCCATTCAACCAGAAGTGCGCTTCATCGCTAAAAAAATTCGCTTATGAAAATCGACCATTATTTTCGAAATAAAATTGCACAATTTGAAAGCGTTGTTCAGGCGTGAGTCTATTCATGATGAATTGCCAAACCAAACTGAGAATAAATCACTTGACAGCTGTTAAATCGGTCGCCATCTTGGAAAGTAATGCCAACTTAAACTTCTATACCTGGAAAAAAAAACACTCTGTATATGAATTATTGTGCATCCAGAAATCAACACAAACTCTTGAAACTAATCTTAACGCAAATTTTCGAAAAAATGAATATACAATTAATAAAAAAAATTAATATATTCAATAAAAAATATATTTAAATGAAAAGAGGAAATATAAGATAGGTCATTATATAGGAGGACGAAGGGTTTGTAAATTATCCAATGTTTCCGTTTTTACATTAAATCATTCTATCAACAGAGGGCCTGTTATTGTTTTCCAGACACGTTTAAAGCGATTTACGGGTAAAATTCGCTTAATGGTATTGTTCATTCCAATAATAAATTGCAGCGATTAAAACAATAGTAAAGAAATGCAAATAACAATTTTAGAACTATTAGAGAGAAAGAGACTAAAAATTTGAATAGCAATTGGTTTTGTCATCTGTTTCAGGAGGCAATTATCTAAATTTCAATAATTAAATCCATTATTAAATATCCCCGAAATAAAATTTGATCAGTTAATGAGCTTCTGTTTTGTTTAACTCGTATTACATGGCAGCCGTATAGGAAACTATTTGGAGACAGACATGATTTTAATAACAATTATAAGACAAAAGTCGCATTTGACTCATATTTTTAATAAAGAGTGTTTTTTTTCCAGGTATAGAAGTTTAAGTTGGCATTACTTTCCAAGATGGCGACCGATTTAACAGCTGTCAAGTGATTTATTCTCAGTTTGGTTTGGCAATTCATCATGAATAGACTCACGCCTGAACAACGCTTTCAAATTGTGCAATTTTATTTCGAAAATAATGGTCGATTTTCATAAGCGAATTTTTTTTAGCGATGAAGCGCACTTCTGGTTGAATGGCTACGTCAACAAACAAAACTGCCGCATTTGGAGTGAAGCTAATCCACAAGTGTATGTCGAAACACCGTTACATCCAGAAAAACTGACTGTTTGGTGCGCTTTATGGGCTGGTGGAATCTTTCTTCAAAAACGATGAAGGCCACAACGTTACAGTCAATGGTGATCGGTATAGAGCCATGATTACTAACTTTTTCATTCCTGAATTGAACAATCATGATGTCCAGGAGCTGTGGTTCCAACAAGACGGCGCAACATGTCACACAGCTCGTGCCACAATCGATTTATTGAAAGACACGTTTAGTGACCACCTCATTTCACGTTTTGGACCTGTGAATTGGCCACCAAGATCTTGTGATTTAACACCTCCAGACTATTTTCTGTGGGGCTATGTAAAGTCATTGGTCTATGCGGAGAAGCCACAAACGCTTGACCATTTGGAAGACAACATTCGCCGTGTTATTGCCGATATACGGCCACAAATGTTGGAAAAAGTCATCGAAAATTGGACGTCCAGATTGGACTACATCCGAGCCAGCCGTGGCAGTCCTATGCTAGAAATCATATTTAAAATGTAATGCCACAAAATTATCTCTTTCGAATAAAAAAATTCATGTCAATCGAATAATACATGGTTGTTTTATTGCAATTTAAAGTTCTATGCCTCTAAAATAAACACACTTTATTTTGTAAGTTTCCTCAGAACGTAGAGTAAGAATTTTGGCACTCACTTGATTCTGTCATCCTGAGTTGATTATCTTATTATCGTAAAATAAAATTGATAAGGTCGAATTTCAAATAACAGCTCTCTCACTGTAGTATTTGTAGATATTAAATTTTATGATTAGAGAGTGATCGTCAAATAATTTTTAAAGTGATTGCAGTGTCAGTTGGTTGGTTTAAAACATTACTAACATTTGCCGGTTTTTCCGTTTGTTGTGTTATTTTTTTAAAACATAACTCTGTTTACAATTTTACAAGACATGGAATTTTAGAGAAGTAAAAAAAAATAATAATAATAATACAGCTATCTCTTCTTCAACTCGTTTCTCCTTCCAGTCCTTTTCCCGCTCAATGGAAAAGCAAGTTCAATCATAAACAGCAGCGACCTCTTTTCTAGTCTAAAGAGTTGCTACAAGCCAAGCTTTTACAACAGTAATATTGTAATATCAGGAATGATACCTAAGAAATAATTTAATAATTTAAAGATTTAAAATTTGAATTTTTTTCCAAAGAAATTTTAATAACTATTAAAATTCTACTTAGATTCTAGAGTGATTAAAATCCGGTATAAAAGCTCTAATAGAGAGATCAGAGAAATAGCAACGCAAAAAGGCAAATGAAAATATATATTACTCTTCATATTAATTTTAAAAAAAGAATTAAAAAAAATATGTATTATTAGAAAATTTTATACTTCGATGAATCATTTTATTTATCTGTGAGTTAATCGATAATTTTACGAAGAATTTAGAACTTTTGAAATTATTGCTTTATTATGTATTTTGGATTGGAATGTGATCACTAAGGACATTAGGGATACTGTTTTGAGTTAATGGAAAAATTATTCTGATGGATTGGTTCTTGATGAAATTTTTATCTTATTTTCCAGTCGGTAAAGTGAATTATATATCCTAAGGGATTTTAATAGCTTTTAGCAGAAACAGGATAATTCTTTATTTGTCAGGGTTTTTTTAAAGCATCCGACTACGCTTGGAGTACTTTTTATTAAATGACGATATTTAAATATATTTCCAGGTCACTTTTTTTACAGGTTATGGCTCGAAATACAGCATTTATTGAATAAAGTTTAGAATATTAAAAAAAATTCAAACAGAGAAATTGGCTACATTATTCAAAACACTCAATATAATATTTTATTGTATATATTTGGATTTGCTTTTTGCAATACAGAAGCGATTATATGTCCTTGGTGAAAAGTATGAACAAAAATCTAAGAAATGCTTTAAAATGCAAAAGAGTTATAGTTCATCATGTTATGCTATTTTTCATATTTTTATGCTAGTTCATATGCACATGCTATTTTTTTAAATTCCATTTACCAATATCATTGTTCAAAAATATCTATAAATCGAAAAATATATGCTCTAAAATTATGTTTTTATATTTCATTACCTTTACAACTGTATAGATTATGCGCAAGTAAAATTTCATGCAGATATCTCAACAATTTTTTGAAAAGGCAATATTTTTCAAAAATGATGTTTCCCAGAAGAAAACCAAAATTATATTTTATTAAAAAATTAGAAAGAATAGACATCTAAAATTCCCTGGTTTTATAATTATGCCCACTTCATTCATTTGTATAAAAATTTTTTTTTCTCCAGTTGCTCAAATATTTTTCTGCCGTACTTTCTCATACTTTTTATGTATTTTACGACCTTCATTAATAATACAATATTCTTTCAGTGTATAATGGCCTTGGGTGACTTCTAACTCCTCTAAAATTTTCAATAAAAACCATGCTATCCAACCTCAAATACAAAGAATAACTGCAGAAAAGGATCCTAAGGGTAATGTTTGCTTTTCAATAAGTACATTTTTTTGGTATTACCGACCATACGCTGTTAAAACTTTCCCTGAGATGCATTATTTGCAATGATGTCCTTTTATAAACAATATCTGCTCGCATAAATACATACATTGAGATCTAACTATTTTTATTAGTTTCTACGGTACTGTCAACCTCAAATGGAACACCCAAAACAAAAGTTGTCGATATTTGTAATAATTGCGAAAATTTGAGTTACAAATTCTTATTTGAGCAACAGTAGGCAAATGCATAGATAGTAGTATATGGCATATTTAATTTAATACTTTCATTAGATTTAACTGCTATGCGATTGAATTTTGTGATCTAGTAACAGAATTATCTGCCAACTTTCCCTTGCCTCCTAATACTTACTATACAGTTCGAACAAATTGGGACAAATGGAAAAAGAAATGATTTTTTCTAATATCTTAGCTTTTAATCATTTCATACCTTAAGTAGACTGAAATATCTCTATCTAAGTATGAAGTATGTCCTCTTTTAACAAAAATGACCTCTTCAACATGTATTGACATTAACTCCACTAGTGTAATGCACATGTTCTTGACTTCCTTGTCGTGGAAACACACTTGCAGAGCAATTTTTATTATTTATTATGCTGCCTTGTGCAATTCTTCTTAACTAAATGATTCTTGAGAATATGTCGTAAATTCTCAATAGGATTTAGGTCTGGTGAATTACCAGGTCAATCAAGTACTTATATTTTATTTTCCCGCATAAAAATATGGCTCAATTTCGAATTGTGACAAGTCATGTTGAAATATTCCATCAAATGTTTCTGTGAATCACTGGCGTAGCTAGTTCTGAGGGGCCCTGTATCGAAATTTCTTTGGGGTCCTTTTTTAGACATGGGAGCCCTATTAATGGGACTGTAGTTACATATGTTGAGGTCCTTGTAACTTGGGAGCCCCGTATCATTGATACGGCTGATACGTCGGTAGCTACCCCCTGCTGCGAATGGAACAATCCTACTGCGTAATATTTCGACGTATTTGTCAGAATTCGACACGCTTTTAAGAGTGATTAAGTTTCCAGCGCCATTTGTTGTGAAAAAAATCCAAAACATCCGTTTAGAAGGGTGTTTTACAATCTGTTGGAAATGATCAAGTCGCAAAGTTTCTACTTCATTTAGTCTAACTACTTTTTATTTGTATCACTGCACAAATAAATGCATTTCATCACAGAAAATCACCTTCTGCCCGTCGTTAACAGTCCATGATCGGTATTTTCTGGCCCACGATAATGATTTTTTAATCATTTTCTAAGTTCTAAATTGTTTTTCTCAGTCTTGTTGCCTTACGGTCCACTTCCAGAAGTTTTCCGTACAGTTGAGGTACTCAATTCAGCACCATAATCCAATAAATCGCTTCGAAGGAATCACTTGGATTTATTTTGATATTTCTTAGTTAGAATTTTATCAGTCCTTGGAGTAGTTTTCCGTCTGCGTCCACATTTTCCATTTCTTTTTGGATAGGAGGTCTCGGGATCTTGAAAAGTTCTTAAAATTCTTGAACGCTTGGTTTGCCCACACCACAACTGCCGTAGCTACATCTCTCACAGTCATAGAAGTGTGTTCATTACGAACGATTATTTTAGAAAACTTCTTCGGAGTAATACCCATCTTTGAACAAGCAAAAGTAAAACGTGTACACGGAACTCAAAATTATAACTACCAGCTGCCACACTGAAGAGCTCACAACAGAACTACTAATGAACTAAAACCAATCAAACGAGTAAACTATCGTCAAGATCGATTCTTTACTCAACCTCTAAGCAGATATAACCATTTTGAGGCAGTGAGAAATATTTCTGGTAATCACATATATAAGCATAGACAAGAAAAATGTGTTTGTTCCAATTAATTCGAACAGTTACTTTGCAATTTACGAAGGCTAGATTCAACTATTTTTTGAATCTGATCAATGGATTATAATTTTTTCACCTATTTCTTGCCCAAAATGTTTTCCAGTGGCATTATAACCTTTGGAATCACCATCACCATAGAAGTTATTGCAACGATACGCACTAATACTTTCTGTACTCTCGAAAAAATACGATATATCCCAATAATATCCATGATACTGGATGAACCATTGTAATATGATTTCAATTGCACTGTTAGAATTCAAGCTGTAGGGAGACTTTTGATTATTTTTTTTAAAAATTGCAGTAGGATATTCTACAAAACTGTGACATTATTTCGATGTAAATAATTTTCACCCGTGACGTGAAATTTCACTCACAGTTTTGTTGAATAATGAATATCCTCGACGTTTCCATGTTCCCCATCGTGAGATCTCCATACTTTGTAACTGTAATTTCCCATTTTTATGCAACAGTAATCTCTTCTGTAGCTGAACATTAGAAATTCATTGAACATTTGGCAATTGATGCAGCAGCTTTCAGAACTTTTTTTTTCTCTTTTACCCAATCGATAAAAAAAGGGTATATTCAGAGTACAAGTAACTTTTTTACCAGCTGTAAAAGATCTTCCAGTGAATCAAAGAGCATACATTAATCGAACGTTCATCCTTTTATTTGTGTTGCTCTTTTTAGATGTTCAAAATCTTATAAAAAACGAACAATCATCTCAATGTGAATTAAAGTTGAAGTATAACCAAACTTCGAAATTTTTTACCTATTTGAAGAGGTCGGGGTAGCCAAGTGGTATGAGTTAAGCCTCGTGGTCGATGTGCCAAAGCTAATTCTAGCCCAAGTACTCCTGAAGACCCAATGTGTAGAGGCGGACCGCTGCATCTGAAATCTGTCGAGGCTCAAAGTTCTCTTGTTTGCGTAATATGGAAGCTCAAAGAATGGGATGTCAACCCAGATGTCGTCCAAGTCACTTGTCCGTGGTTTGAAATTACGAGGTCCGTCGTCAATGATTCTCATGTTGCTTTACAGGGTAACGTTACTTAATATTCATTCACTTTACCAATTTCAGTTTATTATTAAAACAATATGGATACAAGAAAACAATAAAATATCTCTAAATCTAGTATTAAATAGACAGAAGTTATTCCACGTTTTGTTCTCTTCGTCTTTCAAATGAATTTCTAAAATTTCTTAGAACTTTTGACAGTATCATTTGTTCAAGACTCAACTCTTTTAGATGCAGGTTAACGCTTATTGTTTTGTGAAATGTATGTATGCTTTTGTGAAATGTTAGAGAAATGTGTTTTCTGGAGACTTTAGCTACTGTCAATATTTTAACAAAGACAAAATTTTAGCAGATCTTTTTATTTGTCAGTTTTTTAATTTCATTTTTTGTCTTTATTTTCAACAAATCTTTCTCAAAGGAGAAATAATAATAAAGAAACTGAAAATGCCACTCGAGAAAGAAAATAAATCCAGTATATTATTATTAGGTAATATAATTCGTATGTTAAACTAACTCTTAAAATTTAGAAAAACTCCCAAAAAATGTTCTTCTTTCCGCTTATTCCAAAACTGAAAAGTAAATGCTATATGTTAAAATACAATTGAAAAATAATGAAATTCACTACATAAGAAAAGAATGGATTTAATATCAAGTTTGAATAATCTATTTAAATATTCTGTTTTTTTTTAAATTGTGATGTGATATCAATATTGGATCATTCTACCATTAGAACAAAAATAATTTTTCTGTTTGGATATCATACTTTTAATATTAATTGGAGAAAGTTATTAAGTCCTTTCTTAAAATGCATCTAAGAAAAATTTTTTTAAATCAATTTAAATCTGATCAGAAACAAACTATTAGAAGTTTGTTATTTCAAAGGAAAAAATAAACCAAAACCTAGAGACTCCAACATTTAGAATTAGTTTATAAATTGAAATTCGTAAAATAAAGAACGATTCTTGAAGTATTTTCTCAGAACAACAATGCTTTATAACAATAATAGTAAATAAGAAAGATTTGGAAGAAAACTCTAATAGGAGAACTGAAAACTCCGTTCTATTTGATTTATGACTGGGGTAAAGAGTTTTCTGATTTATGTACATGCCATAAAACTTCGAATTCAAAGAAAGAATAGTCCTATGAAATAACTTCAAGAAATAGGCAAAATGATTAATGATAATCCTATATCTATCTAATTACAATTGAATCGTATTATTTTGATTCATTAATCACGGTATAAAAAAAAAGCCAGTAGATCAAAAATTGTAAAAATTTAAAATTTTGCATCATTGACTATTTCGAAATGCAGTAGTAACTCATATTCTGTGAACGGAACGTTATAATAAATATAAGGGCACCCAAATGAAAGTGACACTACAGTCGGTTTGATAAATGGTTTAATGCTATTAGTATACAAAGGAAAGAAGGAATACAAACAAAACAGATAGGCTAGACAAAGTCACTTTGTAGGTTGAAACCAGTGTCTCAGGGGTTCATGACATGATAGATAGCTTGGGTGAAGAAGCTTCGGTGTAGGTTGAGGAACCAATTATCAAACAGCAGCTTGAATCTCATTTTCGTCCGGAAATCGCCGTCCCTTCAGAGCTTTCTTGAGTGGACCAAATATGTTGCATTCACTCGGAGGTAGATCTGGGCTGAAAGGGGATGTTCGAGAACATCCCTGCCAAATTGCTGTAACAATACTTGGCACTTCACAGCCATATGATGACGAGCATTATCAAGCAAGATAACCCTTCCGGACAGCATGCCATGTCAGAGGTTCTTGATATTCTTTTTCAGTTAATGCACTGTGGTAGAGTACATGACAGCATCAACAGTCGTACCGTTTGGAGCAGCGATTCTCAACCTCCGGCCGCGGGTCTTTTTTGAGTGGCCTAGTCATGACCCATTCCACTAAGAAATTCAATTATTGGAGAACAATGCACAAAATTTTAACAGGAAATTCTGTCAATCAAGCAATCAAATGTATAAATTTTGCTATCAATTTGTTTTTTAATAGTAGAATGAAAGCAAAAGGCTTGGTCATATAGATGAAAGAAAATAAAAACCATCCCTTAACTCAGTAAAAATTCCTAAAAATAAAATTTTAGTTTTTGTGTATGATAGAAAAGTTAATAAAGTATTAAAATAAAAGCCAAAAATGAGTTTTAATATTTTTTTTATCAATTTTGTTTGTCAATATTGCTTTGTTCTTACAGTGTGTTTTTTCATTATCCGCATGTTGCGGCCCGCATGAAATAACTGTCATGTGTATGCGGCCCGCGTGAAATACCTACCATTAGTATGCGATCCGGTGGGAAAAAAGGTTGTGTACCCCTGGTTTAGAAGCATCCATGTTGCGAACGATGCCTTTTCACGTGCTCCTTCTCTATTACACACGCATCTGGCGGGATCTGACGATATGGCATGCATTCCCGGCTCAATGCGCCCTCTTTAGTGGCATGCGCAGTCATTTTTATCTTCAAATTGAAGAGTTATTGCATCTATGCCACTTTCATTTGGGAGACCCTAATATAAAGAGTGTTTTTTTTCCAGGTATAGAAGTTTAAGTTGGCATTACTTTCCAAGATGGCGACCGATTTAACAGCTGTCAAGTGACTTATTCTCAGTTTGGTTTGGCAATTCATCAAAACGATCATCAAGCAAGGCGTAGATTCGTCGAATGGGCCCAAAACGAGATTGCCATGTTCCCGATTTTCATAAGCGAATTTTGTTTAGCGATGAAGCGCACTTCTGGTTGAATGGCTACGTCAACAAACAAAACTGCCGCATTTGGAGTGAAGCTAATCCACAAGTGTATGTCGAAACACCGTTACATCCAGAAAAACTGACTGTTTGGTGCGCTTTATGGGCTGGTGGAATCCTTCTTCAAAAACGATGAAGGCCACAACGTTACAGTCAATGGTGATCGGTATAGAGCCATGATGACTAACTTTTCATTCCTGAATTGAACAATCATGATGTCCAGGAGCTGTGGTTCCAACAAGACGGCGCAACATGTCACACAGCTCGTGCCACAATCGATTTATTGAAAGACACGTTGGGTGACCGCCTAATTTCACGTTTTGGACCTGTGAATTGGCCTCCTAGATGTTGTGATTTAACGCCGCTAGACTATTTTCTGTGGGGCTATGTAAAGTCATTGGTCTATGCGGATAAGCCACAAACGCTTGACCCTTTGGAAGACAACATTCGCCGTGTTATTGCCGATATACGGCCACAAATGTTGGAAAAAGTCATCGAAAATTGGATATCCAGATTGGACTACATCCGAGCCAGCCGTGGCAGTCCTATGCCAGAAATCATATTTAAAATGTAATGCCACAACATTATCTTTCGAATAAAAAAAATTCATGTCAATCGAATAATACATCGTTGTTTTATTGCAATTTAAAGTTCTATACCTCTAAAAAAACACCCTTTATTAGTTTGACTATCGATTCAACACATTGAGTTTATACGCGTCCGAAAAGTTCTTATAATAATCTGAAGTGAGCGCAATTTTGAAGCAATTAAGAACATTTTGATTTCATACGTACACATGCTATATACAACAATATCAATGCTTAAAATTGAATTATATTATGTTATTTCTGGTCCTATACTCTGGTCTTATTATAGCAGTAAATTTAGCAATTAATTTTTAAATATTTTCCGCTGCGTTTTTATTTCTGTTTGATTTAAAATCGCCCAAATTAACAGTAGTTTTCAACACGTAACTGGTTTACCTCCCAGTCAATATATATAGTGTTATTTTAAACTATGATAATAGGAAAAAAATAAAAAAATAACACCTGAGTTCACAAATCTCTATTACCTCCTTCCAATCAATACTTTAAAGACTATTTTATATGTAACATATGTTGGAAAGAAATTTTTGTTTAAGATAACCAGGGGTTTTATCTGAAGAATGAAACAAATAAAAAAAACTGTTGTAATTCATTACAAGCTATGAAGTAATGTTTTTCAAATTCTTCATTTTATGTAATAATTTGGATTACGTTATAGTTGACTATACAATAAATAAATGAAATGAAATGCAATAATATTTATCTAATTTCAAATTCAAATAATGGAATAATTCAAAAGGAAAACCAATTAGTAGTAATTAAATATTGATTTAAAATAAAATTAAATTATAACAAAAAAGTTGTGTGGGTTCCGCAAAATCTTTCCATCAAATATCTAATAAAAACAACTTTACTAAAATAAATCGAAATTAAAGTTGTATACTTTATTGTGAAATATAAAAAAAAATTCAATAGAAGGAAAGATATATTTAGATTATTTTGACCAAAACTAATTTGAACAAGATCCTAAATTTCAATATTTATTCAAATTTTTTTATATTACTCAAAATAAAATTTAATACTACATGCAAAAATCTATTTTAAATCGTACGCACGTGTACGCACATGCACACAATTGCAAATTAGATAGTTTCTAAAAAGTTTTGCTATCACAACAATTAAAATTCTCTTTACGTCAGAGGTGGCAAACTCAAAGGCTAACTTGGTCTAAGCAAACAAGGTTTAACTTAAGCTAGGCAGCAAAAAAATTCAATTTTCCCAGAAACTTAGGTTTATTTCGAACAATAAACATATAAAAGAACAAGAAAAATTAAATTTTTACGTCCTGACATTTAACATCTCCTCTCTGTGTGTGTGCTATTAACTTTCCAATTATTTCAGGGGAATTTTTTGAAAAATTTTATTATATATTATCGTGTGCCGATATATTGATCGGGCCGTGAGTTTGACACCCCTGCTTTACATTGATGTTCGTTTTCTCATTAAAAATTTTAATAATTTTACTATTCGTTCAAAAGAGTATTTTCGATATTATTTAGTAGTCTTTTTTTCATTTACCATGGTAAAGAATTATAATTCACCGTCATAATTATAAAGAACCGTCAGCATTGCAGTATTATTTTTTACTTTTTAATTTTTGTAAAAATATGCATAAATGATATTTATGTATAAAAATTGCTTGAAACAATGAAAAATATTTTTCGCAGAAATTTTCCCCACAATAACTATAAAGCAAATTCAATTTGGAAATAATAAAACAATTTTTAAATTTTCTGAAAAAGCGATAAGAGGAAACAATAGAAGATATGAAAGAAACACATTCAGTTGAATAAAATTCTATCGAGGATGATTTATTTTTTTTAAAAAAAATATGTGCTGTTTTAAAAGGATGCATTTGCAATTTTTAAAACATTTATTATTTCTTTAGTCTCTTATTTGCTTATTGCAATGTTTAATAAATTTCAAAATTATTTGAGTTAAAAACATATTTAATGCTTACACAAGTATGAATATTTTGGTCCATAGTTAAACCCTTTTGCTTTAGCATTAATTTTTTCTTTAAAAAAAGAAATAGTGATTAACGGTAAATACAATATTTTGAGCTCTTCAGATATTAAAGGAGATATTAAAAGAAAACGAGAAAATTTTTAATTAAATAAAAAATGATGCATAAACAAAACATTTTAAAAAAGTATTTACTTTGGAAAATAATCGTTATTTATATTTCAAAACTATTTCTCCAGCTCCTTTTAAAAATTTATTTTATATTTATTACCTCAATTCCAAAATAATCTAATAAAATCAGAACATTTTAAACAGAACTTAAATTTTTTCTTGTTCACAAAATTACATATATCATTCCACTTTCCTACTTAAATTTTTCAAAATTAAAATAATAGATTTTCTGAAAAATAGTTAAGTACTTCTCGGAAACGGGAGAACAAACGAAAATCGAAAGAAAAAAAATCGATGGAACTGTAGCTTTTCTCAGAAATTTCATCCCGGAAACTAAGCCTTTTCTTGAAAATTTCATTTATATACTAACAAAAAAGTTTTTCAGATCTTGAAAATATTTTCACGAATCGGAACAATAATAAATACCCTCCGAAACTATAAATCTATAAAGTATTGATATATTTTTAGTTCCGAAACGCACCGCTAGGAGCAATCTAAAAACCAATGCCTGCTTCGACAGATGGCGGGCCGTGTTGAGTCGATGCGAACCGCGGCGCAGCCGCACTAGCTACCCGCAAGCGAAGTAATAATATTACGGTATCGAAGCGTCTGTGGGAGAAAGTAGAATGATCTGATGGGCTAGTGAAGACCAAAGCCTTCCGTAACTGTGACGTGTGGTATTAGAAGTAGTAGTAGCAGTAGCTACACAGGTTAGGCACTATAATCGCAAACAACAACTGAACTCTTACACGTGCTTCGGGTCCCCCAATCTTTGCATCCTCATCGGTACCATGCAAGGCGGCGAATTGAAAGTCAAAAGATGTTTTTGACGTATGGTTGAGGGCTATGAATGTGTACTTCGGAATTCTGATTCATAAAAGAGAAGCCGGCGTCACTGAATGGTGAGGCGGCCCTTTTAATGCAACAACATGCATAGTCTATGGAGGTGGTTGTTTTGTGTGCAAACTGTCTGTCAAGTTCTTGACGTATATGCTGTGGCTGATCTGAATGGAGGTGAGTCATGTTTTGTTGTGGTAGATTGCATTGTTTTAAAATTTCGTCTGAATGTGATCATATTTAACAATACTGTTTTGCAATTAATTAGATAAGTTAAAAAGTAAATCAAATACAATAGTGGGTCACCAGTTGTTAAAAGTTTTGGATTTTCTTTAATGTTATTATTAAAATGCATAGAAAATAAATATTTGTTGAAACTTAATTTTTTTAGCACATTATACACATTTATAAACATTTCTTAGTGATGTGATATTTTGTTTTATAATTGCATTTATAACGGTTCATTCTTATACAAGAACTTTGTTTATAAACTGAATGGCTATAGTGTTGCATTTAAAATAATGTAAAATAATTTTTTTTCTTACTAAATTTTTGAAATCGCATAATTTTTTTTTTTTACAAATAGTGTTCTATTGATTGATACGAAGTGACAGGAAGTTATAAAAATAAATAACACTTCCTTTACTATTAATTATTAAGATATTTTTAAAAGAATGAGAAACTCTTCTGGATTTTATTTGTTAACTAGAGACTATGCAAAATGTAAATAAATAAAATAAAAATATCATTATAAAAACTATTGGTACATGTATAACAAATAAAATTTTTAATTTATTAATTTTCAGTTTTGACAACCTAAAGAGTTATGATTTATTAGTACTCCCAACTTAAAACATGTGTAATAATTTGTATGTATAGATATATAATAGTTTCATGCAAGTTGCATGAAAGATAAATTTTGATATGCAACCTTACAAATTGTTGCCACCTTGTTTATGAAACTTCATGTCAGAGCTGCATTACATGTATTTTCAATGATACATCTAAGTAATATTTAATTTGATTAGAAACTTATAAGCTATTATAATTCAGTAATGACAAAAATAATTCATTTATTGCAATTTCATAAACTTTTAATGTGTGTAATTCTATATATAAGCATCTATGAAATATTTTAAAGATGGATATATAAAATATTTAAAATCAAACTATATTAATTTGTGGTAATATTTTTTCTTTAAAAATACCATGCTTAATTATTTCTGGCTATTTAAATATCTGTTAAGTATTTTTTAGTATTACACCTATAAACATAGTATTAATATTATATCTAACTATATTATATGATTATTAGATGCGGCTTTAACATTTCAGTATTATGTACTCTTAAGCATATATACCAAGCACTAATTAAAAATAATAACCAATACACCATTAAATCTGAATAATTTTTAATTGAAATTATTTAATTTTTGTTAAGATTATATTCATTTTTGATTACTCATGAATTGGTTTTTATTTTACTATTTATTATCAAAAGGTAAAAAAAAAAATCAATATCAATAAAGATTTATATCAAATAAATTTAAATCAAAATACATATATTACTAAGCAAATTATTGTAAATTTTATTAGAAAAATTGATAGCAATGTCTCATAGTTATTGATATTTATATAGGTGATCTATTTTAGGAGTTGCAATATTGTTTTTGGATTTCATAAGTATAATTATTATATTGGTATACTTTAGAGCTGTAAATGTATTTATAGGTTATGTAAAGGTTATGTGGTTTGACTTTATTAATAGTTTGTTTACTTAAATGTTTCATTTTTGTAAATAAATGTAATTAGTTAGTAGCAACCATTTTTTGTTTTTAAAGTTATATTTTATATTAATGTCAAAGAATCTACTTTATAAAAGCTAATATTAGCCTGTTTTTTATTTAAAATATAAAAATTAGGATTAATTTTTAAATTTTTTTAAGGAAAATTTGTTTGTTTCACAATTTTTATTTTATTTAATAAATTAAATGATAAAGCGAAAGAAGAGCTCCAGCTACAAGTATGCTTTTTTTTTCTATGTGCCACAAATGATGTACTATCAAAAGAGTATCAATATATTTTCTTATACGGTAACAAGAACTTAATTTTATAACTATAACTGTGTGTGCTTTAAACTTTATCCCAAAATATATATTTACTAAAATATTTTTACAAAAAAATTCACAGTACATCTTAAAACATTTGTTTTAATGAAACAAATTTAAATTTAAGAGATTTTAATTTATTTTCATCTCTTATACCATCTCTTATATCTGTGATGGTAAAACGACAGGCTAAATGTGGCCTACCAGAGGTTCTATTTGGCCGGCTGCAGATTTTGAAGTAGTTAAGAAATTTTCAATTTCGCTGGGTTTTAAAACTTATTCAAGTGTGTGTTGCATCTTTCATATATAAATTGTATCCTCTGTGTAGAAATTTGAATATTTTTTAAAAATGTTAAGTTCCATTTTTTTTTTGTGGGGGCTTGTATATAAATTAATGGAAAAACTTTTAGGTGAAAAAAATTAATTTGACTGTTATAAATATGCACAAAATTTTTTGAAAATATAATTAATTTTTGTATTTAATTTAAAGAAAAATGAAATATAAAGAGTTACACGTTATGCACTGGTATTAAAATTTTTTTCAAAATGTATTCCACATATTTTTATTTTAATTACACCTTACAGGAAATTGAATTAAAAAATTTTTTTTTTTTTCAGTGTCCTCCCTCCCTTCCAAAAGTCATCCCCATTTCTATCTTGAATCATTATTCTGTTTTTACCTTTTTTATTCTGTATAGAATATATTAACTACCTTAAGAATATTTTTTACTATATGTATCATAAAATAGGTAATAGTGCTGTCATAATATCAAATCCAAAATAAATTTTACAGTTTCCATTTTAAGCTTTTATCAGTGCTGACATTTATAAGACTTCAAAGATGGGGAAAAAATAATTAGAAATTACTAAGTCTCACAGCTCTCTTGAAAGGCTTCCTAATACTCATCAAGATTTTCCTTTTCTATACCACATTTGAGGACTTCAACCATATTCGTTGATTCAGCCAACAGATTATTTGATGCTGGGTATTTACCATTATGAGATTGCAGTTTAAGTCCAGAGTCCCTTCTCTAATAGCTCTCTCTCTGTGTCACAATAAGTTTTATTAAACAAATAATCAAAGCACTGCTTTTTCCCCCATTGTTGAATAATTGTATACTGTTTGCCTTAGACAGTTTGAACTCAATAAAAATGACTGATGTATTATTTTGTCTGTTTTAAGTGAACTGTACCGAATTTTTTGAGTCAGTATTTATTTTAACATGAGTAAATAACTCATTTATTACTGCTATGTTATATAATTGTTTTGATATTTTGAATTGCAGAATGAGTTAGCTGATTTGCTGTAACACTGTATGTTAAATTTTTTTTCGCGGAAGTTTTCAGTCATCCATCAAATTATAGGAAGCTTATTCGTATTTGTTGCTTCATATGCAATTATTTTTATTTGTGAAATTTGTTTTGATGGAATTTTATACTTTATTTTTTTTGTAATTCATAATTTCCCCCATATGTTCTATTTTGTTTATAATTTACAATAGTACCAGATTTTTCATTTTTTTTTCCTTAGTAGAAGTTTTAATATTATGAAGCATTATGTATATATGTTATGTTTCGTCCCCCTTCAAGCTATTTTAAGGGGCTGCGGTAGCCCAGTGGTTAAGGTACCCAACCATGGCAGGCATGCCATGAGTTCGATCCCAGTACCACTAAAGACCCGCCGTGTAGAGCAGCGATGCACGTTAAATCTGTCGAGAGCTGAAACGTCCTCCCGTTGGTGTGGTGTGGTAGTTAGGAGAGGGGGTGCCAGCTCAGGTGTCGTCCACGTCACTTGACCATGGTTCAAAATTACGTGGTCCGTCGCCAAAAGCCCTCGTGTAGCTGAACAGTGCGACGTTAATATTTTAACTCACTCAAGCTATTTTAATTCTTTCGAGAAAATTTTTTAATAGTTTCACTTTATAGTAAACCAATAATATAGAAAAAAAATTGTATATCATTTGCAAAATTAATAAACAAAATAAATTTCTTACATACTTTATTTATTAATTTTCTTTCTTTTTTTTTTTTTGCTAAACTTGCCAATTTATGTGCTTTAAGTATTATCATTACAACACTATCAAATTCTGAACTTTTTATTTTTTATTGTTTCATTATCGGCGCATGCCTTCAAGTTAATTGACAGTAATACGCTTTGATTATCTGATGTGATGTGCTTTCTATCATCCAGCTTACGCAGTTTATGCGTGAAGGGCTATTATTTTTTTTTTTTTGTATTGCCCATATTTTCTGCTGATGTTTTCCAGATCTCTCCCTGTCCTGTGTTAAGTTGAGGAAAAAGAACAACCTAGGGTTACGATCTTCTCTCTCTCTTTATGTACTGTATACACACTGTTCCTAGAACCTGTCGATTTATTTAATTTCACTTGAGTCGCAGCTATTCCAACACTTAATAAAGTATCTACAAATTATTTTTAACGTGGGATTTGAAACTTTGAATTTTCTTTTTCAGAATTATCCAATTGATAACGTAGAAATTCCTTTAATATCTACATGTGTATGATGCTTTTTTCAACCAAGCACTTGGAGTTGATTAGTTTTGGGTGATTTATACTAGTAGAGCTTAGCACACATGGCTTTAATCTTTCTTTCATCAAGCTCTCCTCCTCCAGGTTTATGTCTTCTTAGTAATCTTTTATACAGCACTTTTTTTGTGCCGATTGGGTACTTTCATTTGGTGTACTCTTTCTTTTTTTTTTTTTTATTGCTATGTGTTTGTTATATTAATAATAAATCTGTGAAGTTATACAAAGAGAATTCAGTGTCAAACGGCCTAAATGATGTTGTTCACCTGGAAAGAGACATTGTATGCAGTTTATACAATTAAAAAATAGCTCACAGTTTTATGGAATTATGGATGTGCTTCTTTATATTGACACTGTTATTTTAAAATTCGTTTCACACTTTTTCTCCTCAGAGGGTTTCTTTAGATCAGGGATGGCGAATCGGTGAATGGCACGCGACACAATAATTTGAGCACGCCAGCAATCAAAATGATTTGCATTTTATTTCAAAATAATGAAGTTCACTATGAAGTAAAGGGTGTTTTTTTAGAGGTATAGAACTTTAAATTGCAATAAAACAACGATGTATTATTCGATTGACATGAATTTTTTTTTTATTCGAAAGATAATCTTGTGGCATTACATTTTAAATATGATTTCTGGCATATGACTGCCACGGCTGGCTCGGATGTAGTCCAATCTGGACGCCCAATTTTCGATGACTTTTCCCAACATTTGTGGCCGTATATCGGCAGTAACACGGCGAATGTTGTCTTCCAAATGGTCAAGCGTTTGTGGCTTATCCGCATAGACCAATGACTTTACATAGCCCCACAGAAAATAGTCTAGTGGTGTTAAATCACAAGATCTTGGAGGCCAATTCACAGGTCCAAAACGTGAAATTAGGCGGTCACCAAACGTGTCTTTCAATAAATCGATTGTGGCACGAGCTGTGTGACATGTTGCGCCGTCTTGTTGGAGCCACAGCTCCTGGACATCATGATTGTTCAATTCAGGAATGAAAAAGTTAGTAATCATGGCTCTATACCGATCACCATTGACTGTAACGTTGTGGCCTTCATCGTTTTTGAAGAAGGATTCCACCAGCCCATAAAGCGCACCAAACAGTCAGTTTTTCTGGATGTAACGGTGTTTCGACATACACTTGTGGATTAGCTTCACTCCAAATGCGGCAGTTTTGTTTGTTGACGTAGCCATTCAACCAGAAGTGCGCTTCATCGCTAAACAAAATTCGCTTATGAAAATCGGGAACAACGGCCATCTCGTTTTGGGCCCATTCGACGAATCTACGTCTTGCTTGATGATCGTTTTGATGAATTGCCAAACTAAACTGAGAATAAATCACTTGACAGCTGTTAAATCGGTCCCCATCTTGGAAAGTAATGCCAACTTAAACTTCTATACCTGAAAAAAACACACTCTTTATTACAAACAAACGCGAGTGATCGGTCGCGGAGCGGCGGGGAATACACGTGTTTCTTATTGTCTTGCCTTAGTTACGGCGTGGACTACAGTTGCTTATGGTGCAAAATTTGTCTAGGCATTGTGCAGGCAATTTCATTGACACAACTGTATTTTAAAGTTTTATTTGTGTAATATTTACGATTTTTAACTTTTATATAATATGGCTAGTTCAGCAAAAGAACATAAAGTGCAAGATAGTAAGCGTAACAAAGAATTTCAAACTTGTCGAATCTAGAAATATGGAATTTTTTATTAGTAAAGGCGACAATACGGTGTGTTTTATGTTCTGGAACGGTGGTATGCAGAATATGGTCTATAAAATGCATTTTGAAACAAATCACAAATCCTCTTGTCAAAAATGGGAACCACAGCAAAAATAATTAATTGCTTAGAAACCATTTGGCAGATGACCCCACTTCAGCATGCATTCTACTAAAAGTAACGTTTTACCATCCTAAAAAGCTATTTGTCACATCCAATCTGCAACAGAAGTCACACTAATGTTACTTTAACTTGAATTACACGTATAACTAAAACATTTTTTACAATACAGCGCAAAAGGTATTTCTTCACAGTAAGTAAAGAGTTTTGAGTTGTTAATATTTAGTTTTATTATTTTCCCAATAATCACAACTCAAAATTATTTGATGGCACGTTTATACCTCATGAAACACTTATTTAGAAAAAAATGGCACATTGATCCATGAAAGTTCGTCACCCCTCCTTTAGATACTTTCGGGGCTGCAGCAATTTAGTGGTCAGTGGAGTAACAGAGAATATTAGGGCCCCCTTACAAAGTCAGGTTTTGGGCCCCAGGCCGTACTTGGCGTCGTCAATCAGGCTTTTGGTTCCCTGGAGCAATGGTCTCCGACCCCCGGTCCGCACACAAGAAACGTTAAATTATTTCCCTTTTATTTACTGTGGCACATTTTTCTGGGTTTGGGTTACTTTTTATGAAAATCACTTTACATTCCTTGTTAAATCACTTCATATTCATTTTTTGGTGGAGCTGTATTTTATTCTGAAGTTACGATTTAATGCAATTAAATTAAAATTATTGAATCAAAACAGTCTAAAATATAAAAAATCAACGTCCTCCCCTCAGCGGGCCGTGGTAAAATTAACAAACGTTGACCGGTCCGCGGCGATAAAAAGGTTGGGGAACACTGCCCTAGAGCAGTGGTCTCTACCGCCGGTTCGTGGATCAAATACTACCAGTCCGCACAAGAAACATTAAATAATTTCCTTTTATTCAATGTGGTATATTTTTCTTGGGTTTGGGCTATTTTTTTTAAAAAGCATTTTATATTCATTTTTTGGTGTAGCTATATTTTATTATGAAGTCACGAAAAAATACAATTAAATTAAAATTATTAAATCAAAACAGTCTAAAATATAAACAATCGACGTCTTCCCCCTCAGCGGGCCGTGGTAAAATTAATAAACGTTGACCGGTCCGCAGCGATAAAAAGGTTGGGGAACACTGCTCTAGAGTCTTGCCCCCTCGTGATGATGGTGCGCTGTAGTGAGGTTACGGGGGGGGAGGTGTACGTTACGTCATTGCATTGTGGTCATGGTCGCGAACTCGTGGACACTGTTGTCAAATCAGTCTCGAAACCTAATAGGCGTTGAATTGGCGTTTTCTTTTGGGCATCCGGACTGTAACACAGTCCTCAATCCCATGTCTTGATAGAACTTGGATGTGGGGCTTGACGAAAGTGGGTTTTTTCATTCTGCTGAGTGGCATGGCGGCAATTGGTTGGACGATTGAATCAGGGATCGAAACCTAATGGTGCTAATGCACGTTAAATTTGTTTTGGCTCAAAGCCCTCCCGTTGGTGTCGTGTAGAAGCTTGGAGAGGGAATGCCAGCTGAAGTACCTCGTCACTTAACTGTGATTCAAAATTATGTGGTTCGTCGTCCTTTACCCTTGTGGCTTCACAAATTTAATCATGGGTATTTTCGGCATGCGATGTCTGAGTTCCTGCTCTTCTAATCCGTAATGTTAAATACGTTTGGTAAATATGGATGGCACCCCTCACACCCTTGGGGGTTCGCTAGGGATTTTACTCCATTTAGGCATTCCATCAGCATTTATTATTTTTTTCAGTTCTAGAATTTTATGTAGATAAAAAAATACATGCCTTTTTCGTAAATTAACGATTGTTTGGTGCATCGTGTTCAATTAGACTTAACGCGGAAGCTCGAAAAGTGGAATGATATCTTCCATGTAATTAGATAATATCTAAGAATTACGAAATGTGTAATTAATGAGTTTTACAGAGACTACTGTTGCTCAATTCTTAAAACAGCTATATCTGAGTTGAGTCGTAGATTCTAGTCCTGATTTCTCTTCAAAATATTGTGTGGTATAAATGGGACTGACCACTAGCCTCCTGTACGTTAAATGAAATGGGAACATCTAAATTCTTTCGTAGTGTGTGTTAGCGAGTAAGTTCTAAGGCTAGTTAGTGTCTTCGTCACTTAACCCTAACTTGAAATTAAGAAGTTCGTGCGTATTGTGTTGCTCTAGAGCAGGGTTTTTTAATTTTTATTTTCAATTTCACGATACGAATTCACATAGAAATGAAATTTGGCAGTTTATGTGTTTGCGGCCCGTCGGGAAAAAAGGTTGAGTACCGCTGATGTATACCTTACAGTGCGAAAAGTTGTTTCGAAAATTTCATTTAATTTCAATAGTTTTCACGGTATATTCTTAAGTTCCTCTCAGTGGTGTAACGGATAATATTAGGGCTCCCTGCGTTGTCATGTTTTGCCTTTCATATTTTATAAATGGATTAAATACGTAATTGATGTTAGTCAGACTTTGGGCTCCCTAGAATCCTGTCCCCCCGCAAAAGTTGGGGTGTACGTTACGTCACTGGTAGAACACAATGGATTTATATATATATAAAATGCGTGCTGTAGTGTAATGTTGATATTAGTTATATATACATTCTAAACCTTTCAGAGGTTACGTGGGCCGTGGTAGCCTAATGGTTATGGTCGCGAACTCGTGTCATGAGTTCATTCTAAACCTTTCAAAGGTTACATGGCCCGTGGTAGCCTAATGGTCATGGTCGCGAACTCGTGTCACTCATGACACGAGCCGTGTAAAGGACTAGAGCCGTGTCTCCTAGAGCCGTGTAAAGGACTAGTACACGTTAGATCTGTTTATTCTCAAAGTGCTCCCTTTGACGTGGTGGAGTAGTTTGGAGAAGAGGTGCAATCTCAGGTGTCGTCCAAGTCACTTGATCGTGGTTCAAAATTACGAGGTCCGTCGCCAATAGCCTTTGCAATCCTTTAACCCTTTATCTACCGACGGTACTTATAAGTACCACTCACTTTAAAATTACATAGAATAACCCTTTTTACGAATATTCTGACGATACTTAGCAGGAATATTCTTTTAAATCCACTCTTCCAACATATATGCGGCACAGGTTCTATGATGAGTATTTTAGCGGGGAAGGCGAATAGTTTTATAGCAGAAATTGCATTTTTAGCTGACGGCGTTTTCAGCGGATTGCGAAGATTATCATTTTTGTCCCAGAAAAATAGTTTTTCAAAATTTAAATGTCTTATTTTTTTGTATGTTAATGAAGACCTTGGAAAACGATTTTACTACTTATTTTAAGTGAACAGTGCATATAATTAATTTTACAGTTGAATATCTTTAATTAATTAGCTCTAACGGATTAAATTCCCCAAAGTTGAGTACTCTGTTTATGTATAAATCCCTTAATTTTCAATGTAGCAATTCAACAAAAAATATTGCATGAAAGAAACTGCAGTAAATCATAATGCGGTAGATATAAAGGGTTAAAATGCGACGTTAATAAACACTTACACATAGATTACTTACCTGTTAATAATTCATTGACGTACTTAATCTTTTTCTATTAAAATGTTTTTGTCACACATATTCTATTGAGTGCAAGATTCTTCTCAAAAATTAATAGTCTTTCTTTTTTCACTTTTCGATAATTTTTATAGCCTGCACAAAAGAGAGACAAATTAAAAAAAATAATAATTCTGTGTTTCACATCGATTATTTTATCTCGCAAAGAATATTTCCTATGTTAAAAATTGGAGCATCCATTTTTTTTAATGACTGCTGTTGTGAAGAAATTTCTTATGAATAGAAATCTGTAAATCGTTACTTATGGGATTTTATTTTTAAAAACTATCCGATGTATCAAATTCCCTTCACCGTGGCCCACATTTTCTATAGAAAAAGAAAACAAGAGCCTGAAACCTTAAGCAGTGCTTTTCCTGAATAAAACGTACGCTAATAATAGGAAGTGCAACCGGAAACCGGAACACGGTGGTTAGAATGAATCTAAATTAATTGAATCAGGCGACAAATGATACTAAGGCGCTTTTTGCCATCTACTTTTGACAAGTGCTGCCTGCATTTACATCATTATCGTCGGCGTCTCTGCAAGATGCCGTCCCGAGTAATCTAATAGTGGGGAAACCGTGTGCTCAGGCACTGGGGATGTCAGGCTTGTCAAGAAGCGGACTCTGAAAAGGGGCATTCACTCTGACACTTCCAAATGGAGATTTCCCAAGCGGTTCTGAAACTAATCAGTTGTTGAATGCTTTTTCATCGCGTTGCGGTTTTCCTCGTAGCCTGTGAATGAGGATGTTAATTGTTTGTATCAAACATACGAATACTTTTGGCCGTTTTCTCATTGAGGGTAATCGACAATTTTTTCCTTCCCACTAGCAAATATTGACCTAATTGAATAATGTTTATGAATTCCGTGCGTTTGCAGAATATTTTTCTATTACGTGGGTAAATGTTTGTTAAAAAAATTACGATACATAATAATCATTGACATGCATCAATTTCTAACTTTTATATCTATTAGAACAGAGGTCTTCAATCTTAATTTCCTAGTCATCCCTATTTGCTTCATCAAACCCCTAAAATTTTTGTAAAAATGTAATTTTTGTAAAGGTTTAAATATTCTTAAAGGTAGTTAGCTTGTAAAATTAAATATAAATATTTTATGGATAAAATAAAATCCTATTGTTGTTGTTATTCTGCTACCTGATCGGCAAAGGCCAGATCAAGGTCCACGAAATTCATCATGGCAAAGGGCTAAGTGACGCCTGTCGTTAGCCGTAGCTTTGCGCACCATACAAGTGACTGAGCAATTCAGCTCGGTTTCACCCCAATTTTGAGGGAGTGGTCAGGGGTCTCCCACCTCTCTTCCCTTCCAACCTCACGAGAGGATTTGCAGCTCGACGGTTATTTAAAGTACCCCCATGCCGCAAAGGCACTATAAATTTGCAAGTATCCATGTTTTCTCGGTATTCGAAACCAGGCCCAACGGCACAGCAATCACAACGTTGCTAACCACTATACCGGATGGGCGACAAAATAAAATCTTAAATTGCGTAAATGCCAAGAAAATTTTTAAAAGTTAAAAGATTTTAATCCTAAGAATGCAAATATTTTAGTCCTTTTTAGAAAAAATGGATAATTTTAAGTGCACGTAAAAAGTCCCTATAAATATATTGATACAAATGTCTGACACCAACGCAAAATTTCGAAGGGCGATCATAAAGTAGATATTTATTTTAATATGCAGTGACATCAAAACAAAGTTGAATTAGCAGCTCTAGCAAGAAAATTGTGATTTTTATTTTCAGTAATTAGCAAAGTATTTTTAAATTTAACTTTCAACCTTTATAAAATATAAGAAAAAAAAATTAAGATAAAATGCAATACTTGTCTTTGTGTTTACATAACGTACCTATAAGTTGTTGATCTATTTTAATTATTATTTTAAGAGATATGTGGGGAATTAAAGGGTGACGTTCCTTGGAAACACCATATATCTCTGAGGGCTTTCGCGAGTCGACTAAAGTTTGAAAGCTACTTTATTAGAACACGTACTAGTATTGATGCTTATTTGATCAACGATATTATGTCATTATTGGATGTCATTAGCCTTCTACTATTAATTCTGCCGCAAATATCTTGTTAGCTTCTTATACTCTCATCATTAGTTCAAAATATGTATGTTTATCTTATTTGACCTTTGCGTTGAAAAAAAAAGCCAATTCATAATATTCTATAAATATTTTAATTCGATTTTTAATCATCTACCAGGGGTGTAGCTACCACCGTATCAGTGATACGGGGCCCCCAACATGTGTAACTACAGTCCACTAACAGAGCTCCCATATCTAAAAAAGGGCCCCGGAGTAATTTCGATACAGGGCACCTACAGGGATGGCTACGCCAGTGTTATCTACGCATCCAATTAACTTCAGTTGTAGTTATGCGTAGGGTTTTTAGTGTAGATATATTTCGTTAAGGCTCTTTCAGATATAATGTAACATATAAACAAAAATGAATACATTTAAATACGGAATGGTGTATAGAAAATAGTTAATTTATGAGATTCTTCCGTTTATTTTTTAAATTTTTTATATGGAGCTTTTCTTTCCAAACTTTTACTTCGTTGATTAAATATAAATAACAGAAACCAACTTTCATAACAATTAATTTAGTTTGTGAACAATTGCTTAACACCGGTCCTGATGTATCAGGTCATCCTGAATGGTGTTCAGATGCATATTGGTACGAGAGAAATCGTGATAATTTTTATCTCTAAGCAAACTAATAGCGATGTTATTATGTTACTAAAATAATTTTCCTTAATTGCTGGAATTGTGAATGGGAACAAAACAGATATTATACGATGCATTTGTGTGACCTCTTTGATTTCAGGAAAACACATTATTCCTTTTATTTTGTGTTTGCATAACACGCAAAACCAAGACTCGCATTTAAATTAAATAGTTTTCTTGGAACATCACCGTGGCCTACATGATACTGTTGAATAGATCTCTTCAATCCAAATGCCCAATAAAAGAGTCATTCGAACCGTTCTCTTTGCCATTGTGGAAGTAATTCTAAAGACGTTCTTAGTAAGTTGCTTCTTGAACAAACATGGGCTTAGATTTTCCAAGAACAGAAACTTCAATACAATGGCAGCTGAGTCACGATCTCGAATTCGTGTTTGCTCTTGGCTTTCAACCTGAAGCACCTCGCCTGGATCATTCTATCCGCTCCCCTTCTAGAAGACGTTAAGAATTATAAAAATATTCTAAACCGCCCCCCGTCTCCTCTTTTAAAGCGTTCCATTTTCCTTGGTTCCTGGCGTTGTCGCTCCTTCTATGACGCGGCGATATGTTAAATCGCTTGTGGCTAATTTCCAAGTCGACTCTTTATGTTCGAGATATGCAAATGGGAAGAGGAATCGCGGTTCGCGCCGAAAAGGGGCGGCGTTGGCGAGGAAATTAAATTATGTTCGTCAAAGGGTGGAAGTTGGACGAAATTCCGACGTCAATTTAAGACACATATCTCTCTTTAAATCGATTAAATTTCGGGATGTAGTAGAGGAGGTGGACGTCCAAAGTATTTTCGGTTGGCTTAATGGCTGGAGGAAAAATAATTGAAATTTTGAAATTGTTTAATTGTCTGATTTTGTGTGTAACATGTGTCGTTTAGTTCTGGGATTTTAAAATGCTTTAGGCTTCTAAAAGAAGTAAGATGCTTTTTTTAAAGTATTAAATGTTTGTAAGTTTTCTAATTTTCGATGCCTTTATTAAAGCTAGCTGTGATAATTTCTCAAGGAGAAGTATGAAGTTTTAAATAAAGTGAAATTTTAATCAAAAGTTTTCTGGGTAAAAAAAAAAATTTTTTTTTTCACTGGGATGCTTTTATGAATGAATTAGAAACGTTTTACTTTTCAATTATGTCTTATTCCGAGGTTTGTCTTGATGTAGTTTTTACGTGATGTTGAAGAGTGTGTCAATGCGTTTGTTTCAAAATTTTTCGTAATCTTATTTTTGTACGTTGTTAAATGTTTTCCCCATATTTTTTTATGGTGTTGGTTTTATGAAATTAATCAATATACAATAATAAAAACGTGTTTCACCATCGTGTAAGTTTTTAATTAACATCGCTTTTTAAAGCAACACGAGAGCTACTGGTGACACAGACCTTGTAATTTTGAACCACGGTCAGGTGACCTGAAAAGAGGGGTACTTGCTTTCTCTGAACTTCCGTACCACACTAACTGGAGGATTTGAAACCTCCACTGGTTTAATATGCATCAGCCCTCTACACGGCGGGTCTTCAATGGAACTAGGGCTCGAATTCATGACACACTGGCCACGAGCCATTGACCTGGACTTCAAAGTTAGCGCAGCCAATTCTTATAAAATGAATTGGTTTGGTATATTAGTTTCAAGAATAAGAATATTGAATATATTAAACTTTTTCAAATAGCTACTTCATTAAAATTTACAAAAAATTCAGTGTATCTTCTGTTTTTCTTACCTCTTGTATCTTTTTGTATACTATAAATGCTAATTTCTGTACATATGCAACATCGTAAAGTTGCCCGTTCTTTTCTTTGTACTTGCAATAAGTGTTGCAAATGTAATTTTTTTATGAAGTATATTTGAATTATGCTCATTTTTAATTGAATAACTTGAATTCATAATTCTTTGTTGGTCATGCTCTACAGAAAGCAAAATGAAATCGTAAAATTTAGCATGATATGCCTTTTTATTCTGTTTCTTTATTATACCCAATTCAATCTGAATCGAATAAATAAACTTTGTGTTTGTTGAAAAACGATTACTAAATTTCAGTTGCAGCAAATTGATGAAGTAATTCGTATTCTACGATTTATAAATTGTATTCTTCCAACAAGTGCTTTTATTTTCATTTCCGAATACCACATAAATAGGTTGGCAAAATTTATGTATATTTTATTGACCGTGAGCTGAAATAACTTATGTCCATAATTAGAAATTCCATTATTAAATTTCTGTTTGGACAATAAATTTTGTTACAAGTGCTTAAAAATCCATTTTATCAAATTTTGATGCCCATTCTCGTATATTTTAATTTCGGCTCTGCCACTTCTACTTATTTAGCTCTATTCCGTTAATTATAATGATAAATAACTTTCCCTACGCAAACACGAAAATTAATCTTGTCTCATTTCGGCAAAGTTCCGTTAAAATAGTGTACAATAATCTTCTACTATCTTTGTAGAATAACATTTGCTAAGTAGAATGATATATATCTGATTATGAGCGATATGAGAAAGATTTTACGAAAGGGAAAATGCTTTCATTTTTCAGAGCTAAAACTAGTAAATTAATTAAACGGTGGAAGTTTGTAAAGTTTTCTATGTTAGAGAATTAGAACTGAGTTTTGAAGTCCATTTACTTTAGTGGCCATTTTACACAGAATTTAGGAAAGATCCGCTCCTAATTTATACGTTTTTCGTATTTTGTACAGAAAAGTTATTTCGTTAGTAAAATATTCGTATTTCATAAAAAGAACCTCAGTGGATTCCGGATAACTCGACGCTTGATATCCCGCCCTCCTCCCCTGCTGGTCGAAAGAAACCCACGACATAATATGCAAAATTTATTGCTGCTGGTGAAGTTGATGAAAAAATGCCGGAAAATGATGAAGACGTTACCGTTGAGAGGACACCGTATAAACTCCTAAAATATCACATAGTGATGGATTAAAGGCCGTATCACACGTACATTTCCCATGCAACTTTTTCATCCAATTTTTGGCCTTATCTGAGGGGTAAGGGTTGCCGTAAACAAAACGACATGCTCTGACGCCAGCCATGCTCTATCTCCACATTGAAAAATTACTCGCTGATTTTTCTGCTTCGGAAAACGAACATCCGAAATTATTTCTTTTATTTCGCTTGCGCTTTTGTTGATGGGTGGAAACAAAAATGGAGCACCATCCTATTTAAAAATATTATACGCCGTTAAAATATTATACACCTTTACAATATTATACGGCATATCTAATGTGTTAGACGAAACCGAAGCCACCATCTTGTTTATGACGTAGGGCGCCGAAGAACACCATTGGCTAGAATTCCAAGCAACTTTTATTTGGAACAACTTTTTGAGCTCCTTAGCAAAAAGTTGTTCTAAAGCCGTTGCTATGGCAACTGAGTAAAAATTGCAGGAATTGTACGAAAAATTGCTTCAAACGTGTACGTGTGATACAGCCTTAAGGCTATTGAAACCGCCGTTCAGCATTTTGAACAAGGTGCGTCGGTAACGGACTTACTGTTTCTTCGTGATTGAGAAGTAAAACGCAGAGTGCAGTACGGAAGACAACAGGACATACGCACTTCTTTAAAAGTAGCCAGTGTTTGCAAAGTCGACTACTTAATTTTCATCATGGACAGGTTTGTCTTCATAAAGTAATTTCCTGAGGTGTGCCTGATCAGGCAAATTACTGTATACTATGTGTTCATTAAATTTAATTTTCATGTGGTAAATGCTCTATGCCTTCATAAAGTAGTACTTTTCCTTTGTTTAAATGTATTTGGGCAGTTTCTTTTCTGCTGTATTCTCGAGTAAATAATACATATAAATGAATCATAATATTTTCTGAGGAGAAACACTTCGTACTTATTCTTTTTTTAATCCCATTTTCGATAACTTGGAATTTTCACAAACTCGGGCACCCTTTGGTTCACATAAGGTCCAGTTTTCAGGACTACTGTACTTATTTTTTTTTGTTAGAATAAAATCGAGTCTTTAAGCGAAACACTACTTTTTCCAGATTTATCGTGTTCTCTTTTAGATCTAGAAATACTCCTTGTAGTTCGATATTGTGATTTTAAAATCAGAAGATAGTGTGGAATAACCTAAATGTAAAATTTAACGGGAGGTTACAGATATCATTCGAGGCAATGAATGATTGAAGGGGGGATATGCACCAAAAAAAAAAGTCCTCGTGATCGATAGGATGCCAGCTCAGGTGTCATGCTTGTCACTTGACCTTGGTGCAGAATTACGAGGTCCTTCGCCAATAACCCTCGTGTTGATTTATAGTACGAAGATAATTCTCTCTTACTCACCAATAAAATGGGGAAAATACTTCAGAATTTGTTAGTAAAATTTTTAATTCATAAACTCGTGGGTTTAATGCTAATAACACTATTTAGTGACAAATACTGTTGGTGCGGATTTCCTTTAAGAATGTACCCGGAACACAAGCATTTCAGATTAATGTCTATATGAACCCCAATGAGTATTGTTGGTTCGCGTTTTTGGACTACAATATTTTAATTTATCAGACAAATTTGTAATGCTTTCAACATACTTTGACCAACCGACAACACTGGATTTTGACCTTTAATAAAGCTACTGGGTAACACCGACAAAAAGAAGCCTTATCAAGTTTTTTTTTTGCTCCTTCAGTGTTCTACTGTGTTACAACATGCGGTAGTCTTTCATACGAGGCGTTCACATCCGTGAAATCTGTTTTTGATCTCCGGATTAAGTGTTATTGACATATTATGACATAGCTGAATTCATTTGTTCTCCAGGATGTGTTATTGTTCCAAAAGTTTTATTTTCACATTATTTTAAAAATAATACAAGGGACAATTTTTTATTGTTAAATTAGTATTATAATTTGTGCGGCGTGTTTTCAAATTCAAAATAATCGTTTTGCGACCTTCTGAATTTATTATCTTACTTTTGTGCTTTATTTTAATCTCTTAATCTATAGGCTATATAGCCGGGGTGGGCATTAAGTCGATCGCGATCGACAAGTGGACCGCCAAGATATTTTAGGGTGACCGCCTTCACTAAGACCTAATAATCATTCCATCATACTAAGTTCTAGAAATACCGTTTTTTTTCGAATTTAAGCCGTCATCGATTCTAAGCCACGCCACAAATTCTCAACAAGATTTTGTGAAAATTGAAAAATAGTCTAAAATGGTTTATAGACATCAAATTTTACGATATTAAAATAAATGCAAAAGGGAAACTAACAAGAAGTGAACAATTAGTTATTTTATTAGTCTTATACATACATGCAAGAAGCTATAATTGCTTTAAATACCGCATCCAACAAATTTTTTCCCCTTCGATTCTAAACCGCACCCGATTTTCAGTAGCATTTACATTGGGGGGGGGAAGTGCTGCTTAGATTCGAGTAAATATGGTACTTTAAAAAATACGGAGGAACAAAATCGAATCAAAAGAGAAAATTTCGTTGAATAGATAGTGTTTTTTTTTTTTTGGAGATTATCTTATGAATAAAATCGTAAAACATTCTTGGTTCCAGGAAAAAGTTCGAAAAGTAGAGGTTCGTAAAAAGGAGGTCCGACTGTATTGTATACTTTCTTTTAGCTCACTACCCCTACGTCACTGATGGACCGCGACACCTTGAAAAAAATTAGAAGTAGCCCGTACACTTGTGACGAATCTATACGGAACTTTATCACTAACCTTCTGAATCGACCTTTTTAGGGAAATTTAATTCCCTACCTATTTCCAATCAACTCCAAAAAGCGGACAGGATTCCTTGTTATGTAGATTAGATTCAGTATTTAAGTCAAACGAAATAGTAAAGTTAGAGCAGTAGGAGATAGATATTGAAACATAGAGTTATAGTGAATTTGAATTGAAGTCTTATTGTTGTCGATAATTTAATCTCATGAAGAATTGAGATTCCGAGTGGTAAATATTATTTTGAATTTAAAGTCTCATTAAAGCTTTAAGAGTCAGATTAAAGTTAAATGTTCAATAAGAACATTATTAAATATAATTCTGGGATCTCTTATCGTGGTAATTTCTGCGTGATCGTTATTTAATAAATTAATTAGATCATTAATTAACTGAGTTAATTTAAAGGATATTATCTTTAAAACCTCATAATATTGGTAGAAACAATTGTTAATAAGTCTTTGATTCTATTTGGGAAAGATAACCAAATAAAGAAAGTTATTTATAAAAATGGCTACTGGTTCTTTTGTGACTCAAAATTATTCTCGTTCTCAAAGTGAGGTCCCGAGAGACCTTCACACACTGAAAAAGTCCGCCCACCCCTGCTATATAGAGTTAAAGGCTTTTACTTGCCTCAGGATTGTATTTTTAAAATTCTAATTCTATGAAGGTAAAATGCGATATTTTTTTTTTGTGAACATATTTTTTGATATATCTGGAACTTTAATTTTGTTTTAAAAGTTTATGAATTCTTCGCTTAACAATTTGGATGTTTTAAAAAGTTTTTTGTGTGTGTTTGTATATGCATAACAACTTCAAAAATATAAATTTACTTTTTATTTTCTTTGAACATTTTCAAAAGTTGATTTAAAAGGAATTCTGATTTTTCTTTTAATAAAAACCCTCTTGTTGTTCGTATTCTGATCAATGCATTCGACTTACAATTATTCTGTAATTTTATAGTTACAATTGTGTTACAATTATTCTGAATTACAGTTATAATCATTGTAAAGTTAAGTACATTTCGAAAAGCTTAGAAATTGTTTCCTTTCTAATTATCGCACTGAGCTTATAATAATTGTACATAATTATATAAATTTAAAGTATATTCCTTTTCTACACTAAATATATTTTAATTTGTTTCTCTTTTATTGTTTTAGCAATGATTTGATGAATATTTGTTTTATAATTCAGAGCATATAAGTGTTACCGTTTAGGATGCTCAGAACTTAATAAAACAAATCAAAGTTAGTTGTAGTATCTTTGAAATATTTTTACTGTGTATTGTATATTCTCATTTTATTTTTTATGAAGATAAGGTTCCCTTTTTTTAAAAGTAGTAATAATAATAAAAAAGAGCTTTGGTGAATCAATCAAATTAATTTTTTTTATAGTTGATCTTCTTTTTCTTTTACTTCTAATAAAATTCCCACTATGCTTTTACCATTATTTTGAACGATTCTTTTGCTTTCTTAAGTGGATTTTTAATTATGAAAAAACATATCAAAACGATGAACGAAGCAGCTTTTTTTTTATCGAAAAAAGTATTTTTATACCTTGTTGGAAAACTTTCTGCATCAAGATTCTTAAAATCCCCTAAAAAAATGCACACAAGAACATTAAAAAAAATTAATGATAAAACAAGATACCAAATCGGTTTTTTTTCCCTTTCTGCCTTTTTTTTTTAAGAAATGATTTTTTTAAAAGGCAGCTTGTCCCTCCCCCTTTACCCTCTTCCGTTGGAAAAGTGACACGCAATAAAAGTTAAGTCAAGTTGATGCCACACACATTTAAAATTGAAAGGAAAAAAATAAAGTTGTGTGGTTTAAAAATTAAATTAATTTTTTCCTTCCACGCGCTTCCTATAAAACTAACACGGAAAAAGATAATACTCGAATTAAGTATCGTTGAAGATGCCGGTTTTAATTATTTTTAAAAAAGTAGTTTACTAGATGTAGGCACTGAGTGGACCATTTTTTTTTTTAAAAAAATAGTAAAAAAAATACCAACATGATCGGGTACATCTTGAACGAATTAAAAAATAAAACGTTCCATCGACAGGCTCTAATGAAAGGTTTGCGTGTTCTAAGAATGCTTTAGAAAAAAAATCTTTTCTCATTTAAAAAAGAGAGACCGACATGCAGATTTCTAATTACAAGTAGGCTATAAATAGGTTTCGCTCTAAAATCAGTTTCGATAGAATAGTTTTCATAACGATTGACGTCAGAAGCGGATAGCTGGATAACAATGAATGCATTCTTTGTTACCGTAATCATGCTCTTTTTTTAACCAAAGAAAATTACAGTTGACAACGCCCTTCTGAAATTATATTTCGGAATTACTTAAACTGAAATATTTTTTTTAAAATTTTGTGAAATATACTGATATTAAAAAATAAAAACCGGTATATATATATAATTGTAGTATCTCATCAACGATTTGTTCGAAAAATAATAGCGTCTTTTCTAATTATAGTTTTAAAATACTGAGCGTTTTTAGAGAACTGTGTGTTATGTTCCAAGGTTTATTAAAGCATTAAGTACAAATATATGAGTGAAAACCACTTAACCGCTGAGGGGACTAAAGCATTTTTTCATGTTAAAGGATATTGCAGAGAAAAAGCATATGTTCAACAAAATTAAGGTTATTAAAGTACATTTTATATATTTACATAGATATGTATACATGCATGTATTTAATAAAAATTATCGAAAGAAGAAAATGAAATTTAATACAAAATTTTCAAGTTTTTTGAAAAATAAAGCATTTATTGAGTTTGGGGGATCTGACATTTGTTTTATTTTGCATTGTTATATTCTTAACATCAAATTTTCGTCCAATTGTTTGATGTCGTCTATTTTGTTATTTATTTCATCTTTGAATTGTGCACATAAATATTTCCGCATACTTTCATGATGCTCCCCATTTCGGATGACATAGGAACAGCAACTGCATTATTCATTTCATTTTCATCATCAAAATCTGCATCATTGATATTTCTTTTAGCTTTGAACAAACTCCAAAATGTCTTTGTCATAATTGGGGTTGTACTCCCATTATCATCACTAACTATAATGAATTCTTCCTATATAGTACAATAGGACAGCTCAATAACATACAGAAACTTTCTCAAACTTAGACTGATGTTTTCCGTATTTGGCTCTTTCCCAGAAAGGAAATCTTTCCGTGCTAAGTGATTTTTGTTTCGTGTTAAGAGAAAACAAGTAAAAAAAAAATTAAGTCAATGCCTACCTATCAACAAAGAAAATTTTTATTTTAGCTACTTTTTATTACATAGTTACAATCAGTGGTGCACACAAGGGGGGGTCCTGGGGGTCCGGACCCCCCCAAAGCCCTTGATTTTTTTCCCGTTTGATCATAATTCTAAGCATAAAGAACGTAAAATTTAATTAATTACTTGTTATTAATGATTAATTTTATTAATTAATGCTAATTATTTATTCAAAAATTTGTTTTTTACTGTGTTTTGTTCCCGAAAATCGACAAAACCAAAAGGAGCATGATACAAGAATGGTGAACTTTCGACCCCGGACCCCCCCTCCCCCTGAAAAATTCCTGTGTGCGCTACTGGTTACAATTAATATAAATATGCATATAGATATGACAGAATCACAACATTAAGTAATTAATTTATATTAATTATCATTTAAGTATCGTATTGTCATCAGAATCAATCGTGTATATAAAATTTCAGTTCAACTGAATGCTTTCAAACGTGAGAAAAAAACCTTTTCAAGTTTTGACACAAGTCGCCAAAAATGATGCCAACGTAGCTGTATTTATAATTCTTTAAACAATTAGTTTTAATCAATTGGTTTTTATTAATTATAATTAAATGATTGTATTGTCATCCAACATAATCATGTATATAAAATTTCAGCTCAATTGAGCGCTTTAAAATGCATTGTATTAACGATTGAAAATTCCACCAAGATAAATAAATAGAGAATGTGAGCTAATAGTAGTGTAACGGCGTGGCACATAGTACACTAGGAGGCTTGACACATAGACTAGAAAGAGGGCGCTGCTGTGAACTGTTTTGGCCTTTGAGCGGGAAGGAGAGAAGAAGAGGAGTTTCGAACAAAAAAATGGAGGAAGCTGCCTGTAGTTCCCGATGTGACTTTTAATTGTAAATGAAAATATTAATATATTGATGTGTTTTGAAGGAAATAATGAAAAATGGGGTAAATCCGGTTAATTAGAGCTGATTAATTCAACTACAAGACGATCTTATAGTAGGAATTGAAAAAATAAAGGAGAATACATAGTAGTTTAGCGGGACCCCGTTGTATTGTTTCGTGTTAACCTATATTTCGTCTTAAACGTTTTCACGTTAAACATATTTCACTGAATAACATTTTCATGATAATGGAAATGTATTTCTCATTTCAAACACTCTTATCTACTAACGCATTGAATTAAAAAAAAATATTCAAATGCAGATCTTTTTAAAGCAGATGTTACGTCTGGCTGGTTCTTATCATTTAACCACAGCCTGTATCTTAAAAATAAATATACATTGCGTTCATATTTGAAATTTCAATCGCTTGCTATTCATTGACCACTGTTTTCCTCAACGCTGTAGCAGTCTAAGGACGTGACGTTAGTATACACACAGATCTCTAAAAAACGCGTGTCAACAAGACAGGGGCGAGGTCATGCTTGGATAGAGAATCTCAACACAAGTGGTGGGCGTTGAAAGGATTTATGGACCTTCCCTCTGCAGCAGGAGGATCAAAGAAGACCTTTGATTCATCTTTGATCATCTGTTTACATACTGCAAAAGATGAATGTGGCAATCGCTTTCAATCACCGCTTTGCAGGGCAGAATAAAAAAACCCCTAACTATACTGTTAATGGTTGCAATATAAACACGTTAACATCTCTTGGGATGACGCGTTGACTGTTATTTTTATTTGACTGTCTTTTGAGGACACAGTTGCTCTTGCCTATCAAATATATAAATTTTTGCATGTGCGAGTGTGAGATATGTTAATTATTAAAAATTTTTAGTGGTTTTGCGTATGCGAAGATTGTATATCATATTATAATTGCATTCCATTTCAGTCTTCTTGAAGTCATGTATAATTTGATAGGCATAGAGAGAAAGATCTGCTTTGCGGTATGCTTAACTATGCTTCTGGGTTTTCCATTAGATTTGCGACATCTATTTTTCCAAGTCAAGATATTTAAAAAGAAAGAATATAGATTTGTTTCCTAGTGTTAAGTTCCAGTACACTATTTGATTGCGATTAAAATTTACTGTAATGTAATATGCTGTATGTATTTACAATGCTTTTTATAAATGTTTATCTGAAACCTAGCATTTTATGCCACCAGCGTCAATTCAAAAAATATTTTGTGGCCGCGGTAGCCTAGGTGGTTATGAACTCTTGGTTATGGTTTTGAACTCTTGGTTGGCGTATCGCGGGTTCGACCCCCTAGTGCTACTAAAAACCCGCGATGTAGAAGGGCTCATGCACGTTAAATCTGACGAAGCTCTAAGTCCTCTCGTTGGCATGGTGTGAAAGTTCGGAGACGGGGATGCCTGCTCAGATGTCGTCCTCGTCACTTGACGGAGTCTCAAAGTTATGAGGTCCTTCGCCAATAGCCTTCGTGTTGCTTTGTAGTGTGACGTTAATAAACTCTCACTCACTTTTAATCCAAATTGAACTATTTAGCGAAGAAAAAACACTTCAAATTTTCTGTGTCATACTCCTTTTCAGAAGCGGAATGGATACTTAATTTTTTTAATGATTAGATGACATTTCCCCAGTCTATTAATTTAATTAATTTTTATTTGTGTGTGTGTGTGTGTATTATATTGAATATTGAACATTCTCTCTGTTCTATTTTGAACTAGATAGGTAATACATTTTAAATATTCCAATACTTTTTCAAATTGATTTATTAAAACTAATAAAAGTTGACGTTATTTTTGTAATTATATATATATGTAGTTGATTCATTTTTATTTATTGAACATTTTCCCCTCTCTTTTTACATGGCAGTTTCTAGTTTTCTTCCTGCATGCATCCTCTTAGACCGCTGATTTAATAGCTTTTTGTGGCTGCTTAAACCATTAAAAGAATTTGGAGATTAATTTATTAAATATATTTCGCAGTCACACCATGGTGTAAATGCTTGAATAGCATCTACTATTACTTATTACGCGGAAGAAAATGGACAGTTTTATTCATATTCATTTTTTACAATTATCATTATCCGTTCTGATTAATGGGATCTTTTGGTTGGTGCTATTGAAAATTTATGAACATTCAGTAAAAAGAACGTAGGATTAGAAGGGCAATGCTCTGACTAATGTGGTTCTTCGCACTCAGATGGATAGCATTGTGCCGTAAAAATATTCACTCGATAAAGAGGAGACGCCAACTCTTTGATGCATTTCATTTCCTTGAGTATTTTAACAAATCTGAATTCCACGGATTTTCCTGCGGGACACGTCATGCCAGCTGCTAATAAAATACTGAAACTATTTCCTTTATTAATTCTGGTTTCTAACTTTATGAAAACATAATTGGTACCAAATTAAATTGTGTAACTATCAATTCAGTTCCTGTTTTTTTCGATTGCTTGGAATTATTTTTAATAGTTTTTGCGTTGCTTTAGAATGCAACGTTAATTAAGAGACAAACAAGAAGCTAAATACATTGAATTCTTTTAAAGCATTTTGAATATCTTGTTACTTTGCTGAAAAAATTATGTGAATATTTCCTGTATGAATAAATATTTGACACATTTTATACATAAATGAATAGACTATAATGTTTATAATGTTGTGGTGTAGGAGAAAGTATTCTTGTCCAGAATTTTTTAAAAAGGGAACAGGCGAAAAGGAAGATTTCTCATCCAAGGAATTTGAATTGGCGTGTTTTTTATGTGTAATGTGTGAATTATTTTATAATCGTGACTTTTATGTACTGTTTTTAGTTTTTCCCCAATTCATTTTTATGGGTATTAGCGTATTATACCGTCGAGAATTCTGAAATTGAAAAAATGTCGCCAAATGATGCTGTATGCACCTAAAAGAGGAAAACTGTTCCCGTGCATTTACAAACTCAATAACATTGTCCGTGCGTATGACGACATCATTTGGCGACGTCTTTCGATTTAGTGAAATTGATCGACGGTATAATACGTAAGTATCTTTTTATGTTATTATTCAAAAGAATGTGGATGGCTCCCCCTTTTTTGTTCTAAGTTTATTTTCAAAAAAGTAGTCAATCACAACTGTCCGTCTTATTATGTCTTCGTGTATTTCTTATAGTAAATATAAATTTTTTTGTTGTGTCTTATAAAAATGAGTAAGATTGTTCTAGTAGCGATAAAGTTATGCAATAAATAATATTTGCTGGAATATTTTGATGTTATCAACGGGCATTTTTAAAGTTAGCTTCTTTTTTAAAAAGAAAATATATTATAAAATAAATCTTGGAAATCTCTCTTCATTTCTAAAAGCATTGTCTTAATGGTTGTTCCAAAAGTTACTGCAAAATATTCGCAAAGAAGGAAAAAGTTTAAAGGTGAAAGATTTGTTTTCGTAGGCAAACACGTGCAACTTTTTAGATTAATTCCTTTTTTCTTCCTATTACACAGTTATAAGTTTTCCCAACTTTCTTATTGAGCCATCAAACTTTAAAACTGAAGACATACACAACAAACGCGAATTCAGAATTCTTTGTCATACATATGATGATAGGGGATTTTTAACTCGCGTAACGTTTTTTCCCCGTCCTACTTAGAGATAGATATTTTGTCTCCTCTTTTGCTTTTACTTGAAACATTTTTTCTCAATATCAAATCCTTTATTTTTTTTCTCTCTCTCTGATGCCATCTGTTTAATAGAAAAAAGCAGGGGGGGAGGAATAAAAAAACTAAAACCATTTCTCAGCAGCGTCTGTCGTTCCTTTCAGAGGTAAATGCGTTGAAAGGAAGTCTCCTTTATCTCTGAAATAGATGCCCGGGTTGGCTGTCCTAATGCCCCCCCCTCTCATTTAAGCAGAGGGAGAGAGAAGAACGTAAACCCTTTATTTACCCTCTTGGAAAAGCATGAATGAACTGTAAAGACGTTTCGTGATAGAGAAAAAAAAAGGGAGAGGAAAAAATTCAACGGGGAAGATTGTAAAAAGGAGTTGAAGGGGAGGGGGAAGATCTGTCTAAAATAGGAGTATAAGCTGCTCTATCATGATGCTATCATAGGAGAAATAAAGCATAATTTTCCTAGTCGTTCATATTATGCAGATGTGTAATCCAAAGGGGGAATGGGCTAACTGAATATAGTTTTTTCTGATGCATTGCGTGCCTGGTTGTGACGTTTGAGAAAAATAATGGTAGCGTGATATTTATTAATTTAAATATTTGGATTATTTACGTCACATCCATGAAGTTGTTAAAAAGATGGGTTAGTTCATTAGAGTTCAGAATTTGAGGGAGGAGACTACATCCGTCCTGTTTGATGTTTTCCTACAGACTTTCCTCTGTAGAGTCTCTGGACGGTGGTGGTCGGCCTCGTTATCCTCGAGTTACATCCGGCTCGTGGGTGGACTGGGGGTTTCTCACGGTGTCAAAGGCTCCCTTGGCGATGGCCAAAGACAAGACCTCGCAATATTTTAAGGTTGCACGTGTGCTTAGGAACTCGGTTCGGTTATCCTATCCACATAAATAAGCCGACTTTTTAGCTGTGTGCCGGGAAAACGTCACACTGGAAAAGAATTTGTCGTCTTTAATTATTATTATTATCTTTGAAAAGGAGAAAGTTGTTTTACGAAATAATTGTTTTATAGTTAGACTAGTTAGTACACACATTGTTTTTCAAAGTGTGCGCTTTGTTGTATTGCATTTGATTTCTGCATTGTTCTGCACTTGATAAGTGGGAAAATCGTGAGAAATATTAGAAATATAGCTTTGACCGGGGGTCTTCCCCCTCCCAGGCCCATCAAGGAACATTACATTATTTCCCTTTTATGTACTGTGGTGTATTTCTCTCGGTTTTGTGCGATTTTCCTTGGAAATCACTTTATACTCCATGTTAAATCACTTTATATTAATTTTTTGGTGTAACTGTATTTTATTTTTTAGGCATATTTAAATATAATTAATTAAAAAAAATTAAATTATATAAAACAATCCAACATATAAAAAATCAACCTCCCACCTGTCCGCGGCGATAAAAGGTTGAAAAGCACTTGCTTAGACCATTAAGTGTGGTCTTCTAGTCAAGTCGATTGAAATTTTTTAATGTAATTAAAAAATCCTTTTTATTAACTGAAAATAAGTAACTGTTTGCTTTAGATTTATTAAAGAAAAAACGATTAATTTTTATAAAAGCAAGAACTGAAACTGGTAAATTTTAATTTGATTTTTCGATGTCGTTTGAATCGAAAATTTTATCTCTGCTAACCTTTATATATCATGTAATATTTATTAACTTCCATACTTGCTTCTTAGCATATTTGGGCTCACTTTATTGTCTGTGCCTGTATTATATGAGAGTATTCATAACATATTTTTAAAGGCCTTGAGGCATAAAAAAAAAAGAATTATTTTGTAAGGAAAGAAAAATACTCTTTCTTTTTATTTATTAATTAACGAATTATTAAAACGGTAAAATTTTTCAGAATTGTACGGAGACTTCTAGAATTAAACGATGTATATTTTTAAAGAGCTCTATATTTTGATTATTCAGAATTAATTAGCGAGCTTCAAAATTCCCGTGTTATTCTGTTTCGCAGCCAGCCTACAGGAGATTATAGTATGGCCATATAAACCAAGTGGTCATTGCATTCTTCAAATCTTCATACCTTCAGGAACTCTTCCAGTTTCGTGAAAAGATGGTAATGTGTAAGAGCAAGATCCGGACTATCGGTCTTTAGTTTGAATGCAGTGAACACCTGGTTTAATGAACTGGTGGCAGAATAACATAAATTTTGAAGCTTGTGAACAACCGCGGCAACTATTAAAATGAAGGTGGTAATTGTGTAGATAACTGAAGGAAGCTTCAGGTATGTAACAGAATTATTTTTTCCAATACAGTTTTTTCATTTTTATTACTAAGCTATCTTTATTTTCTGGATGGTCCTCGTATTTTCAAGTTAAATATAAGTACTGTAATTTAGTTTCCAGCGTCTTTGTGCATAAAATGTGATTATTTTTCTTTTCTTTTTCAAGCAAAAAGAAGAAAAAATCAGTCCATTATGGGTTTAAAAAAGGCTTAATTGCTGCATATTGATTGAATTTTCTGCGCGGTTTCGAACGACTTTGTAAGCACTGACTTGGTTTAGAAATGAGTAAACGGCATTTTTTTTTTGCTCCCCCCTTATCTATACCCATTTCTAATTTCCTGTTTTTTCTTTACTCTGCTTTTACCTTTCCTACTTTTTAAATATAAAGATTTTATCAAAGGCTATAATCTGCAACTTTTCCCAAAATTCTAGCCGGATTTTTTTCCTCTTTCGAAGTTCTTATTGTTTAATTAGAAACTGGAAATTTAATTAATTAGCAAGATAAACTGTTTTTTCTGCGTTGTAATTGCGCCCATTATCTTTGAAACACCGTAGGTTAGTCATTTATGCAGAACCAGGCTTACAAATTTTTTGGAAAAGTGTGGAATATTATGTGTTATTACAAATATTTTTTGCATAGGTACTTGATATTTTTATTTGTATTTCTTATTTCGTGTTTAAGAGTACTGTTATTTAACGCAAAAAACTTTCTTTAAAAAAAAATTAACGTACCCGATATAAAGTCTTCTAAAGAAGTAATCTCTGCATCAAGGGAAATTAAAAAGTTTTTGAAATTCTTCTCAAATGATTAAATGTTGCGATTAAAATTTGCCATTTCTTTTATTAGGAAATTTTATAATTGATTTTATTCATTTTTTTTTCTTTTCACAGGAATTATTTTTGTTCTTTTAATCAGTTTGCTTAAATATATTTTGTCTAGTTACTTTTAAAATGTATATCAAAATTGCTCTCTTGTTTGAATAACTTAGAATATATTAAATGGAATTAGTTCGCAATGTCTACATAGTAGTTATATACAGTCGACCCCCCCGATTTAAGGAATTAATCGGGACCTAGCATTTTATCTATTCGTTAATTTGGGGTTAAAAAACAAATAATATAAAAAAAATTTAAGGTAATTCCTTTTTAGATCAACAAAGAAAAATTTTATTTTAGCTACTTTTTATTAAATAGTTACAATTAATATAAATATGCATATACATATGACAGAATCACGACATTAAGGGGTAATTAATTTTTATTAATTATCGTTAAAGTATAGTATTTTCATCCGAAACAATCGTGTATATAACATTTCATTTCAACTGAATGCTTTAAAACGTTAGAAAAAAAACTTTTCATGTTTTGACACAAGTCGCCAAAAATGATGCCAACGTGGCTGTATTTGTCATTCTTTGAATAATTAGTTTTAATCAATTAATTTTTATTAATGAAATTAAATTTTTGTATTGTCATCCAAAATAATCATGTATATAAAATTTCAGCTCAAGTGAGCGTTTTAAATGTATTTTATTAACGGTTGAAAATTCCACCAAGATAAATAAATAAATAAATAGAGAGTGTGAGCTAATAGTAGGAATCGAAAAATACAATTTTTTTTGCACTTACCTTTGGGAAATTCTGCAATACGTAGCTACACAAAAAATATTTCATAATTAGAAAATACCCGTTTTTTTTATTCAGAAGCTAAAAATACTATTAGCGAATTATTACGCGCCAGTTAATCGGAAATTTTAAAATATTGAATAATAGATGCTTGACAATCTTTTTGATTCCAGACTCGAAAGATTTCTTCTTTTGACTTTATGCTGAGAAAAAAATACTGCATCATTTACATATTCCTGCACGAAGTATGTTTTCAGTTTCCAAATAATGTAAAGAATTATAAAATGTAACAGTTTTTTTTTTGATGAGAGTTTCATTATTAAAATCCGCATAAAAATCGTTACGCATTTGTTTCCGGTTGTCTGCATGCTTAACAAATTTTCAAAAACAAAAATTTCTACAATTTGTGATAGAAATTTGTTGAAATTTTTATCACAGCCTCGAAGTTAGTATCAGTTAACTTGTATCTATGTTTACTTTAGTTGATCGTCATACAAGAAAAATTTGCTTATAAATGTATATCTACCTAAATATAGAAAGCATTTTCTCTATATTTGATTTTCTATCTTTTACCTGGCCGCAAAAAAATTCTTTGCGGTCCACATGTGGCACGCGGGCTAATAGCTGGAATTAATGAAAGACTAATCATTTCTATCACGTGGGCGAAAATTCACATATTTGGTAGTTCGGGAAATGGAGGAAAAACTTAGATTACATTGCATTCATACCTACATTATATTGAATGGTATAGTAAATTGTAAGTTTTATATATTAAATTAAAACTTTCCACATCTCGTCCTATGTCGTAGGAAATATCTCATATATATATATATATATATATATATATATATATATATATATATATATATATATATATATATATATATAATACAGGTAAAGGAGGGTGGTGGGGGGACTGTATTGAAAAATTCATTAAAAAAGGGAGTGCTAGTTCAAAAAAAGTCTGGAAACCTATGCTCTAAATCAATTAACTTTTACGAGTCTGTTTTTGTTCGTAAGCAAGTCCTTTGATTTACGAATCTCTACCAGATTACGGGATTAAACCAGTGACTCCACTTACATCCCTCGACAATACTTCAATCGACTTCGCGATGCTAAAGAATTCATTTCCTTGTCTGTGCTGCTTGAAAACTAAATCAGCTTTACCAATTGATCAACGAGGAACGTCCTTACAAGTATTGCCCAGAGGAAAAGGATTGGTTGATAATTTACCACTGAATAAAACAAGCAGTGGTCCTGATCACAAGAAGATGGCTCCTCATTATTCCCGGACAGAGTATCTCTCGGAGTGCAGTTTCAATTACTATAACGAGATCGGTATTATTCTGGTCAGTGATGACCCTACTGCTCTTGAAAGCTTTCGCCTTGATTGGCTGGTTCTAGGAAATCTTTCAGTGGCAGTGACAGGCACAAAAAGATAAATTTGCACTCATATTGCTTTGTCTCAGCATCATCAAAAGGGGTAGTCTGCAGCAATAATCCTTTCAGTGTTTGCTTTGTGCCTTGTATTCACTGATTATTTGGTTGCATGGGTATTATCTTCCAGAGCATTTGTAAAGCGTATTAATGTGACGTGAATTAATGAGTATGATGTATTCTTAATTTAGGAAATGGTTTACAGATTAATTTGCTAATGCTTAATTGAAAAATTTGTGCAGTTTTTTAATAGTTATATTGTTTGACTTGTTTATAGTAAAGTTTGTCCAAAAAATTAGTTTTAAATATTTTTTTAGAGTTAATTTTTAGCGTACTACGTTTTCTTGTCTTTCTCAGGGCAATTAAGGGGACACGGTGCGATTCAATTGACCAAAATCGGTCAAAAAATCAAATTTAATTTTTTTAGCCTAAATTATTTTTTATATACTTTTCTATAACCTCACAAAATTTGAAAGCTCTAAACGTAAAAAACGAAGAATTATGTTAGCTTTCACGTTCGTTTTTATTCGCATCCCTATGGCAAATCAAAATTTTAAACTGACTTATCTCAGACAGATAAAATAACTAGTTTGTCTTTATTTAAAATGCTAACGCTTTTTTTATATTGTACCTAATGCTTTGAAATTTTTTTTACCTATTGCTAATTGTACATCAAACAAAAGTTGGTACGCATTTTTGAATCAAAGCAATATTTATTTTTTTAAAAAAAAAATTAACTCAGAATTTTTTTAAGGAGTTTTCAATAAGCATTCATAAAAAGAAGTATTGTATGAATACCAATCACGTTAACGCAAAACCCATACCAACTTTTATTATACATAGTTTGACGTACTTGTAAATCAAATTTCATGCATGTACGTAAATTTTTGTAGGGGAGTAGCATTTTAAAATCACTTCACAAATTCTTTCTTAAAAAATTACATGGCTAGCCTTTTATGAAATTTTGAGCACAAAATCTGTTTAACATAGTTTACATCGTAGGAGGCAACCAAAAAACTTTTCAAGATCCTTAAATTAAAATTTTTTGCATAAATCGTACCATATCTCCTTAACATTTTTTTTTTAAAATTCAATATTAATTTATATAAATTATTTATGGCTGTGCCACTTAATGAAAAAAATTTAGTCTTAATTGCATTAATACTTTGAGAAGTATTTAAAAATTCGTCACAGTTTTACTACTTTTCACATTGAATTTCTAAATTTTACTCGATGCAGATGTTTTCAAATATTTGTTCAACTAAAAAAATAATTTGTAATGACTTTCGTTTTGGACTTCATACGATCCGGAATAATAAATTTGAATTATTAAAGAAAACGACGAAAGAGCGGTGAAGTTAAGGATTTAAAAAGTTTATGATCATCAATTATTTATATATTAGTTTATCCTATTAATGCTAACAATATTAATTAAAGAGTAATGATAATGAACTTTGTGGATGTTTTATGATTTGTACTAATGGTTCAAATGATTTATTTGCAGATTTAATGAATGCAATTCATATTTTTGAGTTCACTATTTTTCCATAACGTTTATTTATTTTAGAATGTGCGAGGAAATGAGATATTTTTGACCTTTTTGATATTTTCATGTAAATTGTTAATCGAGTGTTACTATAAAAATTAATTATGCTACCAGTAGCTTTTATTTGGAAGATGAATAATAGATATGAGTCGTGGGTTTGCATTCTATTACTCCTAATGGCTTGCCGTTTAGTGGGAGCTAATGCACGTTAAGTTTCCTGAGGCTCAAATTCTTCTTGTTGGCGGGGTCTGGAAGCTTAGAATCGGGTGCCAATTCATGTGTCACCATGACCTTCACCTCATTTGACCTTGATTTAAAATCATTAGAGATCCGTCGCCTATGGCCCTTGTGTTGATTTTGTGTGTGATGTTAATAAACAATCCACTAATTCAGTGGTCCCTTCGGACTCCCAGGGGTCCCTGATATTATTCAGGGGTTCGTGAAAAATTAAAATTGATTTTTGGGGTCCCTAGACAATGTCAGGGGTGCCTCGCAAGGTTTAATATAAAATAAAAAAAATTTTGATCCATTTTTATTTTTATGGAAATTTAAATAAATAACAATAATTCACCTGGATATTTCCGACTGGGTGTTGAACCCTTTTACGTGTGGATTAACTCAGATCCCAAACACAGATGAATCCTGACTAATACAGGGCATCTTATTGAAATATGCGCAAATGAGGGACTTGTATCAATGTTTGAACAAGGATACTAGAAATTTTAGTTACAAAAACAGATCCCAATTTTATATCCTGCATTATGAGCACAGAAGTTGTTGCCCCCCCCGTCACATGAAACAGACTAAAAACTGGTGCTGTGGGGATTTGTGGTTGCTACTCACAAACATTGAGACGGACATTCATAAATATACTCATAACATCTTATTAAGTTCATCCAAGTCATTAATTTTTAAAATTTTTATTTTGGGTGTTAAATTTCTCTAGAGGTTTGAAAATATAAACAATTTTCAAACAGGTATAATTCTTTTCAATTTAAATTAAATATACTTCGGATCTTTTACACATTATTTATAAAGGAATGGGGCTTCAGAAAAGTATAAAATAATTAAAATATAATTATAATTTTCAAAATTATAAGCATATGAATATAAGAAACTTTTCTAAAAGAAATATTTATTAAGTTTTTTATGTCGCGCATGCTCTTTTCTAAAATAGTAGCATTAATTACTAACTTTAAGTTGATTTTTATAAAGTTAAATGTATTCTTGTTACACTGTAGCTATTTTTATATAAATAGAATAATAACTTACATATTTTAATAAATAAAAAACATACATTTTAAAAAAATATTTAAAAAATTGCAATATTTTACAAATATTTTGAAATACAAATATATAATACTAAAATTATAGGTAGGGTTTAAAGAGTTTGATGCATTTTATAATTCTATAAAGTTTTATACATCAGAGGCTACTATTTTAGAAAATAGCGTGCGTAACGCAAACAATATTTAATATTTATTATAGAATTTTCATATGCTTATGATTTTTAAAATTATAATTATATTTTAAACATGTTATACTTTTCTAAAACCCCATTCTTTTATAAATAATGTGTAAAAGATTCGAATAATTTAATTTAAATTTAAAAGAATTATACTTGTTTGAAAATTGTTTATATTTTCAGACCTCTAGAGAAGTTTAACACCCCTGAGACCTCTTAAACAAAAGTTACTATTTCAATAAACAATTCTTCAATTTTTTTTAAATTTGTTTTTTTTATACTATGCATTTATGTAACTTTTTGCCTTTGGGGTCCTTGGGCAAGTTTTGACTATAAAAAAGGGGTGTATGGATTAAAAAGTTTGTGGCAACCACTGAACTAATTCATTCATTCATTCCTTTAAGATGTATTTATAATTAACGAAATTTATTCTGTAATATATATCAGTTCAAATTAATTCATTAATTTTTTCATTCAGCGTTTGTGTTATAAAAAGTTATAAGAATGGAACATTTGCTCCTGCATTTAAATAACTAGATACAAGGAATTATCTCAAAAATCATCTGTCATATTAAAACTGATACATTTTGATTAAATGCTGACTCTTACTCTGTGTTACAGAATATCATCTTTAGCAAGACTGCTTTTCATTAGAGCCTGATCAGACTCTTCGTTTAAAATTCTGGATTACTATATAAGCCAGAAAAGACTTTTAATACTCCTCAGAATCTTCAATAAAGGTGCGTCTAATCGAAACGTCTTCGGTTTTTGACAGGTTAAAAGTCGAGCGAATGAAGTCCTGCGATTTTCACAGTATCATTTCTACACAGCCATACAATTTTCCACCTCTTCCTCGCTTACCATTCTCTACCGCTTTTATAACTCTCCAACGACTATGAAACACCCTCTCAGGTCGCTTAATACACTCCTAATTTGAGAGACCCGTTGATTACTATGAAAGCTCTCCGTACTTGACTGACTAGTGGACTCATTTTACAACCTCTGTTCGCCGCCGTTATTTCAAAGATTCAGACTATGAAAGCGTCGCGTCGCTCACCGGAGGTGAGATTAGTTCCCTTTCGCATTCCAACCCCCGACACGCATGGGCGGAATCCTGGAATAACTTTAGAAAATGGCTCTCATGGGTAATGGGTAGAAGCCATACAAAACGTGTAGTTCTGTTGCAGACATGTCTGGATTTAATGTCCTGGCCCTATCGGAAATATAGATGCGTTGCTTTGAAATACGCATCGAATACAGTAATGAGTCTAGCTTTTATAGGGCTATTCAGGTTTTGAAGGCTCGTGATGGGGACTATCCTCGCTGGGGACTTGCAATATCATTTAGGTTAGTTTTGTAATGCATCCGTGTTTGGAATTTTAACACCTTTTTAGTAACTTTCTTTGAACTATTTATCCGTCATGAAAGTAGGAGTTGGGAAACCAAAGGACTATATTGACGCTATATAAGCTTTAAAATTAAATATCGTATACTTGTATGTAACAGTTTGGTTTAAGATAAAGCAATTCTTAACATGGGACTGTGGTAACCTAATGGAGTAAACTTGAGGATAACGTTGTTTCTGTTTTGTCCTCGTGACACTAAAGGCCCTCCAGGTAAAGCGGCTGATACTAGGGTTTCTGATCCCGGGAATACATCAAAATTTCAAAACATTTAAAAACAAGTTATTTTTAAATAAAAACAGTTGTATAAAAGGATACATATAAATTCCAAAATTAATACTTATTGATATAATGAGCTAAAAAATACAAAAAATATATAATAAATTGATTATTTATTTTTAAAATAGGATTTCATTTCAGAAAGCATAAGCAATTTATACTTTTATCACTCAGCCAGTTCTAAACTTTGTGATGAAAACAATCCTGTGTGCAGCAGAAAACGCTCTCTAGGCTTCAACTGAGGTTGGAGGAATTGTTTTTAAAGCCTCGCATAGTTTTATAGTGTTTGGGGATGGATTTTCAGTCGAGTCGAACAACTGCACGTCTTGTTTCATGATTTTGTTGAAACTAGTACTTTTCTTGTTTGAACAATATAAAACTTTTGTTTTAGAGAATATTGCTTTCTCTAACTTTTTGTCGAACGTCCGGTGTTTTTCAAATTCTTCATGCTCTTTTCTTCTGAGTGCGAAGAGCTGGATATTGCTTCCTCTTCTTCGCAGAAAAGCCTTGTTCCTATCTCATTTGGGCTTGTCTAACCAAACAATTTTTACCAGGCAATCGCGAAATACTGACAGTAACTGCAGATGCTTCGTATTTTCTCCCAAAATTTAGGTATTGCATTAATCCTATTAAATTAGCGTTGCGTCTCTCATTAATTCTTTGGATATTTCATATTTTTCGCAGATTCTGAATTTTGTTCGTTCAATTCTCCAATAACGAAAGAAAATACACCTGAGTTAGCAAAGTTGCATTTCAATTGCATAATTTTTCTAAGCCAATTTTCACTGGCTTTAAAGCCTGCTACAATTGTAGTCAAAGTTTCAAACTCTACATTGGCCATCATTTGTTCTTCATTCCGGGAAATCCCAGGAATGAAGTATATTTCCCGGGAATAGAAACGTACAGAAATCTTATGATTTCCCAGGTTCCCGGGAAAGAAACCATAGCCGAGATCTTTAGCTCAAAGCCCTCACATTGGCACGTTTAAATGTGTGTTCTCCATGGAATTCAAAGCTGACATTAAAATAATTTGTACGTGTTGTTCTCTGTTCGTAAAACTTAGATAAAATTTTAAATTTCATTAATGGGTAAAGATGTTCAAGTGTTATGAAAAAAAAAATCATCAAAAATATTTTAAAGTTTAAAAAAAATTCCCTTTTTTGTATGCATTTACTTCTAAGTACATTTTTTATATCTATGGGCGTTATTATTGTTGGCAAATATGTTCTTTTTAACAGAAAGTTTTTGCTAAGAGCACAAATTGGCAGCAACGAAGCACATGAACTGATTAACTTGAAACACATGACTGCATTTATCGTGTGACTGTGTGGTCACATGAGTTTTTAAATTGATGAGCTAGAAACCCGTGGTTCTCCGTATCATGTGACTATGACGTCTCAGGAATTTAGTCTATTACGGGATTCATTACCAATATCCTTCGTGTTGCTCCGAAGTGAAAGGTTATTATAAAGCCTTTTACTTGCCATCTTGAATTCATGTACATACAATTAATTCTATAAAACTTTTGATTATTTCGCATAAGTGAGTTAAAAAAACAATTATAAAAGCTGGAATTTTTTTCTGTTTTGCTTATTAAAAAAGATTTAAAATTCAAAACATAGTTACGTAAAAAGGATCATTAAGATATTTTCACAAGACAACACAGTTATATTTCATGTTTGAAAGCCTTTGATTACAGTCGGACAGTTACACTATTCTAGATTAGGAAATAATTAACAATATTAAAATTTCACTGTGATTTACATATAATAATATTAATTGACTTGTGCTTGTTATTTATGGATGCGCTACATATTATTCAGAATGGCGTGTTAACGATTTTAATATTAAAGAATGCATGTACTGCAGTGATTTTAGAAATAATGTAACTTTGAAAATATGATAATTAATAGTCTTCTATAAAGTCATGCTATAAAATTGTATTTTGATTTCTTTAAATTGTAACGGATTTCTTTTTCTTTTTTTATGGAAGAAATTTTTGAAAGATACTATAATGTTTCATAAATTTCTTTTAGCTTTCGACGGAAACTTCAGAAATTAGAAACTATAAACTCTATTGAAGTACTTCGGAATAGGATAAATGAAATTCTTTGTTATTCTTTCAACTTGTTTATTCCGTCGCTATCTTAAGGAAGACAGAATATTTAATATCAGAAGGATATATTGTGTGGAATATTTGGGGGCTTGAGAATATCTAAATTTTCGTTTTTCCGGACTTTTCTGCAACTCACACCCTGTATTGGGTTAATTTTTTAAATAGTTACTTTGGATAAAACCATCATTTTCAACACTTGATTCTTTTCGTTTAAAAAAAAATGATTCATCACCGGCCTGCATTAAAAACTGAAATAACAAGATGAATTAAGGTATCGGAAAAGTTTTTTTTTATTACAGAAATTTCTGGTCTATATAAAATATATTTTAAACCTAAATATCATGTTTTCAAAGCGCATCTTTACAATGGACTTGCAAATGTTTTCATTTGTTTTGATAAAGTAATACTCTTTAGTGACAAAAATCAACATGATTACTATCTTGACAGTTTAATAACTCGAACCACGGATTCGAAGCTTGGTGCTCCTACACATTGTCGTAAATAATTCTCTTTTCAGTCTTGTTTTCTAATTCGCTTGTGCTAAAATTATTACTGTACAAGGGGAAGCTCAGATATAGTTTCTATTATTCGAACAAGTCTAGAAACACGAGCCCTATGACTTTATCAACATAAGTTTGCTTAAAATGAACACTATTATACAAAGATTGATTTTTCTATTTGTTATCAATAGGTTTGTGATTAGTAAACACTGAGCGCAGCTTATGTGTGTACCATTGATTCGATTACTTGCTGTTGTTTTTACTTCACACCGTACAAAATCAATCGATAGGATATAAAAAAGCATTTCTAAATGTGACCCTTGAGATTTAGAGGGGAAGGGACCAGATCTCTCATGTAAAACTTGATCTGTAGTTCTTTCTGAAACGATGTTGCTCAGGTGCAAGCAGTGCAGACCTTCTGTTCGACATCCCTCACGTTGCTCAACATATATCAGATCAACTGGTGTACAGGCGGGGTCTTTCCATTGGGGACTTGTACTTCCATTTCTGGAAGCTATCAGCGAATAGGATTCTGTTTGCAACGTTTAAAGGTTGGCGGACCCCAATGTCTTTCTCCTTGATATCTTGCAAATACGTGCTGTTACCACGGTGAAAGGGCTTGCTTGAGGCTTTGGATAAGGGTAAGGGGGAGATATTAAAGTAGATCAATGGGTTGGGGGTGAGTCCTGCCACGGTATAGAAAGGGCGTGAATCGCGCGCGTTTGCTCTCTACCTTTGAATAAGGAGTATTGATTTTTTTTTTTTGTGCTTTGCTGCTGTGCTCTTGAGGCGATTTGGAGTGATTCTAAGTGATGCTCGTGGTAATGGATTTCCTGTGGATGGAATGGTTGGTTCACCACCTGAGTAATTAACTTCTATTAATAATTGGTCGTGTAATTTTTTTCCAATTTGGGAAGCTTTGTTGTGAACTTCAATGATATGAATGTATTTGGAAGTTAAGATTTTAGCGTCTGGGATCTCAATATTCTAATCGATTCTTGAATTGATTTCTCTTTTATTATCAATTTGAGCCAACTATCTTTATGTCGTGTATATGTTTTGTATGCTGCACTGAGATCTTTTCTGGTATTCGTAAGTGAAATGTATTGATTTGGATGACTTACGATTTTTAATACTGTTTGATTTGCGGATATGGAGATATTATGGAGATAATGAGCTCAATTCATGAGGGTCACATTATAAAGACAAACACGTTTTCTCTATTGAATTAAAAAGAAAGACTTAAAACTAATTGTACCTGTTGTTCTATTTGTAAAATTTCAAATTTTATAATTGAATAAAGATTATCAAAAGTTATGAAAAAAAATTCTTCAAAATGATTTTTAAATTTAAAAAAAATCTTATTTTATGCATAAACCTTAAAAAAATGCATTTTGTATATTTGTGCATTGTTATTGTTGACAGATATGCACTTTGTACGGACAGTTTCTGTAAAGAGCAAAAGTTGGCAACAACGAAACGCATCTACTGATTAGCTGGAAACACGTGTTTGCTTTTATCGTGGGATTATGACGTCACATGAGTTTTGGAACTGATTGGCTAGAAACACGTGGTTATCGTTATCATGTGACTATGACGTCACACGAATTTAGCCTATTTTTGTTTCGGGAAATGGGATAATATAGAAGTAGTATTGAAGTTAAAACCGTCTGTTGCCAAATATTATTGCATATCAAATGAAAATCTTTCAAATGTTGTTTAATATCTAGTAAAATTGCATTATTAATGTTATTTTTAGGATCAAATTAAGCTATATTCGCTGTGAAATCTTTATTTTTGCCGAAATATATAAGAACATCGATGTATCGGTATAAATAATATGATCGATAGTTAGTGTAATTTTGTTCATAAAAGTGCAAATAGATGTTAGGTAGACAATTTTTTGCTGATCGCCTTGTGGGAAACATTTTGCATGTTTTTAAACCATTGTTATAGTTTCAAAAGAAGTTTTTTTTTTAAAAAAACATATTCTGTTTAAATTACATACTCCGTTTTTTCAAGGTTAAAACGTTAGAAAAAGGGAGAATCTTCCTGTAAAATTTAGAAATACGCATCGCGTATATTTTGAACTTTCTGGTTTCATATTCAAATGCTTTTTGATCTTCACTGCTATTTTTTCTTCATGTTGAAAACCAAACAAAGAAAGAGATAATATCTTAAGTTTCTTTCTCGTTATTGCATCGATGTTTACGTATTCAATTGTTTAAAATCATCCACGGTAGAAAACTGTGCTTTTGGGCTTCAAAAGAAATCTTCCGGGATCAAATGCAAATGACGCCTCTTTTCTCCCTCGTAGGAATTGTGGATAGAATGAATAAAACCGCAAAGCAATACCGCTTTAAGTCATCCATTATAGCTCACTTTTTAAGAGTGCATTGGTTTATTCTTCCCGAAACAGTTCGCGCGAATGGACCTGTTATTGTTCCACGTATTATTCACCGCAAGTGGATCTTCAAAAGAACAACACGATGGTATTTTTGAAGCGTTTTTGTGTGTACTTTATTTTCTTTAAAACCTATGGGTTACATTTACACAACCGTAATTTAATTTGTGGTATGCCCTTCTTGAAAAAAGAAAGAACACTATTTTACGTGACGTGCATGCTTTCAAAGTTACTTACTCCCCGGCTGTCGAGGTTTTAAACCGCTTGGAAAAATTATTTAGGAACTTTAATCTTTTATGTTTACGCAAACTTTGCGCTTTAACCGTTTTAGCTGCCCGTTCTTTTTTTTCCCTTATGCTTTTGCGCCAGACCATTTAACTTTTATTTCTTGGAAGAAAGTAATTAAAAATCGTGTTTTCGTGTTCGCTTCTTGATTTATGCTTCTTTTGTGGATGCGTTTTCGCTTTTAAAAAGGGATTTTGTTTGAGAAATGTTTTTCGTTGTGCTCTCTGGATTTTGTTTTCCGTTTGTGAGAATTTTATTATTGCAAATGAATTTCGTGAATGCTTAGCGTGCTTGGGTTTCAGCAGAGATATTATATTTTTATGTATCATATAAAGATTAACTACTTTGATATTTAAATGAAGGCGTGTTATGAATTGGAAAAATATTCAGTTTTCTTTGAACGAATAAATGTAATAAATTAAAGGAAGAATTTAATTAATTAGATTTTGACAACTTCGAGCTTTGCATTTTAAATGAGCCGTGGTAAGTAAATGAAGTAGATGTCTTGTATTGATTAATGAATTCTAAGCTCGAATTTGCAAAATATTAACTCGCGGAATGACGTGACATCTGAACGGTAAATATTACTAAAGTTTTAAGATTTCACCTAACGTTGTGTGAAAGTTAGGGAGTAAAGGTACAATTTTATATGTTCTCATTGTTTGGCTCAGGCTTATGAGTCCATATCTTTGGTGCAGCTGTAGCTAAGTGGTCGGTAGCGTACACAAGAAATTTTCAAGGGGGAGGGGGTGTCCAGGGTCAAAAGTCCGCCATTCCTGTATCATAAACCCAATACGCCGCCAAACATATTCTTTTGATTTTATCGATTGTGGAGAACAAAAAACAAAAATAAATTATTCAATAAATAATTAGCATTAATTTTAATAAATACTTAATTCAATTTTACGTAATATATATGATACTCAATATCAATCGAAAAAAGTTAGGGCTATGGGGGGAGGGGGCTTCGCTACCGTGCCCCCCCCATATGTGCGCCACTGTATATGGTCATGGTCAAGAGCTCGTGGCCGGCGTTGTCGTGCAGCTGATTCGAAATCTAGGGCCACTGAAAACCCGCCGTGCAGAGTGAATGTAACGATGCTCAAGTCTTCACTTTAGCGTAGTGTGTAAGTTGGGAGAGGGTGTGCTAGCTTTGACCACGTCATTTGACCGTGGCTCAAAATTACGAGGTCCTTTGCCAGTAGTCCTCGTGTTGCTTAACAGTGCGACATAAATCAAATCAGCTAAGTGGATTAAATCATAGCTTCCACACACATTGTTTAGCAGTCTTTCAATTCTGTTTTTATCTTTTCCCACCAATGTGGAATAATGGATTCTTCAGACGTTAAATGGAACGAGGCATTAAATGTGGTTTGGAAATTGGGTGGATGAGATATCGTCTCAGATGACTTTCTTATCGTTTTTCTGTTTGTTTGTGGTTCAAAATTAAATCTCTAATAATCCTTATAGAAACTGTTCGGCATGTTGAGTCTAAACTAAGTGGTTAAGTCTGTTTTCGGTAAAAGTACGAGAGCTCTAACTAAACGCGAAGCACATTTTCAGACAGAAAAATGACCCAATTTCCATGGAAATTTGCAATATTATAACTCGTACCTCTGTTAACAATATAGTGTTTTTAAAAATTTCAAAATATTTCCTGAATACTTTCTTTTTGGTTTTAATACGTGAAGGCAAACCCCATTTAACATTACGGTATAGGATAAAAAAATGCGAAACACATTTTTTACCAGAAAAAATGAATAAACTCAGTTAAAAATGGGAAGTATGATAAAAAATGTTGCTCTCTAAAGGATAGTGAAGCCAGAATATCATTAATTTTTCATTTCTTTTATATCTGAAAAAATGTTCCAAATTCGGGTCCTAGTCTTTAACATTAACAGAAAACAACTTTAAAGGTGTTGGTGTATCTGTAATGCGACATTATTTCTAAACATATCTAATCAAATTTTGATACGTTTTCATTTGAATATATTCTGAAGCATAATTATATAAACTTAATTTAATTTATGAAGTATTTTGATACGTTTTATAGATTTGTGAATGCAAGAAATTATATGAATTCAAACTTATTTGTGATGCATTTATTGCAGTTAATAACCATGTCTGAAGCCTTTTTTTTTAAAAAAAATAATTTTTATGAAGTTTTTTGAGAATTATAGGAAACATTTGTTTTTGCTACGACAAGTGTTTTTGCATTTTCTTGAGTTTTAATCTAAAAATAATTCTCTTATAAGATCACATTGGGTTGATTTTATAAAATAAATAATTTACCCACATTTTTTTGTGAAACTGAATAGTTTCTGGAGTTAATAAGATTTTCGAGCATATAACTTAATTTTTTACGTTCTAAAAGAAACAAAAACATCGTCGTTTTTAACAATTTGAAAATTTAAATATGCGATGATTTTTCTTTAAAAATGTATAGTTTTTTGCCTCCATTTTCAGCTGTCTATTCTTTATGTATTTACCAACATTTTTACCATCGAAATGGTATTAAAATATTTTACATTTAAAAAATATAATCAAATTAGGCATGCAATGTTGCTTTAAATTTTCTATTAACTAAATATTTCTAAAATATTTACATAATTCAATATTTTTGAGTGAGTTACGAAAAAAAAGGGGGAAAACACATACAGCAATAATACGCATTGTGTATTGTAAAAGATGATATATTATCAACAAATTGAAACTCTCTTTTAGGATTCTGAACACAGTTTCTTATTAAAATAGCGTGAAAATGAGTTAAGAAAACACATGGAAAGCAATTGAGGAAAAAAGTAATGTAAGATAAATATGACAATATCTCATTTTGTCTTGAATATTTGAAGGACGACATTTTTCCTGTTACACGTCCTATAAATGAATTTTCTGTAGATTTCCTCCTTTGTATTGTGTTCAAATTGCATAATTGTATTCTTTATGTATATATTTCGCATTTTAAAACGAGACTTCCTTTCTGGATAAACACCTCTTAAATAATCTGTTGATTTTTGAAACTTTCCTTATGTGTTAATAAAAGCCCTTTTCTTTCTTATACATTAAAAATGGTAATGTGCTTAACGGTGAATAAATAATTTACTTAATTTATCATATTACCTCAGAAACGAATACTTTGTATTATATTTGCTTTTACAACAAATAGAAATCCATACATTTTTCTTATACCTTTTTGTTTTGCTTTTGGTGTGTAAGAAAATAAAGTATTTTTGAAGTGCTATTTTGCATTTGGTCTTACCACCTTTAATTATTTTAATGCTTCGAAATTTTTCATACATGATTTTAAATATACAGTAAAACCCCGCTTAACGCTGTTTCGATTTAACGCTATTTTACTTTAATTGTGGGATTCCCCGAAATTGCTCGCAGCGTTAGGCTTTCCGATATCCGAAACAGTTTATCTGTATTTCTTCTTTCCTGTGGTGTTATACGAACGTACTTTTACGTTTCAAACATTTGTTGAGGTTATTGTAAGTATAAATTTATATAATATAACGATTGCTATAGTGACAAATATTATGATTTTTAATTTTTATCATGGGGAATAATAAAAATCACGAAAATAAAGCAACAAGAAAAAGCATTTTCACTTGAAACTAAAATGCAAGTGATTAAATTAGATACTGGTGAACATAGATCTCAAATTGGTGCTGCATTGAATTTGGCAACTTCAACAATAAGGACGATTTTCTTAAGAATAAAGAAAAAAATACTGTCATCGGCAACTGCAACTACAAGCTCTGCAACTAGATTTACCCGTTCTAGAAATAATGAAATAGAGGAAATGGAAAAATGACTTTTTATATGGACTGACGACGAAATAGAACGCAATATGCTATTAAACCAAGAATTAGATTTTATTTATTTTTATACGTATATTCGTTTATTATATTTCTATATTTGTAAGGAATAAATTTTTGTTTTATTGTTATAAAAAACATAATTAATAAATTTAATGGTAAAATGCCTGACCAATTCTCTACCTATCTTCCCCTAACCCCATTATTTACATGAGATAACCTCGTTTAACTCTCGTCTCTCTTCATATTACGCTCTACCGCGGGGTCTTACTGTATCATATATGAGTACCTTTATTCAACCTTTCTTTTCCAAACTTTTTTGCGTGTAAATCCATTGAATCCCAACTTTAAGCATGTGAATTCTTACATATGCATATCTAATATTCTTAAGACTAACCTGTAAATCTTTATTTTTCGTATAATAAAAGATAAAATTACATCGGAATTGTTTAGTTCTTAAGTTTAAATTGCAAATTAAAAAAAATATAAGAATTAAAAAAATTGATTTAAAATTAATATTTTTTGCTTTTATTTTTCGTGGCCCGGGTCTTAGCAGCACCTTTGCTCACTCCCAGGAGTCGCCATTGCTTGTTAGTTGGGAACATCTTTCTTGAGCTTTCTATAACAATGACTTCTATTAACGCATACACTAAGTTTCACTGTAATGATATTGATTATTCATTGTAAAATGAAATTGATTGTCTGTCACTCTTTCTTGATTTGTAGGAACTTAAACAATTTTTGTCCTGGGGAATTTTCTGTGTACAAAAATTGTTTTCTCTCTTGAACTAAAGGAAGTTTCAGAAAATATGAATATTTTCTTACCACGAATTTCTGGATTTTTTCTATTGCGTTATTGTATGTTATTATCAAAATTATTTTATTAATACTATTTTATCATGGATCTTTTATTTCATATTACGGACCCCCGAAATACACATTTTTTATGCGGGACCTTTCAAAATTTCTATATGGACCCTAGTTAGAAAACTATCTTAAAGCCTATCAAGGCCTACCTTGAAAATGTCGTTTTTCGTCTACATAAGACATTTTTCTTTTTCCTTTTCGCGAACTAGAAATAAAGTTATAGTGATTTTAAAAAAACACCACTCTCTCTGCAAAAGGGCTGTAAGATAAAATTTTGAATGAGTTTTTCTCAAAATTATGTTTTCGAAAGAAATTCTTTACCAGATACATCATATCTTAAGAACCAAACCAGATAACGCTTTGAAATTTTGTGGGAATGTTTATTATACTATTTTCCATAAAGGGGACCATAAGTTTTGTTGTAGGTTAAATATTTTTTTCATTTAGGGTATATAAAGAAAAAACAAAAATATCAAAATTTTCATATTTATAATTGTCTGTAATTTTTTTTTTTTTGTATTTTTTTGTATTTCTCTTAGATTTTGGTTCATTTTGAAAAGCACCATAGTATGTATGTTGTGTAGAAAGAAAATTATGATAATTGTATTAGAAATTTTTTTATACATTGTTACCCGTTTTGTAAAAATTTGGTAAAATTTCCTTGAAAACAACCAATTTTTCTTAAAGTGCAATATTTATTTAAAATTTTTTGTGTATTTACATATTTTTTTTTAATTTCCTTCCTAAAAGCACTCAATTTGTTTCAAAAATTTGTTTTTATAAACAAATTGGGTCCAAAGGTTGGCAGTCACCTTAAATGAATGAAATTGGCCACCATTGCTTGTAAACTTTTTCATTCCCTTCTATATTTAAAAAAAATGGTTCTATATTTATATATTGATACATTGTGAAATCGAATATTATAGTTACTAATCTCCCGTCTGATCAGACGAAGTCAGACCAGATCAGTGAAACCATTGACTTTAATGAAGTCCGATACTAGAAGTGGACTATCATGACTATCTTCTGAAGTTGTCCTCCGAGAACCTGGCAGAATTTATAAGATGTTTTCTTTTTTGAAGAAGGGTGGCTAGAGTGGTGGTATATTGGGTGTAATGTGGGGATAAAACGTTTTACATTCCCTCTAGGATTGAATACCCTAGCGTGCTTAAGTATGCTTTTCCCCAAAGACTGCCAACATTGCCTCACATCCTCCATCACTGGCAACAAGGCCAGATCTTTATCCACAGATACTCTGAAATAGGCCCAATTAGCCTTCTTGAAACTCCAAAATTTTTCGCTAGAAAAAAACAGGAATAGGTTCGATAAAAATCGAATATTTTCATTTATTAAAGTTGTTCCATACTTTTTTTTTTAAGAAAGTGTTCTGTTTAAGCAGCTTTAAAATGAATTTTAATATTCTAACAGCTACTTTTACACTTAAATGCTGGAGAAGACTTTCCTTAATTTTAATCATTTAGTCATTATTTGGAAAATTAGTAATATTCACACAAACATCATACACTTAATACCTCTTTTCATTCATTTAATAATGAAACAGCAGTTTCGAAGTTCAAAAATAAAACCGTACATTGTAGCTAAATAATGGAGCCGTAATTATATAATTTTAAATACATTTTGCGATGGATGCTGTGCTTTTCCGACAAACATAATTCTCCTTTGAAAATTCCGCAACATCAATAACATCTTCCTCGTGCTGAAAATGCCTTTTGACGTTTGAAACATGTAATCACATTAGTTTCATACCGCACCGAAAAGTCCCCAAAGACAAATCTTTTCGCAAATATCTCTTCTCCTTTCAGCAAGAGTCCTTCATTCCCCAAAGACCCTGCATCTTCCGACCTTGTTCTTGTCGACGTTTGAAGTTTGACAACATTCAGCGTTCCTCTGGGGGCTTCAGAAGATGATGCCCCTCCAAGCTGATTATCTACAATGCTTACGTTCCACCATCTATTAATAGGCATTTCTGAACGCGACAGTGGGGATCCATCGTAGATGTCGATTACTTGTTTGGACTCTTGGGACTTGAAGAGGGTGACGTCAACAAGTTGATGGACTGATGGAGTTGCGCTACTGTGGAAAGAATGCTCGTAACTAAAAACGTTTTTTTGTCGCATTTTTCAATGTCAAACATCCAAAGGGTTGCTTTCTTTTCATCTTTTTTTTTTCAGTCATTATTTTTTTTCCCTTTCACTTCCTACTTTCTTTATCTTAGTGGATACTTAAATCAGCGGTTTTATTACTTTTTTGTGAGGGGATTCATGAGATTTTTTAAAATTGTTTTGCTTTTTTCTTCCGCTCTTTTGTCTAAATTATGAATTAGATAGTATTTTTAATAATTCATCATTGTTTTGAAAATTTTTTGTTTATTATATGATGCATAATGCATAATTTTCGATTCGTGTTTTATATTTAAAGTATCCGACTACTTACGGAACTGGATTTTACAAAAGCGTACTAATGAATATTTAAAAAAAAATTTTTTTAGTGTCACTTAGATTAGAATACATGTGTAAAATTGTTTTCAAAATATGTTTCTAAAGAAAAATTATTTAAATGCGATATTATGGCAAAAAATGAACATAGAACTACTTATTTTAAAAAAATCCTCCTTTTAAGAAATATGCTTCGATTATAATGATATTTTTCTATAGTTAAATTATAATAATATTTTTGTATAATTAAATTATGTTTTTGTATAATTAAATTATAATAATATTTTTCTGTAATTAAATTATAGTAATATTTTTCTGTAATTAAAACATTTTTTATATTTAGACTTTTCCTGAGAACCTGAACTAGAATTTTTGAAAAATTCACATTATTTTCAGAGTTCCTACCAATTACAATAATAACTGGTGTTTTTTTTTTTCTAAAATGTTTTCACTCTGATGTATTAAAATATGGATGAATTCACTTCCAACTTATATATTTCAAAAATCCTAGTCCAGGCTCTGTGAAGAAGTCTTATGTCTTATATATGAGCAAATTATTATTATTATTATTATTATTATTATTATTATTATTATAGAAGAAATTTTTTTTTCATATTTTGAAAATTGGTAATTTTATGTTCATTTCTTTTTTGCCAAAATATCGCATTTAAATAATTTTTTATTGTCATAAGACAATTTTATGCGTGTATTCTAATCGAAGTGACACTAATTATTTCAAGAAAAAAAAATCTTTTTGCGTTTTTGCAAAATGACAGCTTTGAGCATAGTCGGATACCTTAAAAGATAGATATCGAAATTTGGCTAAGTTTTTTTTTTACATATATGATTTTCATAAAAAAATGAAATATTTCTTAAGAAACTTATTCAAATTAAAAAATTTGATTCATTTGATTGATAGCTAATTTACGTTGCGCTATAAGCATGATGAGAGCTTTGGTGAGTATCTCGAGACTATTTTAAAACATGGTCTAGTGACGAGAAAGAATTCTTATCGAGCTCTAGTTTTGACGTGCATTAGCGTTTACTACGCATCAGTGTTAAATATAGTTTTGACGTGCATTAGCGTTTACTACGCGTCAGTGTTAAACATAGTTTTGACGTGCATTAGCGTTTACTACGCGTCAGTGTTAAATATAGTTTTGACGTGCATTAGCGTTTACTACGCGTCAGTGTTAAGGAAATCTATATTTATGTAGCTCTATATATTATCTCATCTATATTTATTTATGGGGGAAATTGTGTATAATAGAAATAATGTACGTGTCTAAGTATACATTTGTTATATATTTTCATATTGAAGTTGCATAGCTATTCATTCAAATTTGCTAAGCAAGCAATAATAGAATAATTGCGAAAAATTCCATTCAAACGTCACCTATCACAATAAGTAAAAATTACCGAAGTTGAATATTTTATTGGAAAATTTTTTTCCCAATGCATACTCGCACCAATTGTCATTGTTGGAGAATACATTGGATCTGACGATTGAATACATAAAGAACTTAACTAAATTTTTTTTTGAAATCCTTAGCTCTGAAACGTCGGGATTCATAGAACACAACTAGTGGCCGCGGTAGCCTAGTGGTCATGGTAATGAAATCGTAACTGACGTTTCATGAGTTGGAGCCGTCGTACCTCTAAATACTCGCTCTGTTGAGGGGTTGATTCACGTTAAATCTGTTCAGACTAAAATCCTCCCGTGTACTTGGTGTGGGAGTTAGAAAAGGGAAGGTGCTAGCTAGCTTCGTCACTTTACAATGGTTCAAAATTACGAGATTCTTCGTCACCAATAGCCCTCGTGTTGCTTGCTTTATGGTACGACGTTGGTGAACACTCTCATCGAACAATTAAATACAGTATAATAAATACAGTATTAATTTCCATGTGCATCCAGCAGCTTTTATTTTATAAAACTTTTCAGTAAGAATAAACTTCTTATGCATTGTATTTGAAGACTAAAAGCTTTTCGTAAAGTTGGCATTAAATTTTAGAAATATTGTAGTATACAAGGTGTAGTTATGTGAAAGGAATCTTCAACTTCATTTGTGATTCTGGGCAATGCATGTTTTGGGAAACTGCATAATTTCGTTGACTTCGTGAAGCGTTATACCTACCTCTACTACTGATAAATTCCCTACTCTATAAGCATAGGGAAAGGGCACAGAAATTAGCATCTAAATTTCATAGGAAATGCTTCTACGTGCGGAGATGCATCTCTTCTAAATGTGGAGTTGATGCTTCTGAGTAAATAGTGGCTGGTGCGAAGGAGGTGTACACACGGCATAGAGATGAGTCTGGGAATTGGGAATATGCACCGAGATTTTTCTATAAAAATAGGATTATATATTCAGGAATATGGCACAACTTTTTATAAATTTTCCACATAATGTGTTAAAAAAAATTGAAGCAAATCGAATAAAATCGTGAAGATCAGAATTTTCAGCTGTAGAATTTTTTTTAAAAAAAGAAAGGGGAATAATATTAAATATAAAGTTTTGTACTTTGTAGCGTCGTCTCTTAGGTGGCTGATTGCTACCCAATGGTTGTTCCTGATGGCCTTTTCTTCGAAGCGAATTATTGAAGGGTCACACTTGTTTCAGTGGCTGTCCATTCTTCCGTTCCTTTTAACATACTACTCAAGTATGGAAGGGAGTGTCGGCTATTGTGATTAAGAAATGCCAAAGATTGTATTCTCAGTGTTGAAGTGACAGGTCGATTTTTTTACCTTCGTATGGTTTTCGATATATGGTAACAAGAGGATCATAATCCAGATAGGCTTTTGTCCCAGAAGAACCAATGGTGTTTCGGACTAAGATTGAAGTGTCGGGTGCAGATCCGTGTTCTTTCCAATCAGAAATTCTAGGGGGCTTGCGAGATCCCCCCAAAAGGATTTAAGAGAGGGATGAGAAGGTGACGAGAGAGAGAGGTCTGCAATGAGCGATAAAGGCGAAAGGCTGCTAGACAGCGGTAAGATCAGGGATAGAAGATCCGTGAGTTTGGCTATAGAAGGGAACTCAGCGAGAAGAGGTGTTTGGAAGAAGCGAAAGCTGTGAAGACCCGCGAGAAAAAAGCCCAACGGTCGATGATACAAGTAGCTGACAGTTGTGGACATTACGATATCCTGTAGAAGATCCACAAGGAAGAGCCCAACGGTTGACGATACAAGTGGCAGATAGCTCGAGGAGTAAACTTTCGTTCTGTTAGATACCACTGTAAAGAATTAAATTTATACAATACGTTTGTAAATAAAAAGGTGATATTTCTTGAGCTGTGTGATTCCTCTCGGTATCCAGAAATTAAGTTAACTCAGGAAACCAGCCACGTGTCTTTACTTAACGCTAGGACTATTGACTAATGCACTGTGTTAAAAGGAAATATTTAGAAAACCTTCTATATTTCACCTGAAAAATAGTTTACGAGGATCAGTAGCGCACACAGAAATTTTTCAATGGGGGTCCGGTGTTGAAAGTTCACCATTCTTGTATCATGTTTCTTTTGATTTTGTCGATTTTCGGGAACAAAACACAGTAAAAAACTAATTATTGAATAAATAATTAACATTAATTAATAAAATTAATCATTAATAACATAATTGTTACGTAATATGTACTTAGAATTATAATCAATTGAAAAGAAATCGAGGGCTTTTGGGGGGGGGTCAGGACCCTCCTCCCCTTGCGTGCGCCACTGACGAGGATATGTACTACAGTCGAACCTCTATATTGCCAATTTTTCTGTATAGCGAACTTTTTCCTGTAACCTTGAACATTTCACGCTTTTCTTCGTAAAATAACCTCTATATAGCGAAGTGCATTTTCTATACAACGTACCTTTTCTTTTGTGATTCAATTTTTTTGTCTCCCCATTTTTAAAGTATTTTGGAACATTTCAAGTTATCTCTTTAACACATTTTATGGTGGTCATAAATCTTGAACTGGTTCTATTAGATCCTAATTCGCAGAGAGCAATAGTTCTTGGACGTTTCATGCAAGAATTGCAGCCTTTAACCCCATTGTCCAGTTCACTAGAGACATCTTCGATATCCTCTTTCACCCTCAGTGGAGTTGTCGCGTGTCCCCGTGTTATGAAATAATGGATGTTTAATATTACTTGTATGCTTTAAAATTCTTTTCTAAAATTCTTTTTTTAATATTGAAAGTACATTGACGCAGTCGACATTGTTTTTTCTTGTTTTCTTTGCATTTTTTCTTTCTTTTTCTTTTCTTTTTTGATGGGTAAGATATATAAAATAAACATATATTAATTTTTAAAAAGGTGTGAATAATTACTTTCTTTAATATACAGCGTTTATGAAAAATTTGTTTTATGTGGTTTATAGAGAGTATATTAAAAGATGAACCTGTATATAACGAATTTTCCATATAATGAACTTTTTCCCGAGATTTAGCGACTTGGTTATATAGAGGTCCGACTATATTTATTTTCTCCTAGTCCTGTTTTATTTTATGTAGCAAAATATATTCGTTAATCATGCAAAAAGTCTTTACATTTTTCACCAAAAAAAAAAAAAAAAAAAATCGCAATTTTTTGATAGTTTTATGACAGTTTTACACGAAACTTTGACATTACTACAGTCTTGGTTTCTCTTGTTAAGTTTCCTATAACAGAACCAAATAAAATGGAAATTTTGCTAACATAGCTACTCATCTTCGTATCTAGTTAAGCTAATACAGCAGAAAGAAAAGTAATTGCACAAATTAAGAGCGCCATCTCGCGGCGTTGCTTGCGGCATATGGAAAGAAAATAGAATGTCTGAATCGTAACTTTTCCTCCTGATAAAATTATTTGGATGTGCAAGGAAATAAAGTTATTTATTCTATTATCAAGAATGAAGCTACTGACAGAGTTAAGAAAGTGACTTTTGTTCATTTAAATAAATTACTTCCTCTTTTTGTCAATGTGTGCATAACGTTCGTAAAAACTAGTCTAAAGTCGAAATTCAGTCAAGTTATTTTATAGTTCAATAACTAATCCATTTAACTGACAGAAATCATTATTTGTATAGGTGTGTAAAAATACATTCACCTCTTTTGATTGCACTGTCACAGGTTTAATATAATTTAATTATTTTCACATAATTCTAAGAAACAGACTTTTATTCATTCCTACTGAGTTGTGCCCATTTTTTACTGTTCCTTACAGTTTTTTTTAGTTATTTAATTTAAAAGATGATCAAATCAAAAGTGCTATTTTTATTTCTCATCTCTTAACTTTTTGATTAAAATATTACCGATTGAGATATATACAATTTGAGATATAATATGTAATAAAATAAATTTGAGAAATCTGATAGTCATATTAAATATCCTGCATAACTGAGAAAGGAAAATTTCTGCAACCGAAAATCAAGAACAGCAAACCAGTGTATAATATGTTAATTGTCCAAAATAGAAAACTTGTTTTCTAAAGCTGTCACCGGCTTAGGGTGATGAAGTAGGGTTAATTCCAACCTTTCCCTTCGTAGAAAATGAATCAAGATTAAAAAGACTTTAGCGTAAATTTTGCATTTGTAATCATTCATTAATCTATGAAAAAATTAAGCTAAAAGATAGAATCAATAAGCAAAAATAAATTCAAGAACTTACAAAATATTCTTTCACACACACACACGCTTACAAATTTTGTATCTCAATTTATATTTAAATTATTTTGAAGTAGTTGGACACATAGATACGAGTCTTTTGTGTGGATATGAATACTATTATTTCTTCAATGACGTACACAAGTGTGGTGTTTGGTGGTTCAAACCCTCCCATGGACAAACATATTTTTGATTCTTAGCATAAAAATAACGCCTAGGTGCTTTTGTCTACGTTTTTTTAAAAGCGTAACCCCTCTCATGAAAGTAGTCTGTGTATGCCACTCAGTGGCGTTACGTACACTCCTGCATCGTGAGCGGAATTCTACTTGGCCCAAGGCCTGATGTAATGCTTTTGCAAGCCTTTGTGAGGTCCGGCTTGGGATCCAAAACCTGACTGTGCAAGGGGTCCTAATATCATTTACGCCTCTGCATATCTTCTTACAATATTTATTAATTATGAATGATCAAGGTGACTACGTTCGGAACCGTGATTTTGCAAAAGCTCATAAATGGATAATATTTATGATATTTAGTGTCACTTAGTTAAAAAAACGTATATAAAATTGTTTTAAGAATATTATTACAGTAAAAAAGTTTCTAAGTACAATATTTTGACAAAAAATGAACTTAGAATGACCATTTTTCAAAACGTTCTCCTTTTATTGAAAATGCTTCTATTATAATAATATTTTGCCTATATATAGCTCTGACCTCTGTACAGAGGCTGAACTAGAATTTTTGAAATATATAACTTGGAAGTGGATTTATCCATATTTTACTATAACAGAGGGATACATTTTAAGAAACAAACGCCGATAATTATTTCAGTTGGTGGTAACTCTGAAAATAATGTGAATTTTTCAAAACTGCTAGTTCAGACTCTTTGGAGAAGTCTTTACTTTATAAAAGCAAAAGATTATTACTATGGACGCATTTTTTTATAGAAGGAGAGCATTTTGAAAAAAGGTTATTCTAAGTTAATTTTTTGCCAAAATAGTGTATTTAAATCATTTTTTTGTCATGTTGTCCTTAAAAGAATTTTATACATATATTCTAATCTAAGTGACACTAAATATCATGAAAATTATCCATTTATGCGCTGTTTTAAAATCACGGTTCCGAATGTAGTCGGATACCTTAAACTAATGTAACATTATCATTTATCACGTATTATTATGAATAACAAAAATGTGATCCATTTTACATCCAATTCAGACACATTTCCACACCTGATTTTATTTTCGAATTTTTCTTTCATTATTGACATAAGATAATCTCCTCTAAAACCGGAAGGTAAGGGAGGTGGGGTCAAACGTTGATCACACAAGTAATTAAAAGTCTAATTGGCATTTCAAACATATTGAAAAATGACATCCATTGTTATTACGGCTGTGAAACGTCAGCCTACCCATTCCGAGCACTTCGGTGCATTTCGCAATATTAATGATGGGTTCTCGCAATATTTTAATGAGATTGGGTAAAGACCATTTGGCAATCTCCACATCTCGACTGTCAAGAAACTTAACCATTATTAATTCGCAAATATTCTCCGAAATATCACTTTTATTACTTCCAATTAGTGTCCTAAAGCTAATCCTCTTCTAAGGCTCGGAATTTGGAATTGGGAAAACGGGGAGGTGGAGGAAAAAAAAATGCGATAGACAGGGGACAGTGGACCATAAATTTCCCTGCTACTTACGCCACGCCATCGATCTTCGAAAAGAGTCCTTTCGATTTAAGTCAAAAAGACTCAGAATTATGGATGAAACCGGAAACTTAGCTTTTCAAGAATATCCACCATGTTATTGATGGTGGAATTTAATTGACTTGATTTACTTCTTTCTCATCTATCATCGAGCTGTAGCGTGGAATCTTTAATAAATACGCAGGAGGAGAGTTTTTGTGCTACCTCCTCCCATCTTCTACACTCCCCCCCTTTCTGTCTTCATTTTTTCCCTCTTTTTGTTACATGCTTCTTGCACCCCTCCCTATCTTAGGTCAGTACAGGGAAGTGAATATGAAAATTATAGCGAGTGGAATTCAGATCCATAAATTTTAACTTTTTTGACTAGCGTAGCATCTTAATTAGGGAGTGTTTATGTTGAAAGAGGATGGTGTATAATTTCTTTTTCTTTCCGGATGAATGGGATTTTGATGAAATTGGAGGCTTGCTGTACTGTGTTGGTGCAATTTTTGGCACGTATGTGTTGCTTTCTAACTCTGATTGCTTTGGAGTTATGCCATATCTGCCGTTTTTGTGCTCAGAATTAATTTATTTAAAAATAAGTTACGGATTTTTGCTGCTCATTATTTGTCTGAATGGTTTAAATTGTAGTGTGAATAGAGAATATTTTTTCATACATTTTTTTCTATTATGTAGAATAGGGTTAATTATTAAAGAATATATTTTTTTAGCATTGTTGTGTAAATGAGATTAGTTTTATTTTGAAATAAGCTTATTATATTTTCGAAAATTCAGTTTTTTATACCAAAAAAAAAAACATTTTGAACAGATGTAGATTTTGTTTTCCATTATGTCATCCATTTAAATTCATTTAATTTTTTTATGGGCGATGAAATAGAAAAATGAAGCTTATTTATTTTAAATACTCGTTAAAATTCATGTATGTATTAAACAAAACTGTGCTCTGTGATGAACTTTTGGTTTGAGTTGAACCATTTCATATAATTTTCTTGTTGAACTTTCTTTATTAACCCCATTTTTCTGCTGTATTCTGCTTTGTAAGTGATTGTATTACTTTCGATCAAACCTGAATTCAATTAGGAAATCATATTTGTCATTTGCAATTTGTATGTTATTTTTGACTGATTACATAATTTATTTTTTTCAAATGGAAACATCTACTACTTCATGGACAAATAGCTGTTTGTCAATTAAGAGACTTTGAATCTGAAGATAAATATTTCTGATTTAAAAAAAAACTGCTCAATGGTATAAGGTCTGTTCAAAAAGTATTAAGAACTTTTGGCCAGAAAAATATCTTAGTTATTTTATGGGGGATTGGGATTCTAATCAAATTCAAAGTAGGCTCCTTGCACTTTCGCACACTTAGCCCAGCATTCCTCACATTGTCGAAAGCACTTCTAAAAGGCTTCTTTTAGAATGGTGTACAACTCAACCGTCACGTTCTGCTTTATCTTATCTCTACTCTGAAAATAGGTCAATTCAATGTCATTTTCATTTTCAGGAACAGCCAGAAGTCACAAGAAGACAGGTTCAGTGTAGATAATGTCCAGTAGGTCCTGTACAACTGCAAGACGAAGTTTTTCTGTTCCACCGAGAAGCTTGTGAAAAAATTTCGCAGCTGCTCTGCGCATGATTACACACAAAGCTGCATATACAGAACCTGTGCTGATCTCAACTTATTCAGCAGTCTCTCGTATAGTGTTATCAGATTTTTCACCTTTTCCAACAACAGCTGCATTTCAAGCGGTTTGTGATCTCCCAGAACGCTGGTCACTCTTTACCGAAGTGCGGCCACATTTGAATCGTTTAAACCCCTCCTTAATTTGTGCGAGTCCCATAGCATCGTCTCCTAATATTTAAGGAATCTTACAAATTGTTTCAGAGTTCACAAAGATTTTGACAAAACAATTTGACGATGTACCTCTGCTCAAGTCCTTTAGTCATCTTAAGAGAAATAAAAATCCGACGATCACATTTAACAGCACCTCCTCTCGAGTGCCTGCGGGAAATGACTGCTACACTGGAACGAATGGAAAAATTCTGGCCTGTGCATGGTGTCACCTCCCACTGTGCACAGTGGTACCGTTGTAGAGTCTCTAATGTGCGCGGGAAAATTCAAGATAGGATAATTTTTGAACATACCTTGTATGTATTTAATTGGAATTTTTTTGGAAACAATTTGTGTGTGTGTGTGTGACATCACGTCTATGATTTTTTCCCCTCTTTATTTTCGGTACATTTTTTGAAAAAGAATGACCTTGATGTTTGTAAATATGCTTTTGACCCGGAATAAGCAATAAGTCGATCGCGATCGACCAATGGACCACCAAGACATTTTAGGGTGACCGCCTTCACTAAGACCTAATAATCATTCCATTATACGAACGCGCGTCTAGAAAAATCGTATTTATTCGAATTTAAGCCACCATCGATTCTAAGCGGCGCCCCAAATTCTCAACAAGATTTTGCGAAAATTGAAAAAATATTCTAAAATGATTTATCGATAACCAATTTTACGAAATTAAAATAAATTTAAAAGGAAAACTAATAAGGAGAGTGAATATTTAGCTATTTTATCAGTATTATAAATACATGCATGAAACTGTAATTACTCTAAATACCCAATACCCCAAATTTTTTTTCCCTTCGAATGTAAGCCGCACCTGATTTTCAGTAGCTTTAACATTTGGAAAAAAGTGCGGCTTGGATTCGAGTAAATACGGACTTTAAAAATTACGGAGGAAAAACAAACCGTATCATGAGAAAAAATTTCGTTAAATAGAAAATGCTCCTCGGTATTTGGAGGTTAATTTACAAAGAAAATCGTAAAATGTTCTTGGTTCCAGGAAAAAGTTCGCTATAAATAGAGAAATTCGGAAAATAGAGGTTCGTAAAATGGAGATCCCACTGTATTGATATTTTCTTTTAGCTCACTACACCTACACCCCCTGGGTGGACTGTAACACCTTGAAAAAATTAGGAATAGCCCGTACCCTGGAAAAGTCTGCTCGCCCCTGCTTTTGACCAATATATCTCTTGTTTTATCTCCATAATAACAAGGATGGGCAATTATTTTGGCTCTCTGGGCTGATAGAAGAAGCGGAGGGTATAGGAGGGCTGCATCTAATATATATTATAAATGCGAAAGTTTGTGAGGATATTTGAGGGTCTTTCACGCAAAAACAACTCAATGGATTTTAATGAAACATTACAGTAATATAGCTTATACATCAGAATAGCACATAGGCTATAATTTATAGCATAGACTATAATTTATAAAGATATTGTATGAAGTGTTCAAAATATAACGATATTTGTCAAGTAAGTAGGAAAAAATTCTACCATCTGCGAGCAATTCTGGCTTGCGCTGCAAAAAAGCCCGCGTCAGCATATATCTATCTTTTGTTTGTGAAAGAACTCTTTGTTTTGGCTACGCAAGGTGCTCGCTTCTACTTAATTCCTGTTATCAGCATAAAATCCCTGATTCTTTTTTTTATTTCAGAATAAAACTAAGTTTTAAAGGGAGAGGTTGTTATAAATCTCTCTTTATTTTAATGTTTTTTTTTATGATTTTATTATGCACGTTTGGTAGTAAGAAATTGATCTTTTTTCCAAATAAATGCTTTTATCAGTTCTGATACTTAAAGTAAATAAACTTTCTCTTTCACACTGCATCATTTGGACAAATTTTCAAAATTTGTTTGTGGTTAGTAGTTAATTATAACGCTATAATTTTAATTGAATAGGCAGATATTGCATTTTTAAGTATAAAAATGATTATAACTACTGTACTGTATTTTTTGGAGTGTGAGAGTGAGTGAATATTAATGTCGCACTGTTCAGCTACACGAGGGCTTTTGGCAACAGATCACGTAATTTTGAACCATGGTCAAGTGACGTGGACGACACCTGAGCTGGCACTCTTCTCCTAACTACCACACCACACCAACTTAGAAGGAATATTCTACCAATACTTAGCAGGAATATTCTTTGAAATCCACTCTTCTCCAAGATATATGGCAGCATGGGTTCCATGATGAGTATTTTAGCGGAAAAAATAGCTTCTCAAAATTTAAGTGTCTTATGTTTTTGTATGTTAATGAAGACCTTAGAAAATGATTTGACTACTTATTTTAAGTGAACGGTATATATAATTAATTTTACAGTGGAATATCTTTAATTAATTTATTAGCTCTAACGGATTAAATTTTCCAAAGTGGAGTATTTTGTTTATGTATATCCCTTAATTTTAAATGTAGTGATCAAAAAAAAAAAAAAAAATATTGTATGAAAAAAACTGCAGTAAATCATAATGAGGTTGGATAAAGTATTAACGTGTGCATTTCCCCCCTACACGGCGGGTCTTACAAAGCTCTAATAAAGCTCGAGTTATGAAAGTACCTAGGAGTTTGCCAACTTGACTCTATCGTTAACATTTCGCTATGTTTTTCATTGAATCGTCATTATAATTTAAGAAACGGCGTTGGTTGCGAATATTACAATTTTAACATAAAATAAATACTACAGAACGTAATATTAATGTATTATACTTTCTGGTAAAAATTATTTACACTATTTTAAGCGTCCATTACACAAAACTTTTAACAATGTGTTACTTTTGCTGAGCAGAGATCAGCTTAGGAAGGTATTTTCAAAAATCGACCCTCAAGAGTGTTACGGGGAGTTATAAATAAAAAAAATCCTTTTTATCAGCTATTAGATCTACATACTTAAAATTTAACAAAGGTGTTTTATTTCTCTCTCTCTCTCTCTTTTTTTGTTTAGCTGAGCTACGCAAAAAGCTTTTTTTGTTTAATTTGCAATTCACGTAAAATTAACCCATTAAAAACTTCTTTATCCTTCAATCTGTGTTTAATTTTTCAGTTCACCCGTGCGAAGAACGGATATACCAGCTAGTCTAAATATAAGTTTATTAAGATAGGGTCAATTTTATCCAATTGATTTATTGTGCTAATTTCATATCCATAGCCGGAAGCACATTTAATTTTGGAATCAATTCAATGAGACAAATGTATCCCCCCTATCACTCTTTTCTTCGATTTGTTTTGAAATCAGGTGTGAGTTAGCTTTTAGAAATTCTCATTACTGTAACGGACTAAACCCATTCTGAAAGTCTAGGTGGCAACGCTTACTAATCCGAGGTGCTGCGCCTGCGCGAGTACCACACCCAAGGGGATTTGGCGATTATCGCTCGTCAAGAGAGGTCGGAAAAGTTCCGTCTTCGAGCAAGGTGTGGAGATTTGGAAGTTCTGTGACTGTCTCTCAAGGAGAGAGGTCGGTGAGATCTACCTTTGTCCTCGAGCTGTGTGTGAAGGTCTTTAGTATCTGCCTCCGGCAAAATTATGGGCCTTCCTGGCCCATAATTTTTTTCTCTCTAAATTTGTCATAAACACGGAAGATTTAGTGTTTACCTAAACTAAACTCAGTGGCTCAACAGCCCCTGAGGGCCAAGACCTACTGTGTTCAACTCAGTAAACGTGACCATTGGGCGTTGTGGTGCATGAGCAGATGTCTTTCTTGATCAGGTTTTCAGCTTGAAGCGAAAACCCCCAGTATTTAGTCCCCAAGCAAACTTGGTTCTCATTTATCGATTCACTGAAGGGATGAAAGGCTTAGTTGACCTTGCCCAAATATATATTGACCCAATTATCGAGAACATTTTCTGTCTATTTGGGTTTTTTGAGTAATTTAACGGGCCGAAAAAAAACCACAAGCTGCTTGCTATTTGCCCTTTACTGCCACACACACATTATACATTCTTTTATAATGTCTTTCTTCTCTCATTCACCGTGTAACTCTCTAGATTCTTTTTAGAACGGAATATGTGTCTGTTTATTGCGTTTTGAAATTAAATTATTTCAATTAACTTAATATTCTTTCGGTTTTATTAGTATTTACTTTTGTTGCCATATATATTTAAAAAAGTTGAAAAAGTATTTCAGCTTAAAGAGCAACCATTATTCAATTTATGTTTACTTAATTCCAGTTTCGAAAACTGATACGCACATCAAACATCGCGAATTATTTCCTTCGAAAAATGTTCTCAATTGTTTCTATTTTTGTATCACTTAAATAATGATTGTAGTTATACAGATACTCGATCGATCTTAATTCTTTTTTACTGCCTTCGCGTGAATCTCTTTGAAACATCGATTTTTCCCTTCCATTTCCTCGAATCTACGTATAAAAAATGTCTTAGGACATATTTTTCTTGCCTCTCAGATCCATAATGTAATACTCACTAATGCAATCGTAGTACCCGCCATGCTCCCTTCTCATAAATATCGATAACAAATACGACGCAAAGTATCATTAGCATACCGCTTGGCGATGAAAACTTAGATTAATCACCTTTCAAGTTTTTTTTCCTGCACATTCTTCGCCACATAAATGGATTTGGCACTTAACGCGCCCACGGAAACCAAAATAGCAATGACACTATAGCATTAGAAACCATTTTTTAAGAAAAATTTCCACGTGTGGTGGCAACAATCAGCATCAATGATGCGATTTCTTTATTCGTTCTTCATACAGCCCTACGTAATGCTTTACTAATAATGGATGAGTCGTCTGAAGAAAATTCTCATAATGGTTACATGAAGCATCGTTGTCAAAATTCTACTCGAAAGTGAGTTCTAGTGCGTGCTTCAGAATATAACCCTCTCTTTCTCTCTGTTCTTCGACGATCGTAATTGAAGGGTATACTATTAGTTGGATAGGACCTACAATGCATTCGGTATGAAGGTGAATAATTTTCCCCCTCAGAAGCGTCTCACGTTTGTTCATTGCTCCAGATTTCTCCTGATCCTTATCCTATTGACTGATCTTTATCCTCTCTGTTGGAAGGCAGGGTTTGTTGGATGGGTTTTTCCAGACTGGCATGCTTGACATTGTAATAGATTTTAAACTTATGGTGAAAATGATCTTTTTAAGTTATATCCGAATGAAAATGGAAATAAAAATATCATTTGGAATGAAGTGGAGAGTTGCATATATTTCCTTGTTTTCAGTGCTAATTGCACCTTTTTGTGAAAGTATAGTATTTGAAGTTTAATAAATTATATTGCGTACTCAAATTTAAGGTATGTTACAGTGCTGTTTGTTTATTTGCAGTCATAAGATCTTGAGCACCCTATTTTATTTTTCAAACTGATGCATTTTTTAAATAGCATATATATATATATATATATATATATATATATATATATATATATATATATATATATATATAATTAATACGTAGAATAGTACGCAAGTAAAGAAAAAAATATGAGATTCTATATGCCTTTGAAGAACTTACTATATGAGTAAAAGTGTTACGTTCATTATGATTTGTTCAGTTAGCTAGGCTTTGACAATGCATTGCAAAATGTACCGGCTTGCTCGGGATGAAATATCGTTTGAACTATTTCCCATTGTTCTTTACTTAAATTTTAGTAGTAATTCAAGACATTTAGAAACGCACACTCACACACACTGATTTGAAATATGAATTTCCTGTTTGTGGTTAAGTATAATTTTCTGAGGGATTTATGTTGAAATGTAGGTTTTCATTGAGAAATCAATATTTCCAAATAAGTGTTTAAAATTATAATATTTATTTATATTTTTTAAAATTATTATATTCTACTTTGTTAGGTTTTCATTGAGAAATCAATGTTTCCAAATGAGTGTTTAAAATTATGTCATTTATTTTTATATTTTTAAAATTTATTATATTTTATTTTGAAATTTGATTTCTCGTAAATAATGAGCTCTCATGTCTTTATTAAAATACATTTTACTCGTTATTCATATTTCATTTCTTTATACATCTATTTTTATGTTTTTTTAAATTAATGCATTAATCGATAAATTTATTGAATCTAACCATAAAATAAAAGTAGATGCATAGTAAGATAAAAATAGCTGTTTTAACTGAAGCATTTATGGGCATTTTATGAACTAAAAGATTTTGAAACTCATTCCGGATTAATCTTTTTTTTTTTATATTTATATATATTTCATTGTTTTTATGATGGAGATAAATTTACATCTTTCTGAGAATTGCATTCCGAAGCTTTCTAAATATTTCTCTTACAGCATTTTTTCCCTCTCCTACTTACTGCTTTTTCGAATTTCTTTTCCAACTGCCTTTATCTTCCATTTGTACCTCTAAAACAGACCTCTCGAAATATTTGGTGGACCATAAAGCGAAAGTTATAATGTCGAAGAAAATTTAGCATTCAACATTTGCTTACTGAAAATTCTCTTGATGCGGAAATATGTAATAAAATTCATTTTTATGCTGTGAAATTTCAACCCGATTCTGAGCGTCACGTCCGGGTTTTAGGAGTCCCGTTTATGCTTTTATTTTATGACGTATTAGAGGGACTTATGCTGAGAAAAGCGTCACCCCTTTACGTGAAGCATATTTGTGACCGCTTCGTGATTTTTATGCCGTAGAGTAAGAGAAAAAAAAATTATATCCGAATTTTTTTTTATCTTGGCTATCACACATTTTGTGATGAGAACAAACCTTTATAGCCCTGGTATCGAAGAAGACAGTGACTGTTTATGCTGATCCTTTAGTCAGAACTATCCTTCTGTATAGTTGATATATTCTATACTTAAGTCATAAAAGTAGCGAATGGCTGTAAAAGGTATCGTGGTGTAAAATGGTAAAGCTTATCCCTTTATAGTAGTCTTTAGAGAAAAGTAATTTTTTTTATTAATTTATTTTGAAGTATTTCAGATGTCTTTGTTAGCTACGATTATGTTTTGCATTTGAAGAGAAAGGTTTAATTATTGAAAGTATGTCGTTAAAATAATGCCCTTATTTTATAGCTGTGTTAATGATGCTAGTACTGTACCAATTTTATTATAATTAATATCGATGCTTAAACGAAGAACTACGATTTCGAGAATCAACTACTTGCACTTATTAAAGCTAAGATTATTTTTATGTAATAATAATATGATGTGGATTTTATTGGTTGTAAAATAATTAATTTAAATTTCTTTTTATAGTAGAGGTCACAATTCTCTCTCTCTCTCTCTCTAAAAATCGTGCTTATCTTTAATGAGTTTCTTTTTGGGTGTGCTTATGTTTTAGAAATAATTTCATGTTCTAAGTATACAGTTGATGCTGATAAAGCTGTGAGCAGATTAAGACTTTATATTTGCTATGTATAAGATTTTTATTGATTGCATAGACGATAAATCTGTAAAAAGTATGAATAATTCGTGGATTAATATTTTTGAAAATTTGCGAATTTCTAACTCGTTTTAGTAAGTTCTGTAGTGAAATATTCCCACAATATGTTTGAAAATTTTCTCACTCATTTAAAATATTAAAGTTTATTAATTCTCGCTTCATTATGAAAATGACGAATTTCTGGCAGTGAAACGGTGATTTCTGAACTGAAATTACTTTTCAAATGAGAACGAAGACTTTTTTCATTCAGTTTTTATACTTTTTTTCACAAATTCTCAAAATATTATATTGCTAGAAATAAATATAGCAATTGTATTAGTATTTATACCTTTTCTTTTGAGCATATCAGTGTTGAGCGATAAATTTAATTTCTTAATTCGTCTTTTGTTTATGTTTGTGATTACATTTTCTAATGATAACTTGATTTCCATATCAATTTCAACCATTCTTTAAAACATATCCAATTGGGAGGAAGAAGGTGTGCATTTTCGAGATTTAACTGTAATATAGTTTTTTCAAAAAGGAGCCGCTGACTTCGATTATACCCCCTTTTCTAAATTTATATGGTTTTCCAAATGTGTAAAGGGGTTATTATCAGGATTTACGTTGGTAGTTAGCAGGGAGGGGGGTGCCAGTTCAGGTGTCGTCCACGTCACTTGACCATGGTTCAAAGTTACGTGGTCCGTCGCCAAAAGCCCCCGTGTAGCTAGCTGAACCAGTGTGACGTTAATATTCACTCACTCAATCAGGATTTACGATGTATTAACTACAGTTTTTGTGCATTTTTGTGCATGTTGTGTGAAAGCCCTGTTCTTGAGAATTTAACTCTCGCATTGTTTTGTAGTTCAGAAAAATTCCTCGAGATTTATTTTAACACTCTTTATTTTTCTGTGCCTTTTAATGAATATACTTTGAACGAGACTCTACTATCATTTCGCGTTTTTCATAGGATTTAGCTATTTGCTTGGTATTAATTTTAAATTTAGGTGTTTTTCTATTAGTTATTGTATCAAATGAATATATGTATGTTTCATTTCACGACATTCACTAATAGCAAATTTTCATGTCAACCCATTTATCGCAGAGTTTCAGAAATGCTTAAGAACGTCCAATCTATTGGTTACGGTTAACGAGCATTTTGACCGGTGATGTTCAAACTGAACTGTGAGTTCGAGTTCAGATTCCACGTAATATTCTTCTTTTGGAGTAATAGAAGCTGCTGCACAATAAACGGAACTATACCTTATAAGTATAGTTTGGTTAGTGTGATACAGATCATTTGTCGTTCTCGTCATTTAACCATGGTTCTGATTTAAAATATCTGTCACTAGTATCTTAGAGCAAGGTGAATTGTAATTGAATCTTTACTGTAAGATGAATGGTTCAAGATATTTGAAATTAAATGCATGATTTAATAAGTTGACGGATTACTGGAGTACCTGCTTCCCGCAGGGAAGCTCAATCTCCTATCATAATGAACTGGATGAGTTACATGAGTTCAGCTTTCACTTAGCCCATTGCTGCTTAATTAAATAATTATGTGTTGATATTGAGAATATTAAATGAAATTATTAAGAAAAATTACTTTGGGTGTAGGAAAATGAGAATTTAAATGGTCTGAGTTTCGCCCAAAAGGAGCGACTATATAATAGCTTTAGCGCGAGAAGGCGCAGTCCAATCAGGGGGCAGCCTATGATGACCCTTTGAAAGTGGGTGTGTCAGAATAGAAGTGAGTTCCCGGCCTGATCGTTGATGATCGTTGACGAACTTAATTGGAGCACCTAGGCCTGTCGGCCTCTAATCTCCTGTCATGGAATGGAAGATGACTGTAATGAGTTTTACATTTGCCCTTTTTTAAGAAGGATTTGATTTTAAAAAGAATTACTTTAATATGCAAAAGAATTTTACAGGGAGTAAAAGTTTATTTAAAAAATAATTAAAATTGCGGCTCTATAAGAGCTATAAAAAACTGAGAAAAACACAGCGCCCAGAATGGGCGGAGTATCGTTGGCCAATAAATAGCGAGTTCCTGGGAATCGAACCTGGGGCGATTCATTTCAAGTCAACTACTATAACCATTAGGCTACGAAGGCTCTGTTCCCGGCCTGCGGTCCAACTTTGTTGAACTACAGGCACGCTCTGATTGGCTACCCCCCCATTTAAGTACTTATACTTCATTAGCCGAACTTTTCGCTCGGCCAATCAGATCGCTTCCTCTTTAAAGCTAGACTAAAATAGAATGCCAAGATCTTTTTCCCGCGCTCTCTGATCGACAGTTTTTGCTGCACTCGGATTGGCTAGGATAACTCCGCCTACTTTTTTAACATTTCTCACTGTTTTTTTTCTAAGTTTTTAAAGTCAAATTTTTAATATTTTTTGAAACCTCACATCCAAGTAACTTATATTTTCATAAACTACAGAACTTATACTACTATCTATAAAATGATCATTTCCTAAAACTGGGCATTGGTAGAATTCATTAAAGGCATCTCTAATTACCTGATAGGAGATTAGGGGCCGACAGGCCTAGGCGCTCCAAACAAGTTCGTCAACGATCATCAACGATCAGAAGTGAGTTTGGGTGCCGAGGCGATCCCAAAGCTCGCTTCGCTATTGGTCGGCCTACTCTGTTCCCATAGGTCGAGAGTGAGTTCGGTTAATTTTGAAATTGGTCGGTTGAATTTTAAGATAATAAGAGGGAAAAAAGGATTTAAATTAAAATATTACGAGGTCTATTGAATAAAGGATTAATATTATATTTTTAGATACGAGCAATTGCTCGGTTAGTATGATTATCAATATTATTAAAAAATTTAATAATATTAATGATGATTTAAAAACTGAACGAAATAATAAAATTTATGAGTAGCTTGCAAATATTTTTTCTTCTCCAATACAAATTTTTAAAAAAAAGTTATTTGTTAGCTTTTTACAATCCACAGCGTTCGAAAAGTAGTTAATAAAAACAACTTTGCTGTGTTGGGGAGTCTTTTTCTATATTGCCAAATATTAAGGCAGCTTTTGCCGTAAAACTTCTATGATCAACTTCACTCTCCAGCAACATACATTCTGTAGGACAAAATCCTCAATGCTGACAGGAGTGGAGTGAATAAAATAAGCAAAGCCGAAGTAGCAAAAACGTTATTGGTATTGATGAATCGATCGGCTCGCTCTCTCTCTCTCTCTTTTTCGGAAATTCCGAAGAGAAACAGAAGAAGGCTGGGAAACTCGTGGGGACCACTTTCTTAACATTCGCATGTTCCTCACAGTTGAATGAAACTTGGCATGAAAGAAGATGCTTTTTACATTTTTTTTTCTGCGGGGGATGTAGAAGAATCTTGTAGAAGCTTATCTTTGTTTTTTCTTTTCTCTCCTATTTATTTTGTTTTACTTTTCATCGTTTGTTTTGGATGTCTTTGGACTACTTCTGGAATGGTTATGACATCTTCCATAATTCATGTGTATGTTCTTGGTGCATAATGAATCGAAGCTGGCGATGTACGGAATCTTTCGGCGGGTTAAATTAAGAAACGGATTGAATCTCTTGAATTTTTATCCTTGGGAATGAGTGTTGAATGAATTTTCTTTTTTCTCTTTTCTTGGATGTTTCTGGCTTAACTGACTTCTGGAATTCGAAATTGTTTTTTTCTTTTGGTTTAAATTGAATTTTGATATATACTGAGATTCCTCCCTCTGGTGTTCAGTATTACTGCATTAGGAAATTGAATCAACTTTGGAAAGCAAACATTTAATTGCGTTAAATTTTTGATGAAATATTTGTACTTTATTTGCTAGAAATATCAGTTTGTTTTCTTTATTTTTTGCCGGAAACCGTGGTGTTAATAAATTTCTGCCGTTGCGTGTTTTAAGCTATTGGAAAATTTAATGTAGATTTTAAGATAAAAGGAAGTTCCAATTAAGTAATCTGCGTCTCGCCTGTTCACGATTAAAAACTTTTAAAATATGTTGAAAATGTTTTCTTAGGTATATCTAATACGATATTAATTAAAATATTTAAATGTTTTTGTAAATGTTATAATGAAGTTAACTATGATCATTTTATTTATCCGCCTTTTGTATTCCTCATGTTTGTATATTTACTTTATATTCATTATTCATATTCTTAATTCTCATCTAAATAAGAAAAATCTCATGCAAAGCAATATTATCAAAAAAAGCATTTTTTTTACATTTTTATATTTTTTCATATTTTCATTGTATTGTTCTCTGGTATAAAATTCCATGCAAGCAACTGTTACGAAGGAAGAATTGTATATTTACTAGCAGGTATACCCTTTGTAGGAGTGAATTTAAATATTCAACATTCAAGGAGGAACAAAAAAATCTTTTAGTCGAAATTTAGTTAATATTTTGAATAATTTTAAACACATTACAACAGTGCTTCTCAAACTTTCAATGTTTGCGATCCAATTCTCAATCATAATTTTCACTGCGCCTCCATCTATACGATTTTTATTTTAAACCATACAAATTTTCAAGGTGAGCATTATAAATTTTGTATATGACAAGCCCATAGGGTCACTAGTAATAATAAACTTGTTTATATTTATATATTGCACCATGCATTTATCAAATACATGGTGCAGTACAATACATTTATCAGTGTGTATTATACCTAGGGATTGCAATGCCGTGATACCGAATACCGGTATTTTGAGCCATTTGTACAATTTTTTAATACCAGTATTCACAAGTTTAAATACCGTTTTTTCCGTATTTACTAGAACATATGTTAATATTAGATTATAAAACACGTTGAAACAGTTTACTACTAATGGGGGAATGAGTTTTGAGACTAAAAAATCCAATTTAAAACACAATGATCGATTTAAACCTAAAAATTAATTTTTCTGATAGTGAATTTGACTATCCAGAACTGTATCAGCTCTATTTCCAACAAAACTGGCTAGGTATTATATCTCAGATAGGTTCTAATTTATTAATTTATAGTTCAACACTGAAAGAACAGCACACCTCACTATCTGAAGAGTTATATATTACATTGAAAAATCGCACAGAACAAAAGAGAAACCGAAATAGAAAATGTCTTACGGTATTTACATAATTCAATAATTTTAAAAAGGAAAATAAAAAAGAAGAAAAGAGACTAAAATCAATTCAAATTTGATTTGAAAGTTTATGGAAAAGTTTCTTAACTTTTTTTACCCACAAACCTGTCTATAATCAGAAGAATTCGGTACAGTTATTGAAGATGATGGTGAGACACTAATGTCGATAGTGAAAAGGAATTGTCTCTTGAACAAAAATTAGAATGAGCGATAGCTAAAACTGTTAATTAAAACAATGAAACACTCGTGTTTTCTTTCTTTTTCTGAAATTTCTACTACCGGTATTAAAACCGGTATTAAGATGTAAAAGATACCGAATACCGGTATTGATCTTTTGGTCCGATATTGCAACCCCTAATTATACCTGTGTAAATGTGTTTATTTTTTATGTCGAAATGTAATTTGTTCTTGCTCCCTTTCAGTAAATTAATAAGCTTTTAGTTTCAACATGCTCCGGTCCCCCACGCAGGATTATCACGCCTCTCTTGGGGGCATCCCTCAGTTTGAGAAACGCTACATTACAAAATGAACTCTACGGAAAGAACGCTTTGTCAAATAAAACAGCTGACTAAAATAAATAAATATACGTTTAAGTACCTGATATTTCCTAGGTTCATCCATCATTCAATCAAAATTACGTGGTCCGTCGCCAAAAGCCCTCGTGTAGCTGAACAGTGCGACGTTAATATTCAATCAATCAATCAATCAACCATCATTCAATATATAAATACTTTTTATAAATAAAATACCATAAAATCCGGCGTATAACGCGTACCTATACTTTCAAGTTGCAATTTTTAATTTTTAGGTGTATTCACCTTATAACGAACACCCCCTTTTTTACGAAGAAACCTGAAAAGTATATGCGAAATGCTCTGTGTTTTAAAATCATTTATTCCAGGTATTCCAAAAGTTTCAGAAAAAAATAGTACACTTTTAGAACTGCAACCCTTTAAGTTCACGAGGATTGTCATTTCTTTTAAATAAACAGTATTTCAATCTACGTAGAAGCCTAATTTTGTTCTATATCATCTTTTTTGTTTCTATTATTATTTTTAAGGCTATCGTTTTTATACCCGGCGTACAACACGCACCCGTAAATTTCGATCTCATTTTTTGTATTAAAAAAACGTATTATACGCCGGATTTTAAGGCATTTATATGTAATATGTGTATGTTCCAAGATATTTGAATATATTTCATACGTAATTTTAGCATGTTTAAAAGATTGTTTTATGTTTTTTTTCTGAAAAAAATGCGATTGTTATGTTTGATTTTATATTATACCTATAACCTAACATTCAAATTAATCGTATTTTCTTTTCTTTTCAGGTAAGTTACATATTCCTGATAGATTATTATTGTCATTGCATCTCACGTGAGTCATCAGAGTTTATTAGTATTTTTTTCATTAGTTCTCATTTTTATACCCGGGGTATAATGCGCTCCCGTAAATGTCGACCTTAATTTTTGTGTTAAAAGTGCGTGTTATACGCCGGATTTTACGGTATCTATTACTTTTAAGACCCCTGGGTGTGACGATTTCTTCAAAACCGTTCTCAGTGAACCCTTGCTCATCAAAAGAAACATGGCTGCCAAAATTCAAGTCGATAGATTTAATAGTTCTGGAGATATCGTAATAGGTGAGTCGCTTATCTATCTTTTTTTTATTATCGTTTGTGTCTCTGTAACTCCCCCTTCTTTCCTTCTACCTTCTTCCTTTCTTAGTTGATATCTACACAACAAAAGAAACATGGCTGCATAATTTCAGCCATATTGGTCTTATAGTTTCGAAGATCTCGTGACGAGTGAGTTTTTTTTAATTGATGAAAAATAGAATAAAATTCGTGAGTGAGGAATAGAGTATGCTACAGTAGCACGCGCATTTTCAAAATGAAAATTGCGTTTAATGTAGATTCAACCTAGAGTTCATATAACACAATAGTTACTTATTTCCTAGACTTTCAAGGAATTTTTACATATATTAGTTCAGAATATTCCACTGAATCGTCTTCATTTTAATTAAACATTTTGATTGTCGAAGAATCGCATTAGATTTGAAGAAAATATAAACCGTAAAATCCTGCGTTTAACGCGCACCTATATTTTCAAGCTTCAATTTTTAGTTTTTAGGTATATTCGCCATATAACGTCCCCCCCCTTTTTTTTTGTCTTTACGAAGAAACCTGAAATGTACATATGCAATACTTTTATGTTTTGAAGTCACTTATTCGAGGTATTATTTCAAGCTTTAGAAAAAAGCAGTATACCTCTTGAACTACAACACTTTAAGGCAGTTTTCCCCAAACTTTTTATCGCTGCGGACCGGTCAACGTTTGTTAATTTTACCACGGCCCGCTGAGGGGGAGGACGTTGATTGTTTATATTGTAGACTATTTTGATTTAATAATTTTAATTTAATTGTATTTAATTGTGACTTCGGAATGAATTACAGCTACACCAAAAAATTAATATAAAGGGATTTAAAAAGTAGTATAAAGTGATTTTCATAGAAAGTAGCCCAAACCCAAGAAAAATATACCACAAAAAATAAAAGGGAAGTAATTTAATGTTTCTTGTGTGTATTTGATCCACGGACCCCGGGGATTGGAGACCACTGCTTTAAGGTATCCGACTACGTTTGGAACCGTGATTTTACAAAAGCTCATAAATGGATAATATTTATGATATTTAGTGTCACTTAGATTAGAAAACGTATATAAAATTGTTTTAAGAATATTATTACAATAAAAAATTATTTAAGTGCAATATTTTGACGAAAAACAAACATATAGACGGACCAATTTTCAAAACATTCTCCTTTTATAAATAATGCTTCTATTGTAATAATATTTTGCCTGTATGTATCTCAGATCTCTGTACAGAGGCTGAACTAGAATTTTTGAAATATATAACTTAGAAGTGGGTTTATCCATATTTTACTATAACAGAAGGAGAAATTTTAAGAAGCAAACACCGATAATTATTTCAGTTGGTGGTAACGTAGAAAATAATGGGAATTTTTCAAAAATCATAGTTGAGCCTCTGTACAGAGGTTTGAGCTTTATACAGTCAAAATATTATTATAATAGAAGCATTTTTTTTCACAAAAGGAGAACATTTTGAAAAAAGGTTATTCTAAGTAAATTTTTTGCCGAAGTATTGTATTTGTATAATTTTTTTTTTCAAAATATCCTTAAAACTATTTTATACATGTATTCTAACCTAAGTGACACTAATTATCATAAAAATTATCCATTTATGCGCTTTTTTAAAATCACAGTTCCGAACGTAGTCGGATACCTTAAGTTAATAAGAAATGTAATTTCTGTTAAATAAACAGTATTTCAATCTATGTAGTAGACTAATTTTTTTCTATGCTTTTCCCTTTTTATTTTTAAAGCTTTCATTTTCATATCCGGCGTATAACCCTAGCTCCCATAAATAAATAAATTTATAAATATATAAATTTATAAATTAGGTGGCTAAAAATTCGAAATTAGCACTTTAACATGGGTGATTTAAGGGGGGAAATTCTATAAAATAAATGTTATCCAAGAGCTGTTACAATATTTTAAAAAAGTATCCGAATAGAATGGTTTTCGTGACACCTTAAGAATTTTTTTAGGCATTGCTAAAATGAAACGTTTTATGTTTCATATACCTTTTTCTTTTTCATGGGACTTGTAAGTTCAAACGGCTTAACACTTACTAGATGTATTACTTCATATTTTATGAACAAAATATCTTCTCGTCGATCTTAAAAATTGAAACATTCGTTATTGGAAGTACATATTAAATCCTTAAAACTTTTGGCTTATGCTTTCATCCAGAAGTTCTTTCCCGGAATCGTTTTCTAATCTCCGCTCTGTGCTATTTCCATTTATTTTAAGGAGGGCGTTTTCCGAGGTCTTTTCGAAGTCGGAGCCACCCTATTTCAGACTGACTCCGCCCCTGTATTTGGGAGAAAATACTCAATTCCGTGTTACATTAGGTAGAGCTTAATTCAGCCCCGGGATTTGAGTGGGAAAGAAATCTCTCCGGAGACTTGCTTCTTGTTCTTTCTTTCTTGCTTTCGCACGTGAGTCTTCCCGACCGTGGTTGTACCAAGGAATGTAATTTTTCCCCCTTTTTCTGTTTTTTCCCTTTCTCCTTCTTTTATTTATTTTTTAAAGTCTTGGTGATCCAAGAAAAGACCTCATTCGACAATCGATCAGGAATTGCGTAAATATTTAATTTCGAAACGAAAGAGACGGATCTCGTGGTGCAGGTGTCTGCTGTTGGTTGTTTCTTTGTAAGTTTACTGTTTTTGGAGAGTGGAATCGATGCTGGAGAGAAGTGTCTGGAGTCTTGACTGCCCCCCTCCCTGTTCTTGAGAAATGTTGAGTTGTATTTCGCCATCATCAACTTCAGCTGGCTTGAAGATTGCTTTGATCGATTTCGCTTTCGTTGCCGTGTTCCGTAAAATGGAATTTTCGTATCTGCTCTCCACTTGTATTGTAGTTTTTGTTCCTCTTCTGAAAACTTTTTGCTTTTTCTGTTATTTTTTTTCTTTTCAAATGTTATTTCGTTTGGTGACGAAACCATTACATAGTATTTCAAACCCTTTTACTGTCTATGTGAATGTTCCATTTTTCCTTGATCCTTTTTTAATTGCACGGTATCGTGGGTTGTTTTATGTTTTAGTTGAAACTACACTAGTGTAAAAATATCAAACTGTTTTTGACAGTAAGAATTTAGTTAAGTAGTATTTGTGTTTGTTCTCTATTCAAATTTACTTTTAAATGCTTTCTCGCTTTGTTGCTAAAATCGTTGCTTTTCTCTCAATTTTTTAACCCTCGAAAGACTGAAATTTAGCAGATACCTATATTGCCCAAAAGCAGTCAAAATGACTGCATTGTGAAAGAATAGCTAATGTCTAAAAAATTTGTTTAAAATTAATTTTTAATATTTTTTTATATTATTTACAGTCATATAACAAGTTATTAGTAAATGTTAACAATCAAAAAATTTACTTTACGTGGGAAAAAAATGTGTTCTAAAAAAAGTCTAAGTTGTGTCATTATAAACGTAATTGATTTTCTAGTTGAAATCAAAAAGCAGTCAAAGTGACTACCTGAGGCAATCTAGTGTTAAATACCCACCCTCCTGTAGAATTTTTTATAAAAACCATAAAGAAGGGAACAAAGAGTGATTAGAACGACAATAAAGAAATATTAATGCAGTACATTTTTATAGAATACAATAAAAATTCCAAAAGTGACCGTTCTTTCATAAATTAATCTAATTTTTAATCATTGTAATTGATTAAAAATAAAATTTTCTATGTTGATGACGTTTGCAACTCTAGATTGTATTAACTGTTTGAGACTGTGATACACACAAATGTGGCCGCGGTAGCCGAGTGGTATAGGTATCGGATCGTGGCTTGCCTTGTCACGAGTTCGAGCCCAGTACCACTAAAGACCCGCCGTGTAGGGCAGCGATACACGTTAAATCTGTCGAGTGCTGAAACGTCCTCCCATTGGTGTGGTGTGGTAGTTAGGAGAGAAGGTGCCATCTCAGGTGTCGTCCACGTCACTTGATCATGGTTCCAAATTACGTGGTCCGTCCCCAAAAACCTCGTGTAGCTGAACAGTGTGACGTTAATATTCAATCAATCAATCATTGTGATACACACAATATTAGTTTAGCATTGTGAAGAATTATAACTCTCTCTCTCTCTCTCTTAGCACCAATAAAAATAGTTTAAGACTCCTTTTCAATATTTGTTTTTATTTTTCTGTTAACATAGTGGTTTGGTCAAAATTCGTCCATAATATTTGGAAACAATTAACAAAAGGGAAATTCACAAGAAAAGCATTTTTAACTCCTGTGTAATTAATTAAACACGTTTTAAAATTGCTTTAGATATTTTTGCTATATAAAGAAGATTTTGTAGTTTTAATGAAAATTTGATTGTTGACACACGGATTAAGTTTTTTAAATGAGAGAATTTTGTTCAAAAGAGGATGTGCGATGAGCATTTTTATTAGTAATGTAGTAATTATATTTTGAAATTATAAAAATGGTTAATTATTTTTTGAAAATAAAATTTTAGAGGACGCTTCATGCAAAAAATTTGTTTTATTTTGATGCTAAAGTATAAAAATCTTGTAAATGATTCAGTTTTGAACGAAAAAGTTTTGTTAGAGCTAATTATGTATGAACGTTTTAAGCCACTAGTGTAATTAGATTTAACGCAGAAAATTATGCTTTCCTTTTTTGTTGTTATGGCTCACTATTAACCTCCCCTACACTGCAAATGCAGTAAGATAAGTAATCGTGCTTATTCTATCTTAAAATGCCATATACTTTCGAGATAGCGAAACTGTCCCAGACTACTTTTGTAATTTCAGAAATGGAGTTTTGCGTTATCAATAAAAGAAGGCATTATTCGAAAAGATAAGGTCAACTGAGCTATCATTAAAACAGCATCTTCCTAGTACGTGACTGGACCAACGTGTGTAAGCAGAGATAAAGACCATGTTCCCCAAATCAGTTAATTTAACTGCGTAATTGAAACGACGCTAATTTTTTTTTGTAGTTATTCTGATATTAACATTTAAATGTGAGTTTCATTTTTATAATTTTGTGGATCAATGTAGGTTGGCCTACGTTGAATTTTTTGAGAAAACATTCATCAGATACTGGTTTTTGTTACTGTACTAATCAAGTTAAAAAAAATCTATAAAGAAAAGGAAAATATTTAGTTTTTCACTGTCTATTTGGTTTTAAGAAATTGTTCCTTTTACATTACAATTTCATTGGCATAATGTTATAATCTTTTTTTTTTAAATGTTCTTGTTCATTCTGATTTTTTTGCTGAAAAAATTTCAATTTCTAAAGGAAATGGTTTATTTATAAAAATATTTTGTTAATTTTCCTTTGTGTTTAAGTATTGAATTGTTCTTGTCTGACGTCTTATTTTGTTTTCAAACAGTGCGGAATTTTTCTTCTGAAATATTTATAACCTTATATCATGTTATTTCGTTACAATTATAAAATTGCTCATTACTGCTTAATTTTTGTGTTGCATACATTAATGAGGAAACTGTTTTTTGAAGGTGTAGTTGGCATTCTCGTTTCTGCATAGTTAAATTTTTTTAAATCGCGCGTTAACTCCCTGAATTTCTTAATACATAATATAAATTGTCATTTAGTGCTATATATGTAAGGAAAAAAGTTCTGAGTAATTTATTATGAGAAATTACACTAATTATTGTGGTCGAACTTTGTGCTTCAATATTCCCCACCCCCTTTTTTCCAATCTTTGAAAGAAGCTGCGGTAGCCTAATGACGAAGGTCAAGAATTTGTGGTACACGTTGGCGAGTGGAAGGTTCGAATCCTCATGCCACTCACAAACTACCCTGTAAAGAGAGGTTGGTGCACGTTGAATTTGTCGAGGTCTAGAGTTTTTCTGTTGATTTGGTGTGGTAGTTTGGAAAGGGTGGATGTGCCAGCTCAGGTGTTGTCTTCGTCAGTGGCGTAACGTACACCACCGCAACCTAGAGAGCCCAAAGCCTATGTTTTGTTGAGGTTTTGGAATCCTTTGTGAGATCCGTCTTGGGGCCCAAAGCTTGACTTTGCAGGTGGGGGGTCCTTACATTCTTGTGGTCCTCGTCACTTGACCATAGCTCTTCAGAACGCGACGGTAATGAATACTTGCTCCAAATATTTAAATGTACATTCCTTTTAATTAATTTTTTCATGTTTTTATTAATTTTTATATTTAATTTTGTAGATACTTACCTATCCAAGCTGTTTTAAAAATATGCATTTAAAATGCTGCGCCAAAACTGTGTTGGGTAGTTGAGAAATATTTTTATGCGCCATTACTTACATTTTAGGGAGCAATGATATTAATTTCTAATAATATTTCATTTCCTTTCACTTGCAAAATAAGGAAGTGCCATTTATAAATTAATTTATAAATATATTGTTTCTCTTCACTTTAAAAATAATCTGACCGTATTGTTAAAAATATCTAATTCCATATTTAATTAATTAATTTTTAGATGATGTATTTTCGGATTAAATTTTTTTAATCGGAAGAAATCCCCTTTTTTTTTATTTGATTAACAATATTTGAAGAACCACGCTAACTTATCTCAACAGTATCTCTCAAGAGCTTTGAGTATCACCTCTCTGCTGATTTTCGTATCAGTCCACGCGCTGCCAAACAGAGAAAATCCTTATTTTAATTAACTCCTTTTATTATCTATCTCGCGTCTGTAGTTCGCTTATCTGATCCATGGTATCGTTGCATTTGAAACGCCATTGAAAAGCATCAGGGGCGAAAAGTGTGTGGTCCTCTCCTATTATTCTCTCTTGTAATGGACTTAGGTTAATGATCAATGCTCTTTGGAAAACCTCTTCCCCCTTCATCACCAAAATTCAATCACTTTTCTCACCCAAAGTAGCATTTCCGTGCACGAGTGGTGGTTGCTCTTTGAAGTATTCCCATTTCTTGCGCGAAATCGATTAGGGTCCCCCAACCCCCTTTTGTCTCCGAGGATGAGGAATTTCAAGGAATGAATTTATTTCAGAACTGCAATCCCAAGGATACGGAGAATTCCGAAATTCCTTTCCATCAAAAAGCCAGGCGTGAGTATCTGAATCTTTCTTCTTAACCCTCCATCCAAATGTCTGGAATGGGAGGGGATGAGGAAGATAAAGAATGGATGTTGGAAAAGGGGAAAAAAATGATCTTGGCTCTGCTCTCCATCTTCCTCCCTTAAAAATCTTTTGCGATTGGTTGATGGCTAATAAGAGTACAATGACTTGGAAGTTAATAATGGTTTTGGTGAATATTTGGGATGGGCGAATTAAGGTGCTTCTATTTTTTGTGCAATGGTTGAGTGATTTCATTATGAAGTTTCGAGATGAGAATCAACAATAAGTATTGGGGATGTTTTGTTTTATTTGTGGGGAAGGATATATATATATATATATATATATAATTAAGATTTTTTTTGAATTTATTGTACAGCCCCTTAACTTTTAAAAGCCTGAAATATCCATTCATTACGCACAGTATCTGTATTCATAATAATATTAATCTGCAGTCATAGTGTGTGTGTTTATTCTAATTATATTGTTATCATAAATGATATTCGTAATAATAATTTTTATTCATAAAAAGTTTAAAATTCAGCAATAGAAAAAATTTAAAATTTTCGACCGTCTTACAAAATAATTAAGTAGCTAAATGACTATTGGTTCTGTTGGTAAGAAATTTCATATCTATTATTCAACCATTATCAATAAGCAATTTCCATGCTTATAGAATTGCTTGCCAATAACCATGCATTTAGAAAAAGGTTTTCTAAATATCAAAAGAAAAAGATTAAAAAAAAAGACAGTTTTAGATGGGATATTTATGCGTGCATGTATTGCACTTAAGAAATATTTAAATAAGATCTTCATGTAGCTAACTTATTTTTAAAGTTACTTTTAGCATTTTTTCCGAAGCATTAATTAATTTTTTAAACCTTAAAATTTTTATATTAATGTATTTGCTGCTGGTTTTTTAATATATATATATATATATATATATATATATATATATATATATATATATATATATATATATAACAAAAAACGAACTGATATGCCCTTTTTGTTTTTTAAAATTTTGTTTCTGTAACTAAAATTTTAACATATAAGAGGTAAACCTAATATATTCTCAAGAATAAATAGAAATAACATAGAACTATAATACATTTTTAAAATATCGATATTTGTATTGATTATTGATTGTTTGAACGACTTCATAATTTTTTAAATAAACTACTATCATTTCATTTGTTCTCATTCGAAAGTCACTTTATACAATAGCTTAAATAATATATTAAATAAAAATTATATGGCAATTAAAATTGTTAAAAATAAGAATGCATTACAATTGTAATGTTTGATACACAAGTATTTTTGTATTAATGTTTTACAGTGCAAAATGTGAGCTTTCATAAAAATTGTCTAACTTTTTTTTTTTTTTTTTTTTACAATTTAAAAATATTTCTTTTCTATAAACCGCATTTCAATAAGAATTTTTCACTTATATATAGAATTCAATTTTACTTCTAAGTCTCAACGCTAATATTTGAAATAAATGAAATACTCAGGAAACTTTTTTTCAGAACGAAGGAAAAATCTTTCATTTTAATTAAATCCCTAATCATTAATATTATATTCTGAGGTATATATAATCAAGCGAAAATCATATTTCGGTCTGAGTTAGATCCATTTCTTCTGGTATAAAATATACTCTATATTTTATCTCAATGCTGTAATGCTAGATCCACTAAACATTTATAGGGAAAAAATACATTTTTAAGGATTATTTCTAAATTTTAAAAAGACTGTCAAAATATAATAAACGAATGCATGTGTACATAAATGAAACATCCTGAATTCATATGAAAATGTATTCCCAGTTTGAATCAGGCTTATCCAAATAAGTCGAAGCAGCCTTAAACAACCCAATCCTTAGTTGTCTAGTCGAAATGAGCAATCAGTTGTTCTGTCTCTATTCATCTTGGAATGTTCCTACGCGAGTGCATTGACAAGGTTCACAAAGATAAGGAAGTATGCCCTCCTCCTCTCTTGAACCTTTCAGCAGATACTGTTTCGGGATGTTATCTTTGTACCGACCCTTCTCCATTTCCGCGCCCATCACCCACTGCATGAAAGCAGACGATAAAGAGTCAGAGGGGTTGACCTCCCAGTTTGTTTTGATCCTGCTAACTTTTCTGTTTTCTTGACATTTAAAGGATGATGTGAAATGAACGGAAATGGATCATTTTTTCGATGGCCATACATAACTTCTTAAAAATGATAAAGATTTGAAGAGAACACATGATTAATGTTTTTAAAGGCTTAAGTTTATGGGAATGTAATTTAAATTTTTATCCCAGCCCTCAATTAAGAAATCATCAATAAGAAAGGCATTTCAGTACATAATTAGTTAAACTGAAAAAAAAAATCTTGCGATTACATTTGCAATTGATAATTCTCTTAGATATCGCGCTTTTAATTTTTTTTTATTAGTCTGTTTGATATGAATCATTTCTAAGCAAATCTGAAAAACGTCTTATTATACATTGAATTTTTATTTTTATCATATAGAAACTTAAGCTGTTAATGTTTTTCTTGTGTCCATTGTTGTAACTTCCTTTAAACCTTACATTAATTGAAAATATCAGTTAATTTATTAATTATTATAAAAATGATATAAAAAACAGAACTTTGAAGTGAGATTTTTTCTTTTTTCAGATTTGTTGAAAGGATTATGTTTTAACGTATAATTCTGCAAAAAATGGATATCACCAAAATAATGATTTTTTTTTAAAATTTTGTTTCTTAAGCAGAGTTTTAGAAAAAGTGACGATATTGACAATATTCACATTCTAAATATTGACAATATTCGCATAGCCTAAATGTTGACAATATTCGCATAGCCTAAATGTTGACAATATTCGCATAGCCTAAATGTTGACAATATTCGCATAGCCTAAATATTGACAATATTCGCATAGCCTAAATATTGACAATATTCGCATATTCTAAATATTGACAATATTCGCATAGTCTAAATATTGACAATATTCGCATAGTCTAAATATTGACAATATTCGCATAGTCTAAATATTGACAATATTCGCATAGCCTAAATGTTGACAATATTCGCATAGCCTAAATGTTGACTATAGCCTAAATGTTGACAATATTCGCATAGTCTAAATGTTGACAATATTCGCATAGCCTAAATGTTGACAATATTCGCATAGCCTAAATGTTGACAATATTCGCATAGTCTAAATGTTGACAATATTCGCATAGCCTAAATGTTGACAATATTCGCATAGCCTAAATGTTGACAATATTCGCATAGCCTAAATGTTGACAATATTCGCATAGTCTAAATACTGACACTATTCACATAGTCTAAATGGTGGCCGCGGTAGCCGAGTGGTATAGGTATCGGACCGTGACTCTCTTTGTCACGGGTTCGAGCCCAGTACCACTAAAGACCCGCCGTGTAGGGCAGCGATGCACGTTAAATCTGTCGAGAGCTGAAACGTCCTCCCATTGGTGTGGTGTGGTAGTTAGGAGAGAGGGGTACCAGCTCAGGTGTCGTCCACGTCACTTGACCATGGTTCAAAATTACGTGGTCCGTCGCCAAAAGCCCTCGTGTAGCTGAACAGTGCGACGTTAATATTCCATCAACCATCACATAGTCTAAATACTGACAATATTTCACAATCTATGCGCACAATTCCAGTGAAACTTGTAAGATTTGAAAAATGGTGGGTAAATGTGATATTGCAAATTCCCAAGATCTGTGGGAAAAGGGAAATATATCTTATTAACTATACGGGCTAGAACATTTTGGACATAAAAACAGTCATACACTACAAAAATTCTTCCCCGGCTATTCACATATAACCTTCTAATATTGATGTGGTATTTGCGTGGCTAAAAGAAATGACCACGCCTTCCATTTCTCGTGTAACTTTTTCTTTTTAACTTTTGTCAGACGAGAAAGATTGTAACATTTTTAAATTCCTGATTCATGTGTATTAAATTCTTTAAAAAATATTCTTTATTATATATATATATATATATATATATATCAGTTTACTTTCCAATAAAAATTGAAAAATAAACCTTTTTTTAACTGATTTTTGTAAAGTAACGAGATGACCCCCTTGAAAAAACCCAATGTCTCATCTCATGTGCTAATACATGAAATTTTATTTGGGTGCAACTCATGGTGCCATAAAATACGCTTATATGCTGAGCTTAAGTACTTTAATGTTTATTTATAGTTGCTTTTACAGATTATATCTAATTGTGAAATTTTTCGATTGTGTTACATTTAATTAATTTTATTGTTTTTAAGGTTTTATCGAATTGAAAATGTTAACATGCATTTGCTATTGCGAAATGCACCAGATACATTTCCTCTATGTTACTTATATTTTCTTTATATTTGATAAGAAAAACTATAAATCGTAATCATGGCGTTTAATTTTGAAATATAACTCAGATCAACGTCAATATTCTTTTTTTAAAAAAATACATTTGCTTAAAATCTTCCTATCTCCTTTTTCTTTGTAATATTTCACGCCCTCCTCCCGTTTGTGATCTAATAATGTTTAAAAATCAGAATCAGATTCGGTACACATTTCTTGCAAAGTTTTAAATTTTTTTTTGACAATTAAGTACAGGGAACAGCGCATTTCATAAGTGGGAGAAGTTAACTAACTTGAAGAGTATTATGAAATGAATAATACACATGTACTGATCTTAATGAAATTAAAGTGCTGTGAGTGTGTGTGTGGAATGTTGTACCATTTAAAATTCTTTTCAACTGAAGAGCTATTTTTAAATGTATGGCGAAGATATTGTTGACTTGAAATCGTTGCATTTATAAAATGTAACCAGTACATTGAATTTCTTGTGTTTACCAAAGAACTTTTTTGTAATCGCTCCTCAGAAAACTGTTTTATTTCGTAGATAAAAGTGCTATTCCAGTGCACGGAAAACTTCCTTTTTATCTGATTTCCCATCACTATCGTAAAGCTATATTTATATACAATACCGATAAGCGACGTGACGTGGCTATTGATTTCATTATACTGTGTTTAAACGCACTTTTAACTTCAGAATCCCTGTTAATCATCTTATTTGAGCAGTTCCTCGAAACTGGTTGCCCCTCTGCAGATATATATTTATTTACCTTTAAAATTTTTGTGAATGAATACCATCCTTACTTGAAAATTGATATTGTAAAATGTCTTATGGATAAACACACGAAATAGTTTAAAAAACCTTTTACTTATCTCTTTGAATATAAAATGTGTATTAAGTTTATTCTTATATGAACTTTAACTAATTAAAATGAATGGTGTGTTTGATGTTTTCTCGCATATTAGAAACTCAAAAGCTACTTTTTCATATTGTAGTGTGTTTCAAATAAAATTTGGTCTATTATAAGACAATGTAGTGTTTCTATTTACTTTTGAGATGTATAATATATGTGTAAAATATGTAAAACATGAGAGAGATATAAATTTGAGATGTGTAAAATATGTAATATATTTAAACATCGTTCTTAAAACTTTTCATTCAGTTCTTATTTTAACAAATTGCAATTAATGCTTTGAAATATTTAAATTGCAAGTGTTAGATATAACAAAAGACAATTGATAAAATAAATCGTTACTGATGATTTTCAGTAAACAAACAGTATATAATCTATTCACAGAATATTATTTCCTCTTATTTGTTGTACATTTTTAGAAGATTCACTCATGAATTGAAATCTTTTTTGTATTTAAATACTGGAAAACTTTAAAATTTTCATAGAAAACATAATTTTGAGAGCTTCCGAGTATCATGGAAACTAGAATTACAATAGGGTGGTAATTTATTCTTTAATAATAGTTATTTATAGAAAATAACAATGATAAACCTGTTGAATAAATTATAGAAAAGACTGGTCACATACAATCTTGAAAATAAGCAATACAAATTTCAAAAATAATACAATGGGTGATCGGTTAACGAACATAATCCGTTCCAAGACTATGTTCGCTATCCGATTTGTTCGTTAACCGATCATCGATTCACCATAGATTTCTATGTGAAATCGATTAATTCGTTCTGGAGATCCTAAAAATAAAATTTTAAAAAATGTATCATTTCCTAGTAAGTTTTTTTAAAAAATAATACATACATATAGTCGTATATTAATCAGTCCTTGTCGTTTTTTGCTTATGGGGCGTTGAAGAACATGTCCGATGTCGATTGCTTTTCTCTCTTTTTCAGGATTTTCCAGAAGTAATTACTGGCATTGTTGTTGTAAAGATCCCCAACCCTACTGACATCAGCTTGGTTTGGGTGCCATTCTAAGACCATTGCTCTGACATCCTCTCACTTTTTCAAAAGATCTTCAATGAGCATTGTCAGTATTGATCCTCTTTCGTCTTCCTCTTGTTCAGAAGGAGACCCATTTCGCTGTGTTTCTTGGTGTTCTTCATTCAAAATTTCTTGGAGTTCTTCTATAGTCAGTTCATCTTAATGTCCCATTAGGAGCTCTTCTATGTCATCCTCGTTCACCTCCAATTCCAGATCTCTAGCAGTTGTCAAAATTTCATCCATAATTTCAGGGGTGTCTCCCTGATCACCTCCGAATATGTGTTCGTTGTCCAAACACAAAAAATTTTTCTTGAAAATGTTCGTTATCCGCGAACACAAAAATCTTTCATGAAAGTGTTCGTTAACCGATCACCCACTGTAATTTACATTGTGAAGTTACTAATCGTAAATATTTCAGTATGTATTTATAATAATTCTTTTCTGCTTCCAAAATACTAAACAATAATGTAATATTCAAAGCAACATAATTAATTGTTATGTTAAATACCAAATGTATATAACATACCGAGGAATTTTCATTACAAATTATTTGAAAACATTTTGACAATTAGGACAAATCAGGGAATAACTTTTTACGTTATACTTTCTTCGTGCTCTTTTTAGAAAATATTTACCAATAAAACTAAGTAAAGGGGATCAAAATCCCTGTATATGAATATATCCCTTATATCAGAAATAAGCGTTATGTCGATCACGATCGACGACTGGTGAACCGCCAAGACATTTTGAGGTGACCACCTTTACTAAGACCTAAAAAAGACGCGCATACTAAAAAAAAAAACGTCTTTGTGGAACACCGACGCCAGCTAGACTGGAGAATTGGCTTTTCACAATCGATGCGACCGGCTTTACTTAAGCAAATGATTCGATAATTGTGTAGGCACGCACATATACCTTCATTCGAAGCGAGCGCTGACTTTTAACACGTTCATTGCCGCTATAGGGTAAAAAGCAATCACTTTGATGCCAGTCAGCTTATACGTGAAATTTCCCCACACCCCGACTGAAGGGAGAATAAATGTTGATGATTAGCTAATCCCTCGACAGCACGGGATTGGCCTTTGAGACATCATCCTACAACCCGCGCTTACACGGGATTGGATTCTCGAGTTCATGTCATGTTCCGCGTTGGCGAACAAATGTAAGCACATTCGTCGGTTTCAGATGCATCGGTTCACGTACGATTTCTGCTCGTTGTATTGAATGCGCCCACGCTCCACGGTCTAGCAGTCGCTCATAGTTAGTTGTTCAAACATTTAACTTGACAATGTTGTGTTACTTATTTTTGTAGCAAAAATAGTAATCTGTCATATTTTGAAAGAGGGGCACAATATTGAAAATAAGTGTTTTGATAGAAAACATACAATTTTAATGCAGAATAGCCACACCCACGCCACTTGGGTGGACCGCAACACTTAAAAAAAAAGAAGTAGCCCTTACCCTGGAAAAATCCGACCGCTCTTGCCTTACATAATGAATTCTTTCATTTTAATTAATGACCAAATTCGAATGATTTATGTGTAACCGCGTTAGCCTAGTGTTCATGTCACGAAATCGGGGTCGACATGTCGAGTTCGAGTCCTATTATCGCTGAAGAACCGCCGTGTAGAGAAGGTTGATAAACGTTGAATCTATTGCGACTCAAATTTCTCACGTTGACGAGGTGTGGAAACTGTGGAGTATGATGCTGTCTCAGTTGTCGTCCTCATCACTTGACCGTGGCTCAAAATTATCAGATCCTTCGGGTTGCTAATAACACTCACCAACTAATAATTTATGCATGGTATGATCACGGTCGATAATGAATGAATAAATAAATAAAGTAAATATTTTTGTTCTTGCATTGCATGCGTATTTCTAATAAAAAAATAGCTTTAATGATTGAACAAATAACGTATCAACCTCACACATAATTAATAAAAATGAGGGGAATTTTTTTTAAAAATGACTCTTTATAAACTTTTTACTAATTTCGTCCAGGATAAATTTTTTTTAAATGTATTATATGTGTAGCGTGTTCCTATATCCCCAGTACGTTATTTCAATAACAATGAGTTTGTTATTTCGAGCGAGTATTTTCATGTATGAGTTTTTGATATTATTTACTGAAAATATTGATATTTTTCTCATATGCGTTATCGGAAAAGCTATAATTCTAATGAAATTAAAATTGACTTTTTCGGTTATGTTTTACTTTGCAAGGTGGTCTTTTTTTTGCTCGAGATTTTTCATTATTTAAGTAAAAGCATTTGCATATTTATTACTTTTTAGACTTTTTACTGATATTTTCTCTTTTTGGTCGTTCGAAGTTCCCAAATTTCATTTGTTGGATTTTAATTAAACCACAATGAGAGGCAATTAGAATTATTTTAAAAACTCATGTACTAATTATACCTCATGCTTCTTTTTAAAGTTTTACAAATATTTTAATAAAGGCACAGGCTTGTTTTAATCAATGAATTATGGGTGTTTGTCTGATATGTACTAGCATTTTATGTTCCCTGAAAAAAAAAAAGTTTTACATTAGGAAATGGAAAATAATAATTGCATTGTTCATTGATTTTTCTTTCATTTCGTGCAGCCGAGAAAAGTTGAATGAAATTCAGAAAGCTAAACCATTTAAAGAAATGTTATGTTCTGACGAAAAAATTGTAGTCCGAAACCTTGAGTAATATTAAAGGCTATAATGAATGATGTAAAATGATTTTTTTAATTAGCTTTTTACGGCTCTTTTTCTATTCCATTAAGTAATGAGCAACGGGTAGATTAAATCGTTTCACTTTTTTCTTTGGTCTTTTTATTTCTTTTTCTTTGGTCTACTGTATTCATTCTAGCGTTAGTTCATTGATCCCGTCTGTTTGTCACAACTGAAGTAAGCCGGAGATGTTAAGTGGAAGTTCACATTTTTATTTGAGGGAGGAAAAATGCACATAATGCATTTTTTAAAAAAAAGTTGGGAAATTATTTATGATGAAATTATTAGTTCAGTAATTAAAGCGATACTTTTTTTGTTTTACAAAAGAATTTGAAAACATATATTATTCTTTAGTGATTATTCATACTTTTTAATATTATTTTTTACCTTTGTATCTAAAATGTATGTTTAAAATTTCATATTTTACTTTCTTTATAAGCCTTATCTTTTCCAACTACATTTCTTATATTGTGAATTAGCGACCGTTATAATTATTAGATATTCATTGTAGTTTTTGTAGGCACACTAGATATCTACGGGAAGTATGGAAATGTTATGAGTATCGTTAGCGTCGTAAAGGAGAATATTATGGCCCCCTTGCAAAGTTAGGCTTTGTGCCCCTAAAATCGTGGCCCTCCCCCTCGAGGGCTGAAGGGGTGAACGTTACGGTTGTGGAAACTGTGGATTGGTATGGCTTGTGTTGGATGGCAGTAGTTAAAAATGATGAATCCCCTCGTGTGCTACATTGTGTAGTTGTTTAGTAGGAAGTAAAAGAAAGTAAATCAATTAATTACTACATTTTAATTGATGCTTCCGTCTTCGACAACTTTTGAAAAAATATTACCCCCCTCCTTTTTTTTTTGGACATTTTAATGTTTCTTGAAAATAAATAAATAAATGTTATTGCTATCACTATATATATATATATATATATATTATTAGTGACTTTTTTAAATGTTCTGAATTATATTGCTGATTATTTTCCTTTATTCTTCAACACTATTGACCAGTGCTTATAAGTATCCAAGTCCATCCCAATTATTTTTCATTTCTAATACGTTTATCTGTTCGATCCTCTGTGTTTCTATCCTTTCGATAAAACATTTTTATTACTCCTTCGTCGTTTTGCTTTAGAACAGGAGTGTCCAAACCGCGGCCCGCGAGATTCTTTAGAACTTTACAAAATTCGACTATTTTGTACAATATTTTTTGTTTAAAGAGTTTTTTTTTTTGTAAAAAAAAATCCCATATAACTGTTATTATTTTATCACGTTGCTTCTGTTACTGCGAATCTCTTTTTTTTTTCCTAAATTGAAATTTATCTCACATAAATCGTGCTCAAACTTAACGCATGAAAATCTGTAACATCACTTACGATACGCAAATACACATGCATTGAGATCGACTTGCAAACACGAAGTGAAAGAATTGAGAAACAGATATCTCACAAATTAAATAAATTAAACATTATTTGATCATTGCATTATTATTATTATTATACTATCTATGTTTGTATACATGAAAAACAATGAAAACAATAATAATATATCAGTCTGTTTTAAATTTTCACTCCAACAAATGTTTGTAATGGATCCAAATCTAATATAAAGATATATATTTTTATATGCGGCCCGCGGAATTGTAAAGTTCTTCCGAAGGGGCCCACGAGGTCATTAGAGTTGCCCCCCCCTGCTTAGAGCATTGAAGTTAATAAAAAAAATTTTCAAGAAAAACAATGCTTTAGATTACAGGAGAAAAATTCTTTCGTTGAGCCATTGTCTTCAACTTTAAAACACCCCCTCTTCGCCTAAATGTTATCATTCGTAATGAGTGTTCTTTTGCAATAATGTTTCATTCATCAAGTGCTGTTTTTTTTAACCATTGATAAAACTAAAATGTTTTTACCTAATATAGTGATGTTAAAGAATGATTTAAGAATGGTATCTACCAGTCCTCACACATAGTCACAACCGACATGCACTCATCACACTTAAAATCTTGTGGTTCACCGCGGTTTCTACTCTCTCTTTATTTTCAACGGTGCCATTATTCCACCGACACAGTTCGCGAAATATTGTCGCCAATGATCATTTTTTTTGCAAGCCAGATAAATTGCGCATTTTGCCCTCCAGAGTAGGGAACAATGCATTCCAAGAAAACCTACGTTTACAATTTATACAGGGTGTTTCTCCGAATTCGACCGACAGATTCAGAAGGCTGATAATGGCAGCATAGGGATGACAAATCAACGTACAATACGGGGTCGCAAACCAAGTTTAGTCGGAATAATTATCAAAAACATTTTTAAAGGACGTGAAAAGGGTCGAGTGGAATGAAAAGGGGCAAGAACAGGTAAAAAATGCATTTATTAGAGATAAAGCATGTTTACAATACGATTCTATGCATCACAATTCGACATCAGATAAACAAAGACAAGTGATAGTCACGGAATTATTTGAAGTTGCCGCCGCGTAGGTCATAAGCACAGCCGACACCAACGGACGCCTTCAAACCAGTTTGGTCAGCAAAAGCGACGGCGATCCGTGCCGTGAGATCCTCCACTCTAGCAACTGGCCTTTCATACACAAGTGATTTAGAGTGGCCACAGCAGAAGAAACCCAAAGAATTGAGGTTCGGGGAGCGTGGAAGCAAAACAATATGTCCAACGCGTCTCATCCGACCCCAGGATATATAGCATGGAGATGGTCACGCACTGAAATCGAAAAATGTGCTGGTGCACTATTGTGCGTAAACCACACGTTCTGGTGCGCAGTGGCCGCTACTCTTTACAGAAACTCCGGGAGAAGTGTGGAATTTACATACTTGTAGGTATTTTTCAACTCTGTAATGGCGCTCCAAATCTCCTCATTCGTTTGTCCTCTCCTCCCCTCTGGGTCATCATCCTTTCTACACACTACTATTAAGTCGCCCATCCGGTATAGTTGTTAGCGACGCTATCTGCTTTGCCGTAGGAACTGGATTCCAATCCCGGAGAAGACATGGATATTTGTAAATGTATAGTGCCTTTGCGGCATGGGGAGGGGGGTACTATAAATAGCCGTCCAGCCGCAAGTCCTCTCGTGAGGATGTGGATGGGGATGAAAAGTGGACGGCCCCTGACCCTTCCCCAGGGTGTTCTCCTTCAAAATTGGGGAAGAACCTAGCTAAATCGTACTGTCACCTGTATGGTGCTAAAGGCTACGGCCAACGACAGGGGTGCATCTAGCCCCTTGCCATGATGAATTTCGTGGCCCTCGATCTGATTACGTCAGACAGGTGGCATTAGCAACAACAACTACTATTATCGCGATTTTCACCGACGAAGCGTGGTTTGCGCCCCCACGTTCTACGTTGATTTGTCGTTCCCATGCTGCCCACTATCACCCTTCTGAGTTTATTGATCGAATTAGACAATACTCTAATATACTCTTCTTGCTGGGCTAGCGACATCTGCAACGTTGGCGTAGCATGGAAGTTAGGAGAATGGCGAGCCAGCTCAGGTGTCGCTCTCGTCACTCGACCTGGTTAAAAATTGCGCGGTCCTTCGCCAAAAACCCTTACGCGAAGTTAATAAACACTTACTCACGCGATGTGTCGTATTTCATTAGTTGTATGCTGGTTACACATCTAAGGTAGGGGTTGATCATAATAATGTGACTCGACCCTTGTACATATAAAATATATTTTAACAGAATTAGTGATTAAAAATAGAGACTTAGCCACTCACCTTTGTATATAAGAGTAATTGCTTTTAGAAAGCATTTTCATTGATTTAATGCATTAGTAATAATGGATTATATTATTCATTTTGCGAAGTATAAATTTAACATCACTTTCTGGAATCAACAGAGTGAATAAATATAGCAATTCTGAATAATTTCTATGAACAGTGATAAACATGGTATGCATTAAGCGGTATTTTTCTGAAACATGACACAATTCGCATCTTAATCTACGTTTTGTATTTTTAATTTGTTTTAAAAATAATTAAACTGCAATAGTAAGTTAACATATTTTGAAGTGACGTCGAATTTTCATTTATTTCAAAGACAAATATTTTGGAATTCTTCATCAAACAACATTTCACTATTCCCTAGTCTCTTCCGTTTACGGATTTTAAAATGCATTTTATTTAGTTTGTGTATTTACTTTGAGATATTTTGTGTATAATATCTTGATTCAGTAAAATGAATTTCTGTTTGAGAAAAGGATTGAATTTTACGATATTCGAGTACTAATAAAAGTCAAGTAATAATTTTTTTAGGAAAAAAAGTTTTACATTTTTATGAACAAAATTGTTTTCTTTGATTTATATAAGTAAATTACGATAATAAAATACGATAATTTTTATCTAGTTTTTTTATTCATTTAAGTTCAATGTTTATAATTCTTTTTTACTGCAGTAATTTTTTTTAAAAAATGTTGTTTCTATATACCCTTTCTGTTTCCTTTTATTGGAAATTGCTTGTTTACTTTCCGTTTGTAGAATTTTTACCTGTTTTTTTCTTCGAATGATGGCACAGTTATTAAATTGGTTTTATGTTTACTTCAATTGCTTAATGTCTTAGGAAATATTCCGCCCTATTTGCCATGCCATTCTAATTCCATCTGCCTTAAAACGGTAGTTTGTGAATGTTCCATTTATTTTAATAGATGGGTCATTTGGTTAGAATAGCTGTTTAACTTGAGTGAGAATAATTGCATCTCAGGGAAAATAGAATTTTATTTTGGGAATGAGATAAAATGTTCCAAATCAATGTATACAAGCTAGATTTTTTATCATAACATTTCTTGGCTACTACTAATTACAAAGCAATTTATTTCACAAAAAAACTAAATCTATACATCGAGCTCTATGCTATGGAATTCCGATGTTTTTCACGTTTCATAACTTGAGGATAGCAGACTTATTTATACCATTTCGTTCTGTTGTACAAGAAGATAACATTTGGAAATTTTAAATAAATGTGATAAAAAAAAAGAATTATTGTAGACGTAAAGGTAAATATGATACGTAAAAAAAGATGACGTGATAGTGTTTTGAAAGACTAATCGCAACAATGAATTAAAAATACTTTTGAGTGATCAAAAGTATAAATCATCAAAAGCAAATAAATGTTGAAGAGGCAACTTAAGTGCTGCAGTGAAGATATAAATTGTAAGAAAAAAAGTGAAAATATAATAATATATATATATATATATATATATATATATATATATATACATACATGCAATATATTTTAGAGGGATTTGCGATAGTAAATGCTTTAATAAAACCTCTGTTTGTGCTAGATTTAAACTTGCAGTGTTGATTTATTTGCATTTACACACCCTGGCCAGTGAATTTCAAACCTTTGAGATTTGTATTTGCATGCGTACTAGGGATGGAATAAGCAATTTTTTTACGACGTGGGTTACACGTGGTTAGAATGCTAGTATAAGTAAGGTGTGTGCTTTTCATGATGAATGAAGTAAAAAGCTTTCATCATTTGTAAAATGGCTTATTGTTGGTACCCATTTAGCAGGAGCCTCGATTTCTAAGACAGCAAATCTCACTGGGTTCTCAAAAGCAGCCATATCAAAGATTTTCAGAAGTTGGAATCCGAACCCACAATCTTTCTGAAGAAGACTTAACTGCGGTTCGAGAACAGTTCTCCAAGAGTGTGATCTGCTTTGTCTCTGACGAATTATACGGTAGGACTCTGTGCTTCAACTGACACAAATTGTTAACCAACGCTCAACGCAACAGATTTCAGCTTGAACCATGCCCAGAGAATTGCAGAGGATAGAAATGCATGGGTGGGTGCCAGTGGGAAAACTGCTCATTTCTGATCGAAATGCAAAAATTCATTTGCGGTAGTGTCGGGAAAGAAGACACAGCACATCTGCAGATTTGAAATGGATAATGTGGTCGGATGAATCACGATACACCTTATTTTGCACTGACCGAAGATGTCGAATTTGGCGAGAACCTTAAGAAGCCATAAATCCATCTTGCCTAACTAGCACTATACACTGTACAATGCTCTGGTCGGAGCATCATAGTATGGGCATGTTCTGCTGGCTTAGAAGTGATGTCCTGGTGTTCCTCGAGGGTAAACAAGCATCCACGAGATACCTAGATGTACTGACAGATTAAATGCAATCTGCAACGTTGCATTTTTACCCTGATGGCGACGAATACACAACTATACATCGTGCCAGAAGTGCTCAAAATTGATTCTCTGAGCATCAGTCTGACTTTGAACATCTTCCACCACATAGTCACCACATAGTCTGAATCTTAACACTATAGAAAATGTGTAGGATATGATGAAAAGACGCATCCAGATAGCACTCTCTTCTTCCATCTAATTTACGAGATCTAGAAAGCTACGTAGCCAATGCATGGTATTCTCTGGACGGAAATGCACGCCAGAAGCATGTAGACTCGGTGCCCAAACGAATTCAAGCAGTTATCCCGTGCAAAACGTAGTTCAATAAAATATTCATCTTGACTTTCTAATTAATTGACTAATGTGTGTATTGCAAAACTGCATTGTTATAACTTACATGGAGAGGGCACGACTAAGTAAATTCATTTGGGGTCGAGACTTGGTGTAATAGTAGTACTCCCCTCTAGGGTGTTCATCCCTCAATGTAATTTCACCGAATGGCCTGTCAATTCATAGATAAAAGCCTTCGAAATTCATGCTCGATTCATCGGTCAATTTTTTTTCATTTCATTTAATTATTTTTAAAATTAAATAAACTTATTTATGAAAGGTTTATTAAATATTAAATGATATTTGATGTAATTATTTTGTATTTTATAAAGTAAAAACAATTAAATCAATTTATTATTAAAATTATTATTAATAAAAATATTTTAAATATTTAAAATAATTATTAATTAAAATTATTTAAAATAATTATTGATTAAAATAAATTAAAATAATTAGTGATTAAAATTATTTCAAATAATTATTATTTAAAATAATTAATAATTAAAATTAATTAATAAGAATTATTATTACAATTATTAATTTATTAAAATTAATTTGTTATTGAAAGTATTAATTTATTTTTAAAATTATTATTAGTTTATTATTAAATTCATTATTTATTATTGAAGTAATTATTAATTTTTTAAAAATTATTTAATAAACTTTTTAAAATTTAAATTTATTTAAAAAAGTCTTATTAAATATTTTATTATGTAATAAAATAATTTAATAATATATAAAAAAAGACATATTTTTATAATTAATTTAATAATAATATGCTTTATGAATTATTTTATATTACATATAATATTTTATTTATAGTATATTTTATTTCACATTATAAAACTATTTGTTACTAATTTTTATGTATAATATCATTTAATATTTATTACATATTTTGTTATAAATATTATTTAGTAACATAAAAATATGTTTATATAAAATTTAATATAAATATTTATATAGTTACAGTATTTTTTTTACTTTATAAATACAAAATAATTACATAAATTATCATTTAATATTTAATAAACCTTTCATAAATAAGGTTATTTAATTTTAAAAATAATTAAATAAATTGAAAAAAAATTGACCGATGAATCGAACCTAGACCTCGCGCATAGTATGCAGACGATATATCAACCAAGCTACGAAATCGTTGGAGAAAATTGAATTTTAACTGTATAAAAGCTAAGCATGATTTTCGAAGGCTTTTTTCTCCAAATTGACTGGTCATTCGGCGGAATCACATTGAGGGTTGTACTCCCTAAAGAAGTTCTACAATTACACCAAGTCTCGACCCCAAATGAATTTCCTTAGTCCTGATCTCTCCTTGTTAGTTTGAACAAATTTCTACAAAAAAAGGGGGGGGGAGGGTCTCACGAGGAGTAAAAAAATAAAGTAAAATAAACATTTTTCAGCAATAATAATAGAATTACAAATGTCTCGAGAATTTCGCAAATATACTATCTCTTAACAGATTAATTACCATTTGGTCTACATATGATCAAGATTCGTTTCTTTCCCCAAAAGACTGGACGTTTTATTCTAAGAATTATAGGATATATTTTTCATAAAAATAAAGAATGAATTAAAGACTCGAATTTAAAGAAAAATGAAATGGTATTAGCAACCATTCCATTCTTAGAAATACAGATCCTTTCGAAGTTTTAATCCAACCTTACTTATTCTACGAAAATTATTAATAAACTGGCGAAATCATTCCATCAATTGTACTCATTTCCTTTGCGTAGTGGTTTTTTTTTTTTTTTTTTACAAAGGGGTGGGAGTGACAGGCCCTAGAACCTGGCCATGACATGTTCCCTCGTTCCGCTTTCATATGAAGCTGGAAGGTGAGCTCATATATTGGATCGGTCACCCCTGCTGTTTACAGCCAGGGTGGGGAGTTCCATAATGTCTCGTCAGATTGCTGCCCTATCGAACCTTGGAGCATGTTTATGATCCAATAAATGCCCAACCCCTACCAGGGAAGTGTGTCCCTACTCGGGGGGCTGCCGAATAACTGTGCATTCTCTTACGGTATTCGTGTCTGTCTTTGCCTGCGTGAAGAGAATAAATAGTAACCAACTGGGGTACATTGGTGCGTAAGAGCATCCAATTTGATGAGCAGGTGGGAGGGAATTTTTGTTCAATGATCGTATGTTATATAAAGCAAAAGAAAAAGGGGGAGGGGGTAAAAAACCATAGTATTTTTTTCCCGTTTCGAGTTAATGATGCATATTTTCGGCGTAAACGTTTTGTGCTGTAAGTTTGGTGTTGAACATTATGGATTTGTCACTATTATTATTTATCAAATGAACATTTAAAAAAAATGAAAAGGTGCGAAAAAAAAAAGATTGTGAGAGAGATGTATAATTCTCTCAATTAGAAAAGAAACTGGAAAAGAGCGTAAAAAACTTTTCCTGTCTAAAAGAAATGTATTTTACATAAATAAATGATTTTTGAATAACGTAAGTAAATACACAAAATTTTTCTTTTTAAATCGAAGCTAACTTAAAATTTATTTCCCCAGTTTTCGCTTAAAAGCGTCGTTTTCCTCTTTAATTTATTTAAATTGTGTTCTTTAAAAATTGTATTGTGTGGCTCCGGAATTAGCAACTGTTTAATCGAAAATTAGTCAGAGTATATATATATATATATATATATATATATATATATATATTAAAAATACATAAGTTATTTTATTCAAAAAGCAAGAAAAAGTAAGTTTTTTTTTTTTCGAATCTGCATTCTTTAAAAATAATTCTTTATGAAGAATTTTTTTAAACTTAATTTATAGTAAAGAGTGTTTTTTTCCAGATATAGAAGTTTAAGTTGGCATTACTTTCCAAGATGGCGACCGATTTAACAGCTGTCAAGTGATTTATTCTCAGTTTGGTTTGGCAATTCATCAAAACGATCATCAAGCAAGGCGTAGATTCGTCGAATGGGCCCAAAACGAGATTGCCGTTGTTCCCGATTTTCATAAGCGAATTTTGTTTAGCGATGAAGCGCACTTCTGGTTGAATGGCTACGTCAACAAACAAAACTGCCGCATTTGGAGTGAAGCTAATCCACAAGTGTATGTCGAAACACCGTTACATCCAGAAAAACTGACTGTTTGGTGCGCTTTATGGGCTGGTGGAATCCTTCTTCAAAAACGATGAAGGCCACAACGTTACAGTTAATGGTGATCGGTATAGAGCCATGATTACTAACTTTTTCATTCTTGAATTGAACAATCATGATGTCCAGGAGCTGTGGTTCCATCAAGACGGCGCAACATGTCACACAGCTCGTGCCACAATCGATTTATTGAAAGACACGTTTGGTAACCGCCTAATTTCGCGTTTTGGACCTGTGAATTGGCCTCCAAGATCTTGTGATTTAACACCGCTAGACTATTTTCTGTGGGACTATGTAAATTCATTGGTCTATGCGGATAAGCCATAGACGCTTGACCATTTGGAAGGCAACATTCGCCGTGTTATTGCCGATATACGGCCACAAATGTTGGAAAAAGTCATCGAAAATTGGACGTCCAGATTGGACTACATCCGAGCCAGCCGTGGCAGTCCTATGCCAGAAATCATATTTAAAATGTAATGCCACAAAGTTATCTTTCGAATAAAAAAAAATTCATGTCAATCGAATAATACATCGTTGTTTTATTGCAATTTAAAGTTCTATACCTCTAAAAAAAACACCCTTTATATTGATCTTATATATTTTTTATACGCTTTACAGTTTATTTTAAAGTAAACATTTTAAATGCTTTTAAAAAAGTTATGTATGTGTTTAAAATCTTGGAACGATTTTTGTTTTCCTCCCTTTCAAACTATTATGGTCTGCTGTTTTTTTAAAAATTACTTATGTTTGTTATATTCTATTTTTTATTTACGATAATCTTTTTTAAAATTTTTTTTTAAAATATCGCTCTATACGATTTTTAATTTTGTTTTTAAATTGTACTACATGATTTAGTGTCAATTTTGTGCACACTGCTTAAAGCAATTTCGAGTAGCAAGCTGAAATTCAGCGAAATTGCAGGAAGATAAATTTCTCAGTTCCCACAGCTCCTGTCTATCGGTGAGAAACAAATTGCTGGTTATAGGCGAACTTGAACTTGCATACTTAAAGAGTTCGTGGGAATGCCCATTAATGACTTCCCAAAGTAATATTTACTACGTCCAGAACTTTCGATCTTCAAGTTTCCTCGTTCGACTTCCAAGTAGTAAGAATTACTTCTAGTCTCAGTAGATAGTGTATTTAAAGTTCGAGTGATATTTTCTGTCGCAACTAGCATTCAAACTTATTTGCTTTTATTTCTTACAAGTTCTACTTATTAATTTCTTTGATTAAAAACTAAAACTTTTATCTGGTATTTCAAACATTTTTGCATTTTATATTGAATCAAAACTTAGATTTGGGCTTTATATCTGGTTTATTTGATGAATGCGAAGGAACACAAACATGGATTTTAGAATATTTAATAACAGTACTGATTAAAAAACAAAAGGAACTTAAAAAATTAATAAATGTACCTTAAAATAATGCAAAATGACCATGTATTCTTTAAACAGGTGAGGGAAAAGGTGTTTCCAACCTTTCCTGTTTTGTAATTATTAGTTTGCTTTCGGAAATGCTATTATGCATACATCTGTTGTTTGGCAACTGTCAAGTATTGTAATAATTAAAACTTAACAAAATTGTTACTACACAATTTAAGTATCCTTTAAATAAATCTGAATATTATATCCTGGATATTTATGTATTTTACTACTAGTTAATTGATATATTCCCTTCTTTTGACTACTCAATATGTCTTAAATTTTAAAAAAATTTTTTGTATTGACCCTTGCAATTTTTAGTAAAGCTTATTTTTATCAATATCAATAGCAAAACGGTAGGTTTTGAAGGTAAAACAACGGTAACAAAATTTGTTGTTTGAAGTACCGATTATAAAGGAGAGCTCATATTTTATTTAAGGTCAACTGCACTTGAACATAATTTGTTCAATGATAATTCTTAACATTAGGGAAATATTAAAATTTTTGTGTACGTTCAATGATATTTAAAAAAAAATTATTCTTTGATCGTTAACGCATAGATAAACTAAGAACCTAAAAAAGTGCTTCTCAAACTTTCAATATTGGCAACTCAATTTCCAGTCATAATTTTCATCGCAATTCCCCCCCACACCCGTCCTTATACAATGACAATGTATTGATTGCAATAATAATGTACTTTTACGCTAAAGCTACAATACGACCTTATTTATTTGTTACTTTTTAGTATTATGTTACTTTTAATAGGATAAATATTGTTACTTTTTCATACTTTAGAATAGAATATATTTCATTTGGCTTCCTTTCAGTAAATTAATAAATACATGTATTTTAAAATAAACTTTTATCTTCGACTTTTAAAAATGCTCGCGCTCCACTTTTTGAGAAACACTGACTTGACGTTCAAAGGGCGAATACCAGGGGCTAACATTTCAAAAAATTTGCGACTTTTTCTGATTTTTTAAAAATATTGCAAGAACAATGTTTCAATATAATAATAAAGTTTAAGAGACGCATAAAAATATTTTAATTAGTAAAGAGAAATGATACTGTGTGTACAAAATAAATCATGATTTTCCACTTACTCAAATTAACCATCAGATTTTTTTGAACTAATGAATGTTTTTTCAAAAAACGCAGACGAAAAAAATATTTTTTCTTTATTTTTCTCCTTTTTTTAGAAGTACACAAAGCTCTTTCAGGAGTTACAAAAATATTCATGTTTTAAACAATATTTCCAGAATAATTATGCATTTGCATTTGAACTTAGCTTTACGTGATGGAGTAATTCTAATTAGTTTCGTTTGTTTAAATAATAAGAGTAATTTACGTGGAGTCGCTATTTTTTTCTTCAGAAATTAGCGATAAATAATGAAAAAATTGCCTCATTAACGTTGTCGGACACTTTTTTAATTGCCAACAGCACATGAGACCCCAGATAATTAACTGCTTACCTCCCATTTTCACGCAATTGTTTCCTGCTAATCCTCTGCGAATTTTGTCTTGCTAAGAACCTGGGGTACAAATTAATGGTATAATACATAAGATGTATTACACCATTAATTCATAACGCGTGTATGTGTTCAGCAGTCATTGAAAGAAATGTCGTAGTATAATGGCCGTTGTAAAAATCTTCTAGGTTTTTTTCTTCCTGATTTTTTTTCTTTTTCTATTTGTTATTTACGTACAACTTTTCTTATGCAAGACGATGAAGATTAATTGCATTTCTGTGTTGACGTTCCTGATATATACAATTTTTTTCTCTCCCGCTTTCCTTCCTTTTCAAATAAATAGGATAATTAAATATCCTGGCACGCGAGAAGGTTTCTTGTGAATCATTGAAGCAGAGCATGAGCTTTATAAAAACATTTGAGCTAATTGGATGTTCTTTTTCCTTTCTCCTTCTAGTTTCATTTTCACTACTCATACGGCAGGAAATTAATGTGCAAAAATGCGTAATCATAATCGCTGCTTATTAATTTTTGTGAAAAATTCTTCGTATTGAAGCTGTTTGAAGTCCCCCCCCCTTTCATTTTTTTGCAATGTACTCCATAATGAATTTATGTGTGTCGGAAGAAATTTGTTAAAATTTTAATATGTGCAATTTTTTTTCCCTTCGTCGATTTTATAATGTCAGTAAAGTATAATTTGAGCAAAAGAAATTTTACAAAATATTGATCCAGCAATGATTTCGAATAGTTTTTTCGGAACTTGATAATTTTTTGAAGTATTGGAAATTGAGGAATTTTAAATTATATCCGTCAAAATAGGTCCTCCATGCTGTTTGTTAGTGAATCGCCTATGCATTTCAAAGCAGATTCCGGATTGTATCGAATTAAAATAAATTCAGGAAAGGTAGAATATTTCCTGCTTCCATCTTGCCGCATAACGCCTTATAGTACTTCTATCTCATCAAATATGAATGCCAATTACGCACATCGAAAAACCAAAGTCATGCATCTCTAGAATAAGGTGTCGATGGTATTCGGGCGAAAAACTGGTGGTATTCAGCTCACTACATTTACGAGGCATATTTTTCTCTCCTTCAATAGTTCAGATGCTGCAATTCATGGTACATAAATACTTAGCATCAAGTTGCCAACTTTTCCGGTGTCTGAGTCGCGAATAGACTTCCAAGCTCGTATTTCGATATACTTTAATCCTCTCTGCTTGAAACTTTTTATTTAAAATTTCTTCACGAATGATGCAGCAGTAAGGAGTCGCGTATTGGATTGCTATTTCGTTGCGTGTATGGAGTGAGACAATTGCTGTAGTTTTTACTGGTGTGAACTGGATATTGTATAACAAGATGCACACGCAAATTTAATCGTTTGCATATGCTTTTCACCTCTACCCAGTGGCGCACGCAAGGGGGGTTCCGGACCCCCCCCGAAGCCCTTGATTTTTTTCCGATTGATTATAATTCTAAGTATATAGTACGTAAAATTTAATTCAGTATTTGTTATTTATGATTAATTTTATTAATTATTGCTAATTATTTATTCAATAATTAGTTTTTTATTGTGTTTTGTTTCCGAAAATCGACAAAATTAAAAGGAGCATGATACAAGAATGGTGAACTTTCGATCCCGGACCCCCCCGAAAAATTCGTGTGTGCGCTACTACTTCTACCCATCTTATAATTTTCATTTAACTTACACTTCATGGGGTGTTCCAATTCACTCTCTAAAAGTATCCACGGAGTTCTCTTTTTAGTATTTTACTTTAGTTTACTTTATTTAACGTTTCTCATGCTTTTTTGTTGTTGTTTTATTATTTTTTTTTGAGTCTTCTACAAACTTTTTTATTGGTTAATCTATGATCAAATTGTCCGCATCGATTTCCGATTTTACCGATGGGACTTAATAATTTATAATACTACTTTTTAAACTATTGGCTAATTTATCTGACTTTTTTAATAACTGCTAATATTATACATTGGACATTATACGTTTGTGTTCAAATTTCTTTTTCATATTTCGTATAATTTTTCTCCTGTTATTTCTTTTCTTTGTTATAACTTTATTATTGAATTCTAATGAGTTATAAAGTTTTAAAATACTGATATTTAAATGTAGAATATTAATAGAAAATATTATTACGGGAGACTTACAGTAACCTTGAATTTCTTGATTGTAGGTTCGTTGCGCGAACCTTTAGTAACTTGAGATACATAGGATCCGTGAAATTAACTACTCATATCCACCGTGAGTAGTGATCAGATTTCCTGCACTTTTAAAATTTTAACGCGCTTTGAAACTCGTGTATCACGTTGAAAAATATGAAACCGTGGTATCGCGTAGGTATTGATGCGATGCTATTTTTAATTTATTTCATTCAAGTAACCCTGGTTCAATAATTAGACATCGCATCATGACCAATGTTAAATAAAACAAGAATCGTCGATTAACAGAACTAACTTTTACGCTTAATGATAAATTTATTAAGGAATTAGGTTTACAAGCTCAATTAAGGAATTAGGTTTTACAAAAAAGATCAATAAAATTGGAACTTAGTTTGAGAGAGAGAGGGAGTGAAGATAATGGGGACATGGTGGGTGCCCGGGGTCCTCGGTTGGGGCTCCAGCGTTTTAATTTTATCTGCAAATCTGGGAGAGGCTCTCTTCCTTGAAATTCGGGTGCGTTCCCTTTTTATTCCGCACCTCATCACCCAAAAATCCTGGAGCTGAACTATTTGCTTTCTTCTGTATTTTTCCTCTGATTGGCCAAAGGCCAGCGCCATGATACACCGCCTTAAAATTTATGCGTTCACTGAACTCAGAAAATGCGGGAAAAGTTTTGACACTCCGTACCGGGGAGGAATGTCACCACATCCGGTCAAGGGGGACTCGTATAAAAATCTCTAAAAAACCAGGGACGATTTCTAAAACCATGGACGATTCCCGGCCTCCCATCAGTTTTAACTTTATTATTTAGTAATAGTTCAAAATTATGAAATCTTTTATCTTCAGTGCCGGCTAGATGGCGTAGTTGGTTCGTCGCTGATCTTGTACGCCTAAGATTGCAAGCTCAACCCCGGCCCAAGTCGGTGGATTTTCACTATGCTGAACATCGACAATGTCTATGCCGTATGATTATGAGGTATGTAAAAAATCCCTTGAGAGCTTCTTTGGCTTGGATGCTTTCGGCAAAATTAAACTCCTAAGAGCGGTTTCGCATCGTCAGAGCTCAGGTGCCTTTCCCTCTGGAGATGAAACTGGGTGTCAAAATTACTTTCGGTGATTAGTGTTCCTGATATATGGTGCCGCAATAAAAAGAGATACCAGCTCCTGGGAAATGCAATGGTAAAACACCAATCCGCAGCTCCATTAGAAATAAAACAAAACTTTTATCTTCAGTAACATGCTACAAGTTTTAGTTTGATGCTAATTAAAGATACGTTTATAGCTGACATGCAATCTTCTTTTATTTTGCTTTTTACTGGAAATCATTTGATAAATTGCTATTTACTATAAAAATTTATTGTACGTAATCGGAATTAGTTTTAGAGTGAGCATTGAAAAGAATTGTTGAAAATTTTTTTTTTTAATTAAGAGGTTGCCAAATCGTTTGTAATCCGGATTGAGAAAAAAAAATTAAAGGCAACATTTTATGGAAACGAAAATAATCGTTGAAAGTAGTTTTACGATACAATGAACTGAATTTTTATGCCGAGCCATAAAATCAAGACAATTGAATCCTATAAAATAAACAAATGCATTTTAACTTGTTTGTGTACACCTCTTAAACCCTTTTCAGCGGCATTCTAATGTTTTGGTATAAATTGATAATGATCTATCATCTCCTTTGTAACTATTGATAGAAGAAACGAGTATAAAGGGCGGAAGGGGAAAAACAGAATAGGTTCTACACCACCTTCAGAAAATCCCTGTAGATGTTAGAAGCCGAGGGAAGATAGGGGGAAGGAGCGAGACGAGGTGATTGATTAAAAGAGGGATAAACCCTGCCGCAGGATTATTTGATCCCCGCGAAACAAACTTGGAGCATCTCAGCCATTCAGAAAGGTAAAAGAGGGGGGTTAGTTGCTGCTTGCTCAATATGGGAGATTAGCGGTTCTGGCATGAAAGATGAATTTTCTGCGGAAAGACATCCCAGATATCATTCCCTTATTGAAAACAAGAAAAGAAATTGAAGCGAGAGCTCTCTTGGAATGGAGTATGGAATGTATCAAAGAGATGATTCTTGTGATGGAAGGTCTGGATATCAAGAGGATCGTTAATCTTCCGTCTTATATGTTGGTAGTAGTGAATGGAAACAAGGGGAGGGGGTAAAATGACCGTTAATTTGTTAAAATCTTAATATATTTATTTATCGTGAAGGTACATACATTAATAGTGAATTTTGAAGAGTAAATTTTTATTTTTAGTAGATTTTTATAATGCCCTTATAGATATAGGCACAGTTGAAATTAATTAAAGAAGAAAATGTTCAATCCAAGAACATTTTGGAACTGTTGAAATATATATATTAAGGTATCATCTGACTACGTTCGAAACCGTGATTTCTCAAAAGCGTTGTGACGTCTGAGATAAATAAAGTTAGCGTGATATATTTTTTGATTATTTTAAATATTTATTTTATTATGTCACAGTTATTATTTACAGATTATACATTGAAGTTATTTAACTTTTTATATTGTTAGAGTCCAAGTTCTGTGGTTTGTGAGGGAGGAGTTTTTTCGGGATCAGCTCTCAACGAAGTTTTCAAACCATCTCCTGTTCTCTCTGCCCTCGCTAGGGTCTCAGGGATGACCGCGGATGGCCCCCTATCCTCGGGTTGCGTCCGGTTCGTGGGCGGAATCGGCGGGATTCCTTGTGGTGTCAAAGGGTGCCGGGGTGATCCATGACAAGACCGCGCAATAATTTAAAGTTGCAGTTGTCTTTGCACGTGTGGTGATTATTTTCACAGAGAAACGGATTCACAGCTGCGTGGTGGGAACTTTACAGCCTATGATTGATTTATTTTTATTTTTATTTATTTATTGCCTTTAGTTTTAGTTGAATTAGAATATACATTTCAAATTGTTTTAATATTGTTACAATAAAAAGAAAGGCAATTTTTTCGGCAAAAATATTACATGTTATCAGAACATTTTCTTTTTATAGAAAATACTTCAATAATATTTTCTCTGTATATGGGTAAGACTTCTCTACAGAAGAACTAAGATTTTTGAGGAATCACATTATTTTCAGAGTCAATATTGGTTGAATTAATTACCAGCGCTTTTAATCGAAATTTCTTTCGGATATATTAAAATATGTAAATAAATCAATTTCTAAATTGTATATTTCAAAAGCCCTAGCTCGGGGTCTGTACAAAAGACTCAGTCATGTATGAAAAATATTATTGTAGATGCATTTTTCATTAAAAGAGTGTTTCGAATATGTCATTTTTATTTTCAAAAAAATTGCATTAAAATTTTTTTCATTGTAATATTATCAAACCAATTTTACATGTAAGCTTTAATTCTGAGAACCCTAAGCATCAAAACAATTATTTATTTATACGCTTTTTTTTTTAAAATTACGGTTCTGAAAGTAATCAAATACCTTAAAGGCAAGTTTTAATTATAAAATTCTGTGTATTATATTGCCATTATATAATTTATAAATCGTGGTATGTTGACATAATTATTTTTAAAAATATATCTTGTTTGCATTTCGTTCTTTCTTCCATTTTGTGACTCAGCTGTTGAAGAAATTACTTTTTTTAAGCCTCTGCTTCGATGACCGAATGGCAATATTTGCTTTGAACAGAACTAAGTCGCAGATCATATGAAAAGTATAAGAATGAGATATGCCCATCCAAACGTCGTTCTAGTCACTGATTTTGATTTAAAATTTTGTTTTTCGTGCTCTGTAGTTCTCGTGTCTAGAGCTAAGCTAATTGAAATTTCAGAAGACAACTTCCTTCTTTTCTTTCTTTATCGTAATATAGGGCAGACTTCCTTATGCAATTTAAATGACTGCATTTTAAGTTCTCTTATAATGTTTCGAATATTAACTCATGTCTGAATTTTTTTTATTAATCATATTTGTTCTTATGCAGTTTGGTAATAGTTGCATTGTCTGATTTTTGTATTGGTAGTTTCTATAAATAGTACATGTGTGTGTCGTACCATAATTAATGGAAGACTTTTCGCCAAATTTTCTCCTTATGCAAATTGGTACATTTTATTCCGTCTTATGTTTTTAGTAGCAATTAAAAGTAGCAGTCGTTCTTTATCACCGTTAATTTATTTATAAAAGACAGTTTTTATGAAGAAAAGATCAGCGTGACAGGATGCGAATTAAGCGTTCATTTAAAACCTCGTGTCACAGTCGATGTAAAATCATCTTAGCGACGTTGACGCCAAATTAAAATTGATTTTTTTTTCCTGTCAGAATGTAAATTGATCACATGTGATTAAGATGCAAATGATCTTCAAAATTTTACTACTCTAGCTGATTAATATCTGTAGTTGTACAGAGAAACAAGGTTAATTATATATATTTAAAGAAAAAGAAATGGAGCGGATCAAAAGATAATTTCTTTTCAATTACATTATTTAGAATTAAAAGCAGAACATTATTTTTGTTTTAAAATATGTATAAATAATTTAAAATTAATTAAAAAAGAAAAACTTAAATTATTAAATTAATAAAGTGTTAAAATTAATAAGAAAAATAATATCTGATAAATTCTTCATATATTTGAAACATGAGTAGTAGACAACTATTTTCTAAAACCTCTGTAAAATTATAAATATCGTTAAGTTATTTACATGCATATGTATTTTAGAAAATTCCAAGGAACATAAAAACAATAAAATGCGATGATAGCAGTGGCGCACACAAAGGGGGGGGTCCGGACCCCCCCAAAGCCCTTGATTTTTTCCCGATTGATTATAATTCTTAGTATATAGTACGTAAAATTTAATTAAGTATTTGTTATTAATGATTAATTTTATTAATTAATGCTGATTATTCATTAATTAATTTTTTACTGTGTTTTGTTCCCGAAAATCGACAAAATCAAAAGGAGCATGTTACAAGAAGGATGATCTTTCGACCCCGGACCCCCTCCGTCATGAAAAATTCCTGTGTGCACTACTGGATGATAGAGAACAAAAAAATAAATTTGTGAGCAAATTGTAGTAAAAGACAATAGTGTTAGAATGAATATATTGTTTGCATAGTTGTTACAATCTCCAAATTAAGTATGTTTCATTTATCTAAATTCCAGTACAAAATGTATATTTAATACCAAATAACTAGTCCAAAATATGTTTAAAACACCTTTGTAGAATTCACATCGGTTGCTTAACTAAAGTTATAATTAATGTGTGAAATAATATGGAATCTATGGACACAAAGATGAATATTTATCAAGGATTATGGTACTTTCTCGACCAAGGGCTTTAGTAGCCAAGTAGCCATGGTTGTGAGCTTGCGATTTTTACCGTTGAATCGTGATTTCAAGTCTTGATGTCATTAGAAGCCAGTCGTGTTAAGGGATTGATGCAGTTTAAATCTGTCGAAATTCAAAGCCTTTACGTTAATTTGATGTGGAAATTTGGTAAAACTGAGGTGCTAGTTCTGATTTCGTCCCCATCACTTGACGCTGATTTAATATGACGAGGTCCACCGTTAATAGCTCTTGTGTTACTCCTAGTAGCGACGTTAAGAAACAATATTTCCAATTGTGAAAAGTTACAATCATATTATTAATGCATTAATGGTTTACTGCGTATTAGTTGCTGAAAGATTTTTCATTTCCTTAAAACAAAACACTTTATCAAGAAATAAGTATTGTACAAGAAATCAGTTAATAATATTAAAAAAAAAAATTGCGCAAGGTATCCGACTACTTTCGGACAAGTGATTTTGCAAAAGCGTGTAAATGGATAATATTTATGATATTTAGTGTCACTTAGATTAGCAAATGTATATAAAATTGTTTTAAGAATAGTATTACAATAAAAAATTATTTAAGTACAATATTTTGACAAAAAATGAACACAGAATGACTCATTTTCAAAATATTCTCCTTTTGTGAAAAATGCTTCTGTTATAATAATATTTTGCCTGTATATAGCTCAAACCTCTGTACAGAGGCTCAACTAGAATTTTAAAAATATATAGCTTAGAAGTGGGTTTATCCATGTTTTACGACAACAGAGGGGAGAAATTTTAAGAAAAAAAACGCCTATAATTATTTCAATGGGTTGTAACTCTGAAAATAATGTGATTTTTTTTCAAAAATCATAGTTGAGCCTCTGTACAGAGGACTGAGCTATATATATACAGGCAAAATATTATTATAATAGAAGCATTTTTCACAAAAGGAGAACATTTTGAAAAAAAGGTTATTCTAAGTTAATTTTTTTGCCGAAATATTGTATTTAAATAATTTGTTTTTGTCAAAATGTCCTTAAAACAATTTTATACATGTATTCTAATCTAAGTGGCACTAAATATCTCGAAAATTATCCATTTATGCCCATTTTTTTAAATCACGGTTCCGAACGTAATCGGATACCCTTAAACTCGGATGTGAATTTTTTATTTCTACTATTCAGCATTAATTTCTTTAGTTGGGTGAGAAGTGATATACTTTTTATCTGTTATGCTTAAATATTAGGGACCCTGTTGTATCCAATAAATAATAATAGACTGAAATATTGTCTTATAGGGGTAAACTTCCTTTAATAAGGAATGAAGATGAGAAAAAGAAAATAGGCATTAGAGAGTTTTCACTTATAAAATCATAATGGTGGGAAACTTAAGGCATAGTGGCTACAACGTGTTCATTTTAGGGAAAAGCCAAAATTTTATGCAAAAACTGGGCTAATAATAAAACTTTAAAAATCCACCTTTATAAAATACAAGATTTCTCTAGGAATCTGGTGTTGCGAAGTGCTATGAAAATGTTGGTGTAAGCCAGTGGTCTTCAAGCTGTGTTCCACGGAACCTTGAGGTTCCACAAGGCATTATCAGGGGTTCCACGAGCTAATTTTATACTCGTTAGTACAATGTCTTGCAAAACTAAATAGTTTTCCATTGGAAAATGCACCTTTTTTTATATTTGTGGAAAAATACCTACAACATATCGACAGATTCGATGTTAAAAATCTAAACTTAAGCAAGAACAGATCCTAAATTTTATGTTGAAAATTGATACAAAATACAAAGTATTTTTCACTCAGCTATAATTATTTTAAGGCCATTCAGGACAATATGTATGTGTGAAAAAATAATTCTAGATGTGAGTGGCTAGAAAAACAAAGTACAGAAATAAATGAAGCTCGAAATATAAATTGCGATTGCAGTTATTCTCAATAGACCTCTACAGTTGGTGTGGAAAAATGCAAGCACATATATCCCATTTACTTAACATTAATGCAAGGATAGATGACACTTGGATTACAGATTAATATTATTAATGAGTAAATTATATAAGAAGTAGATTAATTTTTTTAACATTAAATGTAATACTTTTTATAATTCCCTTTACACGATCTATTGTTGATCTACTTCAAATATTATTTCAAAATATATTCTTCCAAGTGTGTGTTTGGAATAGGGTTCCACGAAAATACCTTCTAGTTCTAGAGGTTCCGGGAGTTGAAAAGTTTGAAGACCACTGGTGTAAACTTTTATAAAAGAAGGTGATGTTGCCACAAGCTTAATAAATGCGTTGAAACAATAAAACAGAGGACCACCCTGCGCCACCACAAAATAGAAAAAAAAAACCATTTCAAAGTATTCTCTCTTCTAGAATGAACAATACTCTCTCCCAGTTATTGTAAAATTCCTATAAATAGTCTTACTTTAAAAATTATCCTTGAATTGTCTGACACACTATTCAAGTATAATAACGTAAACGAACTTAATTCCACATGTCATTTCTCGGAAAGAAGCCGTAAATTAAATTTATAATCTTCTGCGTGTATTTTATCGTTACCCTTGGCAGTGTGTTTTGTTGCCACCATAAAAAATAATCGCGTATCTCTTCAAGAACCACCAGCAGTTCGTCTTGCCCATCTTCCCTGGAAGGCGTGCGTCGAGCCGTAATGGATGGTACTTTACCAAAGTGTCCTTCTGGGACATCGAGTCTAATCTTTGCTGCTTCCCAAGAGCATAATTTCAGGAAGAAATATGTTTTGTAACCAGACCGCTCTCTAAACATCCCTCGCTTTTGTTGCCCAAGTCCTCTAAGTTGGGGAATTTTGTCTTTCGTGTGGCATGTCGCGGCGAGATTCATAGGCTCTGTTTTGCATTAATGTACTGTTTTGTAGTTTATATGATCACCCCTTGCGACTGTACATTATTTCCTGCTTCATATTTATTGTAGGTTTTGCTGTGACTATATATTTTGATTTACGATTTGGCTGAATTCTTTTAATGATTTTATTCATCTTGCCAATCCTTTTTTCATGTTTTTTTAATCATGTGTGCGTTTAGCAAAAATAAATAAATAAATAAAAAAAAATGTGAAACACACATAGAAAACTTTTAGTTTGGTGGTTATTTAAAACCAATGGCGCATACAAAAGTTTTTCAACCGGGGAGGGGCAAGGGGGTGCAGGGTCAAAAGTCCATCATTCTCATATCATGCTCCAACATGCCGCCCAACATATTCTTTTGATTTTGTCGATTTTGGGGAACAAAAAATAGTAAAAAATTAATTATTGAAAGAATAAATAGCGTTAATTAAGGAAATTAATTATTTATCATAAATACTTTATTAAATTTTACGTATTGTATGCATAGGATAATAATCAATCGATAAAAAATCAATAACTTTGGGGGAGGGGGTCCGGGCCCGGGGTCCGGCCCTCTCCTTAGTGCCACTGTTTAAAACTGTTGTAATATGGGATTTCCTATGCCTATATTTTTTTAATATTGAAAATTTAGTCCGAGTTACAATACGTGTAGGAATAATTTATAAATTTAGGAATTTTTTTAATAAGGATTTTTTTTAGATTTTATAAAATGGTAAACTGCTGTGGTTGAAAAAAATAACATATTGCTTTAAAAGGTTATTATTTTGATAATTATAGAAAAATATTTTTAAATGAACTAAAGTATCGCTTTATTTGTTGTTAGGTATTGAAAAAAGAGCCTTTGAATCATTTTTAACACTCACAGTTTGGATGTGATCTATAAATCTGAAAATTCATTCGCAAAAAATGCCTAAAACGGATCTTTTACCAGAGAAAAGTGAGGAATCTAATTCGATCAAAACGCAGAAAAACAAAGTGATTTTTTAACAACTGAAGAAATTATCAATATCTAAGGAACTACATTTTAGTTTAATATAATAATCGCACCGTGGTTATAAGTTATGATACTCCATCCTTCAGATACGTAGTGAATTTTTTAAAATTATTTGCTTCATAAAACTATATTTTATGATAAAAAGTATGTAAATTAGAAAAATGCATATTCTAGGGATTTTTGATGTGCTTCCTTTGAGACATGGTGTCATTAAATTTCCCCTATATCTAGAAGGATTGGCATAGAGTCGAACCTGTTTTTGTGCGGTCTTTTCTATGCGATTTCCTTTTGGAGCGATTTTTTTATGTGCGATATTTTTTAATGCGGTGTATGAATTTCAATGGCTTTGGCGCCACTGTAATGTTTTCTATCTATTTACTAGTGGCGTAACGGAGAATGTTAGGACCCCCCTCCCCCCTGAAAGTCAGGTTTTGTCTTAAATATTTTATAAATTGGGTAAATACGTATTTAGCGTAATTCTGGCTTTGGGGCCCCTAGAGTCCTGCCCCCCCTCCCCGTGATGCGGGAGTGTATGTTACGCCACTGAAATGTAGACACTTCAAGACGCTCCGTTAATTTGTTATAAACAGTCTACCGTCAATGCGCATTCTATTGCTTTCTCTCAACGTTCCAGCAGCCCGCGTTTGATTGAAGACGAAGCTTTCAATGACAGTGACATTATCAGTAATTTGATAAATTATGAAGACGGACAAGAAGCCCGATTCTTTGAGAGCGAATAAAAATATGCAGGGATCCAGCTTTCCAACAAATTGGAAAAATATTTTATTAAAATAGATACCAGTTAAGAAAGGAGTGTAAAATTCCAAAAAAGGCTTCAATCATATATAGCTGGTTATCGTGACATTAACTAGCAACTGACCACCCATCCTTCGTCACAAAAACTTATCTCTTACTTTATGTTGCCACAAAATAAATCAATTGAAATATATTGCACCTTCAAGTGACGAAAGCGATTTTGAACTTATTCATTACAGGACTTTGGATTACGATGAGTAGCGATGAATTATGCATGTGCATTTTAAAGACTTATCCGTATATACAATGAAAAACTGTATGTTTTTAAAATGTTTCCATGTGTAATATTTAATTGTTTATTTTGTTATGGAAGTACTCTTACATGAATTTCATAAATTATTGGCACATTTTATAAATGCGACTTTTTTATGCGGTCCCTATATCCACCGCATTAAAAAGTTTTTTTGTAGCATTTCCAAGAACTAGTTTGTTATATGTAAGAATTTAGGAAATTTTTGAATATTTTTTTATGCGGTCCCTATATCTACCACACAAAAACAGGTTTAACTGTGTATCAGATCTATCGAGGCTCAAAATCCTCGCTTTGACATGGTATGGAAGTTTACAGACAGAGGTACAAGCTTAGGTAGCCGCCCATCTGGTATAGTGGTTAGTGACACTGACTGCTGTGTCGTAAGGCCTGGTTCGAAGCCCGGAAATGGCATGGATGTTCGTAAATGTATGCAGGTTCTAAATAATGCAAATGTAAATGTATGCAAGACGTTTGTAAGTCCTCTCGTGAGGTTGGTGGATGGGGAAGAGAGGTGAGAAGTCCTTAACCACCTCCAGGGTGTTCTCCCTGAAAATTGTGGTGGAACTGAGCTATACCAGTATGGTACTTAAAGCTACAACTAACGACAGACGTACAACTGTCCTTTGCTGCGATGAATTTCGTAGGCCTCGATCCGACTCCGCCAGTCAGGTGGCATTAGAACAACACATGCTTAAGGTTGTTGCCATTTGAACATGGTTCAAATTTACGAAGTCAGTCGCCAATAGCCTTCATATTAAAAAAGTAGTTTAAAAGGCTAAATAAAATATTTAATTCAGGCAAAAATCAATGCTTGTGATACAGGAATATCTAAATTATGTAATCAGATTGGCAGTACTGTGATGAAGAACTTCTACTTAAGTAAAAATGTTTTTTTAAGGATGGATGCCTATTTAAGAAATGGTGTTTTAATAAGTATGTGGGCTTTGTTCTCCTTATGAATACATACAATAATTTGCCGCACACTGAAATATAAAATTAAATAAAAAACTGAACTTTTTCACTTTTTAAAAAAGTATGTGCATATTGTAATAAATTGATTCTGAACGCTTTGTGGAAAAGGCCTCAACGCCATTTGATTAAATAAGAAAATAATAAGGAACATTTCTTAGTTCCATTGATGTGTTAAGTTTGCAATATTTACATGTTGAAAAATCAGGAAATGAGTTTAATAGTCCAATCAACTCAAATACCACTGGGTGATTTTTCTTGTGAGATGAATCATCTGAAATGAGCAAAAGGATTTGTAATTATTTTCCGAAATATATTTCATACCTAATATTTCCCTCTATATCTAGAAAAAAGATTATCTCTATATTTATACCAATCGAATTTAGAGACTGAGAAGATTCGTTTTATTTTTTCCAACTGATAAGTTATTCAAAAATATATACTTTGTTTGCAACCGAGCCAATTCGTATCTCAAAATGATATAAATTCCCCAACTAGTTGCTCTTATGTTTTGTAGCATTTGTTTTAGTGCAATTTATGGAACGCATCTATTTTTGTTTATTCTGCTAAAAACGTAACAGTTGTAATATATGTATAAACTCTTTGTTTGATCAGGCATTATTATCGTTGTCTCGCTTCAAAATGTGCCAGCATTACAACAAATTTCTCGCAGAATTCGGTGCTCAAAGCACATTCGTCGCAAATCTCCGTCATATTTTCTTATTTATATGTATACGATTTTTACGTAAGTAAAGCAGGAAGAATAAAAACGAAAGCGGAAAGTATCCGTCCTAATCGAACGCGCATGAAAAAACCGGGGGAAAAAAGAAACAACAATAAAAAGCGATATTTCGTAAAGAAATCATTTATGTATTTTTTCCCTTTCGTTGCTGTTTCTTTTACCCTTTTTTCGCGATTCCTCCTTTTTTTTCTCTTTCTTTTTTGATAATGTTCTGTAGAGAAAGAGAGAGAAAGTGTGGGAGCTAGCGTTTATCTCTCAGAGAAGAGGATAAAAAGCGGAAGAATGGAAGCAAAAGTAGGAGAAACTTGTGGTGCTCTTACCAGTTAGCTTCCGGCCAAGCAATCTCTCTCCTTGCGGCTCTCATTTGAGACATATGCCGTTAAATACTTTTTTTTGCGTGTGTGCTATCCGTTTTTTGTTATAAAAATTGATGTTTTTTTTTGTTTTGTTATATTGCTTGCGTGGGAATTTGTATGTTTTATTTACTATGTAATGGATGAGAAAACATGTTTAAGAGAAAATATTAACCCTCTCTTTATTAAAAGAAAGAAAGAAAGGAAAAAACTGTATACTTTCTAATTTAGTATTACATATATGCTTTTTTTCACTTCTTTTTCATTTTCATATATGATTAAGCATTTATCCAATTAATAAAAAACCGAAATTACATTTGTGATGCTGGAAAGAGAAGTACAGTATTCTTACATTATATATATATATAAAAAAAACCACGACTTTTTCCGTTTAAACTGTTAAAACAAGAAAGTTTGTCGTTGAAAACTGGAAAGTCTCATAATCCCAACTTAATGCTTTTTAATGTTAAATTGAAGGGGGTGAAGTGAATTAATCTAGCTGGAGCTTTTGTAGTTAATGTGAAATTCTACACAAAGTTAGAAGCAATGTATGAAGTTATAAAACACCTTCATGGGAAAAATATACAAAGAAGCAAAACAGGACGCATATTTCATTAAGAAATATAAATTTGAAACAAGGTGAAAAAATCGCTGTAGTCTATAATGGTCATAATTTCGAGTTCTGAATCCTCAGTTTCCCATGTCAGTGCGGTGTGGAAGTTTGGAGAATAGAGTGCTACATCAAGTATTGTCTTCGTCACTGTGGCGGTGTTTCAAAATTACGAATTGTGACACTAGTAACTGATGTGTTGCTTCAAAATACGATGCACACAGTGAGCAGTTTTCCCAATCTGGTGCACGGAAAGTTCAAAAATGAAATTGCGCGAAATAAAACAACCCACAATTTATGGTCCTCATAGGTTCCCTAGTCATGTGGTAAACAGTTTTTGTCACTACGCGAATGGAAATCGTCAACAATTATCAAGTTGTTCTTGTTACAAGAAACACTTGAGAGAGCCTTTTTTTCTTTCGCAAGTTCCTATTGTTTCGTCTGAAAAGAATTTTGCAGATTTTAGCGGGTTTTTTTTTTGAAAATAGATACCATGAGTGAGTAATTTCTTGATTTAACTTTCAAATTAGGTTCAAGTTCGATTAAAAATTGTAAAAAAAAACATAACATTTAGCACAGCATGTAACTCCTACTAACGTATGTTAGTTTTTTGTTTTGTTTTGTTTTTGTTTAATGGACTAGAACTTTTGGGATTGACACGGATTGATCGCGGTAACATTTAAGTCATATAGAGTAGATATAGACCTTTAATTTAATGCCAAATTTAGCTCTACTTCCTGATACTCCCAAAGTTTTATGATTTTTTTGCAGCCTTCGCCGATGGTATTACTCGGCGTGTCTTCAACGTGTGGTAGGAAAAGCAAGATGCTAGCGCAAAATTAATGTTGCTTTGAATTTAGTTAGGACTACAATGGACTTTGATAAATATAAGGACTAGCAGCAATTAAAATTAAGAAAAAAAATGTCTGCTCGTTTGTTGGGAAAAAATGAATGAGGTACCATAGAAATGAAAAGTTCTTCTCTAAGTCGAATGATGCGTGATTGTCGGAGGAGTAAGATTTATATTATATTATATTATTTTTAAGGAAAATATATAGCTAATATTTTAGTGAGATATTTTATCTTTATTTAAGCTTATAAGGATTATTTTTTCAGAATTATAAACTTTAAAATGGTTTTTCCCAGTTTGTGTTTTTTCGCATTCAAAATACTACTTCTTCCAGAATTATTTACCAATCACTTCCATTTTTCCCTCTACGTCTTATATGTAATACATGTGACAAAATTAGGGATATATATTTCTGTAAATCCAATACGACTTTTTAAAAAAATTGAAATGTGGGAATTATTAGGCTTTTGGTTGGAATTTTAGCATACATATATATCGCAACATTTTATTATTTTTTTTCTCCAAAACTAATTAAGGTATTGTAAAATCGATCCGTAAAGGTGTTTAAAACATCCTTAGAAATATTACAAAAATTTCATGTCAAAAAATTAACACAAAAAGAGTAAAATTTAAAAATTTCCAAATTTTTTAAAAGAAATTAAATTTGTAAAATTGTGTGAATAATATGCTCAAAATTTTATCATGTATCATTTTTTTACTAAACATTATGAGATGCTAAAATGTAATTTTTAAATACATAAATAAAAAAAAAAATGTTCAAAGGGTGCCGAGTCGTTTTAAACACTTCATATTACCCTTTACTGTATATGTGCAATGTTATGTTTGATAGTATTTGTTTAATCTTTAACAATTACTAAATTTAATTTTTTTTAACTTGCCACTCTATTTCTTGTATATATTCACTTACGCGTAAATTACTGCTTCTGTAAATATCCTTAGAACACCTTGTTCAAAAACTAGTTCCATTTAGCAGTTATTTATTCTTGATCAAATTCATACTGAACATGAATTAGTTAAGTTCCTATTAACTTTATTTGTTAGTAAAAAACGGAAAAGAATACCCAATTTACATTAATTACTATGATTTTTGATAATTAGATATAATTATGAAGACTTTAAAGCCATAAAATAATTTCCGTGTGCCAGATTGGGAAAACTGCCCGCTGTGATGCGTATCAATTAATATATCGAACACTGTCGTTGTAGATTTCTTTGAATAAATTAGAGTAATTTTTAATAATTTTTGCTGCATTATCATAATAATGCAGTAGGGTGAGATGTTAGTTTTTGAGAAACGATTTTCATATGACATTTTGAATCTCATCTTTTATAACTATTTTATATAATTTATCAAATATATTTTTTGAGTTTCAAATTTGTGTATTGCTTTGTGTGTGCTATTTGCAACTAAAGGGTGTTTTTTTGAGAGGTATAGAACTTTAAATTGCAATAAAACAACGATGTATTATTCGATTGACATGAATTTTTTTTATTCGAAAGATAATCTTGTGGCATTACATTTTAAATATGATTTCTGGCATAGGACTGCCACGGCTGGATCGGATGTAGTCCAATCTGGACGTCCAATTTTCGATGACTTTTTCCAACATTTGTGGCCGTATATCGGCAATAACATGGTGAATGCTGTCTTCCAAATGGTCAAGCGTTTGTGGTTTATCCGCATAGACCAATGACTTTACATAGCCCCACAGAAAATAGTCTAGCGGTGCTAAATCACAAGATCTAGGAGGCCAATTCACAGGTCCAAAACGTGAAATTAGGCGGTCACCAAACGTGTCTTTCAATAAATCGATTGTGGCACGAGCTGTGTGACATGTTGCGCCGTCTTGTTGGAACCACAGCTCCTGGACATCATGATTGTTCAATTCAGGAATGAAAAAGTTAGTAATCATGGCTCTATACCGATCACCATTGACTGTAACGTTGTGGCCTTCATCGTTTTTGAAGAAGGATTCCACCAGCCCATAAAGCGCACCAAACAGTCAGTTTTTCTGGATGTAACGGTGTTTCGACATACACTTGTGGATTAGCTTCAATCCAAATGCGGCAGTTTTGTTTGTTGACGTATCCATTCAACCAGAAGTGCGCTTCATCGCTTAATAAAATTCGCTTATGAAAATCGACCATTATTTTCGAAATAAAATTGCACAATTTCAAAGCGTTGTTCAGGCGTGAGTCTATTCATGATGAATTGCCAAACCAAATTGAGAATAAATCACTTGACAGCTGTTAAATCGGTCGCCATCTTGGAAAGTAATGCCAACTTAAACTTCTATACCTGGAAAAAAAACACTCTGTTCTTGCGAAACCAAAATTTTTGTGTTCGGCACTTTTAATAAATATTTTCTAATAAATCAGTAGTTTTTAGTAAATCAGTTTTTTTTTCACTAAGGGTTTTATTCAGTTTAATCAATGCACAAAAGTTTTCCCTTTTTGAAAAAGAGGAACTGAAGAAACCTCTTATGCAATGTTAGAAAAGTAATGTAAAAATGGATTTATTTTTATTCCTACATAGTGCAATATAGTTTTTTCTTTTCTTTTAGGTATAATTTCTTCCCAAAAGATTTTTTTCCTTGTGGTTATGATGATATGAAAATACCAAACTCCTCCTCATTTAAGAGATGAAAATTGAACAAAAAATGTTCTTAACTCGGGATCTATGGAAAATAGGGATAATAAAGGCAGCATAAATATTGATTATCATATTCTTTTATTATACATATTTCGAGAGAAGCCTGTATTATTTATTTATATTACAAGAAATATCGTATAAAATATGTATCATTGAGATTTTATAGTAATAATATAACTATACCATTTATTAACTATACTATATTTCTATTAATATTAAACAATAACTTGGATATTTCTCTCTCTTTATATATACTCTAACGCTTTATTGGAGTCTCTGGTTAAACCCAAGTCGAAATGATTAAAAGCTTTTAAATGGAAACTGAATGCATTAGTGTGGGTTTGTTTTTATTAGGCTCATTTCATTCCAGAGCTGCATTTCCCTTTTTCTTGCCATCAAGTGTAATTGGCAACAAGGGAAATTCAGAAAAGTATCTTGGGTTGTTAGCTTAATGCGTTTTGTGCGCCCGTGGAACGACATAGACGTTGACAAATGTTGATTAAAGTGAAGGAAGACAAACATTCGAAACAGAATTGCTTTTTTTAAATGCCGCTGGAGTATTTTTCAAGTAAATGTGAGCGAACGAGAAAACATTTTTGAGCGCAGTAAAGCAAAGAATGTGTGTATTTTACTCTGTTTTGTGTGATGATAGTAAGTTTATAAAGCTTTTTGATTTTTAAATTTGACTTTCCCGTCTGAATTGCCAAAAAAGGTCTTGTTATTAAATGAAATAAGTCTCACTCACATCCATTATCTTTCATATAAATTATAAATATTAGTAACTTATATACCGACGATTGTTGTTTTCCCCCGAAACAGTTGCATATGCAACTCATCATTTTATTCTGTTATTTGTCTCTACAATTTGATAGCTATATTCTTCATGATAATACAAATAGAAACAACATTTAACTACAATGAATGATGGCTACTTTAATTACTGGATTTTAAGAAAGTAAAAACTTTTTTTTTAAAATATATAATTGCAAATTGATTGAATAATTGTACCTATACGGTCCCCGATTCATATTGTTTTTATAAGCAGAATTTCGAATAACACAAAATAACTTCATGATTTTCTCTAAAAACTCTACCATATATATATAATACTAGCTTTTATACCTTTCTTCGCACAAGTGGTATGAAAAATTAAACAATACAGATTGAAGGATAAAGAAATTTTTAATGGGTTAATTTTACGTGAATTGCAAATTAAACAAAAACAAAAAAAGATTTTTGCAAATCTCAGCTAAACAAAAAAATCCTGTTTTTAAATTTTAAGTCTGTAGATCTAATAGTTGATATAGGAAGGATTTTTTTTTCTATAACTCCCCGTAACTCTCCTGTGGGTCGATTTTTTAAAACACCTTCCTAAGCTGATCTCTGCTCAGCTAAAGTAGCACATTGTTACAAATTTTGTGTAATGAACGCTTAAAATATAGTATAAATAATTTATATCTGGAAGCGTAATACGTTAACATTACTTTTTGTTGTATTTATTTTATATTAAAATTGTAATCGGCCTCACACTCCGCCTGTTCAAGATTTCGCAGTTCCTGGCGTTTGACGTAGACAAAACTAAATGCAAAGTTTTGCTTCACACATAAAAGATAGATATATGCTGTCGTGGGCTTTTTTGTAGATGGCCGAATTTTTTTCTACTTTCTTGACTATTATCGTTATATTTTGGACACTTCACACAATATCTTTACAAATTATAGCCAATGTGTTGTTTTGACGTATAAGCTATATTGTAAAAGTTCATTAAAATCGACATTCAATTATTTTTGCGTGAAAGTGTACCAAACATCCATACAAACTTTAACGTTTATAATAATAGTAAGGATATATATATATATATATATATAATCTAATAAAGCTTCTTGTGTTGCTATAACAAATTTATTACATACTATTGTAACAATGCTAAGTTCGAGATAACTCGCCAACCCCGATTTCGCATGTATCGTACGCACTGAATCAACAACCATGTACTTCGTTTCATATTATGTCGCCAATATGATTGCAATTGTATCTTACTGCAAGCTGTGGCAGAAAATTATCACAACGATTGCCCGGATTATAATTGTTGTGTGAGAAGAAAGGCGTTGTCTCATACGAAGACTTATTAACAATCAACGGAACTAAATACTCAACTTTCCACGAAGCTGTAAGAACTGCGGTTTTATCAAAATATGAGGACTTTGCCAATGAAGTGTCGGACGATGCAGCTTCAGTGATGAATTTAACTGAAGGATGAGAGCTGAGAACGAATTTTACGGGGAAAAAAAGAACAAGTGTGCATTATAATTTACATGTATTATGTAATTCTGTTTTACAATGGGACCAATGTGAGTATGGACAGTTGTATAATTTGTTAATTAGGGGTTGGTCCGTCGTTAGGTATATTTGAATAAGTAAGAAATTAATCCCATGCCAATTTTCTACCGATGTTAAATTTGCGTTTATTCTGTGTCGACACTGTGATCGCGGTGGTCATGGTAACCGAGGGGTCATAATCGCGAACTTAAGGTTGGCGTTGTCGAGTTTCGGGCTCGAAACAAATGCCGTTAAATATGTCGAGACTCAAAGTATTCTCTCTGGTGCTGAGTGGCAGTGCTGGCTCAGATGCCGTCCTCATCTTTTGACTGTGGTTCAAAATTGTGAAATCCGTCTCCAATAGACCTCGTGTTGCTTCAAAACGCCACGAAAATAAAAATCAAGTAAAATTGTGGTAGTCGAGTGGTCATAGTCGTGATCGCGGGGCTGGTGTTGCTTCTGTAAGTGGAGTGTTTCAGTCCTGGCTCCACTTAAGACCCTACGTATAGAAGTGCTGATGAACGAGCGTGTGAAGGTTTGAGGAGTGGGGTGCCATCTCGTGCTTCGCCCTTGTCCAATCAGCGAGATTCAAAATTACGAAGTCCTTGTAAATAGACCAAGTGTGGTTTCAGATTACGACGATAACAATGACTCAAGGTGGGTTTAGTTAGACCCCCCATACCTTAATAAATCTGATGTGTTTCCGCGTAACTTTCTCATCTACACTATTAAAATTCGTAGGTAAACAAACGTATCTATGAATGAATGTAGCCCAATTTTCTCACGAACCACACGACGCAGAAACTCGCTGAAGGTACCAAAATTTCGGGAATGATCCGAGGAATCCGTTTTGACCATTTATATTCCGATGTTCCAATTAGTTAAAAAGATATTAATTAAAAACCTTAAAACGCATAATTAGTACCATTTCTCACCGCCAGGGAAAAATTCGGAACTTCTCTTTTTTTTCCCAGACGTTTTTAAAACGCGATCTAATTTTTTTCATTAAACTCACTCAAAAAAATAATTACAGATTCGTAAAGATCATTTATTTCGCCACGATATGCTATAATTTATTTTACAAAATATTTATATTTTGTATTTTTTACGATTTTTTTAAAATGAGTCGAAATCAGTTCCTTTTTTTTTGAATACGAATTTTAAGTTATTCCGCTCGCACTTTCTTTCGCGTTAATGAAAAAAATATTTTACACTACAGAAGTTCACGCTTTTCTCTTTTAGAATCAGTCATTTAAAAAATTTAATGTCAAAAACTTTTTTTACGATTTTTCAAAAAATACTCAATTTTATTTAAATACTTAATAACTTCTTTATTAATAAAAACAATCTCACGAAACTTTTTTCCGTGTGTAGAACAATAGTATACGTAATCTGTACAAAGATTGATAAAATATCTTAAAAATTATGGTTTAAAAAAATGCGTTTTTCAATTTTTTCCCCTTTTGCGATAAATATGAAAACATTACTTTTTTAAAAGTTTTTTGTTTAAAAAATTACCGCTGTTTTCAATCGATGTATGAAGTTTGAAAGCATTAACTTAAAAATGAAGCCCGAAAACAAATTAAAACTTTTTAAAAAAATCAATTCTACAATAGCTCTGAGTTTGGCGGCGAAAACCTGTTTGGCGCAAGAAAACTCTTTTTCTACTCAGCCCTCTACGTTTGATGAAATGTTACACTAGAAAAGAAGGAGCGCATATATAAATATTGAAGGTCACCACAGATTTGGCGAAATTGAATATCAAAAACTTTTTTTTTTACAATTTTTCAAAAAATACTTTCGTTTTTTCTCTTTTTTGCGAGAAATATCTAAGCACTATTTTTGTTGCATTTTTTGAAGGTTAGAATTAAAATAAAATATCAAAATGTTTTTATCAGATTGGTTTCTTTTTAATGTTTTTTTCAGTACATGTATATGAATATATATCTAGGCTTTCCCCCATACTGTTTTTTTTCTAACTTATATATATTTATATGTTTAATCAAACATTCAGAAAAAAGCAATCGTTTCAATAGCTATCTGTAAATTTTTCTTTTATTAATTACTTATAGAAGTTTGATTTTAATAAATAATATATATATATTTATATATATATATATGTTTTTTTAAAGGATTATTTCTATTATTTCATTACTGAAGGAATTCTTTGTTAATTAAAAAGTACATCGTCTATTATTTTGGATCAAAATACATTTTATAGACATTTTAAAGCTAACTTTATGTAACGATTGATCGATTCATGCAAATCTGAAATCTATTTTATTTTAGATTCGTAGAAATGAACTATTATTAAAAAATGATGAACGTTTTTTGTTTTACTCTTAGCATCAGAATCGTTTTCTTTTTATTGCGTCACATTAATAATTTTTTAATTCTAACGCAATATTGATTTTTATAAGTCATACATCGAAATTTGAAGCTATATCTTATGTGTGAGAAGGAGGGGAAGATAGAACAATAATTTTACACTAAAAAAAATGTGTTCGGGCTATAGAGAGGGGAAAGAAACCTTTTTTAAATCAAAAATAAGTGGAATGGAACAAATTTCAAAAAAGGGAAATTTTTTGACACAATTTTAGAAATCACTCACATTGTTCGCATACAAACACACACACAGAAATGCTGGTGTCATGAGGAAAAGAGAAAGGCCGAGGAACGCTGGGCTAACGGATGGAGGGTGGGGGGAGTCATTTTGAAAATGAGTATTAGAAGTGCTGATTTTGTGAAGGAAAGGGAAAATTTATATAAAAGTAGAGATAGCCCGTGCAACGCCGGGCCATGCAGCTAGTTAATTATAATTTTATTAGTATTCATTTTATTAACATTCAAATACTGCTCCTTGAAATTCACATTTTCTTCCAGTCTAACAGTATCAACTGAAGTTAGAACATCATAACTACATTTCTTCCCGCTAAAAGAAACAAATACAGAGTAATACGAAGCAAATTTAAAATGATTTGTCTCTCACGGAAGAAAGGATTCCAAATATTGAGTCCGGATCCCAATCATGCCTGGCTTCAAAAACAGACAGAAAACAACGGAGAAAAAGGTGTTTAATACAATAAACGCACGACTGACACCCAAATTAAATTATTACGTTTCTTTATACAAGCAAACAGAGCTTTTTCAAAAAATTCTTAATTACGCTTTGATTCTCCCCCCTTTTTTTATTGTTAATCATCGAAGCTTGCTACGTTTCTTTAATTGTTTTATTTCGTTCGAGCGCAGATGTTTCCAAATTCGGAAATCTCGAAACTAATTAGTATCGATAGGAAGTTTTCTTTTCCGGAAATACATTCTTCGTCAGGTTTTCTTTTCTCAATGGTAAGGGAACAGAGGGGTGTAATATGCCCCATTTGGGGCGCGAAATTTTAATTAAGAGAGATTAGACGGCCGCTTTCGGAAGCGTGACTTGATTTTTGCGGATCCGTGTGGCCCGTCAAGTTCTAATTTGTGCTTTTCTTCATGCTGCTGCAATAAATTGCCACTCTTTAATTTCACTTGACGTTCAATTAGCGACGGGTTTACGCTCTCCAACTATTCTCTTTGTTCAAAATTAAGAACTAAGTGTCAGAAGAGCTCTTCGATGCCTTAATTGTTAAGTGCGACGGCTTAAGTGGTTCGTTTTGCTATTTTCTCTACGTTTTAATGCTTTAGGATTTTTAACGGCGTGTGTTTTTACTGGTCTGGTGCCTTTGCTCTTAGGGACTGTTGTCCTAAATTGATTAATGTTTGAAAATTGTTTTAAACTCCCTCTGGGCATATTCCTCCCTCCTTTTTTTTAGTGAGTTTTATAAATTTTTGAAACAAGGGGCTTAGTATCTTCACTTATGCTCATGTTGAAAAATTGGGTAAATTTGTTAAGGATGAAGGATTTTATACAGTGTTTAAAATCAAGTAGATTAACTAAGAAAATTCTCTTTGGATTTTTGAGTTTTTCATTTTTAATAACTTTGAAATTATTAAAGTTTTTTTAACACCCTTTTATAAGCTTCACTTCTATGTAACGGAATCTTTGAACTCAATTTTTTCTCACTTTAAAAGGTCCGATTAATTCGAAATTTTGCGCACTTGTCCAGGACCGATGACAATACAATAATTTAATAATTTTGTTCCATTGCTCTAATCAGGATTAACGAATTCCCATTTTCATAGTTCCCATCCCGCATCTAGCGACTAATTTCACATCCTAGTTCCAGATTTGGCGAGTAAAAGATTAAGTTACAACTTAGTTTGATTAACTATAAAAGGGTGTGTGTTTTTTTTAGTTTTTTTAAACTGTAATTTATTATTGCTGTGTTGGTTATTTTGGTTCCATAATCGTTTAAAAAAATGATTTCTCAAGTCAAAATTAGCAGCAGAATTCTTTTTCCTAGATAAAATTTGAGGAATTAAAATTCGATCGATGTAAATTTTTCTATCATTGCTCCATATGCATAAAATTTTGAGAATGCTTTAGAATTATTCAATTGTAAAAAATTGATCATTGTTGCATAGTTTTAGCATTATGCCATCATTTGATTTATTGTGTGTAGATTTTTTTACCCTCCTCCTTAAAAAAAAATTTTTTTTTTGAGAAAAAGAAATCAGTTCTGTTCGATAGTGAACGAGATTTGGAGGGTAGAAGGGATGTGCTTTTTAATGAATATAGTAATAAGTTTTTAGAATAATAACATATTAGTTATTCTTAAATGATTTTTCAGGAAGTATATTTAATACAGTGATATGCTAAAAGAACTGACAAAATATATTTTAAAAATTGAAAGGTCGTTAGAATACCAACTTGCGGAGGTCGCACTGTTTTTTTATAGTAAAAATGAGCTCTCCTTGTATCTCTTTATTTTGTATTTATTTTTATTTGATAATAGTATTGGTATACCGTTTGTGCACACTATATTTTTAAATATTATCAATGGTAGGTAGTTCGAGTGTCAATTTGAGTGTTTTGGTATAAACGAGTAGAGAGATAGAAATTTATTCTCTAAATTTGACCATGTTTAATGCAATTATCCCGTCTCTTAATTTTTTAGCGAGAATTATCACTTTTGAATACAATTTTTCTTTGATTGAAGTATACGTTGCAATTTGTGTGCCACTTAGTAATTATAATATTAGAAATATAGTAAATATGTATGTACCCGTGCATGCCTATAAATACTTATGCCCTGGATGCAGTGTCAAGTTTCCAACAAGCCATGGGCAGGATTGATGTGAGCAAAGTAATAGTCTTAATCTTTGAAACAATAGATTGTGTTGGTTCAGTGTGCGGTTGATCTTATCTTTTTAAGCGAAGTTAATCTCCTTTCGGCTTGTCTTTTACGCCGTAATGACGATTTATAATTTAATAAATAAAATACATACAAAGGGTAGTAAATGGAAAAAGTGAAAATCTGATATAAATGCATGTATTAGAAATGTTTTATTCTCAAGAAGACATTGGAGAAGCTGAAATGTTCTTTTAGTCAAATTCCATGATTAGTCCAACTGTCCAGGTGAGCACTCATCCTTTTATCCATTATTCAAGCGAAAGTGACTCATTGTGCTTTCCTGCAGTGAGTAAGCGAGCCAGCTAATTGCCGAATTTGCGATCGATGCCTTTGTATCCAACCTTCATCAATCCCATCCTCACTTAATCAATGGAAAGCACCGCCAGAGGGTGGCTTCCTCCATCCTTTTTTTTCTGTCACTTCGCCGTGTCCCTGTGGTGCTTTTCTGCTACTGCCACCCCCTAGGATGTTCGACCGAGCGCTAAATTGCTTGTTTTCCCATGGAGATTAGTGTGTTGTTTCAAGCTCGCATCTAAATTAAGGTCTTTTAGTGGGAGGATTATGCAGAAGAGACCAAAGCCCTATTTTTTAAAACGGGAGATTGAATGCGAAATTTAAGATACCTAAGCTGGAATTGAACATTCCAAAGAACGTTCGGTCAGAGTAAGGGGCATTCGAATACGTGTAGGGTTTGATTAAAAATATTTCGGAGAACTCATTAGAAAAGCATGTTGGTTTTTTTAAGTTAGTGAATAGGATTAAAATTAGGTAGTTTTATCGTATATTTTACTTACTACGTGTCTTATGTTATTGTTCTACGCCTTCCTGGTTTACATACGCATCTTACGATACAATTTTACAAGAAAGGGAATAGCATTTTTTATTCACGTTAGATATTCCCTTAAATAATCAAGTGGAATTATTTTTTTCTATAGGAATGTATAACTGACGTTAATTTTTTTTAAAAAAATTGAGTTCCATCAGTTACATCTAAAAATTTTTTTGTAGCCATGAGACCCTTTGCAGAAATAGGTCTTACCACCGATCCTTTTAAGTAGACAGATCATTTTTAGTAGTAACTCGTAACAAATAAATATGCCTCACACAATCTCACAAACATACGTACTAATTGACTAATTGCTGCCTTTCCTCTAAGTAATGATGTATTTCAGGTAGTCCTAGGCAGGACGACGGACATGACGCAAATATAGTCTTGTCACTAATGTCAATTAGCAAATATTTTGAAATTCCCAGTTTTTCGGAAAATATGCCCGGGAATAACATGTAACGATTAAAATTATTCAGATCATGATTTTATTGAGGCTGTGTCGAGGCCCCCTACCGAGGCACTGGACCCATGCCGTAAAATGTCCCTTGTTTCTATTAATTTATTTCCATTTATGAACTATTGTTATCTTTTTAATACTAAGCTTATTTGAATACACAAGTGTGTTGGAGGTTTATATCATCACTACATTCTTTATTGCGAAAGTAAGGTGTATAAATTACTTGTATAAAGTTAATTTTTCAAATTATAAACTTATTCTAAAAATAAATCATTTCATCAGTGCATTGAAAAATTCTCCTATATAATGTGCTATAACTAAGACACAAACAAAAATCTCATACGTAACGTGAAATAAGATATCCATAGTTAAGGGGGACACAGTACGATTCAATTGACAAAAATCGGTCAAAAAAATCAAATCTAATTTTTTTAATCTATAAATTATTTTTTTATATACTTTTCTACAAACTCACAAAATTAGAAAGCTCTAAGCTTAAAAAACGCAGAGTTATGATAAATTGTACGCTTGTTTTTATTCACATTTTAATGGCAAATCAAAACTTTAAACTGTGACTTATCTCAGAAAGATAAAATAACTAGTTTGTGTCTTCATTTAAAATGCTAAGGCTTTTTTCTACTGTGCTTAATACTTGGAAATTTTTTTCACTTGTTGCTAATAGTACATGGAATAAAAGTTGGTATGCATTTTTCAATCAAAGCAATGCTTAATTTTTAGAAAATAATTGAAATTAGAATTTACACATTTTTTAAGGAATTCTCAACAAGCATCACAAAAAGAAGTATTGTACAAATACCAATGATATTATCACAAAACGCATACCAACTTTTGTTATATATAGTTTAACGTACTTGTAAATCAAATTTCATATATGTACGTCAATTTTTGTAGGAGGAGAGAGAGAGAGAGAGTAGCATTTTAAAATCACTTCATAAGTTTCAAGTTTTTCCCTTAAAATTTAAATGGCTAGCTTTTTTGAAATTTTGAGCACAAAATCTTTTTTACATCATACTTACACATAGGAGTGAATAAAAAAAAATAATGAAAATCATTACATTTTTAAAAAAATTGTGTAACTCGTACCCCCCCTTAAACTGTTAAAATTTTCAATCAATGGAATAAATTTACATTTAATATTTGAGTTTAAATTTAAAACTAATTGGTGTGTGATTATACAACACAATTCTCTCCCAAAAGTTGTTAAATTATGCATAAAATATCAACAGAATAAAATAATGAAGAATTAGCCAATTGAAAGTGATTAATGGATTATGGGTTATTCTTTTATATGTAATTTTTTTACGCCGTACAATAACATATGTACATATAGGTATATGAAATCTGATATCTCGAGATTTTTTTCCCTTTAAATTTTCGTCCAAATGTGAAATTTCTTATCGCACGCATTAGATTACATGTATGCGAATGAAAAATGTTCAGTTCCCTCTGAAAAATAACTTGTTTCCTTATTTAAAGAAACAGCTGAAATTGAATGACGGGGAGGAGGAAATAAGCCCAAATTTTTTGCTTGGCATTCTCGTGGTCGAAGAAGTTAAGCAGAATGATTTCGTTTAGAAGAATAAAAAAAAAATTTTTTTTAAAGAAAAGTTTCCCCATCCTCTTCTGTTTTGTTCATTTATTGCGATCCCCCTCCTTATTTGGAAAGATACAAGAAACACAAAAACTTAGGAAAGCAGAAAAATTCCATTTCTTCTTACATTTTTGTTTTGTTTTTTTGCTGTTGTTCCTAAAAAGAAAACTCAAGAAGTTTGTTCAAATAATGATGACATCGTGTTGGTTGTGGTTTTGTTTGGAAGGAGAAATCATCCTAGAAACATCGTGGGAAGGGACCACCGCTTCTCCAGGTGCTTAGATACCTGATGAGAAACTCCAGAGGAAGGGGAAAATATTGCGAGCTCGGATAAAGGAAGAGAAATTGGCGAAGATGCTTGTCTCTTTTCACGGTGGCAAAGAATTAAGGATGCTTGCTGGCAGAAAATGTTTCCCTCAGTTTATTGGATGCTGGAGAAGAAAAAATTCAAACCAATTTGTGATTGAATAGAGACTGGTTGGGCTCCTGGGATTTATGGTAAATGAAATTCCTCTTTCGCAATGCTTTTTTTCTTATCGACCTGTCGATGGAGACTTGTGAGGAGTTTTCTAATCCTTTACCTAGTGGTATTTGGGCGCTGCAAATTTGATGTTTGCCATTTTGTCGACAAAATTGAGAAATGGACTTGATTCACTTTCTGTAACAATGAGTTTGTTGTTTGTTTGAGTATACAGTGAAGTTAATTAGAGGAACGCTGTTGTAAATCTTTCTTCCCTTAAGTTTTTTGTTACAGGTCATCTTTTATTCTGTTGATTGAATATTTGTACATTTTTTTTGTTCTTTTTTCACTTTAATCTTGTACTTCTGCTTCTTCCAGACACATAAAAAAAGTTATTTCTGTAAATATAATGTTGTATTAAATTACTTGATGAAAGCAGTGCTTCTACTCCAGGAACTTAAAATTTGAAAGGATTTGATTACAGTACCTTGTTACTTTATTATAAGCTATTAAACATAGTTGAAGAATGAATAAAAATATTTATAAATGGTTTACATAATTAGGTTTTGTATTGACGAAGTTGTCGCTCACTCTCGCCCGCGGAAGTGTGAGAATGCAACAAAGGAAGAGACATTATATCAATATAAAGATTTATTATGACTTATCAAATCGCTATCTAAATTCGAAGGTAGGGAAGCCGTTAGACAAATTACTAATTTTAATATCTATAGTAAGAAATTCAATAATTTTCGTGACCAGAACATCCACATAAATTGATCCGTGGTATTCTTCGTCTTGAATCCTGATAATTTTAACGATTGCTATTTTCGTAGATTCAGCATTGCAACAATTGCCAACCCCTCTAACTTCCCAGTTCACTTGACTCTCATTAACATAAATTACGGTTCCTTTACTCTCTCTCTCTGTAAAAGTGGTTTTATAATCATACAATGTCGCCCATCTGGTATAGTAGTTAAACGACGTTGACTGCTGTGCCGTTGGGCCTGGGTTCGAATCTCGGAGAAGACATGGATGTTTGTAAATGTATAGTGTCTTCGCTGCATGAGGGTACTTTAAATAGCCGTCGAGCCGCAAGTCCTGTCGTGAGGTTGGTGGAGAGAAAGATGGGAGGCCCTGACCACCCCGAGAGTATTCTCCCTCAAAATTGGGGTGAAACCGACCTAAAATCGTTCTGTCACTTGTATGGTGCTCAAAGCTACGGATAACGACAGGTGTCACTTAGCCCTTGGCCATGATGAATTTCGTTCGGCCTTGTTCTAGCTTTTGCCGATCAGGTGGCATTAGTAACAACAACAACAACTTATTCACACAATATTTGAAAGATATTTTCCCTCGAAAAGTGCTTATAAAATTTTTACATATGTGTGCCGTTCTGTAATTTTCGTAAGGCTAAGTACCTCTCGTAAAAAAAAAAATCGATGTATTTTAATAAATGTCAAAATATATTTATTTTATTATTTTTTGTGACTTATACAAAATAATAATAAAAGAAATAAAATATAAGTAAAGGTTATATTCTAAATTACATTTACTGGTATTAAGACTGTCTTGACTCATGTGAATGTAAAAATCGGAGCAGCTAAGCACGGAGCAGTGCATATCCCCACCAAATACCGTTTTAACGCGTCCCTCCATCAAACTCTTCCCGTACCCCAGAGGTAGAGGCGTAGCTATCGCTGTATCAGCCTTATTTATCAATGATACGGGGCCCCCAAGCTACAGGGCCGCCATCATGTGTACCTACAGTCCTACTAACAAGGTTCTCTTATCTAAAAAAAGGGGCCCCGAAAGAATTTTGATACAAGGCCCACTCAGAACTAGCTACACCAGTGCCCAGAGGGTACGCGTACCACACTTTGAAAACACTGCTTTAGGGGATTAGTAGGAATCACGAATAGAACTCGTTACAGGCTGTGGCATTAAATTTATTTTATACAAGATTAAGATTTCTATTCACTGCTGAAGGAAACAGAATCGAATCTGTAATTGCAGATAACGAAATAAAACAAAGATGAGAGAATATTTGGGTTGATACGGTGTACATCAGGGTGGATAAGAATTCCCCCCCCCCAAAAAAAATTTCGATACCTACCTATGCGGAAAAGGTGTTTTTATAGTATATAGATGAAAATAAATTAGTTTTTATGTTAAGTACTGCTGCAAGGGTATTGAATTTTAGGTATTTGAGCTTTTTTAATGATAAATTGTCAGTTTTTTGTTAAAACGCGAAACAGGCATTTTAGCACTTTTAACATTACGTTGAGAGAACACATATTAAACATTTACAAGATTAAACATCAGAGACATTTAACAGATTCTTTTGTATTCAGTTTTTAATAAAACTTACTGCTAAAATTACTGTGTGCGATAAATCGAAGGACGGAAAAAAACTTGGGTCGTACTGATACGACAGTGCAGGGAGAGATAAGAGGAGTAATGAAATGTTGCAATGTACATTATGCTATTCACTAAGTGCTCATTTATATAAAATATGATCATTTATGGTTATTTATCTAGTAGAAAAATAATTTAATTTTGAGTCTAAAAAATCTTCGAACCAAAATTAAGTCTTTCCATTTATTCGAAAATTTACAACCCCTTTATGGCAGTATTAGATTTTTAAATTTTTAAAATTATTTCGCTGTTTATCTCCATACCATAGAATATCTTTTTCGCCTAGGTTGATTTCAGCTAATGACAATTTTTATTCTCCATATAATCACACACGACACTCCCAGTGTACATATATTCTATACGTATTTTTATGAAGGAAAGAATGATTTATATAAAAAAGAAAAAGAGAAAATGGTGTTTTAAAAAATTACCCGCGCATTATTAATTTGAATATATTTACATCAATTAAAAATGATTTTCTTCAGGTTAATTGTTTTTATCTTTATTCTAAAATAAATTAAATTTAAAAATTGTGTTCTTTAAAATGGAAAAAGCATTTTTTTTAATTATTGTTGTATATATTATGTTGAGAGATTGTAGTACACTTATCTTTAAGTCTGTGTTAAATCAATTCATTTGACATGCATTTTTATAATTGTCAGTTGCATAAACTGGTAAAAAATGTGTTTTTATGATTACAACTTGATTATAACATGAAACCATCCCAAAGGTATCTCATGTCAAGTGTTTTTAATCTTAATTTAATCCAATAAGTAATCGGTTTATCTTCCTCTTTACAAAAGAAACAAAAATCAGTTCCTTTTTTTTTTCCTTGTTGAGATTTCGAAGAATTCTTCTCGCAAACTCATCGTGTTCTAAACTTATCTCGTTACCTAATAACTTTAAAGCAAAAATAAATACCTACGTCATATTTTTCGTTACTTTTCGGCAACTTTAAGGGAAAAGTCGCGAAATTGCATCTCACTTGAAAATAGAAACCTCTTTTTCTGATTGAAAAAAAGCGAAAAGTGTAGGGAAAATGGAAGGAAAAAAAGTGACCGCTTCACACAAGTGGTCACGCGGGACAGATCGGTATACGACAAAGTGGAATTGTGTTTTTCTCCCGGATTTATTCGAACGACTTGGAAGATTTGCTTTTTTTCACTGGCAACAGCTCCAAGTGGTGAAGAAGACATGATAAAAAAAATGTGCTTCGAGGTTAAGTTTTTATCTGTAGCTTGTTTGTTGGTATATCCTTTTGAAAATGTGTCTTGTGACCACTTCTGTTGTAGTTGATAGAGACAACTACTTTCTCACTCGCATATTGTTTTACTCATGTCTCTCTTCCTCTTTTTCAAAATTCTTACTCATTCCTTTACTCAATGGTAGAACGTTTCCGTTGTTGAAACTCTTGCAGTTTCGTTTTGTTTTGCGGAATTACGTGATTGTGTTTTTCTAAAGTTATATATCGTAAAATATCTGTTGAGTGGCCATTGTTTCATTCAAATAGGAATTTCATTGCTGCAATAAGATGGTTGACATTTGTATGTTTTTCAATTCCTACTGTTAGTTCACACATTTCTTATATATATCTTGTTCAAATTTACAATCGTTAATAAAATACTTTTTATTCGTCCACTCAAGTTCAAAAAAATTTTTTTTAAGTAAAGGGTGTTTTTTTTAGAGGTATAGAACTTTAAATTGCAATAAAACAACAATGTATTATTCGATTGACATGAATTTTTTTGTATTCGAAAGATAATCTTGTGGTATTACATTTTAAATATGATTTCTGGCATATGACTGCCTCAGCTGGCTCGGATGTAGTCCAATCTGGACGTCCAATTTTCGATGACTTTTTCCAACAATTTTGTTTAGCGATGAAGCGCACTTCTGGTTGAATGGCTACGTCAACAAACAAAATTGCCGCATTTGGAGTGAAGCTAATCCACAAGTGTATGTCGAAACACCGTTACATCCAGAAATACTGACTGTTTGGTGCGCTTTATGGGCTGGTGGAATCCTTCTTCAAAAACGATGAAGGCCACAACGTTACAGTCAATGGTGATGGGTATAGAGCCATGATTACTAACTTTTTCATTTCTGAATTGAACAATCATGATGTCCAGGAGCTGTGGTTCCAACAAGACAGCGCAACATGTCACACAGCTCGTGCCACAATCGATTTATTGAAAGACATGTTTGGTGACCGCCTAATTTCGCGTTTTGGACCTGTGAATTGGCCTCCAAGATCTTGTGATTTAACACCGCTAGACTATTTTTTGTGGGGCTATGTAAAGTCATTGGTCTATGCGGATAAGCCACAAACGCTTGACCATTTGGAAGACAACATTCGCCGTGTTATTGCCGATATACGGCCACAAATGTTGGAAAAAGTCATCGAAAATTGGACGTCCAGATTGGACTACATCCGAGCCAGCTGAGGCAGTCATATGCCAGAAATCATATTTAAAATGTAATACCACAAGATTATCTTTCGAATACAAAAAAATTCATGTCAATCGAATAATACATCGTTGTTTTATTGCAATTTAAAGTTCTATACCTCTAAAAAAAACACCCTTTAGTTGTAGTGGATGATACTTGATGTTAATACAGTTTTTTCAATTATTAGTTCATTAATTAGGTTTAATTAATAGATAAATAATAAAAAACAAAAATTATAGCCCAACACCATGTAAAAAGGAAAACCGCTCGCTGTGACCTGTTGCGCAATGGATAGCGCGTTGTACTCTTAATCCTAAGGTCGTGTGTTCAAAACCACCAGTGGCGGCCTAATTTCTGATAATGTGATTTTTTACATACTATTTTATTGGAACAATTAAATTTAATTAATGAATAAATAACAGCAAACAAAAATAATAGTCCAACACCCTATATAGAAAGGAAAATGGTAAATTGTAAGGAAAATCGCTTTCTATTTTGCCCCTTAATAGTGTGATTCTGTCATATGTATATACATAAGTACATTAATTTTAATTATTTAATAAAAAGTAAGTAAAATAAACTTTTTCTTTGTTGTCCTAACTAGGAATTGACCTAATTTTTTTATATTTGATTTTTTTTCTACTTTCTACGCTGTTTTTAAATTTTATTTTGAGTTCGGTTTTTAAAAAATTTTCCACATATTGTTTTCCATGTTCTTAATATTTTTCATCCTTCTTGCTCTCCCCCATATATTTTAAATAAGGCATTCATGTGATCACGTACAAGCATTACTTTTATTCATTATTTATTATACATTACTGTTTATGTATTTATTATTTAATATTCGAATTTTCATAAATTATAAAAAGTTCGTCAAATTCTTTTGGTATTAAACTGATATTTGATATTAATTTGATATTTTGATAATTTGCTTTGTAGGTTAAACTATCACCAGAAGTTATTATTTTTTAGTTGTCAATTGACCCAGCTGTACAGAAATGTTTCGTTTGGGAAGACCTAACTTACATTTTGTGTCAGTCATGCTTAGTAAATGTTATTTATCGCTGACTGTATGTAACTCCTCTTGACTCTTATATTTTGTATTTGTTTGCATATTTTATTAAACTAAAGTAGTTGCAATATTATATCAGAATTAGCTACTGTGTTGTTTTATAAACTTATTCGGAAAAATTAAACAAGCTTCATTTTTCATTTAAGACCTTGAAAGAGGGAGAAAATTGTTCTGGTAAATTAAAAGGTTTAAAATAACAGTTTAATCGTCTTTAGGTATAAAATTATTTTATTTATGAAAATTTATTAGAACTGTCAATATTGTAAGATTAAAATAAAAAGAAAGGGGGATAAAACTCTTCATTTTCTTGTCACAACTAGCATTGTAACTTCCATTTTGTACATACAGTAACGCACACAAGGGTTCTCTCCCAAACCCCTTGAGTTTTTTCGATTGATTATAATCCTATGTGCATAGTACGTAAAATTTAATTATTTTTTTATTAATAATTCGTTTTATTAATTAATGCTAATTATTTATTCAATAATTAATTTTTTACCGTTTTTTGTTCCTGAAAATTAACAAAATCAAAAGAGGGGTATTGGGATATGATACGAGAATGGTGGGTTTTCAATCCTGGACCTCTGTAATGTTTCCCACCACGCAGCTGTGAATCGGCTTCTTTTGTGGATGATATGATCACCACGTGCAATGAACATCTGCGCCCTTAAAATATTGCGTGATTTTGTCTTGGACATCTCCCGGCAACCTTTGACACCACGAGGAACCCCCTACTCCGTCCACGAACCGGATGTAACTCGAGGATAAAGGTGCCAGGCGTTACCATTTAAAAGAACCATAAAGAGGATATAGAGAATGAGACGGTTTGAAACATTTCGTACAGATGAGATCCTCCCTAACTAACAATCGAATTTGGACTCTTAAGAAAGTAAACAATGTTTTTGACAAATTCAATGTATGTACTGTAATTAATAGCTGCGACGTAAATAAGCTAATAAATGTCATGCTACCTTTATGTGGGAGACAACAAGGGGTCCAAGACATTTGTCTTTCTTTACATTTATTTTAAACTTAAACAAAAATTAATTAAAAAGGTAGCTATTCTAACAGATAAGTTTCGATGATGTGTGGACGGTAACGCCTGCTCGCGCACCTCAGTTTTTCTTTTTTCTCTAATGTCCAAAAGTTTCTCAAAGTTTTAGTTTGGATTTGCTGCGCATGCGCGCGAAGATAGCGTTGTCTGATGACCATTGGATTTACTGGATGCCACATTTATATGTATTAAACGTCACACAAACCCCTTGAAAAATTCCTGTGTGTGCCACTGTATATATTATTATAGCTTCCGTGCTACGCTTTTATTAGTTCTGTTCCGCAGTTTTCAACTGAAGACCTGATGTGTAATGGGGCTGATGCATGTAAAATCGCGTTCGAGACAAAGTTCTCCCGTAGGCGTGGTGTAGAGCTTGGGGAACGGGTGCCAGCTTAAGTATCCTCTTCGTTACTTGACCATGATTCAAAATTGCGAGGCTCGCCGCCTATAGCTGCCATGAGTTTGAACCCGGCACCAGTGAAGATCCACTGTGTAGGGGAGCGATGCACGTTAAAGCTGTCGAGAGCTCAAGCGTCATACCATTGGTGTGGTAGTTAGGAGAGAGGGGTACCAGCTCAAGTGTCGTCCTTGTCACTTGATCATGGTTCAAAATTACCAGGTCTGTAGCCAAAAGCTCTCGAGTGAGTGGCTGGACAGTGCGCCGTTAATATTCACTCACTCACTCGAGACCCTTAGGTTCTCCTGTAGGCGTGGCGTAGAGCTAGGAAGAGGGGGTACTCAAGTATCGTTTTCGGTACTTGACCATGATTATTGAAAATTACGAGGTTCGCTGCCAATAGCTTCTAAGGGCGTCCTAAATTAAATTAATCTATTCGCAGGTTTCCTTTTCATAAATTCGCTTAAGTCTCTTTGTATAGAGTTCCTTCGCTCTGTTTATTATTGAACTCGGTATTTGTGTGGGTAGACTGTTTTGTCATCTGTTCCAAATTATTTTTTTTTCCCCAACAGTAGTTTTTTTTTTTTGCTGTAGTGTGCTAGTATATATATGTACATGTCTTTGAAAAATACGACGTGTTTATTGACGGTGTGAAGGTTGTGCGTTGTAGATTCTAAAAACACGTTTAAAGATGGTGCTCTTTCTGTTTAGTTTTGAATCTTCAACGAGATATCCTTCAATCGCCAGTCAGTAAATGACTGTCAGAAACGACACAAAATATTGATGGGTTTAGCTAACAGCGGATGTTGTTGCTTACTTTTCCTTCACTTGAATTTTTTATGGGCTCTAAGAAAAACATCGTTTGCTATCCCTCGAATATCCTGTTTAAAATGCTTTTCATTCAACTTTTCTTTTTTGAGTTTACAGCTTTTATCTAATGTATTTTTATGCTATCTGTACACGCTGCACGTTTATATGTATTCGTAGATTCATTATTTTCAGTATTCGATAGATAATTAAAATGGACGAGTTCTAGTTAAGTTAGTTCTAGTTAAGTTCTAGTTCCTAAGTTAAGAGTTTTAAAAATTCCAAATCCGCTAAGCAGTAGATCTGTTTTCACCGGATTACTTAAAAATATACTTAGGGGAAGAAATGCAATTTATTTTTATAATTGCCTCATTTATATTTTGAATATGTCGCGTTTATTTTTAATTTGTGCGTGTGTATGAATTAAATTCTTTTATTTTGTTCGTTGTTTTGTTGGTGTTTTAATAATTATGATTTTAGAATAAACCAAAATAAGTCACTAAGGCAAAAACTTGTAAAGGGATATTTTTCAAATGTTGATCATAGATATTTGTGACTCATTACATAATGTCTGCTTTAAAATTTTCAAAGCTCAAGATTTCTTTCTCATCTTCACGCGAGTGTAATAATCGTTACTTCTCTGTCTGATTGGCACTAACTACCTCTAGCAACTTATTAAAAAAATTGATGATGGAAGGTAGAATTGAAAAGAATTCCGTATATTTCTTTTAAAATGAAATTTTTAAATTAGGAATGCATAGGGTATGATGGAATTATATCAGAAAGAATATTTCTTAAATACAGCTATGTTAAGTTACAGTTCTTTTAACTTGACAAAAAGTATTTTCAACTACTTTGAAAGGAAATGTTCTAAAAAATATATATATATTTATTCAGTAATATTGGAGTACGGTTTTGTAGTAAATTGCTACGTTTCTAATAAAAATATGTAGAGACTTGGAAGAGTCCAGTTAATTGCAACTTGTCTTATTATTAGATTTCGTAATAGTTGTGTCCTAATGACAATACTTCATGATACTAACTTGCAACCACTCCAGCCTAATAAAAGCTTCAGTCTAGTAAAATACTTTATTAAAACCTAACACCTGCTATTCTTAAGGATTAGCACAATAATCAAAAGACTAAAGAAAAACAGTCTGTTAAGTCGGGTGAACTTTAGCAATACGATCTCTATTCTGAGGAACAGCATATTTCAACATTGTTCATTGATCCTTCTGGAGAGTACTTGCACTCGAATCTTCCCATCCGAATGAACAAGTAATCCAATCATTGAGAATACGTAAGGCAAATACGATAGCTCTTGAAAGAATAAGTGATATCCCCAGGGGCGCTTTTTAGATTTACACAGATGGAAGCAAATAAGATAAGGATTATTCTGGATAAGGAATTAATATTAAAGCAAATGACTTGTTCCTTTCAAATTAATGACTTTCGACGATTCTATTGCCTCTTGTCAAGAATGGATTTGTCTTAACTCCGAAATTTCATTCAACTGGTACATTAATTGGCATAGTATGCAAAACAAAGCCGAAGTGTTTATTTTAAATTAGTTTTAAGCAGATGTCTTTGTCGCTGGAGATTAACCTAAAGTGGATTCCTTCCCATGTTAACAGAGGGGATAGCGACTAAACATACATTAGCTAAAAGGGTGAGCGTTAGCCATCAGTCTCCTTCATCATCTGACTTTTTTATGGTCTTGTATTTCAAAGTAAAGTTTGAAGACAAGACCACTTGTACCTTTCCACTTGAGCCACCATACCGAAGGTTTCCTGGCCTTTCAATATGCCAGGCAGTTATAAACCATTAAACGTCTTTGTTTTTTGGCTTATTTCCGTAGAACCGTCTTTTATAATCTGTATCAAATGTTGCATTAGACGAGCCTTCCATGACCATATCCTCATGCAAATGGAGCTTTTCAAACAAAATCTTATTTTCAACCCACTATTGATTGTGTCATTTCTTCGGGTATGCAGTATCATGGAGATTTAATCTAACCCTGTTGGATTTGGGGGATTTATCTAACGTGTAAATATTTTAACGTATTACAAATTTTATATTTGAAGGTAATCAGTTGATCACTGCCATGTTATTTTCACCAATGATTTAACATGCAGAACTTAAATTTATAAACAATGTATGCTTATGGATTTGTCTTTCTGAACTCATTCGAGAACACCAACATTTTATTATATTGCGATTTTATTTTAATATTATTTACTCGTATGTGAATTGGACTTGTAATAAAAAATGTAATAATTATTATAAATAAATTTAAAAAAATATTTATGAAAAACTGTGAAGGTTTAGGTAATTTTTCAACTTTATATTTTTGAGTAAAGGAAATTTATTATAATTTCTTGCAAAGAAAAAAAAAACGTTAGAGACATTTTTGTTTGTTTCGAGTATTTCATGTAGCCTTTCCTGGAAGAGAAAAATTTCAACGAAAATGGATTTCGGCAGTCAAAAAGCCAGGATCTCATTTCTCATACATAAACTGCCAGGCGCAAAGTACATCCCTTTTTCAACCATTCAATTTTTTCCAAAACAGAAATTCAATATTAGTTTTAAAAAGCAAAGGGTGAGAGAAATAATAATAAAAAAAAGATCCCTCAACCCTTTTATTCTGCACGCTATCTAAAAACCACAGCAGAGGAGGCAAAAAATCGGTCTACCCATCGACCCATGGAATGTCTCCTCCAAAAAGAAAGAATTTATCGGAAACGGGGCTTTTCTTGTTGCGATTTTGTGGCTTTTCTTCCTCTTTCTGAGCGGCGACTGTTGAGATCTGACCACTCTTCTCTTGACAAATGGGAACAATGAGATCTTTTCATTTCTTCTCGCATCATTGACTCTTCTGGAGTGAGTTCTTTGGGTGTCGCCGAGCCTCCCAATGTCGTCCATCACTGTCGCCACCAAATTGGACATTTTTCTTCCTTTGGAGATGCCCAAAGTGTTTTCTTTTCGTATGTCACTGTTTGGATCTCGAAATCCATCCCGAATTCTTAAGGAACCTACTTCAACAGATGGCTCACTATACTTATGGATCGCTTTGGATAATTTATGTCCGGTCTTGTCGCAGTAGCATTGTATTCATTAGTTTTCTTACTTGACCTCTGTGTTTGCTTGTAAAGGGTGTTTTTTGAGAGGTATAGAACTTTAAATTGCAATAAAACAACGATGTATTATTCGATTGACATGAATTTTTTTTATTCGAAAGATCATCTTGTGGCATTACATTTTAAATATGATTTCTGGCATAGGACTGCCACGGCTGGCTCGGATGTAGTCCAATCTGGACGTCCAATTTTCGATGACTTTTTCCAACATTTGTGGCCGTATATTGGCAATAACACGGCGAATGTTGTCTTCCAAATGGTCAAGCGTTTGTGGCTTATCCGCATAGACCAATTACTTTACATAGCCCCACAGAAAATAGTCTAGCGGTGTTAAATCGCAAGATCTTGGAGGCCGATTCACAGGTCCAAAACGTGAAATTAGGCGGTCACCAAACGTGTCTTTCAATAAATCGATTGTGGCACGAGCTGTGTGACATGTTGCGCCGTCTTGTTGGAACCACAGCTCCTGGACATCATGATTGTTCAATTCAGGAATGAAAAAGTTAGTAATCATGGCTCTATACCGATCACCATTGACTGTAACGTTGTGGCCTTCATCGTTTTTGAAAAAGGATTCCACCAGCCCATAAAGCGCACCAAACAGTCAGTTTTTCTGGATGTAACGGTGTTTCGACATACACTTGTGGATTAGCTTCACTCCAAATGCGGCAGTTTTGTTTGTTGACGTAGCCATTCAACCAGAAGTGCGCTTCATCGCTAAACAAAATTCGCTTATGAAAATCGGGAACAACGGCAATCTCGTTTTGGGCCCATTCGACGAATCTACGCCTTGCTTGATCATATTTAAAATGTAATGCCACAAGATTATCTTTCGAATAAAAAAAAATCATGTCAATCGAATAATACATCGTTGTTTTATTGCAATTTAAAGTTCTATACCTCTAAAAAAAACACCCTATATTATGATTCACCGACACACACACTGCGTTTATTTTCTGAATTAAAATATTCTATCTAAAACTGAAAATTTGGAAGAAATCATTTTACGAGTTTATTGTAACTGTATGCCTGTGTGCGAGTTCACGCGCGTACATGATTTAATATAGAGGAGAATCGGGTATTATATATGAAATATCATTTACATTTCTAAAAATAACTTCACTGGTTTTTGATAATAGTCTCTCCAAGACCATCATGGATATATACTATAAATCAGAGATTGTAAGAAATTATCACTTGTCAAAAGAAATAATATTTATTTTGTTATAAAAAATTATTTTAAAGAAAAAATATGATATCACTGGTGGGTATTATGGAATAGGTAGTTTAAAATATTGGAAAATTAATTAACCCCCCCCCTAAATCATAGTTATTTTTAGCATAAAGACCATATTTTTAAAAATGCATGAAAGTCATTTCTGCTTTGAGTCTATTTACAAAAGTCACACAAGTATAATATTTCTCTGCTCCAGTACAATTAAGGTGAGCCCACAGAAAACCGTTGAAGCATTACATCCAAATTTCTCCTCGTTTGTCTTCGGAGAATTTTCCGTTACAGAAGAGTTATTTATGTGTTTATATATATATTTTCTGGTTCTTTAGTTGATGACATGAAGTCTATTACAAGTGATACATCAGAATGGGGAACGATTCATTGCTGCTCCTCGGGTATTATGGAATACCTAGTATTCCATAATACCCCACTCGTCATCTTGGAAAATGAATTTTTAAACTGAAGGACCAAACATTGTCAGCTAAAAAACGACCACAGTATTATTAACTGCAATTCCTTTATTGTACGTTATGGTTGACTTTAATGTCCAAGTCATATGTGTGCTAGAAAGTTAAAATGTTTGAAGACTTACTTGTGCGCGCGCGCAAAAACTTTTTAGTTCAGTAGTGAGTGGTATGGCAACAAGAGTTCTCAACTCTTATTGCAATGCTTGATGGGAGTCTATCTTCAGTAGATCAAGGGTTTTCCACGCTTTAGCAGCAACAGAGCTGAAACCTTGGTATTCCATATTACCCGACTATTCCATAACACCCGACTCTCATCTATTTGTACTATAGTAATCTATTATCGCGGTAGAGCTGAGTGCTCTCAAGATGCAAATTCATGGCCTACGTTATTTCCATCGAGTCATAAGTTTGAATTCTGGTGCTACAGCATATTCGTCAGATGCGCTTTAAATCGAGGCCCAGAGGTTCAGGTTGATATGACATGAAAGTTTGGATGGTGTGTTTTTTTTTGTATTGTTTTTGGCACTAAGCGTGGCTCAAAATTCCCGTCATCACCAAAAGCCTTCTTTCACAATGAAACGTTATTAATCAGTCTTCAATCAAGGAATGTATTTATAAACGTAAATACTTTTTAATGTTTAGGTTCTTTTCACTTATCGCCTTCGAACATTATTTGAATATTTATGTAGGATGTTCATTTATAATTGCGAGCTTGGCGCATTTGCAACTTTGAAAAGGAAAAAAAAAGCGTTTACACATTGCTTAGAAATCGAGATATACGTTTTGCTTAAATCTTTAATGTATCTGTTAAAAATGTGCTTTGTTCTTATGTGTACATTGTATGACATGTTAAACCCCCTTAAATTTTTCAAAAAAAAAAGTATTAAGTGTGTGTGTGTTCGCATTAATCAATGTGATGAAATTTAAAATAATTAAAAATTAATACTTCAATGTTTTTGAAATTCTTGAGCACATAAATTATTATTTTAACCGGTTAATTTAACTTAACATTTTATAATACATTTAAGGATGAAATGAAGAATGGAACGCTTTATCCAGATATTTTCTTTTAAATTTACCACAGCGTCTGAATAATCAAGCATTAAATCATGACAGAATTCCTGAACTCCTAACTACCTAAACCCTACTCTGCGGTATTTGGATCCCTGCATTATACACCAACTTTCCCCTAATGCATCGCGGACTTATGTTTACTCAACTCTGATATAATAGGCATTATCTGCTGGCGCAACACATGGATCTCAACGCAATATGTGCTTTGCCTGCGATCTTAGTGAAAACCTTTCCAAATCGTCGTCGGATTCACTCGCCAAATTAAATTTCTGTTGGTCGGATGGTGGCGGCCGTTCTCTGAGGGCGTAAACAACTTGTTTTATGTTTATAAACGTAGGTTGCGATGGCACCCTTATTTGAACAAGAGGCTTGACTTTAAACCCCAGTCTCAAATGATCGCGCGGAGCGATCGTCGTCAATATCAGCTGTTTCTAATTAGAAAGGAATTAACGGTGATAAGCCCCTGCATCTCGCGTGAACCATTTTAATCTGGAATTGGAATGGCATGCCCTTTGTGGGATTGCTGGGGGAATGGGTGTTGTGCGATTGAAAACTCAGCATTCTGTTCTGAAGTTTGGTGAGGGGGCTTTAAGGCTCGGTTTGGGAATGAATTTGCCTTGTTTGATGTAATTGCCCTTTTATAATGAGTGCCGGAATTTTGCATTGTAAATGAGGTTGTGCGTGGAATCTTAGAGAAGTTTTAGAAAACCTTCGTATGGAATATGTTGGTGGTGAAATGTATTATGGGTTGTTTCCTCTAAGGCTTATTCTTTTCTTAGTTCATTATAATACTGTCTTGTATAAAGCATTTTATAAATTCACAACCTTTTGTTAACTGATATTTTCAGGAGTTAAGCCAAATTTTATTTCTTGCATCAGTCTATATGTATTGTTACGAGCTCGTATTCTAATGCATATTATTACTTTAAAGGTGATGGTGGAATTAAATTTGTATTATGTAAGATGGAAAATGATAAATAAATATATCTATCATCTTATGTACTGCTTTTAGCTGTCAGTAATTCTAAATTAGTTTGTGCAATCGATTCTTTCGAATTCCGCTTCAAATAAAGAACTAATTATGCGTCTCAGTTGTTCTATTGTTTCAGTAAAGTGTATTGAAATTAAACTTATTTTGATATCAAGAAATTTCATCTTGAAAATAAGTTAATACCGGATAATAATTTTCAAATTCATTTTTTAAATCAGCCTAATTAAAGTTTTCATTTTACAGCATTCAAGAAAATATTTTAATTTACAATTCCCTAAAAGACAAATTTAAAGGTTTTAATTACAAATTGTTTTTGAAAAATGTTTTATAATCTTGTAAATAATGGTCTATCTCTTATTGCTCATATTGTATTGCAGTTTTATAAAAGGGCTTAACGCTGTATTGTTTTAGACCAACTATTGTTTAGAAGCTAAAATAGTTTAGATTTATATTTTCTTAATTTCCCTTGTGTTAATCTTGAGAAATATGGTATTCACAGTGTACTAACGGTGAATTTACCTTTTCTATTTATTTATGCTCATTAAACTTTTAGTGTAATAATTGAACTAAACAGAAATAATACAATTCTCTCTATTTCTGTGTTTTAGAAAACAAGTTTACTCTTCATTAATGTATGTTGAATTTCAGCTTTTCAAAAACATGTGGCAGCATCCTTTCAGTGAATACAAAATAACTGACAGCTCTAGAACAAATTCGCAATTGAAAAGTATTTTTCCATTCAATAAAACTCAATATATCATCCACAATCGAGCACTTTGAATTTTCTAAACTACTATTCTAACAATCGTTGTTTGGTATTGACAAATATTTAGTTTTCACAAACAGAAACCGTCCATGTATTACGCTTGCAAATCTCTGCTGCCTATTAGCTTGCAAAGAATGCGTGTATTCTCCCGATAATTCTTTTCAGAGTGCGCTTGCCAGTTGTTTGCTCTCAGAATTATGAAAGTGACTTTACATTCTGTTGGTAATCAGCTTTATCTATGCGAATTTTAAATAATCTTCTTAACAAATAATGCAGCGTATAAACAAAACGCGAAAGTATGCATTGGTGGAATTAATAAAGTTGAGTAATATTCGGTTATGAGAGAATGAAAATTCCTATGGACTAGCAGGAATTTGATTCTAAAATCTAGTAAAACTAACCTAGGGATAAAATGTTTTTAAAAAATGGCCACAAGACACAATTATCGGAAAGCTTTTATATTTTAAAAATAATTCTTTTATGCTCCTAATGCAAATTTACCATTTTGTTTTATCGCATTTTTTGCCCTTAAGCTCTTTGCTTCAATAAGAACAAAAATAATTTTAGAATGCACTTATTTTAAAATTTAGTCGCATCTGAGATAAAAGGTTTTTCGCAATATTTGTTTCTTATTTTTCCGAGAGGGTTTTAGAAAATAGGTTCAACTAATGAAGGCAAAAAAAAGATGTTCCCGATTGTGTATTTCTTTCTTTTTTTTAGAGGAGGGTTTCATTATAACATAATGCTTATATAACATTAGTGGTGTTTGTAAAATTTTCTTTAAGTACGTCCAGATTGGGGTATTCATTAATATTGGTATTTTAAACAACACTTTTAAGAGGAAATTTGTTTCTTGAGTAGAGAGTCCGAACTTCCTGAATCCCCATGTATGCGGTTCATACATAATTTGCATATGAATTCAAAATTATACCTTTTTACCGCCTTGTGTTTGGCACAATGTGCCTTATGAAAGTTCAATAGCATTATTCTATTAAGTACTATTAGGTAACAGTTTTTTTATATGTCTGATTCAAAACCATTAAATTTATGTTACTTTTTAAATCATTTTAAAATTATATTTAAGTTAGAACTCAATGCAAAATAGAAAAAATAAAATTAATGTTATTTCCTTGTTCGAAAAGTTCCAAGAATCACACAAATTCCACTTTGAAATGGATTTATTGTACAGGAAGTGATTCAGATTTCGTATCAGTGTTTTCTGAATACATTAATAATAGATGAATCAAACATCTACATAAATACCATATCAGATACGATCGTAGCAGTTTTAGTAATAAGCGACTAGTCATGTGACATAGTATTATTCACTTTTACATATCCAGTAATGCGACCTCTTTCTGACTCATCTTGATTTGATTTACCGAATGATAATCTATCACTTTTTAAGCTTGGGTGTGAAACTTCCATCATCATTAACACGATTTTTCTAACACTTTTCCTTGAAATGCATATGCTTGCTTTTTTGTTGGAATTCTTTTTATTATATAGTTCGGAATTTCTTTCTTTGAGCTGTTTTTTTTCTCTCCTCTTTTTGTGTCATGGATATGGAACAACAATTCTCTGTTTATTTTTTATATACCTGTCATAACGTTAAACTTTTTTTTTGTACATTCCAATCGCGCATGGTGTCAACAACTTATTTGCGAGTAAAAGTATTGGCGTTGGTATGCAACTTAATCTATCAATGTGTGAAGTCCGCTGTGATGGTGGAAAAACATTTACCGTAAAGAATTGCCATCAATTAATTGGAATGTAAAGAAAGTTGTTGGAAACCTAAACTAGTTTTTGTTAATTTTGTGAAATATCTTTATTAATGTACTGCTGTTAGAGATCTTTACGAAATGTTTGTCTTTTTAATGAAACTTTATGTAATAATGTTTTTAATTTTTAAATATTTTTTTAATGTTTTGACTGAGTACATTATTAAAAATGTTACCAGATATACCTCTATAAAAGTTTGTGTTTTGGGGATCCAATACTCGGAGGCATCTTAAAACTTCTTGATACTTGGACCCCTATGCAAAAGGAAGCCCCGCTTGCAACCTTTTCATCGAAATTAGTGTACATACATGTAAATTTCTACAAAGTAATCCACAGTATAAATTTCATTTTTTTAAGTTTGCAAAATCTTTAGTTATTTCTTCAAAGGCAACTGTAGGTTCGAGCCCAGTACCACTAAAGACCCGCCGTGTAGGGCAGCGATGCACGTTAAATCTGTCGAGAGCTGAAACGTCCTCCCGTTGGTGTGGTGTGGTAGTTAGGAGAGGGGGGTGCCAGCTCAGGTGTCGTCCACGTCACTTGACCATGGTTCAAAATTACGTGGTCCGTCGCCAAAAGCCCTCGTGTAGCTGAACAGTGCGACGTTAATATTCAATCAATCAATCAATCAATCAATCAAAGGCAACTGTTTGCAAAATCTTTAGTTATTTCTTCAAAGGCAACTGTTCATAATTCATTTTTAAGGGCATGGCAGGATACACTAATGATATATCCGTATGAAGTATATTCCACTGTTGCCAGTTCGAAATCCCCAGTTTTTCGGAGAATAAACCCGGGAATAACATTTGACGATTAAAATTAGTTTCACCATGAGATCTTATTGAAGCCTAGTCGAGAACCAGGTGAGCCCCCAACCTCTTTTGACACTGAAGCCCTGACCCCTGGCCAGTTGACTCATGTCCCTATGAGTACTTCTTTTTTGCCATCAAGTACAGTTTTTACCATACATCTGTCTTTGTTGCGTTTCCTAATGAACTAATAGCACACTTCCTGAAAATTAATAACATCATTCCAAATTTTTCAAAAATATCGATTTATTGATTATATGAATTGTAATTTATCTCAGCACTATAATGACATTCTGAAAGTTGAAAGACCCCGGTAACTTTATTCGGAATTCATTATTCTACAGCAGAGGTTCCCAAACTTTTTTTTTGTCTCATAGACAAACCCCTTGCAGTGGCGCACACAAAAGGGGGGGGGTCCTGGGGGTCCCCCCCCTTGATTTTTTTCCCGATTGATTATAATTCTAAGTATATAGTACGTAAAATTTAATTAATTACTTGTTATTAATGATTAATTTTATTAATTAATGCTAATTATTTATTCAAAAATTAGTTTTTTACTGTGTTTTGTTCTCGAAAATCGACAAAATCAAAAGGAGCATGATACTATATTGGTGAACTTTCGACCCCGGACCCCCCTGAAAAATTCCTGTGTGAGCTACTGATCCCTAGTCATGTTTTTCGGTTGGGTGTAGATCCCCGTCTACCTAAAATTGGATTTTTGCAATTTTACAAATTTAAATGTCTTTTTGACAGCTGGTATAGATCTACTTACTTTAAGCGATTTAAAATTCTAACTGAAGTGAAGCATGATGCTTAAAACTCAAGAAAAACATGCTAATTAAATTAAAATTTAATTGATACATAAAATAATTAAGCAACAAACAAATGCCTTTAAAGGGTGGAATAAATCTGGTGCTTCAATAACAATTTTTCAACATTTGGAATCAATCGTGTCAGTTTTAACGCTAAATCTCCTCGATTAGTAGTGTCCAGACCTTATTCCCTCACCCCTTTCCTTTTTTTGTTTTGGAGTTTGGCAACCACGCTGAAACTCCTCCTCACTAGGAAAAGTAATTAAAAATTTTCTCACGATATTCCATAATTCGTGATAGATAACAGGTAGTCTTTTTAAAGCCAAAATTGCGGACATGAAACTTGTTTTAATAAAATTTATGCTGTGTCACCTTGTAACTGCAAATTTCCCTTAAAAATATTAGTAAATAAATCTATTAAATGTATAAAATCTGATTTCCACTCGACTAAATATTCTTTTAAAATTAAAATAGCATGATTTGGTTTAATGAGAACCACCATCATAGACCTCCATTTACACCTCATGGACCCCCAAATTATTTTTTCACTAGCGTGGACCCCTTACAGGTCGTCATAGACCCCTGGGGGTCCATATAGACCACTTTGGAAATCACTGTTCTACAGCCTCCCGTAGATGCTTACATATTTTGTGCTCATATTTCATTTTAGAGAATATTCTTCACATATCTAATGATTGATTCTGTTTCAGGTAAACCTGTGATATTGGAAGGACCTAGGAATGTCACTGTGTTGTCCGGTTCTAGTGTCCTATTCCGTTGTGCTGTTGGTGGTGATCCCGAACCAGCAGTATCATGGCAAAAAAATGGCCGAAGTTTACATTACGCTGGACATGCCAATTACAGAGTGTTAGAATCTGGAGATCTAAAGCTGGACAACGTAGGGCTTGCTGATGATGGACTCTATCATTGTATCGCTCGTAATGTCAAAGGAATGGATTATTCACCTCAGGCAAGACTGCGTGTTGAAGGTGAGAAATAAAATCAGTATATATCATAAAGTATAGATATTATGTCATGGTGTATAAGCTTTGTATACGAAAATATGAGCCATATTATAATCAGTAATTGGGTTTAAAAATTCATTTTACTGTTTAATAGTAATAATGAAAGAAATTAAAGAATGTATCCACACATGACTGTTGAGATAAGGATAAATAGTTAAACCTGTTTTTGTGCGGTAGATTGAAATCGCACAAAAGACTATCGAAAATTTCATAAATACTTAAATATAACTAATAACTTTGTCGACATATTACAGAAATGTTTTTATGCGGCAGAGAGGGAACGCATAAAAAATGTCGCACTTAAAAATATGTCAATTATTTACGAAATTTATGAGAAAGTACTTTCAAACAAAATTAATTATACAATTTCACATGGAGACATTTTAAAAACATTTAATTTCTCATAGTATACATGGAGAAATTTTCAAAATGCACATACTTAATTCACTGCTACTCATCGTAAGCCAAAGCGTGCATCTTCCTGTGATAAATTAGTTTAAAATCGCTTTCGTCATTTGAAAATACAATTTGAGTTTTTAATTTATTTTTTGGTACCCTAAAATAAATAAGTTTATGTGACGACGGTCGGTTGGTCAGTTGTGTGTGTGCGCTCGTGAACGTCACGATAACCAAATATGCATGATCAAAGCTCTTTTTGAAATTTCAAACTGCTATCTACTTCAAGAAAATGCTTTTTCGATTTGTTGGAAAGCTGGGTTCCTACATATGTTTTATCCTTTCTCAAAAAAACCCGGTTCTTGTCCGCCGTCGTAATCTATGAAGGTATTGATAATGTCACACTGTCATTGTAAGTTTCATCTTCAAACAAGTGCGTGCTGCTAATGCATTGAGAGAAAACAGTTGAGCGTGCATTGTCGAGAGAATGTTTATAACCAATCAATAGAGCATCTTGAATTGCATATGTACATTCATAAAAAACATTGCAGTGGCGACAAAATCGTTGAAATTCATATACCGCATAAAAAAAGATCACAAAAAAAAACCCGCATAAAGAAGGATTTCATGAAACCAGGTTCTACTATGTATTTGTTTTTAAAAACATTAGAATTACAATTCAGAATTTCTTAAGCTGCATTGAAATATTTACATGTATTCCTGTGATGTATTATTATTCGTAAATTATGAGTTATTTATTTTTAAAGGCTGTTATGAGTTATTTTTAAAATTTTTTAAGGCTTAAAGTTCTCACATTTGAAGTTTTTGGAGAATTGGATGCCATCACATTTGTCATTCCTATTTTTTTTACCATGACTCAATGTTCCGAAGTTCGCCGTCCGTAGCTCTTACGTAACATCGAAGTGCGACGTAAATAATCAATTAAATCTGAAAATATAGACTATATAATAAAAAAGTGGAAGGGTAGAATCTTATAATTACCTGACAAATTTTCTGGAAAACGTTATAAAATTGGACCCCAATTTAACGAACCCCTATTTAACGAATTTCGCGATTTATGATTTTTTTTAAATGAAAATGGAGGCAAAACTCTCCCTATTCATTGGCGCTCATAGGAATTTTTCCAAAGGTGGGGGTCCAAGGTCGGAAGCTTACCATTCTCGTATCATGCTCCAATACGCTGCACAACATATTCTTTTGATTTTGTCGCTTTACGGGAACAAAAAATAGTAAATTAATTATTGAATAATTAATAAAATTAATTATTAATAACAGCAGTAATTAATAAAATTAATTATTAATAACAGCAGTAATTAATAAAATTAATTATTAATAACAAATAATTAAATTTTACTCACTATATACGTAGGATTATAGTCAATTGGAAAAAAAAATGGGGGGGGTCCGGACCCGAGGATCCCCTCTTTCGTACGCCACTGCCCCTATTTAACGAATAATAAACCTCGAATTTACAAATTATTTCAATAATGGACAAAAAACTTTATTAACTTGATTTAGAAAAAATTGGATCTCTTTTCAAACGACATCTTTTTTGCCGAAAAAAAAACAACAACCTCTTGTAAGCAGCAAATTTTGACAGCAAAGAGTGCAGTCTATTACATTAAACTTTACAGGTGAGATGAGTCATGAGTGAAACCTACTGTGTGAGTTTTGAATAGGACGGGGAGTTAACTCCTTTATCTCATTCCATTTCACGACGCAGGGGAAATCTTAAGAGCTTTTAGCATTTGCCCTCTTTCTCGATAGAAGCGAGGCTTATTATATGTACGGTTTTACGGAAAAATTTGTTAAGCATGACAGATTGTTGGTAACAGATGCGTTGCGATTTTTATGCAAAATTTGATAATGAAACTCCTATGAAAACTATTGAGTTATTTAATTCTTTATATTGTTTGGAAACTGTGAAAACATACCTCATACAGCAGAATGCAAAGGACGCAGTATTTCTTCTCTACATAACGTCGAAAAAGAACTCCAGTCATGAAACAAAAAGATTGTCAAACATCTATTAGTCATTATTTTATAATTTCCAGTGAACTGGTGCGTAATACTTTCGTAATAGTTTTTTTAGATGCTGAATAAAAAGTGTGTAATTTCTAACTGTGGCTATTTTTTGTGTAGTTCATTATTATAGAATTTCCAAATGTAAGGGCACAAAATATTGTATTGTTTTGACCCCGATATTACGAATAACCCCGATTTAACGAATAAAATGTTCAGTTTCGACGAATCCGTTAAATCGGGGCCCGACTGTATTTTATTAAGCGGTAATCGCTATTTTTTCTTTGAATGTTACCAATAGTCCTTTATATATATATATATATATATATCTGTAATCTGTTATCAATGGAGTTGCTACATAATATGAAATAAGGATGGGGGAAAATAAATGTATTGCTTTTAACGCTTGTTGTTATTTCGCATTTCACCGTAAACAAAATGCAAATATATTTATTTCTTGAATGGACTTTATTTCATTATTAATTTTCTTCGCGTGAAGAATTTCAATGAACTATTCTCGCGTTTATCGCTTGATATAAATATCTATTACGTATTCATCGTTAGAAATAATTTGTGTTCCTTTCCGGGTTTCCATGCAACACATGTAAAAAAAGGCGCGGTCTGATTGCCAAGGGCGTGTATGCGTTGGACCAACAATCTCCGAAAGGAAGACTCCTCCTTCCAGATAAAAACTTTTACTTATTACAGGGCGCGTTCAGCAATAAGTAACAATGACTGTCTCTGCGGAGCCCTGACAATTTGAATGTATCCTCGAAATCTCCGATCTTCCGGCATTGGATTATTGACTTTTTAGTTCGCTGTTTTTCTTTTGTGTGGTGCACGCGAAATGCGGTTGCACGCAAACACCTTGATTTTTCTTCAGAGTGACATCCAAGGAAAATGAAGTATTGCTCTGGTTAAACAAAACAGAAAAAGTTTTGGATATATGTATTTGTGGGCAAAATAGTTTTGCCTTAAAAACAGCACGTGTATTTGTAATGGGTTCCGCTTTACATCACGGATGTTGTGGGAGAACAGATGCCTTAAAAATGATTTCACGTATTTCTTTTTCCTACTTTTTAAATAAACGTATTGGATATTGGTTTTTATGCCCTTTTTTTGTACTGAACGACTGTTCTTCATTTTTCCTCTTTTCAAATTGAAAAAAAAGGGACGTATGACCAGCTTTCTATGTTTTTTATTTTCCTTCTATATTTGCGTTTTATAATTCTCAGCAGTCTGCTTTGCTTTAACAGAAAATGGTCATTTTCGTGAAATTTATCTTGACAAAGGAACCTTAGTAAGCTGTAACAATAGACTATCCGCGAGGTATATCCTCTCTAACTCGGGTTTCTTCAGTCCACCCAAATTGGCACTTAAAGCTAGAACAATACTCCACCACAAAAGAATGACTCTACACAAGTTGTCAACGAGGTAAACGATTATATATAATAGTATATGATCACAGATAATGGTAGATGTTTGTGGACGATATTGCCACCTTAATTCGTGCCAGAACCATATTCTCGTAGCCACTTTTACGGTTCAAGGTTAAGGAGGATTTGCTTCTTGTCTAGTTCAAGAGGATTGCATTTATTCAGTTAAAAACAAATTTATTGTAACCCTTTAGCTTGTCTTATCTGCCTACCGCGTAGTCATTTCTTCTGTTTAACTTTATGACAGTCATTTATTGCAAATCTTTTTTTTCCCATTTCTAATGGGCTGCGGATTGGTGTTTTACCATTGTAGACCCAGTACATTTCCCCGAAGCTGGTATCTCTCTCTTTAGTTCGGCACGACATAGGCGGATACCAATCGCCGCATGTAGTTTTGACGCCAAGTTTCCTTCCTAGAGGGAGGCACCTAAGTTCTCACGAGGGCAACCTGTACTAGGATTTAATTTTGCCGAGAGCATCCAAGTCAGACATTCTAAGGATCTTTTACATACCGTATAATCATACGACATGGTCGCTGTTGATTTTCTTCATCATGAAAATCCACCGACTTGGGCTGGGGTCGAACCCGGAACCTGGGGTGCAGAAGGCCACCCAGCCGGCTTTATTGGAAATCTTGTGGTAACCATTTCGAGTTTGATTCAATGACTTCTTCAGCCATGCTGCTTTCGGATCCCTTCGTGAATCATAATGCTGATCGAAATCTTCACCTCAACCAACAGAAGGCAGTGCCACGACAAACTGTAGGAAATAACAGAATGAGTGCTTATAAACCACACAGGTTTATTGAATGTTTTCTTTTAAAAATTTTCAAAGATACTATGTTTTAATATTGAACTTCTGGAGATTCAATTCAATAAATTCAACAGTGTTACGTTACTGTATTTACTATGTAGCTTACTATTATTTACTATGCAGCTCCAAAGCATGCTTATATAAACAAGCTGGTCCTAACAATGCTGGCATAGTAATAGCAGAGTGAAGAAAGTAATAAGCTTATTCCAAAGCTTTGCCAACAACATATTATTGTGTAGTTTGCATGATATAATTCAATATATTTATTTTTAAAATTTATCTCGTTCTCAATTCAATTGAAATGTTTTTAAATAACAGGGCAAATACAATTAAGAAAATAAAGGAACTCATAAAACACCTTTTGTGTAGTCATTTGGAATTCAAAATGCTAATGGAATAAAATTTGCATGGAAAATATATTCAAAAATATTTCAGTTTACACCGCATATTTTTCATTCAAATTTTCGGATTTTGAAAAGCTAATCAACAGATGTTGTGCGAAAAAGTTGGAAGGCATTGATAAAAAGAAATTGTTCTTAATTACAAAAAGAAAGATGCATGTTCTGCATATGTTACAACGAAGAAATTGTTTTATTATTTTTTTTAGTTTTACTTAAGTTCTAATTAATTACATAGTCAGAATTTGTCTTGAAGATTTTTAAAGATCTCACAAAATGTAGTAATTTACATTAGTATTTCTTAGATATTGGATATGAAATCGTATAATGTTTTTTTGTTTAGAGTATTCCTGTTTCCCCTCTGTAATTTCGGTTATCTTATGATTTATTTAATGTTACTCTTTTTGTATTTTTAACAATTTTCCCATTTATTAGCAAAAAAAAAGAATATTAATAAAACTGATGTGTTTTAATGATGTTACAAAATAGTATAGTTTCTCTTTTAACCCTGTTAATCAATATGTATGATATATTTAGATTTGTTTCGCAGATATATATGATGAAAGTGCATACGTTTTTTCCCTTTTATTTTTCAATATCTGTATAAACTGATATTTTCATTTGGTTGATAAATCTTTCATAACATTGACAGAATATTGTGGCCGAATATCTTTCAGTATTCAACACGACTTTAACTTAAGGACGTTTTTGTATGTTCATAAATACTTAAAATTGCTTATATTTTAAAGCGTAGCAAATTTTGGAATATGTAATGGACTCATGCGTGTGGCTTGTATATCGAATGAATTTTTTTAAAAAAAATAAATGTATGTTTTTATAAAGAAAAAAAGAAAAAAGAACTTTTTTATATCCCGACTTCAATGGATATGAGGAACAAACACACCTAGGGGAAAACGTGTGGAAAAGATATGAAGGTAGATTCGAAGAAGAGTACCGCCTATTTCTAAATATGTCTTGTTGCTAAACCTTCTGCATAATTTATTTATTTGGATTTTATATTTGATTTTGTGGGAGTTTTTCGTTTCTTTTTTTTTTTTTTTTTTTTTGTATTTCGTTTTATTCTTGTTTCGTATCTTGTTATAGAAGCTCGCTTCTTTTGAATTTGTTGCTATTTGAAAGTGTTCGAATCGTCAAAGAATGCATTGCTTTTCCTTGATACTTTTTTTTCTTTCTTTGGGTAGCAGAGAAGGAGTTTGGGGTTTGTTGAATTCTGTTTTGCATTCGCGGCAAAGCTTTTCCTGCCAGTTGTTAGACGAAAATTTACATTGGTATGGATTTTGCGCCTTCTTAACTTTGCTACTACCGGTGTAGGGATACCTTGCGATTTCCGCATATCAAGTAGTCAATGAATTTTGGGGCATTGCCGCTGCCGATATTACATGACTTTTTGAAATCCGAATAAATGTTTTCTATTTCGCTCTCCTGCATAATAACGTCTGCGTATATTTTTGTTAGCATAATTTATTCCTCTGACAGATGCATGCTCAGTTTACTTTTAACATCATATATGTGTATGTTTATGTGCATATAAATTATTATTTATGCGTTTCAAACGTTGTGAAATGCTTCTCATTTAGATATCTTTATTAATGGAAATAATTCAGTATGTCGTGAAAATTATCTCGACAAATTAAAACGGGGAATTTTTTTTAAAAGAAATCTCTGGATTTTTAGTTAAATATTTCGCTTGAATAAAACTGGCAGCAATATTCTAGCACCGTATTTTTTCCTATTTAAACGGTACAAGTTTGGAACCTTTTGAAAGCTTAAGTAGCTTGATCTGCGGATCTGATAACGTAATTTGAAAAAAATTAATTTTTTCGTGTGATATGCACAAGGGATTTTGTCTTTTAAACTTTTTGGGTCGTTTCGATACAATATTTGTACAAAAAATATGCAATTTAGAAAAACAAATGGTGCGCAAATCCTTCAAAATTAGTGTCAGATTCCGAGTTTCTAAATAGTTCGCAAAATTCGCATTCATTCTTTGAGATGTCGAATACATATGATCATCATGTGACGAATTTTTCCTCCTGGGTATGAAACGTAGACCAGTGATCACTTGCTGTTTTTGTATTTTAGCACCTCCCTTAATTTATGATTTGAAAGGGGCCCGTCATTTAACCGATGTTCGAAATTACGAGGTCTATCCCCAATAGTTGGATTATAGCGCAGCGTTTATTACCGCTCAATCATCCTTAATTCGTGATGTGTTGTTCTCGAATTTCACTCTCAAAATTGCCGAGAAATGCCGAACAGCCATACTGCTATTAGAATTTTCAACTAACGTGATCACTTGAAGTTTAAAATTTGACGTAGACAAATTTCTCTTCTTTTTGACTTTCTATATAAAAAAAACGATCACCGTCACATGATGCCACTAAAGATTGGCCTTGTCGAGGGGCTGAAGGATACTAAACTCAAAGTCCTCATGTTGACATGGTGATAGTGGGGTGCCAACTTGGGTGTTGAGCTCTTCACCTGCCCTAGGTTCAAAAATATAAGGTCCATCATCAATGGGCTGAATTCATGATTGTCTTATGACAAATACAATTACGTGTTTTTTATCGAATTCAAAACTGATATTAGACTTGTCTTTCTTGTAAAGTCAAGATGAAATTTTTCAAATATGATTGGGTAAGGGTGCCCCCAAATTAAAATTCCTCAAATTTTTTTCAAAATTAAAAAAGAAAATGCTTATATTGTACGTGTAGTTTAAAATCTAGTACATGTATTTCATCTTTGTGATTGTGTTGTTGACAAATATGTAACTTTTTAAAAAAAGTTTCTGTGAAAAAAAGTAAAATATTGGCAATGGTGAAGCTCATGAGCTGGATTAGCTGGAAATACCTGAATGCATTTATCATGCTACTATGATGTTACATAAATTTATGAATTGATTGGCTAGAGACATGAGATTGCAGTTATCATGTGACTGGGATGTCACATTGTGACGGGGCTTTATCGAGATTTCTATTAAAAAAACCTCTTGGGAAAACTTTGGGGCCAGAATGGCAATTCTTTCCAACTAACCCAAAAGAAAAGTGATTATGCAGGTTAGGAAGTGCATATATTGGAGCTTTAGTGTTCGCGTGCAGTTCTAAGAGGAGGTTCCCGTAGTTCTAATTAGGAGATCTAATAGTGCCAGAGAAGTTCTAGGAGAGTTACAAGTGTAGTTCGAAACCAGAAGGTTAACCATTTGCCGGATCAAGTTGGATCAAGAAGTATATTGACCATATAAGAACCGTAGCTGTTCGTCGTGGAAATGCGGTAAGATAATTTTGATTAAGCTAAGACTAGAGTGGATTCTAGTAAGTTAGGAAATCCTTTATAAATATAGATTCTGTGGTTTTTTGCGCTATTTGTTAGAATTACAGCTTATGTCTCATCACTCCTGATCACAAGCCTCCTAGACTAGTGTTGTTTTGCTGAATATATAATGAGATCATAATAAACTAATTTTATTATGAAAGAGTTTGGTGGTCAGTCTTTTATTCCTTCAAACTTAGGTCGCGTGGATGATGAAGAGATGATCGCAGAGCCAGTAGCGCACACTGGAATTTTTCCAAAGGGGGGTCGAAAGTTCACGTTTCTTGTATCATGCTCCATTGGATTTTGTCGATTTTCGGGAACAAAACACAGTAAAAAACTAATTTTTGAATAAATTAGCATTAATTAATAAAATTAATCATTAATAACAAGTAATTAATTAAATTTTACGTACTATATACTTAGAATTATAATCAATCGTAAAAAATCGAGGGCTTTGGGGGGTCTGGACCCCCAGGACCTTGTGTGCACCAATGTCCAGAGCCCACGGGGTATCACAACATGAATGAAGATCATAGGCTTCATGTTGCCTTGGAGGAAGACGTTAATAATGAATCAATGGATTCTTTTCGAAGAAATCTAGTATCGTCGATTTCTTTAATTCAATTATTTTTTAATTTATTCAATTTAATGCTGTTTGTAACTTTTGTTGCGTTATCAGGCCAATACACTAAGGATAGTTGCTAAACGATTTTCATATGGCATCAAAGTTGTCTTCATGTGGCCGTGATTGCTCTCGTATAATTTCGTTGTAATTCCATCAATACACCAATAAATATTTATTTCTAGAAAATATTACATTTCACCGCGTCTGTGAATAAATGCCTTTTTTTTCTCTCTTTATACATTATAGTATATTTACCTATTAAAAATTCCATTACAGTTTCTTGTTTTTGTTATTTTATCTAAGTAATATCAAATAAAATGAGAGAAAATCAAGCTATTATATTGCTGATATTTTCTGTAAATCGTCTTGGACATCAACTTCGATGATCTTGATAACTATTAATTTTGAATGAAAAGGTACATTTAGTGAAAGTGTTTAATTAGTTTGTCACTTTGAGATACGTAATAAAGAGATTGGAAATAGTAATTTTTCTTAGAGAATAGTATAATTTTTTAATATGAATTTTTACCTTTTTTAAACGGTAACGTGCATTTTTAGTTATAATAGAATTTTAGAATTTTTGGTGTTAACTCACATTTTTTCTCCATCTTTTATTTGTGCTTCTCTAAACATTACTGTTATCTGTTTGCCTTTAAGCTACCTACGGCTCCCCCTTTATTAGAAGATAGCTTTCTATTTTCTGTGTGTATGATGATGGAACTTTTTCTCTCAGGTTAATGGTTTCAAGACTTTCAGAAAAGTAGTTCAAATATCGAAAACTCTCAACTACATTTTTATACGCTGTTCTCTATTTGCTTGCCGATAGGATTTTTCGGATTCTCAGAGTTTTTCCCATTTCCCGTACAAGAAATCAAGGCCGGTTTCGAATGGTTGCAATTCGACCCAAAAGCATTACTTGAGTTGAAAAAGTATGTTTCAAACTAGTGAACTATGTTTACTTTTTCCCTTTAAAAGTGTTGATATATTTTTTCTTCATACACACAGTTCTGTTTTTTTCTGTTTATATGTACGGATGTATCTAGTGTTATTAAGTTTCTGTGACTGTTTTTTATTTAGTAAACGTAAGAGCATTTTTTTAAAGATTATTTCTGTGGTTAATAATTGATATTTTTAACTCAGCATCTTTAATCTTTAGTAAAAGGAAAAAGAAATATGAGGGGTTGCAGTTAAAAATAATACTCAATATTAAAACAAAAAAAAAAGAGCTGCTTTTTTCATTAATCTTACCTGAGTTTGAATATCTGTTATGCTCTCCAATAGGGAAGGTAGCAAATGAAATTTTTTTTTGTCGTTTTAGCTGTTAACTTTGACTAGAGAGTGTTTACTTTTGAACCACAACATCCTATCAGTCATCAGCCGTGTCGTGCACGCTTAGACGAATGGGACGAAAGGAATCCGAAACGGGATGTTAGTGCTTAACCCTTAGTGCTTTAATTTCTATTATTTATTGTTTGTGACTTGTGGGAGAAGGGAACACTTCATACCCCCTTCTTAGAGAAGGAAATTTGTTATTGTTGATGGAATTTTTGAAGAATACAATTAGAATGTTGTTTTTTAACCATTACTGTCAAACGGGTTCTATTCGGGTTTCTACTAATTCTCTTGGGTAAAATACTCTTTCTAATTGAGATTTTACTTAAAAACCGCTTTCCGTAGAGATGACGATTTTATGTAAATGCAAGCTTCTATTTAAGTGCTATTCGCGTGGAGTAGGTGTGATGATGGTTGAAAATTGAGCATAAGAAAGCATAGTGTTGACGATCGGTGGTTGCGCTTAGTATTGTTAATCCAGGAAGGAAAGATTAAGCATGCGCGTTTGAAGCAATAGCTCCCAGGAGATTAGATATAAGTGCTCTTATTTCTATTATAATTAGATTAATAAGTTTGATTGCTCTTCGGGTTTAGTTATTAGAGCGGATTCTCCGCATTCTTATAAAGTTTAATAAGTGAAAAAAGGAAATATATATATATATATATATATATATATATATATATATAAAATTGTTTAAATTGAGTAATGTCTGATTCTTTCTCGAACTCTCTCACATCCGCGATCGAAGGACCGCGACAGCTGGAATGTATTACATTCCTAGTAGAGTTTAGTGGCCGTAGTATCCTAGTGGTCAAAGTAACGAACTCGTGGTCGGCGTGTCATGAGTTCGAACCAAGTACTGCTGAAGACTCGCCGTGTATAGAGGGGGCAATGAACGTTAAATCTGTCGACACTCAAACGTCCTCTCGTTGGTGTAGAATGGAAGCTAAGAGTGGGGGTGCCACACACAGCTCAGGCGTCGTCCTCGTCTTTTGACCATGTATCAAAATTACGAGGTCCGTCACCAAAAGCCGTTGAGTAGCTGAATAGGCAATGTTACATTCACTCAATCTTCCAGTAGATTTTAAATGTTATTAGAACTTTTTTGCGGTAATGTTATAACCAGTCACGTGTTAATATTGCTGGTCAATTGATACGTGCGCCGATGCCGTTTGATTCACTAGTGATTTATTGGGAATCTCTTGGACTCTCCATAGAAATGCGTAATCAATCAATGGGATTAGGCATAGAGTTCAATTTCTGGGTCATTTCGGCATTTAATTGTTCATCTTAGTAAGAGTGCTTATTTGAACCAACCTGCATTGTGCACGCGTTTGATGACTGGGACGAAGGAATCCCTCTTCGGGTCTGTCGTTTAACAGGGAGAAGGGATCGGTGCACAATAAAAGTTTTTGTGATATGTTATAATACTATTGTGTTCAATACCTTCTCCCGTTTTCTATAGATTTATTTATTATTATATAAAAATCCCCCATTACTGGAGAGTGGTTTTTTTTTTTTGGCTCTCACTTCATACTGTTCCAGATGTTAGTAATTAATTATCGTTAACTATTTCCCCTCTAGGTACCGAATGGATTGCAGTTTACAAAAAAAAGTAATAACCAAAAAGTAAGGGCATTAGAACTGAATTGTTTGGCCTATGTTATAAATAATTGCTTTTTTACTTCGATAAACTATTTGAAGCATTGTGATTATTTCATTGAAAGTTTGCCAATGTTATACTGTATTTCTCCATTTCTTTAAGTTCCTGAAAGTATTGCTCCAAATTGAACAATTATAACTTATACGATTTCTTTTTTGTTAGAATTTGCTTTTTTATGGAAGAAATTAATCGTTTACTTGACAAATTACTTTTCTCTAGTTTCTCAATATTGGTTTAATCATTATTTGCTCTTTCCTTCTCTGCCATACTTTTTTCCTGTCTTATATATATATTTTTCCTTCTCAAATGAATTGAGCCTAGCATTCATTGCTTAGTAACGCTCTATTTTGTTTCTAAATTTTGGAAATATACTGACTGATTAAAAATAGCCTAAATTCACAGGATATATAGTTTTTTTTTTAAATTTGAATATTTCATTCCTGTATTCATCAATGTCTTTTGTACAAGAAATGTAAAACTAAGAGCATAATTAATACCATTCCTTATTCGGTTTCTTTGGTTTTTAAATTGACGAGATTTTTTTTTCTTTTTAAGATTATTTGATGTTTTTAAGAATTAATCTTATTCTATATTCTGATTCAATATTTCGTTATCCTCGGCATGATGAGTAAATTTTTTTAACTAGTACCGTAAAATCCGGTGTATAACGCTCTCCGTCGTAAAACACTCACTTATACTTTCAAGCTGCAATTTTTAATTTTTAGGTATATTCACCATATAACGCGCACCCTTTTTTACGAAGAAACCTGAAATGCGCATGCGCAATTTTCTTACGTTTTGAAGTCATTTATTCGAGGTATTATTCCAAACTTTAGAAAAAAAATAGTGTACTTCTGGAGTTACAACCCTATAAGTTCATAAGGAATGTCATTTGTTTTTAATAAACAGTATTTCCATATATGTGGAAGTCTAATTTTTTTTCTATGTTCATCTTTTTGTATTTCTTTATTTGTAAAGCTTTCATTTTTATACCCGGCGTATATAACCGCGCATTCGTAAATTTCGATCTTATTTTTTGTGTTAAAAATGCGCGTTATACACCGGATTTTGCGGTATTTTTTTCTCTCGCTCAAAAACAAATGATAAATAATTTAGTTTTGATTCCTGTCTAACATCATGTTGGTAATATAACGTAGTTTTAAATTCTTCCAAAATGAATGCTAAGACTTCGCTGAATGTTGCGTTTTATTTGTCGAAGAAAAAAAATTTGCTCTTGAAAATAAAAAAAGGACTGTTTGGAAAAGAGATGTGCATTTGTCGAATGAATTTATTTTTATTGTCCAAATAATATCTATGCATTGGTTCTCTATTTTCAAATGCCGTAGGTTTAGTAACTTGCTAGTGTTATTCACTGTTTGTTATTTTCCTTACAAAAAAAAAAAAAAAAAATGGAACTGCATCCCAGATGATACTTGGTTAAGTATGCCCATAGGAATTGTTTCAATGGTTACCTTTTTTTATGGTGCAAGTTTAAAAGAGTGTCTTTCTTCATCTTTTTTCGCGATAAGATTTTTTTTTGAGGCACAATATCTTCTATTTAACCACAAAACAGAAGCATTAGATTTTAATTTGGAAATTCAGTATAGCTAGAAGAACAGGGAATAATCTCTCGCAGTGACGCACACAAGGGGGAAGGGTCCTGGGGGAGGTCCAGAATCCCCCCCAAAGCCCTTGATATTTTTTCCAATATAGTGCGTAAAATTTAATTAAGTATTTGTTATTAATGATTAATTTTATTGATTAATGCTAATTATTTATTCAAAAATTAGTTTTTTCTGTGTTTTGTTCCCGAAAATCGACAAAATCAAAAAGAGCATGATACAAGAATGGTGAACTTTCAACCCCCTTACCCCTTGAAAAATTCCTGTGTGCGCTACTGATCTCTCGTATCCTTTATAAGTTCTTTTATGGATTACTATTCTAGTATAAATTAACATATGTTCACTATCTGTAAACTATTAACGTGAGTAATAATTATTCAAGCTATTAAGTCGCTGTTCGAAGAATGTTTTTCGGTCTTGGTGTATGCAGATGTTGCCTTCATAGCCATGGAAAAATAGTATTGCAATTCTGCACATGAATATAATAGAGGTTGTAACAAATTCTTCGAAAAATAAATGAAATGTTAAAGTTATGCTCGAAAATTATTTACTTTCTTATTTTGGAAGATCTTAATATATATAAGGTGATTGAAAGTTTTTTTTATCCTTTTCAATGCAATCTCATTTTTACATAAGCATCCATTTAAATCGCAACAATGGGAAAACTCGAGCCATATATCCCTAGTTTTCTATTGTTAGAAATTTAATTAGTACCTTTAAAACATTGCTTAATGGGAAATACCGTACTTTTATATTTAAATTGTTTAAACATGAAGAACTGCTTTGTAAATACTTGTTGATAGTCATTCATTGGCCACTGTTTTGAATCGAACTTTGAAGAAAAACATTTTGTATTGATTTCCTCATTTTTTTAGAATAAGGTTTACCAAAGTGTATTGTTAGGTGAAATATAGTGGATCATTAGGCGTTTAATTTTTAAAAGGTATCCGCGTAAATGGATAAATTTCATGATATTTAGTGTCACTTAGATTAGAACACATGCACATAAAACTGTTTTAAGGACATTTTGACAAAAAAAATTTATTTAAATATAATATTTTGGCCAAAAATTAACTTAGAATAATCTTTTTTCCAAATGTTCTCCTTTTGTGAAAAACGCTTCTATTAGAATAATATTTTGTCTGTATATAGCTCAGACCTCTATACAGAGGCTCAACTAGAATTTTTGAAAAATTCACATTACTTTCAGAGTTACCACCAATTGAAATAATTATTGGCTTTTTTTTTCTTAAAATTGCTCCCCTTTGTTGTCGTAAAATATGAATAAACCCACTTCTAAGTTATATATTTCAAAAATTCTAGTTGAGCCTCTGTACAGAGGTCTGAGCTATATATGCAGGCAAAATATTATTATAATAGAAGCATTTTTCACAAAAGGAGAATATTTTGAAAATGGGTCATTCTATGTTCATTTTTTGTCAAAATATTTTACTTAAATAATTTTTTTTGTAATAATATTCTTAAAACAATTTTATATACATTTTCTAATCTAAGTGACACTAAATATCATAAATATTATCCATTTATACGCTTTTGCAAAATCACGGTTCCGAACGTAGTCGGATACCTTAAATGAGAATATTTGCACATTTGAAAACATTTCTGGTGGTTTTACACGTGAAATAAATAGCTGAGTGATCACAGTCGTAAGCTGTTATCTGATTCTACCGCAGAACATTAATATAGTAGGGTTTATATGTCATAAAACTCCCGGGGTCAAAGTTAAACTTTGAAGGGCATTTTGACTCAGTGTGGGAACATAGAATGGGTAGAAATATCGTTCTCTTCACGTGACTGTAGTTTAGAATTGTGAAGGTCAATGTCATTAACCCTCGTGTTGCTTCAGGGGTTGACGCTAATAAGCAATCGATCAGACTACGAAAAACAATCAACTATACAAGTAAGACAACAACGGATATTTTTATGGCATTGAATTTGCATTCTAATCACGTGTTTACCATTGGCAATATATGTGTGTCTACCAGATTATAAGTAGACTTCGAATATACATTGAAAATATCGCTTAACGAAACTGAAGTGACTGAAATACTCGTATTTTTTCGTGTTAAATGATATTGCAAAAAAAAAAAAAAAAAAAAAAAACCTTCGTGTATCAAAAATATTAAGTTTATTAGAGTTTATTTTATTTACATATAAATGCGAATAAAATATTTATGCATATATTTATAAAATCAATGAAACAAAAGCATTTACAAGAACTTAAAGAAATTTAACACAAAATTTTCAAATTTTTTGAAAAACGAAACATATATTTGAGTTTTTGGAAAATAATCCTATATTTTCTATTGCATTGTTTTTTTTTTTTTTTAGAATCATTGTTAACAAATTGTTCGATATCGCCCATTTTGTTATTCATTTCTCCATTGGAATGTGCATCAAAGTAGCTAAACATACTTTTCATGATGTTCCTCATTTATAATGAAGTGGGAACAGGAGCTTCATTTCAGTTTCGCTGTCGGAATCTGCATCAATGATATTTTTCAAACTTGGGAAAAAAAATCCGAAATCTTTTTGTCTGCCGTAATAGAGGCTGTACACAAATTTCATCTACTGCATCCGATGATACCGCGGAACAGCCCGATCTGGTTGGCATTTTCCTTATTTTGTTCATTCCCAGAAGGAAAGTCATCTTAAGCATTTTCGCATTCAACATATTTCTCCGTATATTATATCTTAGTTTGAAGCAAAGAAAAAAATCTGGAATTTTATAATTCTGTTTCAATTAAGTCTATTGTGTTTTCGATGAAAAAGGGTAATTTATTTAGTTCTATTTATTTTAAATTTGCATCTTTCAATGCAGGTTCAAACATTGAAGGAAGGACGTGCTTTCTGAGTTTTTAACCATTTGTTTATATAACTGCACAAAATCATCCCATGCGTAAATAAACCATCCAACATGCAAATAAATAAGATTTGGAAATGCCTTGTTAAATCAAATTTTAATTGGCTTAGCTTTTATAAAATATGTTAATTCTTATTGCAGCATGACGAACCGAAAAAAGAATCTTAAAATTAAAAATTCGGAAGTTTGTAATATTTTTATGTATTTCACTCGCCTTAAAACAGAATTTTTTTGCTATTTTGCATTTGATGAAGAAACAAAAAGTAAGGAATTGATCAATGTTATTCGCTCTTGCAGTCCGAAACTATCTTTCATCCTTGCTCCTTATCTCTCTCCCTTCATCTTGATAGATCTACTTTTAATGCATGCAGGTAATACTGATGTAAAGGTCTACAAGTAGCAATAAAAATTCTTCTGGCGGATCTGACTGGGAATCTTTTACTGGCTGCACGAACATCGTCTTGTATGCACTTCATCTTGGAACGTGACATCTGCTGGCATTCTCGCGAGGTACCTCCACCCGTAAATGGCGTATGTCGCCCGAACTCATATCAAAAGCTTCGAACGTGCTGCTCCCGAATTCTGCCATTTTTTTGCCCTCCCTCCAGCACCTCGCCCTTCGCTTTTCCTTTTGAAAAGGGCAAATGTGTGTGTATTCGTTTTCTCGTAAGAGGTTCGTGGAAGTTTCTGACATACTACCAGAACGTGGAAGATTAATGCAAAGTTTGCGTGTGTTAAGTAAATACCTGCTTTATTTAGCTTCGACGCTGCGTTTACTTAACGGAATGATTCGGACAGTTTAGGAAGATAAGTAATTTTTGAAACGTCTAAATGGCCTCATTGTGTTGTGTTCTCTTAAACGAATGAAATTTTATTTGAGCGCCTTCAGTCCCGAGAAGATTGTTTGGTTATTATTATTTTATTCCGAGACAGTTCAGGAACTCTATTTAATTACGTTATTTTTTTCACTTCGATTTTGAAAGATGAATTATATATGTGAGGAGCTATTAGTTGGTCGTATTAAAAGAGGGGAATCGTATCTGTATTAATAATTGGAACTACCATTTTATTAAAAATTTGAATCAAATGTCCATTAAATTCGTTCTCTTTTACTATCCAAGTCACATTTATGTATGATTCGAAGATATTAGATTCCATTTTGATACTGATTCAGACGTATTTGGACCTTAACTTTTTCTGTGATTCAAGAAAGAATTGTGTTTCCCCCCCAAAGCTTGAAAGTCCATTATCTTTCCTATAATTATATATTTTTTCTATTAAGTACTGTTAAGAATAAAACTTTAAAAAACCAGTAACGTTGACTTAAAAGTACTTAGTTAATATAGCAATTTTTGTAAAATTCAAGTGTTATAATAAAAATTTTTTGTTTGTCCAAAGCATTTTATGTAATTGTTAATGAATGTACAAAACTGTGTGTGTATGTATGTATGTGTGTGTGTGAGAGAGAGTTAACAAAAATGTGTTGATTCCAACCAGCTTTTGTAGCTGTATATGTAATGTATTATATGTATATATATATAAATTATTATCAATATTCAATGAGATAAAAAAAACCCTCAGAAATTTGACTTTATTCAATTTATTTCTCTAGCTGTATAAATGTCTTACATTTGAAAGGGGGGTGGAATTACCGTGAGTTTAAAGCAAAATTAGTTAATAAATTAATTTAGAAGATGGTTTTATTTTTTTTAAATGAAAAAACTAATTATTGTTTGGCATATTAAGTTTTTCAATTTGCATTTACGAGTAGTTTCTTAAAAACTTAAGTTCTTCTTCTATAGCTAAAACAATACTTCAGATTAACGTGGTTTAAATAGAATTCACTTGAAATACATTGAACAGTAAAACACGTGTTTCTTAATAATATAATCAATTTTGATGTAGATCGCGTCAGGAAATCAATGGAAAAAGCCGAGGTTTGTCTCTAAATTGTGCTTCTAAAAATAGTTGTATGCTTATGTAAAAGGCTTTGGTTGAAGTTGCTTAGGGAACAAAATGCATATTAATATTTTAACACTTTGTTTGAGTATAATAAAGGACTTAAAATAAAAAAGTTTTATTCAGATCGTGAAAAATTGTATGTTACTGAAAAAATTGTTTAATCTTTTATGTATTTAAAAAAAAACTTGATCGTAAAATTTTGCATCCGGAAACATACTTGTTTTAGAGATTTCACAGACTGAATTTTTACACATTGCCATTTTTTTCATGGACGCAAAGCATATCTAAGAATTTTGTTTTAATTAATCTGAAATTTTATGCATGTCTTTCAAATATTTATGTAGAACATTGCTTTGTTTAATGTTTTCGTTGCTATAAAGCAAAAATTACATTTAAGGACAATTTCAGTTGCTTGGCATTCACATTACTACAGTGTACCAGATAAAGAAATTATTTATTATCAAGAGAAAAGTGTTCCATGGTGAAAGTAATTATTTGCGCTAATCATATAAGTATAAAAAATCTATAAACATATATTCAATTTCCACTAAGCAAAACAATAAATAAAAATATTAGATGGTGTATGTCAAAAATAAGATAACCTCAGTAGTGTACAATCAAAACTCTTAGCCTCAGGAACTAAAATTGTTGGGTTAAATACAGTTTTAAGTCCAACCAGTCTTTCCCTATATTAGTCTATATACCAGTGAGCTATATTGAAGAGAACGTAGTGTGAGAATAGACTACCAGAAATACTTAAGATAATAATCATAATACAGAATGTTTTTTTTTCCAGGTATAGAAGTTTAAGTTGGCATTACTTTCCAAGATGGTGACCGATTTAACAGCTGTCAAGTGATTTATTCTCAGTTTGGTTTGGCAATTCATCATGAATAGACTCACGCCTGAACAACGCTTTCAAATTGTGAAATTTTATTTCGAAAATAATGGTCGATTTTCATAAGCGAATTTTGTTTAGCGATGAAGCGCCCTTCTGGTTGAATGGCTACGTCAACAAACAAAACTGCCGCATTTGGAGTGAAGCTAATCCACAAGTGTATGTCGAAACACCGTTACATCCAGAAAAACTGACTGTTTGGTGCGCGTTATTGACTGGTGGAATCATTGGTCCGTACTTCTTCAAAAACGATGAAGGCCACAACGTTACAGTCAATGGTGATCGGTATAGAGCCATGATTACTAACTTTTTCATTCCTGAATTGAACAATCAGGGTGTCCAGGAGCTGTGGTTCCAACAAGACGGCGCAACATGTCACACAGCTCGTGCCACAATCGATTGATTGAAAGACACGTTGGGTGACCGCCTAATTTCACGTTTTGGACCTGTGAATTGGCCTCCAAGATCTTGTGATTTAACACCGCTAGACTATTTTTTTGTGGAGCTATGTAAAGTCATTGGTCTATGCGGATAAGTCACAAACGCTTGACCATTTGGAAGACAACATTATTGCCGATATACGGCCACAAATGTTGGAAAAAGTCATCGAAAATTGGACGCCCAGATTGGACTACATCCGAGCCAGCCGTGGCAGTCCTATGCCAGAAATCATATTTAAAATGTAATGCCACAAGATTATCTTTCGAATAAAAAAAAATGCATGTCAATCGAATAAGGCATCGTTGTTTCATTGCAATTTATTCTCTATACCTCTCAAAAAAACACCCTATACTAGAAGAATACTATAACTACAAAAACTAAATTACCGATTTCATATACCGAGGACAAATTAAATCTTCTTTCCTAAGCCTTACAATTAAATACCCGAATAAAATAGCATTTTTAAGAAGACAGTGTAACAGCATAACACCACATAAGGATTGCTAACTTCATGCCCAAACAAAACTGTTACAGTTGAGTAACGCGCATAAAGAAAAATTTGTAAACTAATAAAAATGAAATAAAATTTATATCTGAGAGGAAAAAATACCGTAAAATCCCGGCGTATAACGCGCACCCTCATTTTTACGAAGGAAACGGAAATATACGGGTGCAATGCTCTTAACTTTCAGGTCCTTTATTCGAGGTATTATCCCAGAATTTTGAAAAAATAGTACACTTCTAGAACTACCATCTATTTTATTAAGTTCATTAGGTATGTCATTTCTTTTAAATAAACAGTATTCTAATCTATGTTAAAAAGTCTTAAATTTTTTTATGTTTATCTGTTTTTATTTTTAAAGCGTAAATTTCGACCTTATTTTTTTTTGTGTTAAAAGTGCGCGTTATTATATGGTATTTTTTTTTTTAAAAAAAGAATAGTCAAGGAAAAATTCATGTGCTTATTTATTATTGGGTTTCACCTTGTTTTTTTACTGAAAGGTCCATATTTTTCATTATTTTTTGTAGAATTAGCACTTCTGATAGAAAAAAAAAGAGGGAATATATATACGACGAATTTTCATCAGTATTTTTTCTAAATTTAAAGCCCTTAAGGTAAAATATGTTTTCAAAAACAAGATTTAAATATTTCAAAAACGCTTCTAAAGGGCTTGATTCGTGGTAACAATGGAAGCTCGACTGTAATACGCTTATTTCCATAATAGAAGTTTTTCCTTGAATTATATTTCTTCAATTCCAAAAAAAAAAAAAAAAAAAAAAAAAAAAAAACTGATGGATATGTAAACACATCCATCAAAAACCCTTTTCTGCTTTTTGAACAAAATATTTTCAATTTATTTATCCTGTTCCCCGAAGATCTTACTTTTACCCCTCTGAATGTTTGTCGCAAATATGGAAAACCCATTCCCAGCCTTCCATTCAATATGTTGCCGAAATCTATCCTCCTGGGATCAGAAACGGGTTTACTTGTATTTCCGTAATCCTCGTGCGTTAGCTCCAGCACTGCTGCAATCCCGTAAAGTACCTGTAACTCAAGATTTCATCCCCGAAAGAGATATCAGATAAAAGGTAAGTGGAAACTTTCCCTTTCCTTCTCTTTTCTGTGCCTCTCTCTTTTTCTTTCCAGTGGTCATTCGATTTTTTTATGTATCAAACCTGAATAAGAACGTTTTTCCCTTGATGGATCCCCTTCCAACCACTTTTGTCCTTCATAGTATTGCGGATCAGTTGTCTTCTATCCTACGACCATTTGCATTTTTTTTATCCACAAATCGAATGCGTTTGCTAAAAAAAAAAATCTAGAATCTTTTTCTTCTTGTCTTCAGTTCTTTTCTTGTCCATTCCAATCCTTTTTGGTATGGGAGGTGGAAGGCAATCGAAAATCTCGCGAGGAAAGAAGCGTTCATTTTTCAATGTGATCGCGTTTTTATTCTGAGAGCGTGTCTTTCCCCCTGTCTATCTCGTTTGGCATTTTGCTCAAATCGTATTGTTAGGGGAATTTAGGGGCTGTGAGCATTTTTGTATTCTGATTTGTTTTTTAACTCAATTCAAATACTTCGTTTATCGATGTGAACAATGGGAAACACTGGGCAAATTTTGTATATTTGTTTGAAAAATCGGACCTATAAAATAGTTCAATTCCTAATCTTTTTTTGGCGAAATAGAGCTAAACTGAATATGTATTTCCATAAAGAAAATTTCAGAATTTGTATAAAATAAAGCCATACACATCAAGAAGGAGTTGTGTGAATAGGACGAATTCGCGCTTATACGAGGTGTGTAAATTAAATAATGAGACTGATTTTTTTTCACTTGTTTATTCCAATAAACTTACAGTTCAACATTGTCTCCTTCAAAGTAACTGCCTTCTGAAGCCACACAGCGCTGGAGACGTTTCTTCCACTCCTCATAGCACTGGTGGAACTCTGATGTTGGAATAGCCTTCAGCTGTTCGGTTACAGCCGTTTGAATGTTTTCCAGTGTCTCAAAAGGGTGTCCCTTGAGGTGATTCTTCAATTTCGGAAAGAGGAAAAAGTCACAAGGACTCAAGTCGGGCGAATAAGGGGGCTGAGGAGCAACAGGAATGTTCTTACTGGCCAAGAAACGGTTCACTGAGAAAGGTTTTTTGGAACCATTTTGGCGCAGATCTTTCTCATCTTTAATTGATTGTTCAAAATCTGATGAACGGTGGTGTGTGTGTGTGTGTGTGTGTGTGTGTGATTTAAATTCAACTCTTCCCCAATCATTCTGACTGTCAAGCGACGATCTGAACGCACAAGATCCCGGACTCTAACGACATTTTCAGCGGTTTTTGAAACTGAGGTCCTTCCGCTGCGAAGTTCATCTTCAATTGACTCTCTTCCTTCTGAAAATGCCTTAAACCACCGAAAAACCTGGGCCCTTGACAAAACACTTGTCTCCATAGGCTTGCTGGAGTTTTGCAAATGTTTCCGTTGCGTTGTGTCCAAGTCTGAAGCAAAACTTGATAGCACATCGTTGCTCGAAATTATTGTCACTCATTTCAGAACACACAAGAAAAACCTGTTTCACTAAACAAATCACTACAGACAATTAACTTGACTCAGTGACTTCAAACTCATACTGATGACGCTTCACATGTTTACCTACCTTCCCTCCATGTCCCACTTCCCCAGTGTTGTCAGATCAAATACTACGCTACCAGTCTCATTACTTAATTTACATACCTCGTACCTATATCTTACCATAAAATAATTAATGTGCAGATGATTAACTTTTGATGGACAAAGGCCGAATGACTAACTGCAACTCCAGCACATACCATCAAAACACCTGAATAATGCATAAATCTGAAAATATTCAAATGCTAAGTACTGCGTTCCATGTTAATGTAATTATCTTGACCAATGTAAGCTGCACCAATGCCTCGAAAATGGATTTACGAACAATATCAGTTGAATGTCACCATTTTAAAGAGGATGTATTATGGAAAGAAAAGAGGCAGAGTGGTCTAATCGCACGATCGCTTGACATTTGGGTCGAAGCTATACTGTCACTAGAAAATTGCTGGAATGTGTGAATCTTGGCTTTATAGGAGCGTTAAGAAGGTAGTGGTCGATCGGGAGCCCGAACAGAGAGATCTTCTTATGCTACGCATAACAGGGATACTAGTGATTGCAATGACCATTGATAGGCGACTCAATGAAGAAGGGGGGGGTGCTGAAGTCACAGAGACTATTGCTTTAAGGCCAGTCAGTAGAGTAATAACTTTTAAAAATCGATTTTGAGGTTTTGATATTTCCATAATCCTCAAATCAGGAGCTTTCCATTGATATAACATACAAGCTATTATATGAATTAGAAGTACTTTAAAATGATTTTTTTTTAAAATAATCAGCTTATGAACCACGCCCATTTGACAGATAGAAATGTAAACATTGTCTTTTTAAATCTGGAGCAAAAAGTTGCAAAGCCTCAATTTATTTTTATTAATACGCATTAGATACCTATATAGTAACTGCAAATTTAACTGTGTTAGATATGCAAAAAAAATTTGTGCCAAATTTGGATGCGTGGTTTTAATTTAAATGTTATATTTAATATTTAGTGATTTTACCTAAATTTAAACCTGTTCTTCACTTTAAATTTAGTTTAAATAATTAGTAATAATAACTAATTAAAATTTTAAAAAGCTTAGAAAAACGCTAAAAATATTTTAAAAATACTTGAAGTTACAATTATGTGATATTTAAGAAAAATTTGGATTAAATTTAATACAAAGGTAAGATTTTTTTATAAAAATTTCTGTTTTCAAAAACTTATTTTTTTCAAACTGTGTAAATGTACTGTGTGTATGGTTCTTAAATGCAATTGTGTATACTGAAGTGACATTTTTGAAATATTCTTAAAACATTTAAATATAAAACAGTTATCATAACAAAAAAATTACAATTTTTAATAAATTCATAATAATTGTTCGGTGAACTAAAAGTTTGTCTTTGAAAAAACTATTTATTATATTTAAAAAAAATTCACTTCAGTATAAATATAATGTCTAATTAATATAAATAAAAATTTGAGTCTATGTTTAATAGTTTCTGAGAAAAAGGTATGAGATAATACATTAAATGTGATGTTTGTTGTCTTTGTGAGAAGCATGTTACATACATAAAAATGCATAAATTTAATGTTTAAGAACATAGAAACAGTTTTATTTTGTTTGTTTTAGAAATCATTTGTCCAGTTTAGAGTAACTTTTGAAGTTCAAAACTTAGAAACTTTCTGCAAGAACAAGAAATAATGATAATGTTACGAAAACCTAACGAAAACTTAAGAAACGTCGTATATATATATAATCAGGTATTTTTAAATACCATCTCAAATTCACACCAAAACCATATTGATACATTTTTACATTATATTTATGATGCTTTCTGTTCAAATTTGATTTGTGTGTTTATTGGTATATAGTACAAATCTCTCTCTATATACCGTTTCTATAACTCCAAAAAATTTTAGAGAGTTTTGCTGATGTTTCAAAGGAACCCGTAAGCATATTCCTGCCAAATAAGAGGTGATTTTTTTTTGGGATGGTGGGGGATAAATGATTTTAAAAAATCCATGTTTTTTATGTATGCTACTGCCATCGGCAAATAGCAACAGCATCGAATTACTTAAGGAAATTGAAAGCATGTTTGTTGATTTTTTAAAAAATTCTTACATATGAAGTACTGGAAATCATATATCTTTCAGCAAGCGTCCTTTTGTTTTGAGATCTCACTTTTTTTCCCCAAAAATTTTTGTATTTGTGGTTTTATTTTGTTTTGGACAACAATATGAGATGAAAATGTTAAGAATTTAAAAATCATATCAATTTATATTTTATGTGAATTGGTTTTTTTTAATTAAAAATTTATAGGCATGGAAATAAAAGTGGACAATATAAAAGAATCCTTCTTAATTGTTGATTAAAGATGTTCACCCATTGGTAATCCAAAAATTCAGCAAAATAAAAAATAAAAAAAAATTGTCTTTGCACATGCGATTGCTTTAAAAAAATATTATTGAAATAGTCTTTCAAATTCCGTGTATGTGCTGAAGGGTTTTCTCTCTTTCTCACCAAGTATTATTAAAATTAAACTAAAGTTGCTGATGTTTTTTGAATTATCTCTTGAAATATTTGTCTTTTACTTTTTTTTTTGTTTTCGGATGAGTTTGGGAAATAACGAGTAATTCAGTTGTATTTATGTATTTGATTGTTATTTAATTTACTAAGTCGTTCATAAGTTTTAATTTCTGAAATTGCGCCCATTTTTCCAACTGGTATGCTTTGGGTTTTATTATCTATTTGATAATACGGTGGGACCCCGATTTAAGGTATCCGACTACGTTCGAAGCCATGGTTTTAAAAAAGCGTATAAATGGATAATTTTCAGGATATTTAGTGTCACTCAGATTAAAATACATGCATAAAATTGTTTTAAGGACATTTTGACAAAAAAAATTATTCAAGTACAATATTTTGGCAAAAAATAAACTTAGAACAATCCTTTTTCATAATGCTCTCCTTTTGTGAAAAGTGCTTCTATTATAATAATATTTTGCCTGTATATAGCTCAGACCTCTCTACAGAGGCTCAACCAGAATTTTTGAAAAATTCACGTTATTTTCAGAGATACCACCAATCGAAATAATTATTGGCGTTTTTTTCTTAAAATTGCTCCCCTCTGTTGTCGTAAAATATGGATAAACCCACCTCTAAATTCTATATATTTCAATATATAGAATCCCACTTCTATATATTTCAAAAATTCTAGTTGAACCTCTGTAGAGAGGTCTAAGCTATATACAGGCAAAATATTATTATAATAGAATCATTTTTCACAAAAGGAGAGCATTTTGAAAAAAAGATTATTCTAAGTTAATTTTTTGCCAAAATATTGTATTTAAATAATTTTTTTTATCAAAATGTCCTTAAAATGATTTTATGCATGTATTCTAATCTAAGTGACACTAAATATCATGAAAATTATCCATTTATGCGCATTTGCAAAATCACAGTTCCGAACGTAGTCGGATACCTTAATGAATTCATCGAAACCGAACATTTTGTTCGTTAATTCGTTGTTCAAACAAAATACAAATTTTTTTTTTTTTGCATTTACCTTTTGGAACTTCTATAAGCAACTACACAAAAAAATATCCATAGTTAGGAATAACACACTTTTTATTTAACGGCTGAAAATACTATTCTTGAATTATTACGCACCAGTTAATTGTACATTTTAAAATAGTGACTAATAAATGTTTCACAATCTTTTTGATTCCTGACTCGAAAGAGTTCTTTTTCGACTCAATGCAGAAAAAAGAAAATACTGCATAATTCTCTGCAGTAGCGCACACAAAAATTTTTCAAAGGGGGGTGTCCAGGTTCGAAAGTCCAGCATTTTGGTATCATGCTCCAATAAGCCGCCCAACATATTTTTTTGATTTTGTCGATTTTCGGGAACAAAAACAATGCAAAATTAATTATTGAATAAATAATTAGCATTAATTAATAAAATTGATTGTTAAATACAAATGTACAGTTAAATTGTACTTAATATATACATAGGGTTATAACCAATCGAAAAAAAATCAAGGACTATGGGGGGGTATCAGGACCCTCAGAACACCCCCCTTGTGTGCGTCACTGATTCTCTGACATCATAAAAGATTGGCATGATTTCACACAATTTTCAATCAATACCAAACATTGGAAAGTGTTACAGTTTTGATAAGAGTTTCATTATCAATTTCTGCATTAGAATCGCTATTCATTGGCTCCAACAAATCAACCATTTCCTCACCTTCAGTTGCACAGATAAGCAGTCCGTCATCAAATGTATCACAATAGTAAAATTCGTAAAATATCCCTTGTGTTATGAATTCGGTTAAGATAAAAAATGGATTTCTTGCCGTATTCAAAACTCACACGATAGGTTATACCCATGACTAATCTGCAATTGTAAAGTCTAATAATGGTCTACACCCTTTCCCGTTAGGATTTACTGCTTAAAGAAAAAGTCTTAAAGAAAAAATTTCTGTTCTGGCCAAAAAAAAAATGCCATTCTTATAAAAAAAAATCCAGTTTTTGATGTGTAACATCTTTCATCTTGGTTGCTGAATATTTGTGGGGGTGATTTCGTGAAAAGGGACGGATGTGTGTAACAGGATGTGACGTAAGCACGCTACTTGATATGACCAATGAGAGTGCGTGGCTGTGTTTCGCTACCCTCGCATGGGGGTTCAACTCTAGCAGCCATCAAGCACTCCAGCGCTTGACTCTAAATCCGTTAGTCACGATGTTGGGGGACATAAGTGCGGCAGAATGCTTATTTGAAACTGGACAAACAGTGATTTCGGTGGTCGTATACATTTCTTCGAATCAAACGGTTAAAAAAAAATTTAAGAATTTCCTGCATTTTGTCCTTTTACCATATAACGGAAGGGGGGGTTCTGCTCTTTTAAAAAAATTATCACTCACTTCCCCTAATTTTGAGTGGTGATTTAACTTTAACTTCAGTTTACCAAAAGTTGAGCCGCTCATAGCTTTTATGAATGATGAGCTCAAGCTCGAAATGAACACAAATTAGAATGTTTCGACTGCTAACAGTGGTGCTGTTATTGACGCTGTTTTTCAACGGTTTATAAATACTCTGAAATCACAAGTATATGTTTCATATTTTAGTTGTCATAAGTCTATTGTCTCCCTTCTTCCCCAAATTGAACAGGAATAATTATTTTTGATAAAATATTACATATTACTCCTTTTGTTATATATAATTAAATACAATTTTCATTAAAGATATAATTATTCTCGATAGAAAATTATTTCCAATTCATACCCGATTTATATTTTTTCAGGAAAAAAGTTAATATTACGTATTTACCACGATAACATGTCAGATGTTACACATATGCGACTACTGTAAGACTCGTTTCCTTTTTTTTTTAAATATAAACTAATATAAACAAAATTCAGCTGCTGAAAAGATTCGTTTATTCGGGGTTTATTATTCGTTAAAAAGCAACTTTTCGCCTTCATTTTAATCGAGAAAGAGAAAAATATATTCGTTAAGTCGCGAAGTGTGTTAAATAATGGTTTATTAAATCGGGTTCTGACTCTATTCAAATAAAGATTTTCTAGGTATGAATTTGTGTTTATATTCCATTTGAAATAACTGTTTTTAATATAAAAATAGTAACTTTTCTAAAATTGCCGAAAAATATTAGCACGACAATCAAGTAGATATGAGCAGGAAAAATTCTAATGGGACTAAAAGTACTCTAATGGGAAAATTAAAAGTAAAGGGTGTTTTTTTTAGAGTTATAGAACTTTAAATTGCAATAAAACAACGATGACATGACAACATTCGATTGACATGATTTTTTTTATTCGAAAGATAATCTTGTGGCATTACATTTTAAGTATGATTTCTGGCATAGGACTGCCACGGCTGGCTCGGATGTAGTCCAATCTGGACGTCCAATTTTCGATGACTTTTTCCAACATTTGTGGCCGTATATCGGCAATAACACGGCGAATGTTGTCTTCCAAATGATCAAGCGTTTGTGGCTTATCCGCATAGACCAATGACTTTACATAGCCCCACAGAAAATAGTCTATCGGTGTTAAATCACAAGATCTTGGAGGCCAATTCACAGGTCCAAAACGTGAAATTAGGTGGTCACCAAACGTGTCTTTCAATAAATCGATTGTGGCACGAGCTGTGTGACATGTTGCGCCGTCTTGTTGGAACCACAGCTCCTGGACATCATGATTGTTCAATTCATGAATGAAAAAGTTAATAATCATGGCTCTATACCGATCACCATTGACTGTAACGTTGTGGCCTTCATCGTTTTTTGAAGAAGGATTCCACCAGCCCATAAAGCGCACCAAACAGTCAGTTTTTCTGGATGTAACGGTGTTTCGACATACACTTGTGGATTAGCTTCACTCCAAATGCGGCAGTTTTGTTCGTTGACGTAGCCATTCAACCAGAAGTGCGCTTCATCGCTAAACAAAATTCGCTTATGAAAATCGACCATTATTTTCGAAATAATATTGCGCAATTTGAAAGCGTTGTTCAGGCGTGAGTCTATTCATGATGAATTGCCAAACCAAACTGAGAATAAATCACTTGACAGCTGTTAAATCTGTCGCCATCTGGGAAAGTAATGCCAACTTAAACTTCTATACCTGGAAAAAAAACACTCTATATGATACATTGAGCCGATTTGACCCTAGCTCGAAATTAAAGATTCATTGCCAAAGCCCACAGTGCAACCAACTGAATCGACCGAACTTATAACACAATACTGAAATAAGTTCTTTTATGGAACGTTTGTAAAATAATATGCAATGCCTGCTTTGAAGAGTTATTACATTTCACTCAATAAATTTTGAGAGAATTTATGAAAAAAATGACTCAGTAGCATTTTTTAAAGATCGCTAAACTTAGATGACATAAATGCATTTTAAACTTTGCAAAACTGCCTTGTCATAAATTCTGCTTATACAGTCAAAAATTGTTTGCCAGAAAAATGACGCGAGAAATTTAACTTCCGGTCACCCGTGCTAAGACCTATTGTTTGGAATTCTTTTCCAAGATTTCATTGAGGATGTCTCTTCCGTTCTCCGGATATCAATTCCTGCAAAAAAATGGAATTTCGGGAACGCTTAAAGGGAGGAAAACTTGTTTTTCGAAAGCTTTAGGATGACCTCTTTTTATGGATTCTTTTTTTCCCCTCCATTTTTTGACTCCACGGATAAAAGATGGCTGTGGTTATTGAGGTTTTAGATAAAAAGTATTGAAAGGAATACTTTTTACTTATACTATAGAGAACCACACATTTTTTCTCCGCTGTTCGTCTTTGTGCTTACTCATCGACTGCTGGTACTGAAAGTTTTCGGAAGTGCGGATAATATTGCTTTTTCCAAAATAAGATTGAAAAATATGAATGCGTATTTGGAATTCTTTACTTGTTTAAAGTATCAATTCATTCTACATAGTATCAGAGAAGCACATTGTTAGTTTTTTTTTCTTTTCCAATGTGTTGCATTCGAAATTTTAGTGGAATATTAATAATAATAAAAAATCCCAGGCTGGGCTAAGTCAACTCAGCCTTTCATCCCTTTTAGTGGGTCGATAAATGAGTACCAAGTTTGCTTGGGAATTATGTACTGGGGGGGGGGTTCGTGTCAAACTGACTACCGGAGCGGAACATCTGCTTGTGAACCTCAGTGCCCAAGGTCACGAAAACCGAGATGGGTATAGTAAACCTTGACCACCCATGTTCTGTCATGCCACTGAGTTTAATTTAATTATAAAAAACACAAATTAAGGCTGTCTTCGCCTCTGTAAAAGAGCGTGAACTTAACGCGGAACAGAGTTTCGGACAGAAAAATGCCTCAATTTTTATAACAATTTGTGACATTGTTACTTATGCATTTGTTTATATAATATAGCGTTTTTAAATTTTAAAAATATTTCTTAAAAAATTAATACTTTCTATTAACATGTAACGGGATAGCTCATTTTGCATTACGGTATAGGAGAAAAAATGCGAAACACATTTTATATATACAGTCAGACCTCTATATAACAAAGTCGCTAAATCCCCCAAAAAAGCTGTTACATGGAAAATTCGTTATATAGAGATTCATCCTTTAATATACTTTATAAACCACATAAAACAAATTTTAAATTCATAAACACTATATATTAAAAGTAATTATTCACACCTTTTTTGAAATTAATTTGTGTTTATTTTATATATTTACCCATCCAAAAAGAAAGAAAAAACTACAAGGAAAACAAGAAAAAAGAATGTCGAAGAAAATTCATTGTATTTTCAATATTAAAATAACTTTATGCCAAAATTAATGGATTTTAAGAACATTTTATGATTTAAAGCAGACAAGTAATATTAAACATACATTATTTTGTAATTAGAACACGGGACTTAGGACAACTCCACTGAGGGTGAAAGAGGATATCGAAGATGTTTCTAGTGAACTGGGCATTTGGGGTTTAAAGGTTGCACTTCCTGGATGAAACGTTGAAAACTCTATTGATCTCGGCGATTTAGGATCTCATAAAACCAGTTCAAGATTTATGATTACCATAAAAATATGTTAAAGAGAGAATAACGAATTTTTTTCAGAAATACTTTAAAAAAAAAAAGGGAGAACAAAAATTGAATCACTCAAGAAAAAGTTCGCTTAATAGAAAATGCACTTCGCTTTAGAGAGATTATTTTACGAAGAATGTTCAAGGTTCCAGGAAAAAGTTTGCTATATAGAAAAATTCGCAATATAGAGGTTCGTTATATAGAGGTTCGACTGTATATATAAAAAATGTATGAACTGGAATAAAAATGAGTAGTATTTTAAAAAGTTGTTCTGTGTGTGTGTTATGTTAGTGAAGCCAGAATAAAATATTAATGTTTGAGTACTTTTATATCTGAAAAATATTCCATATTTGTGTCCTATTCTTTAACATTAACCGAAGACAGCTTAAGAAAGCAAAATTCGATTGAAACATAATTTGCTTTGGAAGGCATTGGTTAAGAATACCGTGGTGCTACAGCCGAGTAGTCATACGGCTGGGAACTCGCGGACGGTGTTCTTTTTGTCGAGTCATGGTCACTAAAAACCCTCCTTATTAAGGAGTTAATGCACGCTGAATTAATCAAGATTCAGAGCTTACATTGTCGTTGTGTGGAAGTCTGTTGAGTTGTGTTCTCGACCGAGGTTCAAATTTGAGATCCATCGCTAGTAGCTGTCGTATTGCGTCTGAGTGCGATGTTAATAAACAACCAAGCAAACCCTTGGAATATTAATGGTCTGATAAGTATCTATTCTTTCTGTGAGTTTTTAGGACCATAAGATACACTATACCAGGGGTAACCAACCCAAATGACCTTGCGGGCCACTTCGTTACTCATTGTTGAAATTTGATTGTGCTGTCATTTATTTGTCAACGATTAAGTATACATTGCCATTTACTTAAGAGTCCTGATTTTTTTTTTTAAATTTAAGAAACGTCTCTGACTGCCTCTTGCTTTTTGGGCACTCCAAACAGAAAAGGAAGAGGAGAAATGAAAGTCGCACACACAGAGAATCATGTACCATCCATAGTAAATGATATGAATAATGCAATTTGAAATTTACTAAAAAATAATTTACTATAGTAAAATCAAATATGTAACTGTTTGACAAAATATAAATCTATTTTAATCCAAAAGACATTTCTATTATCAAAAAGGATTTATTTTAAATCAAGAACAGGTAACGGGCAAATACATTGTAGATTTATATCTTTATATACATATATAAATCTTCTGTGCGTGTGTATGTGACTAAACTCCTCCTAAATGGCTTAACCGATTTTGATGAAATTTTTTGTGTGGGTTCAAGTACATTCGAGAATGGTTTAGATTCAGAACTCTGTCCATTATCGCGATTAGTTAAAAAGATATTAATTAAAAACATTAAAACATTCAACTCAATATTCACCTGCATTGTTGTAACAATGTTATTGTTATAAAAATGACGTAAATTGGCGTCGAAAATCGATTTTCAGCCAAATTGGCCAAACCAGGTTTTCATTGTTACAAAAATGCAGACGAATCAAATTCTTCTGTGCGTGTGTATGTGACTGAACTCCTCCGAAATGGCTGGACCGATTTTGATGACATTTTTTGTGTGGGTTCAAGTGGATTCGAAAATGATTTAAATTCACAATTCGATCCAATGTCACAATTAGTTAAAAAGACATTAATTAAAAACCTTAAAACTCATAATTGTTTTACCCCTGTGTGCTGTTTGTTCTGCTAATGCGCTGTAAGAAAAAAAAAGAAACAAGAGGGGAGAATTTTCCGATATTTTCGTCGTTTTTTAAAATTGCAGTCTAATTTTTCTATCAAAATCAGGCAACAAATAATTCTCAGAATCGGGAAGATTATTCATTTCGCCACGATACGGCATATATCTATGTATATAATTCTTCTGTGCGTATGTGATTGAACTCCTCCTAAACGGCTGGACCGATTTGGATGATATTTTTTGTGTGGGTTCAAGGGGATTCCAGAATTTTTTAGATTCACAATTCGGTCCGATATCGCAATTAGTTAAAAATGCGCCAAAGTTATGTAAGGGCGCGCGATTGTTCGCAAAAAAAAATCATGGGCAATATTCTTGAGGCCACTATTTTGAGCGGCAAACTTCAAGGTGAAGTTGTACTTCTACCACAGATCCCAATGATTCTTTCAGACTCACCTACCCATTCAAATGTTTGCAATTTCCAATTCGCTTGGCATTTACTATGGCCATTAATAAGTCACAAGGTCAAACAATGACAATTTGTGGCTTAGATTTAGAAAACCCTTGCTTTTTTCGCATGGCCAATTATATGTTGCATGTCCAAGGTTTGACAAACCATCCCTTTTGTTTGTGTATACCCCTCAAGGATTAACCAAAAACATTGTACATTCATGGCATTACGAACAATTTATTTTTTGTGCATTAAAAAAAATACACCTGTTAATAAAACAGCTCGAGTTTTTATCTTTTTTACCCTTTAATCAAAACAAGTTTAAGTTTCTATTCAGAATAGATTCTATATTCAACTTAGTTCATAGTAAATACATACTCACACGCAATTGATAGGTCGAATTGTGGTAACTGTACATGCGATGATGTCACACACACAGGTATTGTAATAACTTTTTTATAAAAATTTCATCAAAATGGTCCAGATTGTAACAACTTATTCAAAAAAGTTTGCAATTTTAGGATTTAAGACGTGTGTACAGAACAACGTATGTCAGGACCGCTAGTATATTTATATAAATTTCCCCTCAAATAAATTTCAAAATGAAAAATCTGATATTTAAATTTTTTTAAAAAGCTGCAACTTACGTACTGGTGAGCCGCGTGTTGGACACCCCTGCACTATATGGTATGATGTTAGTTAATGCAACGATTTTTATGAAATAATATTTTATGAAGCTCGGTATAGACTTAAAGTCGCACTCTATTTTTCAGTGTAATTTTCTGTGTAAAATGCCCGTCTAATTATCTAAAAATATGATGCTTGATTCTTTATTGTGCATATTCTTTCCATGAATGCGGAACTTGATATTTCGAACTGCGGGAGGATGTTATAGAGCACTGGCTGTCAAACATTTTCCACGGTGTTCCCGCATTGGAGAACCTAAATTTGTTTTCCAGAAATAGGGTATCTCAAAACGAAAATTTCGGTGAAAGTGATTTTGCTTTATTAGAGCTTTTATCTGTAATTAGAAAGTTTAAATGCTTTTGACTAGAATCATTATATAAAAAGCGGTGGTTTTTAAATCCTTAGTTTGAATCTTAGTCAGTAATTTACGCTGCATTCTCTGTTTTTTTTTTTTTTTTTTTTTTTTTGAGCAATGCAAAAAAAAAGAGTTTTTGTAGTTATATTTGTAATCTGAGTCATGTTTTTTGAATTCTAATGAATATAACTATCGTAAATACTGCTGTTTTTGGATTTTTATTTCTAATACGAATTAAAGTAAATCTTAAACTGCTTTTGATAGTATATTTATTAAAAAAGGATCAGAATTAAACTACTTATAATGTATGAAATACAATTTATTGTCGTAATACGAATTTCGTCGACTAACTGTAACAGCTTTTAATTCTTATTTGATCATATTCCACTTACTATGAGTTTTTGGATCTTTTCTCTATGGAATAGTATATAAGTATTCTCTCTCTCTCTCTCTCTCTATTTTCTAATAGGGTGGAGCTAATATACTTTTGCTATTTCTGCTTCAAATCTGTTTCCAACTGATTGTCTGTTGCTATGGTATCTATAATTGATACTACATAAATTAGCCAGAAGGTATAGTACTGTATTTAGAGTATTCCACATCTATCGGCCTTAGAAACAATTCAATTACTAATGTCCGTGTATCACATTTAATGATTGAATTAGCTACAGTATATTGCTAACAGTCCTCACTTCTGTTATTAACCTCTCATTATTTGTGGTGACACTGGATGTTGAATAGCTAAATGCTTGTCTTGCAGAGCCTTCGAAGTAATTTAACACTCACTTTGAGTTATTTGCGTAGTTATAGGTGGTATAGTTTGCTTTCTTTTACATTGCATTGATTTATTGTATACCAGGGGTTCTTAAACTGTGGACCGTGGACCCCCAGGGGTTCTCGAAGGTCTTTCATCACATGTTGAGATATCCTTCTTTTACAGACTCTAAAGGAACTCGTGAAAAAATTGGAAGATGTGTCCTCCTAGATTAGATCACTAAATTGTTCCTCAATAAAAATATTTACTAGAACATGTAAAACTAATATTTCGTAATATTTTTGTATTCAAATATAATTAGATGGTTTATTATTTTCTTAAAGGAAAAGAGAAAAAAACAAAGATGTGTTTAAAAAAAGTGTATAAATAGCAGAGGCAGTCTTAGGACTATTGATGAACCTCTAAATCTCTCAGCCATGTGTTGGGAGTCAGGGAGGTGGGGTGTTTAAAATTTTGGGGGTCTTCGATGTCAGGCTGATACATAAAGGCCGCGATGATCGAAAGTTTTAGAACCACTGTTTTATACGACATCGTTGGCCTAACTATCAGAATGCGTAACTCCACAAAGGAATTAAATTTGATTTAGGAGTGCTACTCACCAACCGCTGTTAGGTGCGATTCCTTAATCGTGCCAAACAGCACTCGGTGAAAAAAATTCGAATTAATCGAAAACTCGAATTAAAATCGTCTGAATAGGGTTGCCGCGGGAACAAAGCAATAAAAATTCTGATATACGTTATTCCCATGGCAACCACCTTACCACACGATAAAAATATCAAGGTAACCATATGGTAATATTATCGCCCATCTTGGGGAACATAAACAAGAACTTGGCGCTTAGTACTCCTATATCAAATTAGCACCCCTGAAGGAGTTACGCATTCTGATAATTAGGCCGACGATATAGATGGTGGTTGTCAAGAAGTCATGGTCGCGAATTTAAAGCTAGCATTGCCGAGTCGTTGCATCGAGTTCTCATGGCACTGAAAAACATCATGTACAGGTGCTATGGCATAGCAAATCTGTCGAGTGCCAATGCTCTCACGTTGGTGTGGTATGGGAATTTAAAAAATGGGTTGCCAGTTCAGGTATCGTCCTTGTTCATCAACCAATGTGTGTCGTACGATAAATGTTGTACTGATTAAATGTATTCTGTATAAATAAATAAATTCTAAACTGAGTTTTGAAAATTCCATTATTATAGTGCATTGAACAGAAAAATTCAAAATTATTTTTTATTCGAATTGTTACTAGGTAAAGAGATAAATGTAATAGCATTGCTTTTTTATTTATGGGTCTCCTGTTACACCTATCAAATTTGATAATTAGAAGCTATTTATTTTATCCACTCTTACCACTTAAATATTTTTAAATTTAACGATGGCAGTCAGTAGCGCACACAGGAATTTTTCAAAGGGGGGTGTCCGGGGTCGAAATTTCACCATTCTTGTACCATGCTCCTTTTGATTTTGTCGATTTTCGGGAGCAAAACACAGTAAAAAACTAATTTTTGAATAAATAGTTAGCATTAATTAATAAAATTATTCATTAATAGTAGGAAATTAATTAAATTTTACATACTATATACTTAGAATTATATTCAAACGGAAAAAAATCAAGGGCTTTGGGGAAGTCCGGACCCCCAGGACCCCCTTGTGTGCGCCACTGATGGCTGTGAATACTATTTTAAATGTATATTCATGCTAGTTATTTGAAAGAAGAAAAAGGTTTTTATTTGGAGATCTTATAAAGCACTTGCATGCATTTTGGAAAATTTAGGCTGCTTAATAGTTTTAATTTATTATCTTTTGAAAGAGCTTTCGTTTTGTGTTCAAAATCTGCAATTGATTTATTTCCAATTCAATCTTCAGACACGCAAACACACAAATCAACATAAAGTGCGAGTTACTAAAAAAAATACTAGAATGGTTCTCCGTGAATTTTTTCGTTGTAAAAACAAACAAAAACATTTTTTTAAAATGTTTGATGTCTAGGGTCGCAAAAGACCACTACATCACAAGGGGTTTGGAACCAAATCAAAAACAGACAAAACAAAGTAGGACATAACAACGTGGCGAGAAAAGTCTATGAACCCAATAAGTCCCTAGCTTGCCAATAAAGATGGCACAAAGCGGAGCCCTTTAATGATGGGCAGCGGCGAATGTGGTCAGCATCCGTGTCCAAATATCACAGAATGTGCAGAAAGGGGTCTGTGCAACATGAATTCGATGAAGATGTTAGAGGAGACCGTCGTGTCTTGTAGCCAGACGAAACTCGGCTACTAGGGGAAAAAAACAACAAATAAAGCGTCATATATTTCGCTTATAAGATTTCGAAACTCGGCTACTAGGGGAAAAAACAACAAATAAAGCGTCATATTTTGCTTATAAAATTTCAAAGTGCTGCAGATGAAATGTGATTTATGATCAATAATTATTCACTTATTACCTGTAAAAAATGTATTTCAAATTACTTAAATTAATGCTGCTCAACATTTTTGAACATGAATTTGTAGAAGTGCTATTTTAATTAGACCTTTAATACGGCAAACAAATCGTAACCGATATTTTTACTTATATCATTCATAGTTAATGTAATTAAAATTAACTATAAAACCTTGTCGTGTGTGTTCCACCTAAACTTATGTAGTAGAATGACTGTGCTGCATGACGAACGGAACTAGAAATGTTTGCACTTACGGTTGTTAAATGGTGTAGTTTTGGAGAGTAAAATACCATTTTGTGGCGTCGTCCTTATCCCTTGATTATATTTCCAGAATTATGAGGTTCCGTCGTCAACTTTAAAAGACTTGAATCTAAAACCAAACTACCGCAGTCTAATAAGCCTCGAATCTGAGCTCCTTTTCTTTAATGCAGATTTAATCTCCTTATTCATTTTAAATTCTTAAATCTTTATCCTATCAAGTGTTATCCTCTACTCTTTCTATTTATTTATTTATACCATCTACATAAAATATTCAAGTTTCTTCCTTCCTGCACCGTATGCAATTTTTCCTGTATCTCTAAAATTGATTAGATATTGTTTATGTTTGTTTGTTTTTTTAAAAAAAACTGTGTAACTCATGTAGAGAGATAAATTTATATGTTGAAAATATAAACGTTTTACTTCATTCAATGTATTATTCACCAAGACAAAGGGGGAGCAATTTTAAAAATGGACGAGAATTCATCTTAGAATCTGACCCCATAACATTTACAGAATTGAATTAAATATTTTAACAGCTTTCTTCAACACAAGAAACCTACGATCCAAATTATTATGTATATATTCTCTTTTCCAGCGTATTTGCAAAAACGCCGTGCTGTAACCTATTTTAAATTATTTCTCGCTTTGACTCTGCTCTTCATTGCATTGATTTCTCTTCAATTGCCTCTAGAAATGGAATTCTTGACATTTTAACCAAGCATTCAGATTCAAATCTTTGTAGTTAGTTGAGCGAAAAAAGGGATTTTTTTCCGATTTCATTAGATTCTAGATTTCTTTAGGGAATTCTTCCATTGTGTGTGCGAATTTCTTTCAATTGAAACCTGTTCTCCGTTTCAGTTGAATTTTCAATCTTTTGCTTTTTTTTTTTTAATGAAATATATCGTCATATTTTTTAAAAACAAGGAAGTATTCGATTCTTATATCAAAATGCCAAAATATTGTCTTTTTTAATATATATATATATATATATATATATATATATATATATATATATATATATATATATATATATTTTGCTGAAACATTATGAAAAAAAAATGCTTATCTAAATGAAGAATATGTGAAATAAATGCATTGATATTTCAAACATGTTTATTTGCAATATTGTAAACACAATGTATCTTGATTATTGCTCCTAGAAACATAGAACAACAATAAAAAAGACATGTATTTCTCTAAATTTGTTCTCTATTGAAACGAAATTTTATTTTCCTGTTAAATTTGATATTTAAAAATTTAATGTTGTCAAATAAATTAGTAAAATTCTCTTTAATTATTGATTCGCATCAGAATTAATATTAGTACTGGCGTAAGTAAATTTTTTTGTCCCTGCTTCTGTAGTCATTAATACTTTGTCGCGTATTTTACGAAAAAGAGTTAGTTAACGAAATGTAGATCACACATACATAAAGGATGAAACCATTTTTTTTAAAATTTAATATACAATTAATAATCTCCCTTCTCCCCTACATGGTTATAATTACTTCTATATCTCATGTGCTATCATTTATTTATTTTTTGCTAGTAATAATTTTTATTTTTTTTTTCAATTCCTACAATTAGTTCACTCTCTCCCTATATATATCTTGTTCAAATTTTCAATTGTTAATGAAATACTTTCTTTTCGTCCATTCAAATTGAAATACATTTTTTTAATTGTGTAGTGGATGACACTTGATGTTACTACATTTTTTTAAATATTAATTCATTAATTAAATTTTAAAAAGTGTATAAATATTAACAAATAAAAATAATAGTCCAACAGCATGTATAGAAAGGAAAATCATTCCTTGTGTTCCCGTATCGCAATGGACCTTTAATCCAAATTTTGTGGATTCGAATTCCACCAGCGATGGCCTAATTTCCGAGAATGTGATTTCGTTTTTACTATGCTATTTTAATAGAATAATTAAATTTAATTAATGAATAAATAGCAACAAACAAACAAAAAATAGTCCAACACAAGTGGCGCACACAGGAATTTTTCAAGGGGGGTGGGGGTCGAAAGTTCATCATTCTTGTATCATGCTCCTTTTGATTTTTTCGATTTTCGGGAACAAAACACAGTAAAAAACTAATTATTGAATAAATAATTAGCATTAATTAATAAAATTAATCATTAATTACAAATACTTAATTAAATTTTACGTACTATGTACTTAGAATTATAATCAATCGGGAAAAAAATCAAGGGCCTTGAAGGGAGGGTCCGGACCCCCAGGCCCCCCCGTGTGCGCCACTGTCCAACACCATATATAGAAAGGAAAAAGGAAAGCTGCTTTCTATTTTGTCACTTAATATTGGGATCCTGTCTTATGTATATATATGTGGCAGCCAAAGCCAAGCAGTCTTCGCGCGCAGGCGCAGCAAATCAAAACTAAAACTCTTGGACATTAGAGCAGAATTAGAGAGATAAGGAGAACGCGAGAGGTGCGCGAGCAGGCGTTACCTTCTGCATATCATTGTCAAACTTATCTACCTTTTTAATTAATTTTTGTTTAATGTTAAATAAACCATAAGAAAGACTTTTGGACCCCTTGTTGTCTCCCACAAATTATGGGGGCTCGGCCGGGATCGATAAAATTTCGATTTTGTACCAAAGTCTGGACAATGAACAAAAGCGTCCGTGAGGAGACGCTCCGCCATTTTTCAAAAACTTCGTTCAACCTGTGTAGAGGTTTGAACTCAGCATAAATATTCAACCTGTGTAGAGGTTTGAACTCAGCATGAATACTCCGCCTGTGTAGAGGCCGGGATTGAAAAAAGATTTCGATTTTGATCAAAGTTTGGAACGTGAACAAAAGCCGTCCGTGGAGGAGACGCGCCGCCATTTTTCGGAAACTTCGTTCAACCTGTGTAGAGGTTGAATTTTTCAACTTCATTCCGCCTGTGTAGAGGTCGGAACAAATAACAAAATAACCTGTGTAGAGGTGTATTTTTCAACGAACCATCGACAAATATTCCGCCTGTGTAGAGGTTCGATCCACTCACAAACACCTGCGAAGAGGTGTCAATTCGAACAATTTCAACTATATTACCTGCGAAGAGGTGAAATCAGTGGAATCGAAATTTTCTTCATTGGATACATCGTACGTGCGAGCAACAAGGAGCTAGAAAAAAAAAAAAGGTAGGATCTTTCCATATTTTTCTAAAATGTATAAAAACGCTCTTAAAGAGGATCTCATAAGAGTTGTTGAGAATCTAGACGGTACTGTGGAGAGTACGGACACTATAGCTAAACTAAAGACTAAAATTGAGAACAGTAGTACATTTGAAAGTGATCCAGATTTCGTTAAAACTTTAATTCAAAACTGTATAGATGAGAGAGTATCGCGAAACGAAAGAGAAGTAACTTTAGAAAAACAGAAAATTGAGCTCGCGAAACTTCAGTTAGCAAAATTAGAAAAAGAAATCGAACTTCAAACGGCTAAAAATAAAGCATTAAGTTTAAATCCTGCAGCTAAAGTCGAAGAAAAACAGTTCGAAACTAACATAGAAAATATGATAAACAGTATTAGGACTTTATCTCTTCCTGTTCCCACCAGATCTGAAAATTTTAATCTGTTCTTCCAATCATTAGAACGCGCATTTTTAACCAAGAAAATAAATGATGAATATAAATCTGAAATTTTAATAAATCTTCTGGGCGAAAGAGCTCATAACGTCTTACTGTATATTAAAGAAGAGGAATTAAATGACTATGAAAAACTAAAATCTTTAGTACTCAGAGAATTCCAATTAACCCCTCGCGAGTGTTTAAACTCATTTAAAAATGCTATAAAATCATCAGGCGAGACATACATCCAATTTGCTGCAAGATTGACGGCAAACTTCCAATATTATTGTTCGTTAAGAAAAGTTAATTCCTTTGAATCTCTATGTGATCTTATAATTTCTGATAAAATATTTGAAACTTTAAATAAGGAAACTGCAACTCATATTGGCATTCGAGAAGCAGAAGATTGGTTTAGGCCTATTGATTTAGCTAAAGAGTGTGATGATTTATATTTCATCTAGAAGCGGATCACATAAAGAAATTCCTATTACTTATGGATATACCCAAGACCCCTTTAAAAATAGATCACAAAACTTTAAACCAAAGATTAAAGAGAACTATCCCCAATATCTTGAAAGAGAAAATAAAAATTGCTATATATGCGGTGATTCATCTCATTACACAAGAGACTGTGAGAAGCGTTTTAAACCTAAAGAATCTAACGACCACATCCATAATAGAATAAACGTGAATACTTTGAAAATCGAGAGCGAAAAACAAAATAGCGATGAATGCGCAATCTTCAATATGTAAACATTTTTGTGGAAAATCAGCCCGTAACAGCCTTGATCGATTCAGGTTGCCAGATCCCAGTTTTAAATTCCTCACTAATTAGAGTGCAAACACCTTCCGAAGAAATCATAACATTAAGCTCATGTTTTGGCGAACAGCGTATGGTAGAAGTTAAACCCATAAATATTTCTCTTGATCAACACTCTTCCGGTATAAGTGTGCGAACGGCGATATCACCGACCTTGACCGAAGAATTTATTATACATCCCAGTGTATATTCTGAAATAGAGAAACTAGGCCCTGCAAAGAGCGATGTTTTATTAAGTGAAAGTGAATCCTCTCTCTCTTTGAGTGCAGATTATGGTGTTTCTTTTCCAAATGTTTCTGTTTCAAATGTGATAGAAAACTCTAGTTATGATTTGCCACATGTTAAAAACTTTAATACTAGAAATGATTCGAGTTCTCTAATTAAGGATTATAAATGTAATAAAATTAAGAGTACTAAGTTAAAATTGAGTATTGTAAGAGAAAAATGTTCTGATATAGTATTGTGTAAGAAAGCCAATTGTGCCATGAAAACGAGTTCCGTGGAATTCATCTCCCGCTCACCTACCCCTTCACCTATGGAACGTAATTATAGACGGTTTGTGTTGCTCCGAAGGATCTTTGAGCCTTGGCAGTGTGAAACGAAGGAAAAAGAGAAATCGTTTTGAACAGACGTCCAGAACTCTACAGAGGAAAATATCGATGCGTTCAACCAAAGATCAACTTGTTAAAAAAGACGTTCTTATGCCTGTGAAACACAGTGTTTTCCCGTGGAACCTTCCGGATGTCGAAGAGATGCCTTCACATGATGGAGAAACTGTCTAGTTCAGCAGAATTATGATATGTTAAATCTTTGTGTATTTGTCGTATAGTCCTTGTCTGTTCCGTCTTTTTTGTATGTTTCAGATTCTCCTTTGGTCTCTATGGACGTACCGCTGCGGACAGCGGACAGTCAGGCTGGCCGATTGTGGCAGCCAAAGCCAAGCAGTCTTCGCGCGCAGGTGCAGCAAATCAAAACTAAAACTCTTGGACATTCGAGCAGAATTAGAGAGAAAAGGAGAACGCGAGAGGTGCGCGAGCAGGCGTTACCTTCTGCATATCATTGTCAAACTTATCTACCTTTTTAATTAATTTTTGTTTAATGTTAAATAAACCATAAGAAAGACTTTTGGACCCCTTGTTGTCTCCCACATATATATATATATATATATATTATATATATATATATATATATATATATATATATTTATATTAATTGTAACTATTTAATAAAAAGTAACTAAAATAAAATTTTCTTTGTTGACCTGTATAGGAATCGACTTAATTTTTTTTTTATATTACTTGTCATTTCTCTTTTTTTCTTCCGTATGTGTCTTACAATCATGTCTAGTATTTTTTTCGTCGGTGTGATATTTTATAAAAAATAACTTAATTAGTACCTTAAAAACTTCATTAACTCTTTAGATGTTAAAATTTGAAGTTAGAAAATATAAAGTTGAGATAAAAGAATAATATTTTTATTACCTTAGAATACCGTATTATAAAGTGCTTTTAGAAAGTACAAAATATATTTTCTAATAATACCTCTTTTAAAAGCGGAATCGAGGTATTTCTTGCTCTTCCGTTAATTCGTCCCACATTAAATGCAATGAACTCATAACTATTGATCACATTCTCTTAAATTGTACCGAGTGCTTCAATTCGGGGTAATTCACTACGTTTCTTAGAACTTCCATTACGGACAGTTCGTGGAAACATGTTGCATTGCTCCCTTGTGTGTTTTACTCCTACGAACTCTGTCTCGCGTCTATTGGAGGAAAAACGGATTAAACTACTAACTTTTATATTACAATAATAACCCGGTGGGATTTAGTGATAAGTAACTTAGTTGAATTCGCTTAAATCAGGTTATAATTTCGAATATATAACGAATAAATTATTTTTATCTTGGGCTAGTGACGAAACAAATATAATAATTTATATAAAACTAGTAATATGTGTATAAAGAAAGCTTTTTTTTAAGTCGATTTTTACTTAGATCAACAAAGAAAAATTTTATTTTAGCTTTTTTATTAAATAGTTACAATTATTATAAATATTAATATCGTATTGTCATCCAAAACAATCGTGTGTATAAAATTTCAGTGCAACTGAATGCCTTAAAACGAGAGGAAAAAACCTTTTCAAGCTTTGACCCAAGTCGCCAAAAATGATGCCAATGTAGCTGTATTTATAATTCTTTGAATAATTAGTTTTAATCAATTAGTTTTTATTAATTATCATTAAATAACTTTTGTCATCTAAAATAATCATATATATAAAATTTCAGCTCAATTTAGCGCTTTAAAGTGTATTTTATTAACGATTGAAAATTCCTCCAAGATAAATAAATAGAGAATGTGAGCTAATGGTAGGAATTGAAAAAAGAGATGAGTATTAAAAAAACAAGAAATATAAAAAAAAATTTTAATAAATTCCTACTTAAATCAACAAAGAAAATTTTATTTTAGCTACTTTTTATTAAATAGCTACAATTAATATAAATATTAATTACATACATATGATAGAATCACAACATTAAGTGGTAATTAATTTTTACTAATTATGATTAAAGTAATCCTATTGTCATCCAAAACAACCGTATATATAGAATTTCAGTTCAACTGAATGCTTTAAAACGTGAGAAAATAACATTTTCAAGTTTTGACACAAGTCGCCAACGTGACTGTATTTGTAATTCTTTAAATAATTAGTTTTAATCAATTAATTTTTGTTAATTATAATTAAATTATTGTATTGTCATCCAAAAGAATCATATATATAAAATTTCACCTCAATTGAGCGCTTTAAAATGTATTTATTAACGATTGAAAATTCCACCAAGATAGATAAATATATAGAGTGTGAGCTAATAGTAGGAATTGATAAAGTGTTTAATAAAATCCTAAATAACACAAAATATAAAATCGCAAACCGAAGTTATTTTAATGTGGACGATTTCTTAAAATCTAACACAGTAGTCTGCCGGAGGAAAGATTTTCTTTCCTCCCGCAAAATTTCCGCGTAGCATGCGAATATTTTTTTTTATTCCCTGTTTTATTGAAAAAAAGTACGATCTTCGTTAGAGTCTGTATTTTCTAAAATTTGTAACCCATTTTCAATTAAATTGAGGCCTCCTGTCATTTTCCTAACCGTCATTTAATCTTCTGATTGAACTGAGTCTGCAGACCGAAGCTCTTTTAATATCTTGATCGTGCCATGCATTTCTTTGAGCTCTTCAATTGCCAGCTCCTCGTTGGGAGAATACAGCAGTTCTTGAAAGACATCACTACTCACTTCGTAACGGGGCTTTACGTGAATTTCCATTAATCCTCTGGAGGAGTCTTGGGGGTCACCAATCAAGTTATTTCACAGTCATCTCTCTCAAGAAGAAACCTTGATATACAGATTAGCTGGTATATATATAATTGAGAAGTTTAATAATCGTGGAAGAACGAAAAGAAGCTGAGACGCTGAAATCAGTGCTGTTACGGTAAGCATCAGAATTTATACGCGTGATTATATAGGACGGGCTTTAGCTATTAAAATAAATTTTGGTAGGATTCTTAAGATAACTTTGAGTAAAGTTAAGGTATTAGGATTTCTCTCGTGTGCTTATTCACGTAGGGTTTTGAGCTATTGTTCTGTCACTAAAGTTTCCCTTTACAGTTTGCTTGTCTTAGATTATTATATTTTGTAATAATAAATTGGGTTTCTCATGGCTAGTTTGGGTCATCAATCTTTACCTCCTACGGATGAAGGTCCAGTAGATGAAGAGATGGCTTCCCTGGCTGGGAGGCCATTACAACTTGTAAATTTATTTTCCTGTCAAGATCGACGATTTCTTCAATCAAATTATCAGTTTCATCAGGCTCTAGCTCTGATTTCGTCTCAGTGATGAGGAGGGTAAAAAAAGACGAATCGAAGAGATTTGGAAATTCTGTAACTCCGAATTTACTTAAGTTGGGGTAGCGTAAGTCGAGGTATTATTGTACCATTAATCCAGTAATCATTTTGTGTTACAAGGTACTCAAAATCGTTGCGGTGTCTTTATATAATGTTAAGGCATTCAACTTGTCAAAAAAAATTGAAAGTGTTTTATTGTTGATCAAAAAGATTGATGTTTGAATATTTTTGTATCAAATATCTTCCCAATAAATTAGGAGGTTGCGAAATCGCCACTTCTAATCATTAAATAATAGCTTTTCAATTACGCAAGAACTTTTATTTTTTATCGACTTGGGAATGGCTTAGCCGATGAGATCATTTTAATTTAAATTTAATTTTAAAAAATCATTTTTTTCCCTTTCTGAAAACAGATAAAATAATTTCCGTGCTCTACAAGTATCACACGAAGCATGAAGAAGTAAGTAAAACAAACAAAATAAGACAAAAATATGTATAAATAAAAAACAAAAGTAACGAAACTAACCATTTGTTTGTGTCGTAACTTTTGCTTTGATATTTATCCTTTATTTTTTGTTTTGTCTTATTTTGTTTTTCTTACTTCTACAAGCTCTCAGTGTTACTCACGTACATGGAAACTATTTTACCTACCTCCATTTATATATATATATATATATTTCACGAAATTGTTATTTGTTTGTGGTATTGGCGATGACATTAGTCATTCGCCATAAAATACATTATATGCTTGTTTTTAATGCATTAAGTACATTCCATAAAGTCCGAACGATGCGGGCACCTCCCTTTTTAAAAAGGGAAAATATCTTTAAATTCATTAGGTAGATGAAAATCAAGTATCGAGTTTATTTCCCTTTGGAAATTCTATTAAGGTTTATTTTGAGATGAAATCTATGTAATGCAATAATTTTTAGATTGAAAAATCTTATTTCGACATAATAATTACGGGAAATAAGTAGTTGTGAGTTCAAAATTCAAGCAAAGTAAAAAAATGAAAGAAAAATTGAATTAAATATAAAATAGAAATTTTCAAGTCTGGTTAAACTTCGATAGTAATTCAAATTCCTTTTTTTTCCCTTTCTTTCTTTTTTTCCTTTTGTTTTGGCTCATTGTATAAATAAAAACCCTTTGAATGGATGTAAAATATTGAATCTTCCATCAGCTTAAAATTTTTATTTTAAATGAAATTATGAATCTTTACGCTAGAAAATTCCTTTCCCAAGCCACATCTACGTTACACTCTGTAAAACATTAATATCCTTTCAACAGGTTTGGTTGCATATTTTATATTAATAATCATTATTTTCCTTTGAAATGCAGAATAAGAACATGAAAATCTCTCTTGCGATTTGAAATTAACATCGAACAGTATAGAACATCTTTTTTTTGTGCAGCATTATTTTTTTAAAGCGTCTATTTTTGTATTTTATAGAATTACGCGTTCTGTCATTTACAGCTTAATTAGTTCTAATCGATTTTGAATAGCAGGTCTCAAAATATTCATAAAAGTATCAATTTTAAAATATACATGTGACTTTTAATTACCTTATGTTTTCTCTTGAGAATCAGTTTCGTTGAATTTTTTCTCGTAACATAATTACATTCGCATACCTTGTTTGAAAAAAAATCGTAATGAAATTTCAAATTAACGAGATAATTGAAGTTAGTTTTAACTTAGGAGTTAATTTGACTCTATTTTTTAAAATTGAGGAAATCTTTCGAATGTTCTTTTGAGTGATTAATTGGTATTATGAATTTCTTTTCTAAAAACGCTGCTTCAGAAGTAATATCGTTCTTTTTTTTTTTTTTTTACTTGATTTAACTGAATGGATGTGTATTTCAAACATTCTACGTACTCTATAATTAAGAGGAAAGGAAATTAAACCGCGCGTTTCGTGAGGATACTAATCATTTTATAATTTTTATGTCATTATTTATATATTTATGTTTTCGGCTTTTTAATTTTCTTAAAAACTTTTCCCGCTATGTATTAAAAAAAATCTAGATGTACATAAAAAAAAATACTTCTCTCTCTCTCTTTCAATAGCATGCTAGTTATTAAAGAATATAAAAATCAAGCAATTAACTAGATGTGCTAATGTTACACCGCAAAATAATTTGAATAATTTAACGAACGTCGTTTATTAGTTCATACCGTATCAATATTATGATTTTTAAAAAAGTACTCTTGTATACATTTTAGTAGCTAGAATCTAATTATAATCTAATTAAATTTTTAATCCATTGGCGGTATAAGTCATGGAGGAAAATATGGTTTAATTAAGAGACCTTTTTAAATTTAAAAGTTTCCATGATGTCTAGGCGGGATTCCCTGTTTTACATGTAATTATTTAAAATAGGGTGAAAAAAGTTCATGTTTCTGTTCAATATTAGTAAGGAAATATAGCTTTCGACATTCTCCAATTGATGAAAATAAATATAGCATAAATTACATGTTGACATTAATATTACAGTATGTTTAAATTTTTGGATTCGTTTTAAATTAAAGCGTGGCTAAAAAGAAAGGACATCCTACGGTAAAAATGTTTTTCCACCTCTTCCTATTAATTAAATCTTTCTTAAATTCCTATTTTACGAATTACGACATAAATTTAATACCTTTAGGGTTTTAAATACTTTCATAAAATTCCTTAGACTTTTTTCCTTCTTGTTTTTTTATATGCTCCATAGAAACGAGAAAAATTAGTGTATTCATCCTTTAGAAATAATATTTGTCACACACAAGCCTATTTTCACCTACTGAAAAGGAGTTTAGTTGTGTGTGTGCACCACCCCCCTCTTCCTTTTGCATGTGCATCAATTATTTTCCACACTCTTTCTTGCGTCACTTAACCTTTGAAAATGGCCAGATTAAAATTATTTTGTTACTTCATAAGCTCTATTTCGTTAATTTCATTTTGTATATTGCTTTTTGCCTTACAAAATATGCATATCTATATGATGTACAATTATAATAATGAACTATATGGTTTTACCATTGTTATTGTGCGTTTATTTCGTTTAGAAAGTTGGTAATGACTTGGAATTTAGACTGTTCTCTTGTTATATTAATTATACATATGAGGCAAATGAATTCTGGATTTGATGAATAATGTATATAATGGTGGTGAACTGTTGATGGCAAATTACAAAGACTTCACTTCAAGTATAACAATGCCAAAAATAAATAAATAAAAATGTATTGATAAATATATAACTTTATATACATATCAAGGTATGTGATAATTTTTGAATAATAATAAATTATATTTGATTTTGATGTTCCGTTTTGTATCTTCAAATTGCTTTTCATGTATATATATATATATATATATATATATATATATATATATATATATATATATTAAATATATAAAAACAACCACAATTATCAATTAAAAAATTGAAATATATGAATTATATAATACCAAAAACACTTCAGAATATCAATGGCGAATATAAAAAACGATAATATTCCATCGTTTTCAAAAAACAAAAACCAATTAAAAATTATAAAATAAAATAATAATTTATAAAATATCCAAGTGCAATTTACTCGTGAATTAGGACCGATAAGAAGGGTTAAAACTAGTTTGATGTGGCGCCAACCCTTCCCCTATTGCAACTTGGTAAGTTAATTGGAAAATATCCAAATTTCAAAAAAATTAAATTAAAAGTTAAAATTAAAACCATTATACTTTAAATTAAAAACGTTAAAATTAAATCATTATACTTCAAAAATAAAACTATTCGCCATCGCATTCTGAAAGATATTACAATATTAAAATTTAAAAACAATTTAGTGCATAATATAAGTGAACCATCAAACGCCCAAGATGATGCACCCATCTTTAAAATAGTTGTATAGGTAGAAAAAATAAATATTTGAGATCCGAAAGTTCAAATTAAATACTAGACTTTTTGAAATATATCACTTAGAAATGGATTTATCCTCATTCTATTATAACAGAGGGGAGAAATTTTAAGAAAAAAAAACGCCGATAATTATTTCAATTGGTGGCAACTCTGAAACTAATGTGAATTTTTCAAAAATCGTATTCCAGACGCTCTGGAGAAGTCTTTACTTTATATAAGCAAAAGATTATTATTATAGAAGCATTTTTTTTTTATAAAAGGAGAACGTTTGGAAAAAAGATTATTTTAAGCTAATTTTTTGCCAAAATATCGTATTTAAATATATTTTTCTGTCATAATGTCCTTAAAACAATTTTATACATGTATTCTAATATAAGTGACACTAAATATCATGAAAATTATCCATTTATGTGTTTTTTTAAAATCATGGTTCCGAACGTAGTCGGATATCTTAAGAGTAAATTAATCTGAATCATTACATATATATATGTATATAAGTTGTTGCGAGAATTACTTCATTCTAAAACAACTTTTTTTTTTATTTGCAGAACCTGCGAAGCTGAAGGGCGGCCGGAGTGTGTACAATGTTAGTTGGGGCTCCAATGTGCGTTTGGAATGTTCGGCCCAAGGAGAACCACCACCTCTTATCACCTGGTTTCAAGATGGCGAACCAGTGAGTACCTTTAAACAAATTTAAGCCAATACTCCTCCCCTTTCAAAAAAAAAGGTCCATATGCATTTTCTCTCTTTAAAAATTTTTTTTAAAGTTTTTTTTTTTTTTTTTTTTTAAAGAAAAATGTTAGGATATGTTATTTTTAACCTAAACACTGAATATAAATGTTGTAAATTTGTATTAAAAACTTTTAAAAGTTGAATTTCGAAAAACCTATCATTTTCTCGAAAGAAATTTGAGAGCATCAATTTTAAGAGATGAAAAAAGACTCGGGAAAAAAGGCTCAAGGAAATTGAAAAGTTAAATTTTATTGTATAATATCATAAATGTACTTGCTGTGTTGAAATAGTTTAACCTTTTTTTATTTTAATTTTGACCATTTACCACCCATATACGTGTAACTTTTTGCGCCTTCTACTTTATAAATACTGCTGCTGTTTTAAGATTAAAATAAAAATATTTTGGAAAGGGACACGTTTTTAAAATCAAAAGAATTTATGTTAATATTCAGTCGAAAATCCGTTCTCTTTGACCTTTTATAGGAATATGAAAAACACTCCAATTTCAGTTATTGTTTTTTCTTCCTTTATAAAGTGTATTGAATTCTTATATGGAAGTATGGCGATATATTCTGGCATTAAATTTCTTAGCATACTACCCATTGATTTATTAGGTGTATTCGCAACAACAAAAAAAACCAGAGTGTTCTTAAAAATTTTATGAGAAAAGGCACTTGATACAGAAACAATTCTTAGTCAGTTTTGTAAAAAAAAAAAAATACAAATATTTTATTAAACTGAAATGATTTATAAAGAAGTTAATTTAAATGTTTCTTTCCCACTGTTGTAATATTTGCTCGTAAGTACATTTTATGTACAGTTCATCTATCTTAAGAACTGAACAGAGAGCTAAACAAAAATAAAGATTCTGTTTGACTTTCCATTTAATAGATTTTGTTTCCTTCATTGAACATAAATCATGTTATAAAGCATTAATTTATGTTAATATATTTCAACAAGAAGGATATGTATGTGTTTAGCGTAAATTATATGTATATTGAATTTTTCAAATTGATTTAGGTAATTGTTTTGTAGAAGACTTTTTCTTTGTTTGATATTTTCAAAGCTGGTTCATCCATAAAGATTTATGTGACAGTTAGATTTTTTGTAATTGGTTTTAAAACCAAAAAAGGTGTTAAAATATCCTGAAAAGCAATCAAAATCTTCTCATCGGCTACCGTGTAAATTCAAATTTAAAAATAGTGATATCCATAATTTTCTTGTTAAGTGTAACAATTAAGTTTTAATGATAAAGTAGAAATTTAATTATATGGAATGTTCAGTTCTGTGTGTGTGTGTGATGTTGGTCGTATATATAAATAAAAGATTCTCCGTATTATTTTTTTTCTGGGTTTTAAAAGGAGTATTCATTTAGGACCTTAAGGGGAGTTGGAAACCTCTCTCTCTCTC